>OX940871.1:28232585-29432585 GCA_954871525.1 Parietaria judaica | reverse complement strand
AAATTTAAGGTTGTAAAAAATGTAAAATAAAAAAATGCTATAGGAAATTCTATAGCATTACCTATGGCATTTCTCGTCAACAATTTAATCCATGCATATTTTTGCATGACAACTCTTGTTATATTCAAATTCCAATGTATAAGCTTTAAAATCATTATTTTTCAATTGGTTCGAAATTTAAAGTTGTAAAAAATGTAAAATAAAGATATAGCATTTCCTATGGCATTTCTCGTCTACAATTTAATCCTTGCATATTTTTGCATGAGAACTCATGTTATATTCAAATTCCAATGTATAAGCTTTAAAATCATTTTTTTTAATTGGTTCGAAATTTAAGGTCGTAAACAATGTAAAATAAAGAAATGCTATAGGAAATGCTAGAGCATTTCCTATGGCATTTCCCGTCAACAATTTAATCGTTGCATATTTTTGCATGAGAACTCTTGTTATATTCAAATTCCAATTTATAAGCCCTAAAATCATTATTTTTTCAATTGGTTCGAAATTTAAGGTTGTAAAAAATGTAAAATAAAGAAATTCTATAGTAAATGCTATAGCATTTCCTATGGCATTTCTCGGCAACAATTTAATCCTTGCATATTTTTGCATGAGAACTCTTGTTATATTCAAATTCCAATGTATAAGCCCTAAAATCATTATTTTTTCAATTGGTTCGAAATTTAAGGTTGTAAAAAATGTCAAATAAAGAAATGCTATAGGAAATGCTATAGCATTTCTTATGGCATTTCTCGTCAACAATTTAGTCCTTGCATATTTTTGCATGAGAACTCTTGTTATATTCAAATTCCAATGTATATTCCATAAAATCATTATTTTTTCAATTGGTTCGAAATTTTAGGTCGTAAACAATGTAAAATAAACAAATTCTATAGGAAATGCTAGCATTTCCTATGGCATTTCTCGTCAACAATTTAATCCTTGCATATTTTTGCATGAGAACTCTTGTTATATTCAAATTCCAATTTATAAGCCCTAAAATCATTGATTTTTCAATTGGTTTGAAATTTAAGGTTGTAAAAAATGTAAAATAAAGAAATTCTATAGGAAATGCTAGCATTTCCTATGGAATTTCTCGGCAACAATTTAATCCTTGCATATTTTTGCATGAGAACTCTTGTTATATTCAAATTCCAATGTATAAGCCCCAAAATCATTTTTTTTTCAATTGGTTCGAAATTTAAGGTTGTAAAAAATGTAAAATAAAGAAATGCAATAGGAAATGCTATAGCATTTCCTATGGCATTTCTCGTCAACATTTTAATCCTTTCATATTTTTGCATGAGAACTCTTGTTATATTCAAATTCCAATGTATAAGCCCTAAAATCATTACTTTTTCAATTGGTTCGAAATTTTAGGTCGTAAACAATGTAAAATAAAGAAATGCTATAGGAAATGCTAGCATTTCCTATGGCATTTCTCGTCAACAATTTAATCCTTGCATATTTTTGCATGAGAACTCTTGTTATATTCAATTCCAATGTATAAGCTTTAAAATCATTATTTTTTCAATTGGTTCGAAATTTAAAGTTGTAAAAAATGTAAAATAAAGATATAGCATTTCCTATGGCATTTCTCGTCTACAATTTAATCCTTGCATATTTTTGCATGAGAACTCTTGTTATATTCAAATTCCAATGTATAAGCTTTAAAATCATTTTTTTTTAATTGGTTCGAAATTTAAGGTCGTAAACAATGTAAAATAAAGAAATGCTATAGGAAATGCTAGAGCATTACCTATGGCATTTCTCGTCAACAATTTAATCGTTGCATATTTTTGCATGAGAACTCTTGTTATATTCAAATTCTAATTTATAAGCCGTAAAATCATTATTTTTTCAATTGGTTCGAAATTTAAGGTTGTAAAAAATGTAAAATAAAGAAATTATATAGGAAATTCTATAGCATTTCTATGGCATTTCTCGGCAACAATTTAATCCTTGCATATTTTTGCATGAGAACTCTTGTTATATTCAAATTCCAATGTATAAGCCCCAAAATCATTTTTTTTTCAATTGGTTTGAAATTTAAGGTTGTAAAAAATGTAAAATAAAGAAATGCAATAGGAAATGCTATAGCATTTCCTATGGCATTTCTCGTCAACATTTTAATCCTTTCATATTTTTGCATGAGAACTCTTGTTATATTCAAATTCCAATGTATAAGCCCTAAAATCATTACTTTTTCAATTGGTTCGAAATTTTAGGTCGTAAACAATGTAAAATAAAGAAATGCTATAGGAAATGCTAGCATTTCCTATGTCATTTCTCGTCAACAATTTATTCCTTGCATATTTTTGCATGAGAACTCTTGTTATATTCAAATTCCAATGTATAATCCCTAAAATCATTATTTTTTCAATTGGTTTGAAATTTAAGGTTGTAAAAAATGTCAAATAAAGAAATGCTATAGGAAATGCTAGCATTTCCTATGGCATTTCTCGTCAACAATTTAATCCTTGCATATTTTTGCATGAGAACTCTTGTTATATTCAAATTCCAATTTATAAGCCCTAAAATCATTGATTTTTCAGTTGGTTCAAAATTTAAGGTTGTAAAAAATGTAAAATAAAGAAATTCTATATGAAATGCTATAGCATTTCCTATGGAATTTCTCGGCAACAATTTAATCCTTGCATATTTTTGCATGAGAACTCTTGTTATATTCATATTCCAATGTATAAGCCCTAAAATCATTATTTTTTTAATTGGTTCGAAATTTAAGGTTGTAAAAAATGTCAAATAAAGAAATGCTATAGGAGCATTTCCTATGGCATTTCTCATCAACAATTTAATCCTTGCATATTTTTGCATGAGAACTCTTGTTATATTCAAATTCCAATTTACAAGCCCTAAAATCATTATTTTTTTCAATTGGTTCGAAATTTAAGGTTGTAAAAAATGTAAAATAAAGAAATTCTATAGGAAATGCTATAGCATTTCTATGGCATTTCTCGGCAACAATTTAATCCTTGCATATTTTTGCATGAGAACTCTTGTTATATTCAAATTCCAATGTATAAGCCCCAAAATCATTTTTTTTTTCAATTGGTTCGAAATTTAAGGTTGTAAAAAAGGTAAAATAAAGAAATGCGATAGGAAATGCTATAGCATTTCCTATGGCATTTCTCGTCAACATTTTAATCCTTTCATATTTTTGCATGAGAACTCTTGTTATATTCAAATTCCAATGTATAAGCCCTAAAATCATTACTTTTTCAATTGGTTTGAAATTTTAGGTCGTAAACAATGTAAAATAAAGAAATGCTATAGGAAATGCTAGCATTTCCTATGGCATTTCTCGTCAACAATTTATTCCTTGCATATTTTTGCATGAGAACTCTTGTTATATTCAAATTCCAATGTATAAGCCCTAAAATCATTATTTTTTCAATTGGTTTTAAATTTAAGGTTGTAAAAAATGTCAAATAAAGAAATGCTATAGGAAATGCTATAGCATTTCCTATGGCATTTCTCGTAAACAATTTAATCCTTGCATATTTTTGCATGAGAACTCTTGTTATATTCAAATTCCAATTTATAAGCCCTAAAATCATTGAATTTTCAATTGGTTCGAAATTTAAGGTTGTAAAAAATGTAAAATAAAGAAATTCTATATGAAATGCTATAGCATTTCCTATGGCATTTCTCGGCAACAATTTAATCCTTGCATATTTTTGCATGAGAACTCTTGTTATATTCAAATTCCAATGTATAAGCCCTAAAATCATTATTTATTCAATTGGTTCGAAATTTAAGGTTGTAAAAAATGTCAAATAAATAAATGCTATAGGAAATGCTATATCATTTCCTATGGCATTTCTCATCAACAATTTAATCCTTTCATATTTTTGCATGAGAACTCTTGTTATATTCAAATTCCAATTTATAAGCCCTTAAATCATTATTTTTTCAATTGGTTTGAAATTTAAGGTTGTAAAAAATATAAATAAAGAAATGATATAGGAAATGCTATAGCATTTCCTATGGCATTTCTCGGCAACAATTTAATCCTTGCATATTTTTTGCATGAGAACTCTTGTTATATTCAAATTCCAATGTATAAGCCCTAAAATCATTATTTTTTCAATTGGTTCGAAATTTAAGGTTGTAAAAAATGTAAAATAAAGAAATTATATAGGAAATGCTATATCATTTCGTATGGCATTTCTCGTCAACAATTTAATCCTTGCATATTTTTGCATGAGAACTCTTGTTATATTCAAATTCCAATGTATAAGCCCTAATATCATTTTTTTTCAATTGGTTCGACTTTTAGGTCGTAAACAATGTAAAATAAAGAAATGCTTTAGAAAATGCTATAGCATTTCCTATGGAATTTAACGTCAACAATTTAATCCTTGCATATTTTTGCATGAGAATACTTTTAATATTAAAATTTCAATGTATAAGCCCTAAAATCATTATTTTTTCAATTGGTTTGAAATTTAAGGTTGTAAAAAATGTAAAATAAAGAAATGCTATAGGAAATGCTAAAGCATTTCCTATGGCATTTCTCTTCAACATTTTAATCCTTGCATATTTTTGCATGAGAACTCTTGTTATATTCAAATTCCAATGTATAATCCCTAAAATCATTATTTTTTCAATTGGTTTGAAATTTAGGTCGTAAACAATGTAAAATAAAGAAATGCCATAGGAAATGTTAGCATTTCCTATGGCATTTCTCGTCAACAATTTAATCCTTGCTTATTTTTGCATTAGAACTCTTGTTATATTCAAATTCCAATGTATAAGCTTTAAAATCATTACTTTTTCAATTAGTTCGAAATTTAAGGTTGTAAAAAATGTAAAATAAAGAAATGCTATAGGAAATGCTATAGCATTTCCTATGGCATTTCTCGTCAAAAATTTAATCCTTGCATATTTTTGCATGAGAACTCTTGTTATATTAAAATTCCAATGTATAAGCTTTAAAATCATTATTTTTTCAATTGGTTCGAAATTTAAGGTTGTAAAAAATGTAAAATAAAGAAATGCTATAGGAAATGCTAGCATTTCCTATGGCATTTCTCGTCAACAATTTAATCCATGCATATTTTTGCATGAGAACTCTTGTTATATTCAAATTCCAATGTATAAGCCCTAAAATCATTTTTTTTCGATTGGTTAGAAATTTAAGGTTGTAAAAAATGTAAAATAAAGAAATGCTATAGGAAATGCTATAGCATTTCCTATGGCATTTCTCGTCAACAATTTAATCCTTGCATATTTTTGCATGAGAACTCTTGTTATACTCAAATTCCAATGTATAAGCCCTAAAATCATTATTTTTTCAATTGGTTAGAAATTTAAGGTTGTACAAAATGTCAAATAAAGAAATTCTATAGGAAATTCTATAGCATTTCCTATGGCATTTCTCGTCAACATTTTATTCCTTGCATATTTTTGCATGAGAACTCTTGTTATATTCAAATTCCAATGTATAAGCTTTAAAATCATTATTTTTTCAATTGGTTCGAAATTTAAGGTTGTAAAAAATGTAAAATAAAGAAATGCTATAGGAAATGCTATAGCATTTCGTATGGAATTTCTCGTCAACAATTTAATCCTTGCATATTTTTGCATGAGAACTCTTGTTATATTCAAATTCCAATATATAAGCCCTAAAATCATTATTCGTGTTAATTGGTTCTAAATTTAAGGTTGTAAAAAATGTCAAATAAACAAATGCTATAGGAAATGCTATAGCATTTCCTATGGCATTTCTCGTCAACAATTTAATCCTTGCATATTGAACCATGAGAACGCTTGTAATATTCAAATTCCAATGTATAAGCCCTAAAATCATTATTTTTTCAATTGGTTCAAAATTTATGGTTGTAAAAAATGTAAAATAAAGAAATGCTATAGGAATTGCTATAGCATTTCCTATGGCATTTCTGGGCAACAATTTAATCCTTGCATATTTTTGCATGAGAACTGTTGTTATATTCAAATTCCAATGTATAAGCCCTAAAATCATTATTTTTTCAATTGGTTCAAATTTAAGGTTGTAAAAAATGTCAAATAAAGAAATGCTATATGAAATGCTAAAGCATTTCCTATGGCATTTCTCGTCAACAATTTAATCCTTGCATATTTTTGCATGAGAACTCTTGTTATATTCAAATTCCAATGTATAAGCCCTAAAATCAAAATTTTTTCAATTGGTTCAAAATTTATGGTTGTAAAAAATGTAAAATAAAGAAATGCTATAGGAATTGCTATAGCAATTCCTATGGCATTTCTGGTCAACAATTTAATCCTTGCATATTTTTGCATGAGAACTCTTGTTATATTCAAATTCCAATGTATAAGCCCTAAAATCAATATTTTTTCAATTGGTTCAAAATTTTAGGTCGTAAACAATGTAAAATAAAGAAATGCTATAGGAAATGCTAGCATTTCCTATGGCATTTATCGTCAACAATTTAATCCTAGCATATTTTTGCATGAGAACTCTTGTTATATTCAAATTCCAATGTATAAACCCTAAAATCATTATTTTTTCTATTGGTTTGAAATTTTAGGTCGTAAACAATGTAAAATAAAGAAATGCTATAGGAAATGCTAGCATTTCCTATGGCATTTCTCGTCAACAATTTAATCCTTACATATTTTTTCATGAGAACTCTTGTTATATTCAAATTCCAAAGTATAAGCTTTAAAATCATTATTTTTTCAATTGGTTCGAAATTTAAGGTTGTAAAAAATGTAAAATAAAGAAATGCTATAGGAAATGCTATAGCATTTCCTATGGCATTCTCGTCAACAATTTAATCCTTGCATATATTTGCATGAGAACTCTTGTTATATTCAAATTCCAATGTATAAGCCCTAAAATCGTTATTTTTTCAATTGGTTCGAAATTTAAGGTCGTAAACAATGTAAAATAAAGAAATGCTATAGGAAATGCTAGCATTTCCTATGGCATTTCTCGTCAACGATTTAATCCTTACATATTTTTTCATGAGAACTCTTGTTATATTCAAATTCCAATGTATAAGCTTTAAAATCATTATTTTTTCAATTGGTTCGAAATTTAATGTTGTAAAAAATGAAAAATAAAGAAATGCTATAGGAAATGCTATAGCATTTCCTATGGCATTTCTCGTCAACAATTTAATCCTTGCATATTTTTGCATGAGAACTCTTGTTATATTCAAATTTCAATGTATAAGTCCTAAAATCATTATTTTTTCAATTGGTTCGAAATTTAAGGTTGTAAAAAATGTAAAATAAAGAAATGCTATAGGAAATGCTATAGCATTTCCTATGGCATTTCTCGTCAACAATTTAATCCTTGCATATTTTTGCATGAGAACTCTTGTTATATTCAAATTCCAATATATAAGCCCTAAAATCATTATTTGTGTTAATTGGTTCTAAATTTAAGGTTGTAAAAAATGTCAAATAAACAAATGCTATAGGAAATGCTATAGCATTTCCTATGGCATTTCTCGTCAACAATTTAATCCTTGCATATTGAACCATGAGAACGCTTGTAATATTCAAATTCCAATGTATAAGCCCTAAAATCATTATTTTTTCAATTGGTTCAAAATTTATGGTTGTAAAAAATGTAAAATAAAGAAATGCTATAGGAATTGCTATAGCATTTCCTATGGCATTTCTGGGCAACAATTTAATCCTTGCATATTTTTGCATGAGAACTGTTGTTATATTCAAATTCCAATGTATAAGCCCTAAAATCATTATTTTTTCAATTGGTTCAAATTTAAGGTTGTAAAAAATGTCAAATAAAGAAATGCTATATGAAATGCTAAAGCATTTCCTATGGCATTTCTCGTCAACAATTTAATCCTTGCATATTTTTGCATGAGAACTCTTGTTATATTCAAATTCCAATGTATAAGCCCTAAAATCAAAATTTTTTCAATTGGTTCAAAATTTATGGTTGTAAAAAATGTAAAATAAAGAAATGCTATAGGAATTGCTATAGCAATTCCTATGGCATTTCTGGTCAACAATTTAATCCTTGCATATTTTTGCATGAGAACTCTTGTTATATTCAAATTCCAATGTATAAGCCCTAAAATCAATATTTTTTCAATTGGTTCAAAATTTTAGGTCGTAAACAATGTAAAATAAAGAAATGCTATAGGAAATGCTAGCATTTCCTATGGCATTTATCGTCAACAATTTAATCCTAGCATATTTTTGCATGAGAACTCTTGTTATATTCAAATTCCAATGTATAAACCCTAAAATCATTATTTTTTCTATTGGTTTGAAATTTTAGGTCGTAAACAATGTAAAATAAAGAAATGCTATAGGAAATGCTAGCATTTCCTATGGCATTTCTCGTCAACAATTTAATCCTTACATATTTTTTCATGAGAACTCTTGTTATATTCAAATTCCAAAGTATAAGCTTTAAAATCATTATTTTTTCAATTGGTTCGAAATTTAAGGTTGTAAAAAATGTAAAATAAAGAAATGCTATAGGAAATGCTATAGCATTTCCTATGGCATTCTCGTCAACAATTTAATCCTTGCATATATTTGCATGAGAACTCTTGTTATATTCAAATTCCAATGTATAAGCCCTAAAATCGTTATTTTTTCAATTGGTTCGAAATTTAAGGTCGTAAACAATGTAAAATAAAGAAATGCTATAGGAAATGCTAGCATTTCCTATGGCATTTCTCGTCAACGATTTAATCCTTACATATTTTTTCATGAGAACTCTTGTTATATTCAAATTCCAATGTATAAGCTTTAAAATCATTATTTTTTCAATTGGTTCGAAATTTAATGTTGTAAAAAATGAAAAATAAAGAAATGCTATAGGAAATGCTATAGCATTTCCTATGGCATTTCTCGTCAACAATTTAATCCTTGCATATTTTTGCATGAGAACTCTTGTTATATTCAAATTTCAATGTATAAGTCCTAAAATCATTATTTTTTCAATTGGTTCGAAATTTAAGGTTGTAAAAAATGTAAAATAAAGAAATGCTATAGGAAATGCTATAGCATTTCCTATGGCATTTCTCGTCAACAATTTAATCCTTGCATATTTTTTCATGAGAACTCTTGTTATATTCAAATTCCAATATATAAGCCCTAAAATCATTATTTTTTCAATTGTTTCGAAGTTTAAGGTTGTAAAAAATGTCAAATAAATAAATGCTATAGGAAATGCTATAGCATTTCCAATGGCATTTCTCGTCAACAATTTAATCATTGCATATTTTTGCATGAGAACTCTTGTTATATTCAAATTACAATGTATAAGCCCTAAAATCATTATTTTTGTTAATTGGTTCTAAATTTAAAGTTGTAAAAAATGTCAAATAAACAAATGCTATAGGAAATGCTATAGCATTTCCTATGGCATTTCTCGTCAACAATTTAATCCTTGCATATTTTTGCATGAGAACTCTTGTTATATTCAAATTACAAAGTATAAGCCCTAAAATTATTATTTTTTCAATTGGTTCGAAATTTAAGGTTGTAAAAAATGTAAAACAAAGAAATGTTATAGCATTTCCTATGGCATTTCTCGTCAACAATTTAATCCTTCCAGATTTTTTCATGAGAACTCTTGTTATAATCAAATTCCAATGCATAAGCTCTAAAATCATTATTTTTTCAATTGGTTCGATATTTAAGGTTGAAAAAATGTCAAATAAAGAAATGCTATAGGAAATGCTATAGCTTTTCCTATGGCATTTCTCGTCAACAATTTAATCCTTGCATATTTTTGCATGAGAACGCTTGTAATATTCAAATTCCAATGTATAAGCCCTAAAATCATTATTTTTTCAATTGGTTCAAAATTTATGGTTGTAAAAAATGTAAAATAAAGAAATGCTATAGGAATTGCTATAGCATTTCCTATGGCATTTCTGGTCAACAATTTAATCCTTGCATATTTTTGCATAAGAACTGTTGTTATATTCAAATTCCAATGTATAAGCCCTAAAATCATTATTTTTTCAATTGGTTCAAATTTAAGGTTGTAAAAAATGTCAAATAAAGAAATGCTATATGAAATGCTAAAGCATTTCCTATGGCATTTCTCGTCAACAATTTAATCCTTGCATATTTTTGCATGAGAACTCTTGTTATATTCAAATTCCAATGTATAAGCCCTAAAATCAATATTTTTTCAATTGGTTCAAAATTTTAGGTCGTAAACAATTTAAAATAAAGAAATGCTATAGGAAATGCTAGCATTTCCTATGGCATTTCTCGTCAACAATTTAATCCTTGCATATTTTCGCATGAGAACTCTTGTTATAATCAAATTCCAATGTATAAGATCTAAAATCATTATTATTCAATTGGTTCGATATTTAAGGTTGTAAAAAATGTTAAATAAAGAAACGCTATAGGAAATGCTATAGCATTTCCTATGGCATTTCTCTTCAACAATTTAATCCTTGCATATTTTGGCATGAGAACTCTTGTTATATTCAAATTTCAATGTATAAGCCCTAAAATCATTATTTTTTCAATTGGTTTGAATTTTAGGTAGTAAACAATGTAAAATAAAGAAATGCTATATGAAATACTATAGCATTTCCTGTGGCATTTCTCGTCAATAATTTAATCCTTGCATATTTTTGCATGAGAACGCTTGTAATATTCAAATTCCAATGTATAAGCCCTAAAATCATTATTTTTTCAATTGGTTCAAAATTTAAGGTTGAAAAAATGTAAAATAAAAAAAAAAATAGGAATGCTATAGCATTTCATATGGCATTTCTCGTCAACAATTTAATCCTTGCATATTTTTGCATGAGAACTCTTGTTATATTCAAATTCCAATGTATAAGCCCTAAAATAATTTTTTTTTTAATTGGTTCGAAATTTAAGGTTGTAAAAAATGTCAAATAAAGAAATGCTATAGGAAATTCTATAGCATTTCCTATGGCATTTCTCGTCAACAATTTAATCCTTGCATATTTTTGCATGAGAAATCTTGTTATATTCAAATTCCAATGTATAAGCCCTAAAATCATTAATTTTTCAATTGGTTCGAAATTTAAGGTTGTAAAAAATGTAAAATAAAGAAATGCTATAGGAAATGCTATAGCATTTAGCATTTCCTATGGCATTTCTCGTCAACAATTTAATCCTTGCATATTTTTACTTGAGAACTCTTGTTATATATTTAAATTCCAATATATAAGCCCTAAAATCATTTTTTTTTCAATTGGTTCGAATTTTAGGTCGTAAACAATGTAAAATAAAGAAGTGCTATAGGAAATGCTATAGCATTTCCTATGGCATTTCTCGTCAACAATTCAATCCTTGGATATTTTTGCATGAGAACGCTTGTAATATTGAAATTCAAATGTATAAGCCCTAAAATCATTATTTTTTCAATTGGTTCAAAATTTAAGGTTGTAAACAATGTAAAATAAAGAAATGCTATAAGAAATGCTATAGCATTTCTTATGGCATTTCTCGTCAAAAATTTAATCCTTGCATATTTTTGCATGAAACTCTTGTTATATTCAAATTCCAATGTATAAGCTCTAAAATCATTATTTTTTAAATTGGTTCGAATTTTAGGTCAATGTAAAATAAAGAAATTCTATAAGAAATGCTATAACATTTCATATGGTATTTCTCGTCAACAATTTAATCCTTGCATATTTTTGCATGAGAAAGATTGTAATATTCAAATTCCAATGTATAAGCCCTATAATCATTATTTTTTCAATTGGTTCGAAATTTAAGGTTGTAAAAAATGTCAAATAAAGGAATGCTATATGAAATGCTAAAGCATTTCCTATGGCATTTCTCGTCAACAATTTAATCCTTGCATATTTTTGCATGAGAACTCTTGTTATATTTAAATTACAATGTATAAGCCCTAAAATAATTATTTTTTCAATTGGTTCGAAATTTAAAGTTGTAAAAAATGTAAAATAAAGAAATATTATAGCATTTCCTATGGCATTTCTCGTCAACAATTTAATCCTTGCGTATTTTTTCATGAGAACTCTTGTTATATTCAAATTCCAATGTATAAGCTCTAAAATCATTATTTTTTCAATTGGTTCGATATTTAAGGTTGTAAAAAATGTCAAATAAAGAAATGCAATAGGAAATGCTATAGCATTTCCTATGGCATTTCTCGTCAACAATTTAATCCTTGCATATTTTTGCATGAGAACTCTTGTTATATTCAAATTTCAATGTATAAGCCCTAAAATCATTATTTTTTCAATTGGTTTGAATTTTAGGTCGTAAACAATGTAAAATAAAGAAATGCTATAGGAAATGCTATGGCATTTCTCGTCAACAATTTAATCCTTGCATATTTTTGCATGAGAACGTTTGTAATATTAAAATTCCAATGTATAAGCCCTAAAATCCTTATTTTTTCAATTGGTTCAAAATTTAAGGTTGTAAAAAATGTAAAATAAAGAAATGCTATAAGAAATGCTATAGCATTTCATATGGCATTTCTCGTCAACAATTTAATCCTTGCATATTTTTGCATGAGAACTCTTGTTATATTCAAATTCCAATGTATAAGCCCTAAAATAATTATTTTTTCAATTGGTTCGAAATTTAAGGTTGTAAAAAATGTAAAATAAAGAAATTCTAAAGGAAATTCTATAGCATTTCCTATGGCATTTCTCGTCAACAATTTAATCCTGGCATATTTTTGCATGAGAAGGCTTGTAATATTCAAATTCCAATGTATAAGCCCTAAAATCATTATTTTTTCAATTGGTTAAAAATTTAAGGTTGTAAAAAAATTAAAATAAAGAAATGCTATAGGAAATGCTATAGCATTTCCTATGGCATTTCTCGTCAACAATTTAATCCTAACATATTTTTGCATGAGAACAGTTGTTATATTCAAATTCCAATGTATAAGCCCTAAAATCATTATTTTTTCAATTGGTTCGAAATTTAAGGCTGTAAAAAATGTCAAATAAAGAAATGCTATAGGAAATGCTATAGCATTTCGTATGGCATTTCTCGACAACAATTTAATCATTGCATATTTTTGCATGAGAACTCTTGTTATATTCAAATTCCAATGTATAATTCATAATATCATTATTTTTTCAATTGGTTCAAAATTTAAGGTTGTAAAAAATGTCAAATAAAGAAATACTATAGGAAATGCTATAAATTTCCAATGGCATTTCTCGTCAACAATTTAATCCTTGCATATTTTTGCATGACAACTCTTGTTATATTCAAATTACAATGTATAAGTCCTAAAATGATTATTTTTTCAATTGGTTTGAAATTTAAAGTTGTAAAAAATGTAAAATAAAGAAATATTATAGCATTTCCTATGGCATTTCTCGTCAACAATTTAATCCTTGCATATTTTTTCATGAGAACTCTTGTTATATTAAAATTCCAATGTATAAGCTCTAAAATCATTATTTTTTCAATTGGTTCGATATTTAAGGTTGTAAAAAATGTCAAATAAAGAAATGCAATAGGAAATGCTATAGCATTTCCTATGGCATTTATCGTCAACAATTTAATCCTTGCATATTTTAGCATGAGGACTCTTGTTATATTCAAATTTCAATGTATAAGCCATAAAATCATTATTGTTTCAATTGGTTTGAATTTTAGGTCGTAAACAATGTAAAATAAAGAAATGCTATAGGAAATGCTATAGCATTTCCTATGGCATTTCTCGTCAACAATTTAATCCTTGCATTTTTTTGCATGAGAACGCTTGTAATATTAAAATTCCAATGTATAAGCCCTAAAATCCTTATTTTTTCAATTGGTTCAAAATTTAAGGTTGTAAAAAATGTAAAATAAAGAAATGCTATAAGAAATGCTATAGCATTTCATATGGCATTTCTCGTCAACAAGTTAATCCTTGCATATTTTTGCATGAGAACTCTTGTTATATTCAAATTCCAATGTATACGCCCTAAAATAATTATTTTTCAATTGGTTCGAAATTTAAGGTTGTAAAAAATGTAAAATAAAGAAATTCTATAGGAAATTCTATAGCATTTCCTATGGCATTTCTCGTCAACAATTTAATCCTGGCATATTTTTGCATGAGAAGGCTTGTAATATTCAAATTCCAATGTATAAGCCCTAAAATCATTATTTTTCCAATTGGTTAAATATTTAAGGTTGTAAAAAAATTAAAATAAAGAAATGCTATAGGAAATGCTATAGCATTTCCTATGGCATTTCTCGTCAACAATTTAATCCTTACATATTTTTGCATGAGAACTGTTGTTATATTCAAATTCCAATGTATAAGCCCTAAAATCATTATTTTTTCAATTGGTTCGAAATTTAAGGCTGTAAAAAATGTCAAATAAAGAAATGCTATAGGAAATGCTATAGCATTTCTTATGGCATTTCTCGACAACAATTTAATCCTTGCATATTTTTGCATGAGAACTCTTGTTATATTCAAATTACAATGTATAAGCCCTAAAATCATTATTTTTTCAATTGGTTCGAACTTTAAGGTTGTAAAAAATGTAAAATAAAGAAATGTTATAGCATTTCCTATGGCATTTCTCGTCAACAATTTAATCCTTGCATATTTTTTCATGAGAACTCTTGTTATATTCAAATTCCAATGTATAAGCTCTAAAATCATTATTTTTTAAATTGGTTCGATATTTAAGGTTGTAAAAAATGTCAAATAAACAAATGCTATAGGAAATGCTATAGCATTTCCTATGGCATTTCTCGTCAACAATTTATTCCTTGCATATTTTGGCATGAGAACTCTTGTTATATTCAAATTTCAATGTATAAGCCCTAAAATCATTATTTTTTCAATTGGTTCGAAATTGAAGGTTGTAAAAAATGTAAAATAAAGAAATGCTTTAGGAAATGCTATAGCATTTCCTATGGCATTTCTCGTCAACAATTTAATCCTTGCATATTTTTGCATGATAACTCTTGTTATATTCAAATTACAATGTATAAGCCCTAAAATCATTATTTTTTTCAATTGGTTCGAAATTTAAGGTTGTAAAAAATGTAAAATAAAGAAATATTATAGCATTTCCTATGGCATTTCTCGTCAACAATTTAATCCTTGCATATTTTTTCATGAGAACTCTTGTTATATTCAAATTCCAATGTATAAGCTCTAAAATCATTATTTTTTCAATTGGTTCGATATTTAAGGTTGTAAAAAATGTCAAATAAAGAAATGCAATAGGAAATGCTATAGCATTTCCTATGGCATTTCTCGTCAACAATTTAATCCTTGCATATTTTAGCATGAGGACTCTTGTTATATTCAAATTTCAATGTATAAGCCATAAAATCATTATTTTTTCAATTGGTTTGAATTTTAGGTCGTAAACAATGTAAAATAAAGAAATGCTATAGGAAATGCTATAGCATTTCCTATGGCATTTCTCGTCAACAATTTAATCCTTGCATATTTTTGCATGAGAACGCTTGTAATATTAAAATTCCAATGTATAAGCCCTAAAATCCTTATTTTTTCAATTGGTTCAAAATTTAAGGTTGTAAAAAATGTAAAATAAAGAAATGCTATAAGAAATGCTATAGCATTTCATATGGCATTTCTCGTCAACAAGTTAATCCTTATATATTTTTGCATGAGAACTCTTGTTATATTCAAATTCCAATGTATACGCCCTAAAATAATTATTTTTTCAATTGGTTCGAAATTTAAGGTTGTAAAAAATGTAAAATAAATAAATTCTATAGGAAATTCTATAGCATTTCCTATGGCATTTATCGTCAACAATTTAATCCTGGCATATTTTTGCATGAGAAGGCTTGTAATATTCAAATTCCAATGTATAAGCCCTAAAATCATTATTTTTCCAATTGGTTAAATATTTAAGGTTGTAAAAAAATTAAAATAAAGAAATGCTATAGGAAATGCTATAGCATTTCCTATGGCATTTCTCGTCAACAATTTAATCCTTACATATTTTTGCATGAGAACTGTTGTTATATTCAAATTCCAATGTATAAGCCCTAAAATCATTATTTTTTCAATTGGTTCGAAATTTAAGGCTGTAAAAAATGTCAAATAAAGAAATGCTATAGGAAATGCTATAGCATTTCTTATGGCATTTCTCGACTACAATTTAATCCTTGCAAATTTTTGCATGAGAACTCTTGTTATATTCAAATTCCAATGTATAATTCCTAATATCATTATTTTTTCAATTGGTTCAAAATTTAAGGTTGTAAAAAATGTCAAATAAAGAAATACTATAGGAAATGCTATAAATTTCCTATGGCATTTCTCGTCAACAATTTAATCCTTGCATATTTTTGCATGATAACTCTTGTTATATTCAAATTACAATGTATAAGCCCTAAAATCATTATTTTTTCAATTTTTTCAAAATTTAAGTTTGTAAAAAATGTCAAATAAACAAATGCTATAGGAAATGCTATAGCATTTCCTATGGCATTTCTCGTCAACAATTTAATCCTTGCATATTTTGGCATGAGAACTCTTGTTATATTCAAATTTCAATGTATAAGCCCTAAAATCATTATTTTTTCAATTGGTTCGAAATTGAAGGTTGTAAAAAATGTAAAATAAAGAAATGCTTTCGAAATGCTATAGCATTTCCTATGGCATTTCTCGTCAACAATTTAATCCTTGCATATTTTTGCATGAGAACTCTTGTTATATACAAATTCCAATGTATAAGCCCTAAAATCATTATTTTTTCAATTGGTTCGATATTTAAGGTTGTAAAAAATGTCAAACAAAGAAATGCTATAGGAAATGTTATAGCATTTCCTATGACATTTCTCGTCAACAATTTAATCCTTGCATATTTTTGCATGAGAACTCTTCTTATATTCAAATTCCAATGTATAAGCCCTAAAATCATTATTTTTTCAATTGGTTTGAAATTTAAGGTTGTAAAAATTGTAAAATAAAGAAATGCTATAGGAAATGCTATAGCATTTCCTATGGCATTCCTCGTCAACAATTTAATCCTTGCATATTTTTGCATGAGAACTGTTGTTATATTCAAATTCCAATGTATAAGCCCTAAAATAATTTTTTTTTTCAATTGGTTCGAATTTTAGATCGTAAACAATGTAAAATAAAGAAATGCTATAGGAAATGCTATAGCATTTCCTATGGCATTTCTCGTCAACAATTTAAACCTTGCATATTTTTGCATGAGAACCCTTGTTATATTTAAATACCAATTTATAAGCCCTAAAATCATTATTTTTTCAATTGGTTCGAAATTTAAGGTTGTAAAAAATGTAAAATAAAAAAATTATATAGGAAATTCTATAGCATTTCCTATGGCATTTCTCATCAACAATTTAATCCTTGCATATTTTTGCATGAGAACTCTTTTTATATTCAAATTCCAATGTATAAACCCTAAAATCATTATTTTTTCAATTGGTTCGAAATTTAAGGTTGTTAAAAATGTAAAATAAAGAAATTCTATAGGAAATTCTATAGCATTTCCTATGACATTTCTCGTCAACAATTTAATCCTTGCATATTTTTGCATGAGAACTATTGTTATATTTAAATTCCAATGTATAAGCCTTAAAATCATTATTTTTTCAATTGGTTCGAAATTTAAGGCTGTAAACAATGTCAAATAAAGAAATGCTATAGGAAATGCTATAGCATTTCGTATGGCATTTCTCGACAACAATTTAATCCTTGCATATTTTTGCATGAGAACTCTTGTTATATTCAAATTCCAATGTATAATTCCTAATATCATTATTTTTTCAATTGGTTCAAAATTTAAGGTTGTAAAAAATGTCAAATAAAGAAATACTATAGGAAATTGTATAAATTTCCTATGGCATTTCTCGTCAACAATTTAATCCTTGCATATTTTTGCATGATAACTCTTGTTATATTCAAATTACAATGTATAAGGCCTAAAATCATTATTTTTTCAATTGGTTCAAAATTTAAGGTTGTAAAAAATGTAAAATAAAGAAATGTTATAGCATTTCCTATGGCATTTCTCGTCAACAATTTAATCCTTGCATATTTTTTAATGAGAACTCTTGTTATATTCAAATTCCAATGTATAAGCTCTAAAATCATTATTTTTTCAATTGGTTCGATATTTAAGGTTGTAAAAAATGTCAAATAAACAAATGCTATAGGAAATGCTATAGCATTTCCTATGGCATTTCTCGTCAACAATTTAATCCTTGCATATTTTGGCATGAGAACTCTTGTTATATTCAAATTTCAATGTATAAGGCCTAAAAACATTATTTTTTCAATTGGTTTGAATTTTAGGTCGTAAACAATGTAAAATAAAGAAATGCTATCGGAAATGCAATAGCATTTCCTATGGCATTTCTCGTCAACAATTTAATCCTTGCGTATTTTTGGATGAGAACGCTTGTAATATTTAAATTCCAATGTATAAGCCCGAAAATCCTTATTTTTTCAATTGGTTCAAAATTTAAGGTTTTAAAAAATGTAAAATAAAGAAATGCTATAAGAAATGCTATAGAATTTCATATGGCATTTCTCGTCAATAATTTAATCCTTGCATATTTTTGCATGAGAACTCTTGTTATATTCAAATTCCAATGTATAAGCCCTAAAATAATTATTTTTTCAATTGGTTCGAAATTTAAGGTTGTTAAAAATGTAAAATAAAGAAATTCTATAGGAAATTCTATAGCATTTCCTATGACATTTCTCGTCAACAATTTAATCCTTGCATATTTTTGCATGAGAACTGTTGTTATATTCAAATTCCAATGTATAAGCCCTAAAATCATTATTTTTTCAATTGGTTCGAAATTGAAGGTTGTAAAAAATGTAAAATAAAGAAATGCTATAGGAAATGCTATAGCATAACCTATGGCATTTCTCGTCAACAATTTAATCCTTGCATATTTTTGCATGAGAACTCTTGTTATATTCAAATTCCAATGTATAAGCCCTAAAATCATTATTTTTTCAATTGGTTCGATATTTAAGGTTGTAAAAAATGTCAAACAAATAAATGCTATAGGAAATGTTATAGCATTTCCTATGGCATTTCTCGTCAACAATTTAATCCTTGCATATTTTTGCATGAGAACTCTTCTTATATTCAAATTCCAATGTATAAGCCCTGAAATCATTATTTTTTCAATTGGTTCGAAATTTAAGGTTGTAAAAAATGTAAAATAAAGAAATGCTATAGGAAATTCTATAGCATTTCCTATGGCATTTCTCATCAACAATTTAATCCTTGCATATTTTTGCATGAGAACTCTTTTTATATTCAAATTCCAATGTATAAACCCTAAAATCATTATTTTTTCAATTGGTTCAAAATTTTAGGTTGTTAAAAATGTCAAATAAAGAAATGCTATAGGAAATGATATAGCATTTCGTATGGAATTTCTCGTCAACAATTTAATCCTTGCATATTTTTCCATGAGAACTCTTGTTATATTCAAATTCCAATGTATAAGTCCTAAAATCATTATTTTTTCAATTGGTTCGAAATTTAAGGTTGTAAAAAATGTAAAATAAAGAAATGCTATAGGAAATCCTATAGCATTTCCTATGGCATTTCTCGTCAACAATTTAATCCTTGCATATTTTTGCATGAGAACTCTTGTTATATTAAAATTCCAATGTATAAGCCCTAAAATCATTATTTTTTCAATTGGTTCAAAATTTAAGGTTGTAAGAAATGTAAAATAAATAAATGCTATAGCATTTCCTATGGCATTTCTCGTCAACAATTTAATCCTTGCATATTTTTTCATGAGAACTCTTGTTATATTCAAAATTCCAATGTATACGACCTAAAATCATTATCTTTTCAATTGGTTCGATATTTAAGGTTGTAAAAAATGTCAAATAAAGAAATGCTATAGGAAATGCTATAGCATTTCCTATGGCATTTCTCGTCAACAATTTAATCCTTGCATATTTTTCCATGAGAACTCTTGTTATATTCAAATTCCAATGTATAAGCCCTAAAATCATTATCTTTTCAATTGGTTCAAAATTTAAGGTTGTAAAAATTGTAAAATAAAGAAATGCTATAGGAAATGCTATAGCATTTCTTGTCAACAATTTAATCTTTGCATATTTTTCCATGAGAACTCTTGTTATATTCAAATTCCAATGTATAAGCCCTAAAATCATTATCTTTTCAATTGGTTCAAAATTTAAGGTTGTAAAAATTGTAAAATAAAGAAATGCTATAGGAAATGCTATAGCATTTCTTGTCAACAATTTAATCCTTGCATATTTTTGCATGAGAACTATTGTTATATTCAAATTCCAATGTATAAGCCCTAAAATCATTATTTTTTCAATTGGTTCAAAATTTAAGTTGTAAAAAATGTCAAATATAGAAATGCTATAGGAAATGCTATAGCATTTCGTATGGCATTTCTCGTCAACAATTTAATCCTTGCATATTTTTGCATGAGAACTTTTGTTATATTAAAATTCCAATGTATAAGTCCTAAAATAATTATTTTTTCAATTGGTTCGAAATTTAAGGTTGTAAAAAATGTCAAATAAAGAAATGCAATAGGAAATGCTATAGCATTTCCTATGGCATTTCTCGTCAACAATTTAATCCTTCATATTTTTGCATGAGAACTCTTGTTATATTAAAATTCCAATGTATAAGCCCTAAAATCATTATTTTTCAATTGGTTCGAAATTTAAGGTTGTAAAAAATGTAAAATAAAGAAATGCTATAGGAAATGCTATAGCATTTCCTATGGCTTTTCTCGTCAACAATTTAATCCTTGCATATTTTTTCATGAGAACTCTTGTTATATTCAAACTCCAATGTATAAGTCCTAAAATCATTATTTTTTCAATTGGTTCGATATTTAAGGTTGTAAAAAATGTCAAATAAAGAAATTCTATAGGAAATGCTATATCATTTCCTATGGAATTTCTCGTCAACAATTTAATCCTTGCATATTTTTGCATGAGAACTCTTGTTATATTCAAATTCCAATGTATAAGCCCAAATATCATTATTTTTTGAATTGGTTCAAAATTTAAGGTTGTAGGAAATGTAAAATAAAGAAATGCTATAGGAAATGCTATAGCATTTCCTATGGCATTTCTCGTCAACAATTTAATCCTTGCATATTTTTGCATGAGAACTCTTGTTATATTCAAATTCCAATGTATAAGCCCTAAAAGCATTATTTTTTCAATTGCTTCGAAATTTAAGGTTGTAAAAAATGTAAAATAAAAAAATTCTATAGGAAATGCTATAGCATTTCCTATGGCATTTCTCGTCAACAATTTAATCCTGGCATATTTTTGCATGAGAACTCTTGTTATATTAAAATTCCAATAGATAAGCCCTTTAATATCTTTATTTTTTCAATTGGTTCGAATTTTAGATTGTAAACAATGTAAAATAAAGAAATGCTATGGGAAATGCTATAGCATTTCCTATGGCATTTCTCGTCAAATATTTAAACCTTGCATATTTTTGCATGAGAATGCTTGTAATAATAATTCTCCAATGTATAAGCCCTAAAATCATTATTTTTTCAATTGGTTCGAAATTTAAGGTTGTAAAAAATGTAAATTAAAGAAATGTGATAGGAAATGCTATAGCATTTCCTATGGCATTTCTCGTAAACAATTTAATCCTTGAATTATTTTGGAATGAGAACTCTTGTTATATTCAAATTCCAATGTATAAGACCTAAAATCATTATTTTTTCAATTGGTTCGAAATTTAAGGTTGTAAACAATGTCAAATAATGAAATGCTATAGGAATTGCTATAGCATTTCCTATGGCATTTCTCGTCAACAAATTAATCCTTGCATATTTTTGCATGCGAACTCTTGTTATATTCAAATTCCAATATATAAGCCCTAAAATCATTATTTTTTCAATTGGTTCGAAAATTAAGGTTGTAAAAAATGTCAAATAAAGAAATGCTATAGGAAATGCTATAGCATTTCCTATGGCATTTCTCGTCAACAATTTAATCCTTCCATACTTTTGCATGAGAACTCTTGTTATATTCAAATTCCAATGTATAACCCCTAAAATCATTATTTTTTCAATTGGTTCGAAAATTAAGGTTGTAAAAAATGTAAAATAAAGAAATGCTATAGGAAATGCTATAGCATTTCCTATGGCATTTCTCGTCAAAAATTTAATCCTTGCATATTTTGGCATGAGAACTCTTGTTATATTCAAATTCCAATGTATCAGCCCTAAAATCGTTATTTTTTCAATTGGTTCGAAATTTAAGGTTGTAGAAAATGTCAAATAAAGAAATGCTATAGGAAATGCAATATCATTTCGTATGGTATTTCTCGTCAACATATTATTCCTTGCATATTTTTGCATTAGAACTCTTGTTATATTCAAATTCCAATGTATAAGCCCTAAAATCGTTATTTTTTCAATTGGTTCGGAATTTAAGGTTGTAAAAAATGTAAAATAAAGAAATGCGATAGGAAATGCTATAGCATTTCCTATGGCATTTCTTGTCAACAATTTAATCCTTGCATATTTTTGAATGAGAACTCTTGTTATATTCAAATTCCAATGTATAAGCCCTAAAATCATTATTTTATCAATTGGTTCGAATATTTAGGTCGTAAACAATGTAAAATAAAGAAATGCTATAGGAAATGCGCATTTCCTATGGCATTTCTCGTCAACAATTTAATCCTTGCATATTTTTGCATGAGAACTCTTGTTATATTCAAATTCCAATGTATAATCCTAATATCATTATTTTTTCAATTGGTTAAAATTTAAGGTTGTAAAAAATGTCAAATAAAGAAATACTATAGGAAATGCTATAAATTTACAATGGCATTTCTCGTCAACAATTTAATCCTTGCATATTTTTGCATGAGAACTCTTGTTATATTCAAATTCCAATGTCTAAGTTTAAAATCATTATTTTTTCAATTGGTTCTAAATTTAAGGTCGTAAAAAATTTAAAATAAAGATAGCATTTCCTATAGCATTTCTTTATTTTACATTGTTTACGATCTAAAATTCAAACCAATTGAAAAAATAATGATATTAAAGGGATTATATATTGGAATTTTAATATAACAAGAGTTCTCATGCAAAAATATGCCAGGATTAAATTGTTGACGAGAAATGCCATAGGAAATGCTATAGCATTTCCTATAGAATTTCTTTATTTTACATTTTTTACAACCTTAAATTTCGAAGCAATTGAAAAAATAATGCTTTTAGGGCTTATACATTGGAATTTGAATATAACAAGAGTTCTCATGAAAAAATAGCATTTCCTATAGCATTTCTTTATTTGACTTTTTTTACAACCTTAAATTTCGAACCAATTGAACAAAAAAATGATTTAAGGGCTTATACATTGGAATTTGAATATAAAAAGAGTTCTCATGCAAAAATATGCAAGGATTAAATTGTTCACGAGAAATGCCATAGGAAATGCTATAGCATTTCCTATAGCATTTCTTTATTTTACATTTCCTACAACCTTAAATTTTGAACCAATTCAAAAAATAATGATATTTGGGCTTATACATTGGAATTTGAATATAACAAGAGTTCTCATGCAAAAATATGCAAGGATTAAATTGTTGACGAGAAATGCCATAGGAAATGATATAGCATTTCCTATAGAATTTCTTTATTTGACATTTTTTACAACCTTAAATATCAAACCAATTGAAAAAATAATGATTTTAGGGCTTATACATTGGAATTTGAATATAACAAGAGTTCTCATGCAAAAATATGCAAGGATTAAATTGTTGACGAGAAATGCTATAGGAAATGCTATAGCATTTCCTATTGCATTTCTTTATTTGACATTTTTTACAACCTTAAATTTCGAACCAATTGAAAAAATAATTATTTTAGGACTTATACATTGGAATTTGAATATTACAAGCGTTCTCGAGCAAAAATATGCAAGGATTAAATTGTTCACGAGAAATGCCATAGGAAATGCTATAGCATTTCCTATTGCATTTCTTTATTTTACATTGTTTACGGTCTAAAATTCGAACCAATTGAAAAAATAATGATTTTAGGGCTTATACATTGGAATTTGAATATAACCAGAGTTCTCATGCAAAAATATGCAAGGATTAAATTGTTGACGAGAAATTCCATAGGAAATGCTATAGCATTTCCTATAGCATTTCTTTATTTGACATTTTTTACAACCTTAAATTTTGAACCAATTTAAAAAATAATGATTTTAGGGCTTATACATTGGAATTTGAATATAACAAGAGTTCTCATGCAAAAATATGCAAGGATTAAATTGTTGACGAGAAATGCCATAGGAAATGCTCTTATATCATTTCTTTATTTTACATTTTTTACAACCTTAAATTTCGAACCAATTGAAAAAATAATTATTTTAGGGCTTATACATTGGAGATTTAATATTACAAGCGTTCTCATGCAAAAATATGCAAGGTTTAAATTATTGACGAGAAATGCCATAGGAAATGCTATAGCATTTCCTATAGCATTTCTTTATTTTACATTGTTTACGATCTAAGATTCGAACCAATTGAAAAAATAACGATTTTAGGGATTATACATTGGAATTTGAATATAACAAGAGTTCTCATGCAAAAATATGCAAGGATTAAATTGTTGACGAGAAATGCCATAGGAAATGCTATAGCATTTCCTATAGCATTTCTTTATTTTACATTTTTTACAACCTTAAATTTTGAACCAATTGAAAAAATAATTATTTTAGGGCTTATACATTGGAATTTGAATATAGCAAGAGTTCTCATGCAAAAATATGCAAGGATTAAATTGTTGACATGAAATGCCATAGGAAATGCTATAGCATTTCCTATAGCATTTCTTTATTTGATATTTTTTACAACCTTAAATATCGAACGAATTGAAAAAATAATGATTTTAGGGCTTATACATTGGAATTTGAATATAACAAGAGTTCTCATGCAAAAATATGCAAGGATTAAATTGTTGACAAGAAATGCTATAGCATTTCCTATAGCATTTCTTTATTTTACAATTTTTACAACCTTAAATTTTGAACCAATTGAAAAGATAATGATTTTAGGGCTTATACATTGGAATTTGAATATAACAAGAGTTCTCATGGAAAAATATGCAAGGATTAAATTGTTGACGAGAAATGCCATAGGAAATGCTATAGCATTTCCTATAGCATTTCTTTATTTGACATTTTTTACAACCTTAAATATCGAACCAATTGAAAAAATAATGATTTTAGGTCTTATACATTGGAATTTTGAATATAACAAGAGTTCTCATGAAAAAATATGCAAGGATTAAATTGTTAACGAGAAATGCCATAGGAAATGCTATAGCATTTATTTATTTTACATTTCTTACAACCTTAAATTTTGAACCAATTGAAAAAATAATGATTTTAGGGCTTATTCATTGGAAATTTAATATAACAAGAGTTCTCATGCAAAAATATGCAAGTATTAAATTGTTGACGAGAAATGCCATAGGAAATGCTATAGGATTTCCTATAGCATTTCTTTATTTTACATTTTTTACAACCTTAAATTTCGAACCAATTGAAAAAATAATGATTTTAGGACTTATACATTGGAATTTGAATATAACAAGAGTTCTCATGCAAAAATATGCAGTGATTAAATTGTTGACGAGAAATGCCATACGAAATGCTATAGTATTTCCTATAGCATTTCTATATTTGACATTTTTAACAACCTTAAATTTTGAACAAATTGAAAAGATAATGATTTTAGGGCTTATACATTGGAATTTGAATATAACAAGAGTTCTCATGGAAAAATATGCAAGGATTAAATTGTTGACGAGAAATGCCATAGAAAATGCTATAGCATTTCCTATAGCATTTCTTTATTTTACATTGTTTACGATCTAAGATTCGAACCAATTGAAAAAATAATGATTTTAGGGATTATACATTGGAATTTGAATATAACAAGAGTTCTCATGCAAAAATATGCAAGGATTAAATTGTTGACGAGAAATGCCATAGGAAATGCTATAGCATTTCCTATAGCATTTCTTTATTTTACATTTTTTACAACCTTAAATTTTGAACCAATTGAAAAAATAATTATTTTAGGGCTTATACATTGGAATTTGAATATAGCAAGAGTTCTCATGAAAAAATATGCAAGGATTAAATTGTTGACATGAAATGCCATAGGAAATGCTATAGCATTTCCTATAGCATTTCTTTATTTGATATTTTTTACAACCTTAAATATCAAACGAATTGAAAAAATAATGATTTTAGGGCTTATACATTGGAATTTGAATATAACAAGAGTTCTCATGCAAAAATATGCAAGGATTAAATTGTTGACAAGAAATGCTATAGCATTTCCTATAGCATTTCTTTATTTGACATTTTTAACAACCTAAAATTTTGAACCAATTGAAAAAATAATGATTTTAGGGTTTATACATTGGAATTTGAATATAACAAGAGTTCTCATGGAAAAATATGCAAGGATTAAATTGTTGACGAGAAATGCCATAGAAAATGCTATAGCATTTCCTATAGCATTTCTTTATTTGACATTTTTTACAACCTTAAATATCGAACCAATTGAAAAAATAATGATTTTAGGTCTTATACATTGGAATTTTGAATATAACAAGAGTTCTCATGAAAAAATATGCAAGGCTTAAATTGTTGACGAGAAATGCCATAGGAAATGCTATACCATTTATTTATTTTACATTTCTTACAACCTTAAATTTTGAACCAATTGAAAAAATAATGATTTTAGGTCTTATACATTGGAATTTTAATATAACAAGAGTTCTCATGCAAAAATATGCAAGGATTAAATTGTTGACGAGAAATTCCATAGGAAATGCTATAGGATTTCCTATAGCATTTCTTTATTTTACATTTTTTACAACCTTAAATTTCGAACCAATTGAAAAAATAATGATTTTAGGGCTTATACATTGGAATTTTAATATAACAAGAGTTCTCATGCAAAAATATGCAAGGATTAAATTGTTGACGAGAAATGCCATAGGAAATGCTATAGGATTTCCTATAGCATTTCTTTATTTTACATTTTTTACAAACTTAAATTTCGAACCAATTGAAAAAATAATGATTTTAGGACTTATACATTGGAATTTGAATATAACAAGAGTTCTCATGCAAAAATATGCAAGGATTAAATTGTTGACGAGAAATGCCATACGAAATGCTATAGCATTTCCTATAGCATTTCTTTATTTGACATTTTTAACAACCTAAAATTTTGAACCAATTGAAAAAATAATGATTTTAGGGTTTATACATTGGAATTTGAATATAAAAAGAGTTCTCATGCAAAAATATGCAAGGATTAAATTGTTGATGAGAAATGCTATAGAATTTCCTATAGAATTTTTTTATTTTACATTTTTTACATCCTTAAATTTCGAACCAATTTAAAAAATAATGATTTTAGGGCTTATAAATTGGTATTTAAATATAACAAGAGTTCTCATGCAAAAATATGCAAGGTTTAAATTGTTGACGAGAAATGCCATAGGAAATGCTATAGCATTTCCAATAGCATTTCTTTATTTTACATTGTTTACGATCTAAAATTCGAACCAATTGAAAAAAAATTTATCTTAGGGCTTATACATTGGAATTTGAATATAACAACAGTTCTCATGCAAAAATATGCAAGGATTAAATTGTTGACGAGGAATTCCATAAGAAATGCTATAGCATTTCCTATAGCATTTCTTTATTTTACAATTTTTACAACCTTAAATTTCGAACCAATTGAAAAAATAATGATTTTAGGGCTTATACATCGGAATTTGAATATAAGAAGAGTTCTCATGCAAAAATATGCAAGGATTAAATTGTTGACGAGAAATGCCATAGGAAATGCTATAACATTTCCTATAGCATTTCTTTGTTTGACATTTTTTACAACCTTAAATATCGAACCAATTGAAAAAATAATGATTTTAGGGCTTATACATTGGAATTTGAATATAACAAGAGTTCTCATGTAAAAATATGCAAGGATTAAATTGTTGACGAGAAATGCCATAGGAAATGCTATAGCATTTCCTAAAGCATTTCTTTATTTTACATTTTTTACAACCTTCAATTTTGAACCAATTGAAAAAATAATGATTTTAGGGCTTATACATTGGAATTTGAATATAACAACAGTTCTCATGCAAAAATATGCAAGGATTAAATTCTTGACAAGAAATGTCATAGGAAATGCTATAGAATTTCCTATAGAATTTCTTTATTTTACATTTTTACAACCTTAAATTTCGAACCAATTGAAAAAATAATTATTTTAGGGCTTATACATTTGAATTTGAATATAACAAGAGTTCTAATACAAAAATATGCAAGGATTAAATTGTTGACGAGAAATGCCATATGAAATGCTATAGCATTTCTTATAGCATTTATTTATTTTACATTTTTTACAACCTTATATTTTGAACCAATTGAAAAAATAAGGATTTTCGGGCTTATACATTGGAATTTGAATATTACAAGCGTTCTCATCCAAAAATATGCACGGATTAAATTGTTGACGAGAAATGCCATAGGAAATGCTATAGCATTTCCTATAGCATTTCTTTATTTTACATTGTTTACGACCTAAAATTCAAACCAATTGAAAAAATAATGTTTTTAGGGCTTATACATTGAAATTTGAATATAACAAGAGTTCTCATGCCAAAATATGCAAGGATTAAATTGTTGACGAGAAATGCCATAGGAAATGCTATAGCATTTCCTATAGCATTTGTTTATTTGACATTTTTTACAACCTTAAATATCGAACCAATTGAAAAAATAATGATTTTAGAGCTTATCCATTGGAATTTGAATATAACAAGAGTTCTCATGAAAAAATATGCAAGGATTAAATTGTTGACGAGAAATGCCATAGGAAATGCTATAACATTTCTTTATTTTACATTTTTTACAACCTTAAATTTCGAACCAATTGAAAAAATAATGATTTTAGGGCTTATACATTGTAATTTGAATATAACAAGAGTTATCATGCAAAAATACGCAAGGATTAAATTGTTGACGAGAAATGCCATAGGAAATTTATAGCATTTCCTATAGTATTTCTTTATTTGACATTTTTTACAACCTTAAATTTTGAACCAATTGAAAAAATAATGATATTAGGAATTATACATTGGAATTTGAATATAACAAGAGTTCTCATGCAAAAATATGCAAGGATTAAATTATTGTCGAGAAATGCCATACGAAATGCTATAGCATTTCCTATATCATTTCTTTATTTGACATTTTTTACAGCCTTAAATTTCGAACCAATTGAAAAAATAATGATTTTAGGGCTTATACATTGGAATATGAATATAACAACAGTTCTCATGCAAAAATATGTAAGGATTAAATAGTTGACGAGAAATGCCATAGGAAATGCTATAGCATTTCCTATAGCATTTCTTTATTTTAATATTTTTACAACCTTAAATTTTTAACCAATTGAAAAAATAATAATTTTAGGGCTTATACATTGGAATTTGAGTATTACAAGCCTTCTCATGCAAAAATATGCCAGGATTAAATTGTTGACGAGAAATGCCATAGGAAATGTTATAGAATTTCTTTATTTTACATTTTTTACAACTTTAAATTTCAAACCAATTGAAAAAATAATTATTTTAGGGCTTATACATTGGAATTTTAATATAACAAGAGTTCTCATGCAAAAATATGCAAGGATTAAATTGTTGACGAGAAATGCCATATGAAATGCTACAGCATTTCTTATAGCATTTCTTTATTTTACATTTTTTACAACCTTAAATTTTGAACCAATTGAAAAAATAAGGATTTTAGGGATTATACATTGGAATTTTAATATTACAAGCGTTCTCATGCAAAAATATGCAAGGATTAAATTGTTGACGAGAAATGCCATAGGAAATGCTATAGCATTTCCTATAGCATTTCTTTATTTTACATTGTTTACGACCAAAAATTCAAACCAATTGAAAAAATAATGATTTTATGGCTTATACATTGAAATTTGAATATAACAAGAGTTCTCATGCCAAAATATGCAAGGATTAAATTGTTGACGAGAAATGCCATAGGAAATGCTAGCATTTCCTATTGCATTTCTTTATTTGACATTTTTTACAACCTTAAATTTCGAACCAATTGAAAAAATAATCATTTTAGGGCTTATACATTGTAATTTAAATATAACAAGAGTTCTCATGCAAAAATATGCAAGGATTAAATTGTTGACGAGAAATGCCATTGGAAATTTATAGCATTTCCTATAGCATTTCTTTATTTGACATTTTTTACAACCTTAAATTTCGAACCAATTGAAAAAATAATGATTTTAGGGCTTATACATTGGAATTTGAATATAACAAGAGTTCTCATGCAAATATATGCAAGGATTAAATTGTTGACGAGAATGCCATAGGAAATGCTATAGCATTTCCTAAAGCATTTCTTTATTTTACATTTTTTACAACCTTAAATTTCGAACCAATTTAAAAATAATGATTTTAAAGCTTATACATTGGAATTTGAATATAACAAGAGTTCTCATGCAAAAATATGCAAGGATTTAATTGTTGAGGAGAAATGCCATAGGAAATGCTATAGCATTTCCTATAGCATTTCTTTATTTGACATTTTTTTCAACCTTAAATTTTGAACCAATTGAAAAAATAATGATTTTAGGGCTTATACATTGGAATTTGAATATAACAAGAGTTCTCATGCAAATATATGCAAGGATTAAATTGTTGACGAGAATGCCATAGGAGATGCTATAGCATTTCCTATAGCATTTCTTTATTTTACATTTTTTACAACCTTAAATTTCGAACCAATTTAAAAAATAATGATTTTAAAGCTTATACATTGGAATTTGAATATAACAAGAGTTCTCATGCAAAAATATGCAAGGATTAAATTGTTGACGAGAAATACCATAGGAAATGCTAGCATTTCCTATAGCATTTCTTTATTTTACATTGTTTACGACCTAAAATTTCGAACCAATTGAAAAAATAATATTTTAGGGCTTATACATTGGAAATTGAATATAACAAGAGTTCTCATGCAAAAATATGCAAGGATTAAATTGTTGACGAGAAATGCCATAGGAAATGCTATAGCATTTCCTATAGCATTTCTTTATTTTACATTTTTTACAACCTTAAATTTCGAACCAATTTAAAAAATAATGATTTTAGGACTTATACATTGGAATTTGAATATAAAAAGAGTTATCATGCAAAAATATGCAAGGATTAAATTGTTGACGAGAAATGCCATAGGAAATGCTATAGCATTACCTATAGCATTTCTTTATTTTACATTTTTACAACCTTAAATTTCGAACCAATTTAAAAATAATGATTTTAAAGCTTATACATTGGAATTTGAATATAATAAGAGTTCTCATGCAAAAATATGCAAGAATTTAATTGTTGACGAGAAATACCATAGGAAATGCTATAGCATTTCCTATAGCATTTCTTTATTTGACATTTTTTACAACCTTAAATTTCGAAAAAATTGAAATAATAATGATTTTAAAGCTTATACATTGGAATTTGAATATAACAAGAGTTCTCATGAAAAAATATGTAAGGATTAAATTGTTGACGAGAAATGCCATAGGAAATGCTATAGCATTTCCTATAGCATTTCTTTATTTGACATTTTTTACAACCTTAAATTTCGAACTAATTGAAAAAATAATGAGTTTAAAGATTATACATTGGAATTTGAATATAACAAGAGTTCTCATGCAAAAATATGCAAGGATTAAATTGTTGACGAGAAATGCCATAGGAAATGCTAGCATTTCCTATAGCATTTCTTTATTTTACATTGTTTACGACCTTAAATTTCGAACCAATTGAAAAAATAATGATTTTAGGGCTTATACATTGGAATTTGAATATAACAAGAGTTCTCATGCAAATATATGCAAGGATTAAATTGTTGACGAGAATGCAATATATAGCATTTCCTATAGCATTTCTTTATTTTACATTTTTTACAACCTTAACTTTCAAACCAATTGAAAAAATAATCATTTTAAAGCTTATACATTGGAATTTGAATATAACAAGAGTTCTCATGAAAAAATATGTAAGGATTAAATTGTTGACGAGAAATGCCATAGGAAATGCTAGCATTTCCTATAGCATTTCTTTATTTTACATTGTTTACGACCTAAAATTTCGAACCAATTGAAAAAATAATGATTTTAGGGCTTATACATTGGAATTTGAATATAACAAGAGTTCTCATGCAAATATATGCAAGGATTAAATTATTGACGAGAATGCCATAGGAAATGCTATAGTTCCTATTGCATTTCTTTATTTTACATTTTTTACAACCTTAAATTTCGAACCAATTGAAAAAATAATGATTTTAGGGCTTATACATTGGAATTTGAATATAACAAGAGTTCTCATGCAAAAATATGCAAGGATTAAATTGTTGACTAGAAATGCCATTGGAAATGCTATAGCATTTCCTATAGAATTTCTTTATTTGACATTTTTTACAACCTTAATTTTTGAACCAATTGAAAAAATAATGCTTTTAGGGCTTATACATTGGAATTTGAATATAACAAGAGTTCTCATGCAAATATATGCAAGGATTAAATTATTGACGAGAATGCCATTGGAAATGCTATAGCATTTCCTATAGCATTTCTTTATTTTACATTTTTTACAACCTTAAATTTCGAACCAATTTAAAAAAAAAATTGATTTTAAAGCTTATACATTGGAATTTGAATATAACAAGAGTTCTCATGCAAAAATATGCAAGGATTAAATTGTTGACGAGAAATGCCATAGGAATTCCTATAGCATTTCTTTATTTTACATTGTTTACGACCTTAAATTTTGAACCAATTGAAAAAATAATGATTTTAGGGCTTATACATTGGAATTTTAATATAACAAGAGTTCTCATGCAAAAATATGCAAGGATTAAATTTGTTGACGAGAAATGCCATAGGAAATGCAATAGCATTTCCTATAGCATTTCTTTATTTTATATTTTTTACAACCTTAAATTTTGAACCAATTGAAAAAATAATGATTTTAGGGCTTATACATTAGAATTTGAATATAACAAGAGTTCTCATGCAAAAATATGCAAGGATTAAATTGTTGACAAGAAATGCCATAGGAAATGCTATAGCATTTCCTATAGCATTTCTTTATTTTATATTTTTTACAACCTTAAATTTCGAACCAATTGAATAAATAATGATTTTAGGGCTTATACATTGGAATTTGAATATAACAAGAGTTCTCATGCAAAAATATGCAAGGATTAAATTGTTGACAAGAAATGCCATAGGAAATGCTTTAGAATTTCCTATAGAATTTCCTATGGCATTTCTTTAATTTACATTTTTTACAACCTTAAATTTCGAACCAATTGAAAAAATAATATTTTAGGGCTTATACATTGGAATATGAATATAACAAGAGTTCTCATGCAAAAATATGCAAGGATTAAATTGTTGACGAGAAATGCCATAGGAAATGCTATAGCATTTCCTATAGCATTTCTTTATTTGACATTTTTTACAACCTTAAATTTTGAACCAATTGAAAAAATAATTATTTTAGGGCTTATACATTAGAATTTGAATATAACAAGAGTTCTCATGCAAAAATATGTAAGGATTAAATTGTTCACGAGAAATGCCATAGGAAATGCTATAGCATTTCCTATACCATTTCTTTATTTTACATTTTTTACAACCTTAAATTTCGAACCAATTGAAAAAACAATGATTTTAAAGCTTATAAATTGGAATTTGAATATAACAAGTGTTCTCATGCAAAAATATGCAAGGATTAAATTGTTGACGAGAAATGCCATAGGAAATGCTGGCATTTCCTATAGCATTTTTTTATTTTAAATTTTTTACAACCTTAAATTTCGAACCAATTGAAAAAATAATGATTTTAGGGCTTATACATTGGAATTTGAATATAACAAGAGTTCTCATGCAAAAATATGCAAGGATTAAATTGTTGACGAGAAATGCCATAGGAAATGCTATAGCATTTCCTGTAGCATTTCTTTATTTTACATTTTTTACGACCTTAAATTTCGAACTAATTGAAAAAATAATGATTTTAAAGCTTATACATTGGAATTTGAATATAACAAGAGTTCTCATGCAAAAATATCCAAGGATTAAATTGTTGACGAGAAATGCCATAGGAAATGCTATAGCATTTCCTATAGCATTTCTTTATTTTATATTTTTTACAACCTTAAATTTCGAACCAATTGAAAAAATAATGATTTTAAAGCTTATACATTGGAATTTGAATATAACAAGAGTTCTCATGCAAAAATATGCAAGGATTAAATTGTTCACGAGAAATGCCATAGGAAATGCTATAGCATTTCCTATAGCATTTCTTTATTTTATATTTTTTACAACCTTAAATTTCGAACCAATTGAAAAAATAACGATTTTAGGGCTTATACATTGGAATTTGAATATAACAAGAGTTCTCATGCAAAAATTTTCAAGGATTAAATTGTTGACAAGAAATGCCATAGGAAATGCTATAGAATTTCCTATAGAATTTCTTTATTTTACATTTTTTACAACCTTAAATTTCGAACCAATTGAAAAAATAATTATTTTAGGGCTTATAAATTGAAATTTGAATATAACAAGAGTTCTCATGCAAAAACATGCAACGATTAAATTGTTGACGAGAAATGCCATAGGAAATGCTATAGCATTTCCTATGGCATTTCTTTATTTTACATTTTTTACAACCTTAAATTTCGAACCAATTGAAAAAATAATGATTTTAGGGCTTATACATTGGAATTTGAATATAACAAGAGTTCTAATGCAAAAATATGCAAGGATTAAATTGTTGACGAGAAATGCCATAGGAAATGCTATAGCATTTCCTATTGCATTTCTTTATTTTACATTTTTTACAACCTTAAATTTCGAACCAATTGAAAAAATAATAATTTAAGGGCTTATACATTGGAATTTGAGTATAACAAGTGTTCTCATGCAAAAATATGCAAGGATTAAATTGTTGACGAGAAATGCCATAGGTAATGCTAGCATTTCCTATAGCATTTCTTTATTTTACATTGTTTACGACCGAAAAGTCGAAACAATTGAAAAAATAATGATTTTAGGGGTTATACATTGGAATTTGAATATAACAAGAGTTCTCATGCAAAAATATGAAAGGATTAAATTGTTGACGAGAAATGCCATACGAAATGCTATAGCATTTCCTATAGCATTTCTTTATTTTACATTTTTTACAACCTTAAATTTCGAACCAATTGAAAAAATAAAGATTTTAGGGCTTATTCATTGGAATTTGAATATAACAAGAGTTCTCATGCAAAAATATGCAATGATTAAATTGTTGACGAGAAATGCCATAGGAAATGCTATAGAATTTCTTTATTTTACATTTTTTCAACCTTAAATTTCGAACCAATTGAAAAAATAATGATTTTAGGGCTTATACATTGGAATTTGAATATAACAAGAGTTCTCGTGCAAAAATATGCAAGGATTAAATTGTTGACAAGAAATGCCATAGGAAATGTTTTAGAATTTCCTATAGAATTTCTTTATTTTACGTTTTTTTTCAACCTTAAATTTCGAACCAATTGAAAAAATATTGATTTTAGGGCTTATAAATTGAAATTTGAATATAACAAGAGTTCTCATGCAAAAATATGCAAGTATTAAATTGTTGACGAGAAATGCCATAGGAAATGCTATAGCATTTCTTTATTTGACATTTTTTACAACCTTAAGTTTCGAACCAATTGAAAAAATAATGATTTTAGGGCTTATACATTGGAATTTGAATATAACAAGAGTTCTCATGCAAAAACATGCAAGGATTAAGTTGTTGACAAGAAATGCCATAGGAAATGCTATAGCATTTTTTATAGCATTTCTTTATTTTACATTTTTTACAACCTTAAATTTCGAACCAATTGAAAAAAAAAATGATTTTAAAGCTTATACATCGGAATTTGAATATAACAAGAGTTCTCATGCAAAAATATTCAAGGATTAAATTGTTGACGAGAAATGCCATAGGAAATGCTATAGCATTTCCTATAGCATTTCTTTTTTTTTACATTGTTTACGACCTAAAAGTCGAACCAATTGAAAAAATAATGATTTTAGGGCTTATACATTGGAATTTGAATATAACAATAGTTCTCATGCAAAAATATGCAAGGATTAAATTGTTGACGAGAAATGCCATACGAAATGCTATAGCATTTCCTATAGCATTTCTTTATTTTACATTTTTTACAACCTTAAATTTCGAACCAATTGAAAAAAATAATGATTTTAGGGCTTACACATTGTAATTTGAATATAACAAGAGTTCTCATGCAACAATATGCAAGGATTAAATTGTTGACGAGAAATGCCATAGGAAATGCTATAGTATTTCCGATAGAATTTCTTTATTTTACATTTTTTCAACCTTAAATTTCGAACCAATTGAAAAAATAATGATTTTAGGGCTTATACATTGGAATTTGAATATAACAAGAGTTCTCGTGCAAAAATATGCAAGGATTAAATTGTTGACAAGAAATGCCATAGGAAATGTTTTAGAATTTCCTATAGAATTTCATTATTTTACATTTTTTTTCAACCTTAAATTTCGAACCAATTGAAAAAATAATGATTTTAGGGCTTATAAATTGAAATTTGAATATAACAAGAGTTCTCATGCAAAAATATGCAAGTATTAAATTGTTGACGAGAAATGCCATAGGAAATGCTATAGCATTTCTTTATTTGACATTTTTTACAACCTTAAGTTTCGAACCAATTGAAAAAATAATGATTTTAGGGCTTATACATTGGAATTTGAATATAACAAGAGTTCTCATGCAAAAACATGCAAGGATTAAATTGTTGACAAGAAATGCCATAGGAAATGCTATAGCATTTTTTATAGCATTTCTTTATTTTACATTGTTTACAACCTAAAAGTCGAACCAATTGAAAAAATAATGATTTTAGGGCTTATACATTGGAATTTTAATACAACAATAGTTCTCATGCAAAAATATGCAAGGTTAAATTGTTGACGAGAAATGCCATAGGAAATGCTATAGCATTTCATATAGCATTTCTTTATTTTACATTTTTTACAACCTTAACTTTCAAACCAATTGAAAAAATAATCATTTTAAAGCTTATACATTGGAATTTGAATATAACAAGAGTTCTCATGAAAAAATATGTAAGGATTAAATTGTTGACGAGAAATGCCATAGGAAATGCTAGCATTTCCTATAGCATTTCTTTATTTTACATTGTTTACGACCTAAAATTTCGAACCAATTGAAAAAATAATGATTTTAGGGCTTATACATTGGAATTTGAATATAACAAGAGTTCTCATGCAAATATATGCAAGGATTAAATTATTGACGAGAATGCCATAGGAAATGCTATAGTTCCTATTGCATTTCTTTATTTTACATTTTTTACAACCTTAAATTTCGAACCAATTGAAAAAATAATGATTTTAGGGCTTATACATTGGAATTTGAATATAACAAGAGTTCTCATGCAAAAATATGCAAGGATTAAATTGTTGACTAGAAATGCCATTGGAAATGCTATAGCATTTCCTATAGAATTTCTTTATTTGACATTTTTTACAACCTTAATTTTTGAACCAATTGAAAAAATAATGCTTTTAGGGCTTATACATTGGAATTTGAATATAACAAGAGTTCTCATGCAAATATATGCAAGGATTAAATTATTGACGAGAATGCCATTGGAAATGCTATAGCATTTCCTATAGCATTTCTTTATTTTACATTTTTTACAACCTTAAATTTCGAACCAATTTAAAAAAAAAATTGATTTTAAAGCTTATACATTGGAATTTGAATATAACAAGAGTTCTCATGCAAAAATATGCAAGGATTAAATTGTTGACGAGAAATGCCATAGGAATTCCTATAGCATTTCTTTATTTTACATTGTTTACGACCTTAAATTTTGAACCAATTGAAAAAATAATGATTTTAGGGCTTATACATTGGAATTTTAATATAACAAGAGTTCTCATGCAAAAATATGCAAGGATTAAATTTGTTGACGAGAAATGCCATAGGAAATGCAATAGCATTTCCTATAGCATTTCTTTATTTTATATTTTTTACAACCTTAAATTTTGAACCAATTGAAAAAATAATGATTTTAGGGCTTATACATTAGAATTTGAATATAACAAGAGTTCTCATGCAAAAATATGCAAGGATTAAATTGTTGACAAGAAATGCCATAGGAAATGCTATAGCATTTCCTATAGCATTTCTTTATTTTATATTTTTTACAACCTTAAATTTCGAACCAATTGAAAAAATAATGATTTTAGGGCTTATACATTGGAATTTGAATATAACAAGAGTTCTCATGCAAAAATATGCAAGGATTAAATTGTTGACAAGAAATGCCATAGGAAATGCTTTAGAATTTCCTATAGAATTTCCTATGGCATTTCTTTAATTTACATTTTTTACAACCTTAAATTTCGAACCAATTGAAAAAATAATATTTTAGGGCTTATACATTGGAATATGAATATAACAAGAGTTCTCATGCAAAAATATGCAAGGATTAAATTGTTGACGAGAAATGCCATAGGAAATGCTATAGCATTTCCTATAGCATTTCTTTATTTGACATTTTTTACAACCTTAAATTTTGAACCAATTGAAAAAATAATTATTTTAGGGCTTATACATTAGAATTTGAATATAACAAGAGTTCTCATGCAAAAATATGTAAGGATTAAATTGTTCACGAGAAATGCCATAGGAAATGCTATAGCATTTCCTATACCATTTCTTTATTTTACATTTTTTACAACCTTAAATTTCGAACCAATTGAAAAAACAATGATTTTAAAGCTTATAAATTGGAATTTGAATATAACAAGTGTTCTCATGCAAAAATATGCAAGGATTAAATTGTTGACGAGAAATGCCATAGGAAATGCTGGCATTTCCTATAGCATTTTTTTATTTTAAATTTTTTACAACCTTAAATTTCGAACCAATTGAAAAAATAATGATTTTAGGGCTTATACATTGGAATTTGAATATAACAAGAGTTCTCATGCAAAAATATGCAAGGATTAAATTGTTGACGAGAAATGCCATAGGAAATGCTATAGCATTTCTTGTAGCATTTCTTTATTTTACATTTTTTACGACCTTAAATTTCGAACTAATTGAAAAAATAATGATTTTAAAGCTTATACATTGGAATTTGAATATAACAAGAGTTCTCATGCAAAAATATGCAAGGATTAAATTGTTGACGAGAAATGCCATAGGAAATGCTATAGCATTTCCTATAGCATTTCTTTATTTTATATTTTTTACAACCTTAAATTTCGAACCAATTGAAAAAATAATGATTTTAAAGCTTATACATTGGAATTTGAATATAACAAGAGTTCTCATGCAAAAATATGCAAGGATTAAATTGTTCACGAGAAATGCCATAGGAAATGCTATAGCATTTCCTATAGCATTTCTTTATTTTATATTTTTTACAACCTTAAATTTCGAACCAATTGAAAAAATAACGATTTTAGGGCTTATACATTGGAATTTGAATATAACAAGAGTTCTCATGCAAAAATTTTCAAGGATTAAATTGTTGACAAGAAATGCCATTGGAAATGCTATAGAATTTCCTATAGAATTTCTTTATTTTACATTTTTTACAACCTTAAATTTCGAACCAATTGAAAAAATAATTATTTTAGGGCTTATAAATTGAAATTTGAATATAACAAGAGTTCTCATGCAAAAACATGCAACGATTAAATTGTTGACGAGAAATGCCATAGGAAATGCTATAGCATTTCCTATGGCATTTCTTTATTTTACATTTTTTACAACCTTAAATTTCGAACCAATTGAAAAAATAATGATTTTAGGGCTTATACATTGGAATTTGAATATAACAAGAGTTCTAATGCAAAAATATGCAAGGATTAAATTGTTGACGAGAAATGCCATAGGAAATGCTATAGCATTTCCTATTGCATTTCTTTATTTTACATTTTTTACAACCTTAAATTTCGAACCAATTGAAAAAATAATAATTTAAGGGCTTATACATTGGAATTTGAGTATAACAAGTGTTCTCATGCAAAAATATGCAAGGATTAAATTGTTGACGAGAAATGCCATAGGTAATGCTAGCATTTCCTATAGCATTTCTTTATTTTACATTGTTTACGACCGAAAAGTCGAAACAATTGAAAAAATAATGATTTTAGGGGTTATACATTGGAATTTGAATATAACAAGAGTTCTCATGCAAAAATATGAAAGGATTAAATTGTTGACGAGAAATGCCATACGAAATGCTATAGCATTTCCTATAGCATTTCTTTATTTTACATTTTTTACAACCTTAAATTTCGAACCAATTGAAAAAATAAAGATTTTAGGGCTTATTCATTGGAATTTGAATATAACAAGAGTTCTCATGCAAAAATATGCAATGATTAAATTGTTGACGAGAAATGCCATAGGAAATGCTATAGAATTTCTTTATTTTACATTTTTTCAACCTTAAATTTCGAACCAATTGAAAAAATAATGATTTTAGGGCTTATACATTGGAATTTGAATATAACAAGAGTTCTCGTGCAAAAATATGCAAGGATTAAATTGTTGACAAGAAATGCCATAGGAAATGTTTTAGAATTTCCTATAGAATTTCTTTATTTTACGTTTTTTTTCAACCTTAAATTTCGAACCAATTGAAAAAATATTGATTTTAGGGCTTATAAATTGAAATTTGAATATAACAAGAGTTCTCATGCAAAAATATGCAAGTATTAAATTGTTGACGAGAAATGCCATAGGAAATGCTATAGCATTTCTTTATTTGACATTTTTTACAACCTTAAGTTTCGAACCAATTGAAAAAATAATGATTTTAGGGCTTATACATTGGAATTTGAATATAACAAGAGTTCTCATGCAAAAACATGCAAGGATTAAGTTGTTGACAAGAAATGCCATAGGAAATGCTATAGCATTTTTTATAGCATTTCTTTATTTTACATTTTTTACAACCTTAAATTTCGAACCAATTGAAAAAAAAAATGATTTTAAAGCTTATACATCGGAATTTGAATATAACAAGAGTTCTCATGCAAAAATATTCAAGGATTAAATTGTTGACGAGAAATGCCATACGAAATGCTATAGCATTTCCTATAGCATTTCTTTTTTTTTTTACATTGTTTACGACCTAAAAGTCGAACCAATTGAAAAAATAATGATTTTAGGGCTTATACATTGGAATTTGAATATAACAATAGTTCTCATGCAAAAATATGCAAGGATTAAATTGTTGACGAGAAATGCCATACGAAATGCTATAGCATTTCCTATAGCATTTCTTTATTTTACATTTTTTACAACCTTAAATTTCGAACCAATTGAAAAAAATAATGATTTTAGGGCTTACACATTGTAATTTGAATATAACAAGAGTTCTCATGCAACAATATGCAAGGATTAAATTGTTGACGAGAAATGCCATAGGAAATGCTATAGTATTTCCGATAGAATTTCTTTATTTTACATTTTTTCAACCTTAAATTTCGAACCAATTGAAAAAATAATGATTTTAGGGCTTATACATTGGAATTTGAATATAACAAGAGTTCTCGTGCAAAAATATGCAAGGATTAAATTGTTGACAAGAAATGCCATAGGAAATGTTTTAGAATTTCCTATAGAATTTCATTATTTTACATTTTTTTTCAACCTTAAATTTCGAACCAATTGAAAAAATAATGATTTTAGGGCTTATAAATTGAAATTTGAATATAACAAGAGTTCTCATGCAAAAATATGCAAGTATTAAATTGTTGACGAGAAATGCCATAGGAAATGCTATAGCATTTCTTTATTTGACATTTTTTACAACCTTAAGTTTCGAACCAATTGAAAAAATAATGATTTTAGGGCTTATACATTGGAATTTGAATATAACAAGAGTTCTCATGCAAAAACATGCAAGGATTAAATTGTTGACAAGAAATGCCGTAGGAAATGCTATAGCATTTTTTATAGCATTTCTTTATTTTACATTGTTTACAACCTAAAAGTCGAACCAATTGAAAAAATAATGATTTTAGGGCTTATACATTGGAATTTTAATACAACAATAGTTCTCATGCAAAAATATGCAAGGTTAAATTGTTGACGAGAAATGCCATAGGAAATGCTATAGCATTTCATATAGCATTTCTTTATTTTACATGGTTTACGACCTAAAATTTCGAACCAATTGAAAAAGTAATGATTTTAGGGATTATACATTGGAATTTGAATATAACAAGAGTTCTCATGCAAAAATATGCAAGGATTAAATTGTTGACGAGAAATGCCATAGGAAATGCTATAGCATTTCCTGTAGCATTTCTTTATTTTACATTTTTTACGACCATAAATTTCGAACTAATTGAAAAATAATTATTTTAAAGCTTATACATTGGAATTTGAATATAACAAGAGTTCTCATGCATAAATATGCAAGGATTAAATTGTTGACGAGAAATGCCATAGGAAATGCTATAGCATTTCCTATAGCATTTCTTTATTTTATATTTTTTACAACCTTAAATTTCGAACCAATGTAAAAAATAATGATTTTAAAGCTTATACATTGGAATTTGAATATAACAAGAGTTCTCATGCAAAAATATGCAACGATTAAATTGTTGACGAGAAATGCCATAGGAAATGCTATAGCATTTCCTATGGCATTTCTTTATTTTACATTTTTTACAACCTTAAATTTCGAACCAATTGAAAAAATAATGATTTTAGGGCTTATACATTGGAATTTGAATATAACAAGAGTTCTAATGCAAAAATATGCAAGGATTAAATTGTTGACGAGAAATGCCATAGGAAATGCTATAGCATTTCCTATTGCATTTCTTTATTTTACATTTTTTACAACCTTAAATTTCGAACCAATTGAAAAAATAATAATTTAAGGGCTTATACATTGGAATTTGAGTATAACAAGTGTTCTCATGCAAAAATATGCAAGGATTAAATTGTTGACGAGAAATGCCATAGGTAATGCTAGCATTTCCTATAGCATTTCTTTATTTTACATTGTTTACGACCGAAAAGTCGAAACAATTGAAAAAATAATGATTTTAGGGGTTATACATTGGAATTTGAATATAACAAGAGTTCTCATGCAAAAATATGAAAGGATTAAATTGTTGACGAGAAATGCCATACGAAATGCTATAGCATTTCCTATAGCATTTCTTTATTTTACATTTTTTACAACCTTAAATTTCGAACCAATTGAAAAAATAAAGATTTTAGGGCTTATTCATTGGAATTTGAATATAACAAGAGTTCTCATGCAAAAATATGCAATGATTAAATTGTTGACGAGAAATGCCATAGGAAATGCTATAGAATTTCCGATAGAATTTCTTTATTTTACATTTTTTCAACCTTAAATTTCGAACCAATTGAAAAAATAATGATTTTAGGGCTTATACATTGGAATTTGAATATAACAAGAGTTCTCGTGCAAAAATATGCAAGGATTAAATTGTTGACAAGAAATGCCATAGGAAATGTTTTAGAATTTCCTATAGAATTTCTTTATTTTACGTTTTTTTTCAACCTTAAAATTCGAACCAATTGAAAAAATATTGATTTTAGGGCTTATAAATTGAAATTTGAATATAACAAGAGTTCTCATGCAAAAATATGCAAGTATTAAATTGTTGACGAGAAATGCCATAGGAAATGCTATAGCATTTCTTTATTTGACATTTTTTACAACCTTAAGTTTCGAACCAATTGAAAAAATAATGATTTTAGGGCTTATACATTGGAATTTGAATATAACAAGAGTTCTCATGCAAAAACATGCAAGGATTAAGTTGTTGACAAGAAATGCCATAGGAAATGCTATAGCATTTTTTATAGCATTTCTTTATTTTACATTTTTTACAACCTTAAATTTCGAACCAATTGAAAAAAAAAATGATTTTAAAGCTTATACATCGGAATTTGAATATAACAAGAGTTCTCATGCAAAAATATTCAAGGATTAAATTGTTGACGAGAAATGCCATAGGAAATGCTATAGCATTTCCTATAGCATTTCTTTTTTTTTACATTGTTTACGACCTAAAAGTCGAACCAATTGAAAAAATAATGATTTTAGGGCTTATACATTGGAATTTGAATATAACAATAGTTCTCATGCAAAAATATGCAAGGATTAAATTGTTGACGAGAAATGCCATACGAAATGCTATAGCATTTCCTATAGCATTTCTTTATTTTACATTTTTTACAACCTTAAATTTCGAACCAATTGAAAAAAATAATGATTTTAGGGCTTACACATTGTAATTTGAATATAACAAGAGTTCTCATGCAACAATATGCAAGGATTAAATTGTTGACGAGAAATGCCATAGGAAATGCTATAGTATTTCCGATAGAATTTCTTTATTTTACATTTTTTCAACCTTAAATTTCGAACCAATTGAAAAAATAATGATTTTAGGGCTTATACATTGGAATTTGAATATAACAAGAGTTCTCGTGCAAAAATATGCAAGGATTAAATTGTTGACAAGAAATGCCATAGGAAATGTTTTAGAATTTCCTATAGAATTTCATTATTTTACATTTTTTTTCAACCTTAAATTTCGAACCAATTGAAAAAATAATGATTTTAGGGCTTATAAATTGAAATTTGAATATAACAAGAGTTCTCATGCAAAAATATGCAAGTATTAAATTGTTGACGAGAAATGCCATAGGAAATGCTATAGCATTTCTTTATTTGACATTTTTTACAACCTTAAGTTTCGAACCAATTGAAAAAATAATGATTTTAGGGCTTATACATTGGAATTTGAATATAACAAGAGTTCTCATGCAAAAACATGCAAGGATTAAATTGTTGACAAGAAATGCCATAGGAAATGCTATAGCATTTTTTATAGCATTTCTTTATTTTACATTGTTTACAACCTAAAAGTCGAACCAATTGAAAAAATAATGATTTTAGGGCTTATACATTGGAATTTTAATACAACAATAGTTCTCATGCAAAAATATGCAAGGTTAAATTGTTGACGAGAAATGCCATAGGAAATGCTATAGCATTTCATATAGCATTTCTTTATTTTACATGGTTTACGACCTAAAATTTCGAACCAATTGAAAAAGTAATGATTTTAGGGATTATACATTGGAATTTGAATATAACAAGAGTTCTCATGCAAAAATATGCAAGGATTAAATTGTTGACGAGAAATGCCATAGGAAATGCTATAGCATTTCCTGTAGCATTTCTTTATTTTACATTTTTTACGACCATAAATTTCGAACTAATTGAAAAATAATTATTTTAAAGCTTATACATTGGAATTTGAATATAACAAGAGTTCTCATGCATAAATATGCAAGGATTAAATTGTTGACGAGAAATGCCATAGGAAATGCTATAGCATTTCCTATAGCATTTCTTTATTTTATATTTTTTACAACCTTAAATTTCGAACCAATGTAAAAAATAATGATTTTAAAGCTTATACATTGGAATTTGAATATAACAAGAGTTCTCATGCAAAAATATGCAAGGATTAAATTGTTGACGAGAAATGCCATAGAAAATGCTATAGCATTTCCTATAGCATTTCTTTATTTTATATTTTTTACAACCTTAAATTTCGAACCAATTGAAAAAATAATGATTTTAGGGCTTATACATTGGAATTTGAATATAACAAGAGTTCTCATGCAAAAATTTGCAAGGATTAAATTGTTGACAAGAAATGTCATAGGAAATGCTATAGAATTTCCTATAGAATTTCTTTATTTTACATTTTTTACAACCTTAAATTTCGAACCAATTGAAAAAATAATGATTTTAGGGCTTATAAATTGAAATTAGAATATACTAATGCAAAAATATGCAAGGATTAAAATGTTGTGGAGAAATGCCATATGAAATGCTATAGAATTTCCTATAGAATTTCTTTATTTTACATTTTTTACAACCTTAAATTTCGAACAATTTGAAAAAATAATTATTTTAGGGATTATACATTCGAATTTGAATATAACAAGAGTTCTCATGCAAAAATATGCAAGGATTAAATTGTTGACGAGAAATGCCATAGGAAATGCTATAGCATTTCCTATAGCATTTTTTTATATTACATTGTTTACGACCTAAAAGTCGAACCAATTGAAAAAAATAATGATTTTAGGGCTTATACATTGGAATTTGAATATAACAAGAGTTCTCATGCAAAAATATGCAAGGTTAAATTGTTGACGAGAAATGCCATAGGAAATGCTATAGCATTTCCCATAGCATTTCTTTATTTTACATGGTTTACGACCTAAAATTTTGAACCAATTGAAAAAATAATGATTTTAGGGCTTATACATTGGAATTTGAATATAACAAGAGTTCTCATGCAAAAATATGCAAGGATTAAATTGTTGACGAGAAATTCCATAGGAAATGCTAGCATTTCCTATAGCATTTCTTTATTTTACATTGTTTACGACCTAAAAGTCGAACCAATTGAAAAAATAATTATTTTAGTGCTTATACATTGGAATTTGAATATAACAAGTGTTCTCATGCAAAAATATGCAAGGATTAAATTGTTGACGAGAAATGCCAAACGAAATGCTATAGCATTTCCTATAGCATTTCTTTATTTTACATTTTTTACAACCTTAAATTTTGAACCAATTGAAAACATAATGATTTTAGGGCTTATACATTGGAATTTGAATATAACAAGAGTTCTCATGCAAAAATATGCAAAGATTAAATTTTGACGAGAAATGCCATACGAAATGCTATAGCATTTCCAATAGAATTTCTTTATTTTACATTTTTACAACCTAAAATTTCGAACCAATTGAAAAAATAATTATTTTAGGGCTTATAACTTGGAATTTGAATATAACAAGGGTTCTCATGCAAAAATATGCAAGGATTAAAATGTTGACGAGAAATGCCATAGGAAATGCTATAGAATTTCCTATAGAATTTCTTTATTTGACTTTTTTTACAACCTTAAATTTCGAACCAATTGAAAAAATAATGATTTTAGGGCTTATACATTGGAATTTGAATATACTCATGCAAAAATATGCAAGGATTAAAATGTTGACGAGAAATGCCATATGAAATGGTATAGAATTTCCTATAGAATTTCTTTATTTTACATTTTTTACAACCTTAATTTTCGAACCAATTGAAAAAATAATGATTTTAGGGCTTATACATTGGAATTTAAATATAACAAGAGTTCTCATGCAAAAATATGCAAGGATTAAATTGTTGACGAGAAATGCCATACGAAATGCTATAGCATTTCCTATAGCATTTCTTTATTTGACATTTTTTACAACCTTAAATTTCGAACCAATTGAAAAAATAATGATTTTAGGGCTTATACATTGGAATTTGAATATAACAAGAGTTCTCATGCAAAAATATGCAAGGATTAAATTGTTGACGAGAAATGCCATAGGAAATGCTATAGCATTTCCGATAGCATTTAATTATTTTACATTTTTTACAACCTTAAATTTCGAACCAATTTAAAAAATAATGATTTTAAAGCTTATACATTGGAATTTTAATATAACAAGAGTTCTCATGCAAAAATATGCAAGGATTAAATTGTTGATGAGAAATTCCATAGGAAATGCTAGCATTTCCTATAGCATTTCTTTATTTTACATTGTTTACGACCTAAAATTTCGAACCAATTGAAAAAATAATGATTTTGAGGCTTATACATTGGAATTTGAATATAACAAGAGTTCTCATGCAAAAATATGCAAGGATTAAAATGTTGACGAGAAATGCAATAGGAAATGCTATAGCATTTCCTATAGTATTTCTTTATTTTACATTTTTTACAACCTTAAATTTCGAACCGATTGAAAAAATAATGATTTTAGGGCTTATACATTGAAATTTTAATATTAGAAGCGTTCTCATGCAAAAATATGCAAGGATTAAATTGTTGACGTTAAATTCCATAGGAAATGCTATAGCATTTCCTATAGCATTTCTTAATTTTACATTGTTTACGACCTAAAAGTCGAACCAATCAAAAAAATAATGATTTTAGAGCTTATACATTGGAATTTGAATATCACAAGAGTTCTCATGCAAAAATATGCAAGGATTAAATTGTTGACGAGAAATTCCATACGAAATGCTATAGCATTTCCTATAGCATTTCTTTATTTTACATTTTTTACAACCTTAAATTTCGAACCAATTGAAAAAATAATGATTTTAGGGCTTATACATTGGAATTTGAATATAACAAGAGTTCTCATGCAAAAATATGCAAGGATTAAATTGTTGACGAGAAATGCCATAGGAAATGCTATAGCATTTCCTATAGCATTTCTTTATTTTACATTTTTTACAACCTTAAATTTCGAACCAATTGAAAAAAAAAATGATTTTAGGGCTTATACATTGGAATTTGAATATAACAAGAGTTCTCATGCAAAAATATGCAAGGATTAAATTGTTGACGAGAAATGCCATAGGAAATGCTAGCATTTCCTATAGCATTTCTTTATTTTACATTGTTTATGACCTAAAATTTCGAACCAATTGAAAAAATAATGATTTTAGGGCTTATACATTGGAATTTGAATATAACAAGAGTTCTCATGCAAAAATATGCAAGGATTAAAATGTTGACGAGAAATGCCATAGGAAATGCTACAGCATTTCTTTATTTGACATTTTTTACAACCTTAAATTTCGAACCAATTGAAAAAATAATAATTTTAGGGCTTATACATTGGAATTTGAATATAACAAGAGTTCTCATGCAAAAATATGCAAGGATTAAATTGTTGACGAGAAATGCCATAGGAAATGTTATAGAATTTCCTATAGAATTTCTTTATTTTACATTTTTTACAACCTTAAATCTCGAACCAATTAAAAAAATAATGATTTTAGGGCTTATAAATTGGAATTTGAATATAACAAGAGTTCTCATGCAAAAATATGCAAGGATTAAAATGTTGACGAGAAATGCCATAGGAAATGCTATAGAATTTCCTATAGAATTTCTTTATTTGACATTTTTTACAACCTTAAATTTCAAACCAATTGAAAAATAATGATTTTAGGGCTTATACATTGGAATTTGAATATACTCATGCAAAAATATGCAAGGATTAAAATGTTGACGAGAAATGCCATATGAAATGCTATAGAATTTCCTATAGAATTTCTTTATTTTACATTTTTTACAACCTTAAATTTCGAACAATTTGAAAAAATAAATATTTTAGGGATTATACATTGGAATTTGAATAAAACAAGAGTTCTCATGCAAAAATATGCAAGGATTAAATTGTTGACGAGAAATGCCATAGGAAATGCTATAGCATTTCTTTATATTACATTGTTTACGACCTAAAAGTCGAACCAATTGAAAAAATAATGATTTTAGGGCTTATACATTGGAATTTGAATATAACAAGAGTTCTCATGCAAAAATATGCAAGGATTATAATGTTGACGAGAAATGCCATAGGAAATGCTACAGCATTTCTTTATTTTACATTTTTTACAACCTTAAATTTCGAACCAATTGAAAAAATAATAATTTAAGGGCTTATACATTGGAATTTGAATATAACAAGCGTTCTCATGCAAAAATATGCAAGGATTAAATTGTTGACGAGAAATGCCATAGGAAATGCTATAGTATATCCTATAGCATTTTTTTATTTTACATTTTTTACAACCTTAAATCTCGAACCAATTAAAAAAATAATGATTTTAGGGCTTATAACTTGGAATTTGAATATAACAAGAGTTCTCATGCAAAAATATGCAAGGATTAAAATGTTGACGAGAAATGCCATAGGAAATGCTATAGAATTTCCTATAGAATTTCTTTATTTGACATTTTTTACAACCTTAAATTTCAAACCAATTGAAAAATAATGATTTTAGGGCTTATACATTGTAATTTGAATATACTCATGCCAAAATATGCAAGGATTAAATTGTTGACAAGAAATGCCATAGGAAATGCTATAGAATTTCCTATAGAATTTCTTTATTTTACATTTTTCACAACCTTAAATCTCGAACCAATTAAAAAAATAATGATTTTAGGGCTTATAAATTGAAATTTGAATATAACAAGAGTTCTCATGCAAAAACATGCAACGATTCAATTGTTGACGAGAAATGCCATAGGAAATGCTATAGCATTTCCTATGGCATTTCTTTATTTTACATTTTTTACAACATTAAATTTCGAACCAATTGAAAAAATAATGATTTTAGGGCTTATACATTGGAATTTGAATATAAAAAGAGTTCTCATGCAAAAATGTGCAAGGATTAAATTGTTGACGAGAAATGCCATAGGAAATGTTATAGCATTTCCTATTGCATTTCTTTATTTTATATTTTTTACAACCTTAAATTTCGAACCAATTGAAAAAATAATAATTTAAGGGCTTATACATTGGAATTTGAATATAACAAGAGTTATTATGCAAAAATATGCAACGATTAAATTGTTGACGAGAAATGCCATAGGTAATGCTAGCATTTCCTATAGCATTTCTTTATTTTACATTGTTTACGACCGAAAAGTCGAACCAATTGAAAAAATAATGATTTTAGGGGTTATACATTGGAATTTGAATATAACAAGAGTTCTCATGCAAAAATATGAAAGGATTAAATTGTTGACGAGAAATGCTATACGAAATGCTATAGCCTTTCCTATAGCATTTCTTTATTTTACATTTTTTACAACCTTAAATTTCGAACCAATTGAAAAAATAATGATTTTAGTGCTTATACATTAGGTTTTGAATATAACAAGAGTTCTCATGCAAAAATATGCAAGGATTAAATTGTTGACGAGAAATGCCATAGGAAATGCTATAGAATTTCCGATAGAATTTCTTTATTTTACATTTTTTCAACCTTAAATTTCGAACCAATTGAAAAAATAATGATTTTAGGGCTTATACATTGGAATTTGAATATAACAAGAGTTCTCATGCAAAAATATGCAAGGATTAAATTGTTGACAAGAAATGCCATAGGAAATGTTTTAGAATTTCCTATAGAATTTCTTTATTTTACATTTTTTTTCAACCTTAAATTTCGAACCAATTGAAAAAATAATGATTTTAGGGCTTATAAATTGAAATTTGAATATAACAATAGTTCTCATGCAAAAATATGCAAGTATTAAATTGTTGACGAGAAATGCCATAGGAAATGCTATAGCATTTCTTTATTTGACATTTTTTACAACCTTAAATTTCGAACATATTGAAAAAAAAATGATTTTAGGGCTTATACATTGGAATTTGAATATAACAAGAGTTCTCATGCAAAAACATGCAAGGATTAAATTGTTGACAAGAAATGCCATAGGAAATGCTATAGCATTTTTTATAGCATTTCTTTATTTTACATTTTTTACAACCTTAAATTTCGAACCAATTGAAAAAATAATGATTTTAAAGCTTATACATTGGAATTGAATATAACAAGAGTTCTCATGCAAAAATATGCAAGGATTAAATTGTTGACGAGAAATGCCATAGGAGCATTTCCTATAGCATTTCTTTTTTTTTTTTACATTGTTTACGACCTAAAAGTCGAACCAATTGAAAAAATAATGATTTTAGGGCTTATACATTGGAATTTGAATATAACAATAGTTCTCATGCAAAAATATGCAAGGATTAAATTGTTGACGAGAAATGCCATACGAAATGCTATAGCATTTCCTTTAGCATTTCTTTATTTTACATTTTTTACAACCTTAAATTTCGAACCAATTGAAAAAATAATGATTTTAGGGCTTATACATTGGAATTTGAATATAACAAGAGTTCTCATGCAAAAATATGCAAGGATTAAATTATTGACGAGAAATGCCATAGGAAATGCTATAGAATTTCTGATAGAACTTCTTTATTTTACATTTTTTTCAGCCTTAAAATTCGAACCAATTGAAAAAATAATGATTTTAGGGCTTATAAATTGGAATTTTAATATAACAAGAGTTCTCATGAAAAATATGCAAGGATTAAATTGTAGACGAGAAATGCCATAGGAAATGCTATAGAATTTCTGATAGAATTTCTTTATTTTACATTTTTTCAACCTTAAATTTCGAACCAATTGAAAAAATAATGATTTTAGGGCTTATACATTGGAATTTGAATATAACAAGAGTTCTCATGCAAAAATATGCAAGGATTAAATTGTTGACGAGAAATGCCATAGGAAATGCTAGCATTTCCTATAGCATTTCTTTATTTTACATGGTTTACGACCTAAAATTTCGAACCAATTGAAAAAATAATGATTTTAGGGCTTATACATTGGAATTTGAATATAACAAGAGTTCTCATGCAAAAATATGCAAGGATTAAATTGTTGACGAGAAATGCCATAGGAAATGCTATAGCATTTCCTGTAGCATTTCTTTATTTTACATTTTTTACGACCTTAAATTTCGAACTAATTGAAAAAATAATTATTTTAAAGCTTCTACATTGGAATTTGAATATAACAAGAGTTCTCATGCAAAAATATGCAAGGATTAAATTGTTGACGAGAAATGCCATAGGAAATGCTATAGCATTTCCTATAGCATTTCTTTATTTTACATTTTTTACAACCTTAAATTTCGAACCAATTGAAAAAATAATGATTTTAGGGCTTATACATTGGAATTTGAATATAACAAGAGTTCTCATGCAAAAATATACAAGGATTAAATTGTTGACGAGAAATGCCATAGGAAATGCTAGCATTTCCTATAGCATTTCTTTATTTTACATTGTTTATGACCTAAAATTTCGAACCAATTGAAAAAATAATGATTTTAGGGCTTATACATTGGAATTTGAATATAACAAGAGTTCTCATGCAAAAATATGCAAGGATTAAAATGTTGACGAGAAATGCCATAGAAAATGCTATAGCATTTCTTTATTTTACATTTTTTACAACCTTAATTTTCGAACCAATTGAAAAAATAATAATTTTAGGGCTTATACATTGGAAATTGAATATAACAAGAGTTCTCATGTAAAAATATGTAAGGATTAAATTGTTGACGAGAAATGCCATAGGAAATGCTATAGAATTTCCTATAGAATTTCTTTATTTTACATTTTTTACAACCTTAAATTTCAAACCAATTGAAAAATAATGATTTTAGGGCTTATACATTGGAATTATAATATACTCATGCAAAAATATGCAAGGATTAAAATGTTGACGAGAAATGCCATATGAAATGCTATAGAATTTCCTATAGAATTTCTTTATTTTACATTTTTTACAACCTTAAATTTCGAACAATTTGAAAAAATAAATATTTTAGGGATTATACATTGGAATTTGAATATAACAAAAGTTCCCATGCAAAAATATGCAAGGATTAAATTGTTAACGAGAAATGCCATAGGAAATGCTATAGCATTTCTTTATATTACATAGTTTACGACCTAAAAGTCGAACCAATTGAAAAAATAATGATTTTACGGCTTATACATTGGAATTTGAATATAACAAGAGTTCTCATGCAAAAATATGCAAGGTTAAATTGTTGACGAGAAATTCCATAGGAAATGCTATTGCATTCCCTATAGCATTTCTTTATTTTACATGGTTTACGACCTAAAATTTCGAACCAATTGAAAAAATAATGATTTTAGGGCGTATACATTGGAATTTGAATATAACAAGAGTTCTCGTGCAAAATATGCAAGGATTAAATTGTTGACGAGAAATTCCATAGGAAATGCTATAGCATTTCCTATAGCATTCCTTTATTTTACATTGTTTACGACCTAAAAGTCAAACCAATTGAAAAAATAATTATTTTAGGGCTTATACATTGGAATTTGAATATAACAAGAATCCTCATGCAAAAATATGCAAGGATTAAATTGTTGACGAGAAATGCCATACGAAATGCTATAGCATTTCCTATAGCATTTCTTTATTTTACATTTTTTACAACCTTAAATTTCGAACCAATTGAAAAAATAATGATTTTAGGGCTTATACATTGGAATTTGAATATACTCATGCAAAAATATGCAAGGATTGAAATGTTGACGAGAAATGCTATATGAAATGCTCTAGAATTTCCTACAGAATTTCTTTATTTTACATTTCTTACAACCTTAATTTTCGAACCAATTGAAAAAATAATGATTTTAGGGCTTATACATTGGAATTTTAATATAACAAGAGTTCTCATGCAAAAATATGCAAGGATTAAATTGTTGACGAGAAATGCCATACGAAATGCTATAGGATTTCCTATAGCATTTCTTTATTTGACATTTTTTACAACCTTAAATTTCGAACCAATTGAAAAAATAATGATTTTAGGGCTTATACATTGGAATTTGAATATAACAAGAGTTCTCATGCAAAAATATGCAAGGATTAAATTGTTGACGAGAAATGCCATAGGAAATGCTATAGCATTTTCTATAGCATTTCTTTATTTTGCATTTTTTACAACCTTAAATTTCGAACCAATTGAAAAAATAATGATTTTAAAGCTTATACATTGGAATTTGAATATAACAAGAGTTCTCATGCAAAAATATGCAAGGATTAAATTGTTGACGAGAAATTCCATAGGAAATGCTATAGCATTTCCTATAGCATTTCTTTATTTTACATTTTTTACAACCTTAAATTTCGAACCGATTGAAAAAATAATGATTTTAGGGCTTATACATTGAAATTTTAATATTAGAAGCGTTCTCATGCAAAAATATGCAAGGATTAAATTGTTGACGTTAAATTCCATAGGAAATGCTAGCATTTCCTATAGCATTTCTTAATTTTACATTGTTTACGACCTAAAAGTCGAACCAATAAAAAAATAATTATTTTAGGGCTTATACATTGGAATTTGAATATAACAAGAGTTCTCATGCAAAAATATGCAAGGATTAAATTGTTGACGAGAAATTCCATACGAAATGCTATAGCAATTCCTATAGCATTTCTTTATTTTACATTGTTAACTACCTAAAAGTCGAACAAATTGAAAAAATAATGATTTTAGGGCTTATACATTGGAATTTGAATATAACAAGAGTTCTCATGCAAAAATATGCAAGGATTGAAATGTTGACGAGAAATGCTATATGAAATGCTATAGAATTTCCTATAGAATTTCGTTATTTTACATTTCTTACAACCTTAATTTTCGAACCAATTGAAAAAATAATGATTTTAGGGCTTATACATTGGAATTTGAATATAACAAGAGTTCTCATGCAAAAATATGCAAGGATTAAATTGTTGACGAGAAATGCCATAGGAAATGCTATAGTATTTCCTACATCATTTCTTTATTTGACATTTTTTACAACCTTAAATTTCGAACCAATTGAAAAAATAATGATTTTAGGGCTTATACATTGGAATTTTAATATAACAAGAGTTCTCATGGAAAAATTTGCAAGGATTAAATTGTTGACGAGAAATGCCATAGGAAATGCCTATTGCATTTCTTTATTTTACATTTTTTACAACCTTAAATTTCAAACCAATTGAAAAAATAATTATTTTAAAGCTTATACATTGGAATTTTAATATAACAAGAGTTCTCATGCAAAAATATGCAAGGATTAAATTGTCGACGAGAAATGCCATAGGAAATGCTAGCATTTCCTATAGCATTTCTTTATTTTACATTTTTTACGACCTAAAATTTCGAACCAAGTGAAAAAATAATGACTTTAGGGCTTATACATTGGAATTTGAATATAACAAGAGTTCTCATGCAAAAATATTCAAGGATTAAAATGTTGACGAGAAATGCCATAGGAAATTCTAGCATTTCCTATAGCATTTCTTTATTTGACATTTTTTACAACCTTAAATTTCTAACCAATTATAAAAATAATGATTTTAGGGCTTATACATTGGAATTTGAATATAACAAGAGTTCTCATGCAAAAATATGCAAGCATTAAATTGTTGCCGAGAAATGCCATAGGAAATGCTATAGCATTTCCTATAGCATTTCTTTATTTTACATTTTTTACAACCTTAAATTTCGAACCAATTGAAAAAATAATGATTTTAGGGCTTATACATTGAAATTTTAATATTACAAGCGTTCTCATGCAAAAATATGCAAGGATTACATTGTTGACGAGAAATGCCATAGGAAATGCTATAGCATTTCCTATTGCATTTCTTTACTTTACATTTTTTACAACCTTAAATTTCGAACCAATTGAAAAAATAATGATTTTAGGGCTTATACATTGAAATTTTAATATTACAAGCGTTCTCATGCAAAAATATGCAAGGATTACATTGTTGACGAGAAATGCCATAGGAAATGCTATAGCATTTCCTATAGCATTTCTTTATTTGACATTTTTTACAACCTTAAATTTCGAACCAATTGAAAAAATAATAATTTTAGGGATTATACATTGGAATTTGAATATAACAAGAGTTCTCATGCAAAAATATGCAAGGATTAAATTGTTGCCGAGAAATGCCATAGTTTCCTATAGCATTTCTTTATTTGACATTTTTTACAACCTTAAATTTCTAACCAATTAAAAAAATAATGATTTTAGGGATTATACATTGGAATTTGAATATAACAAGAGTTCTCATGCAAAAATATGCAAGGATTAAATTGTTGCCGAGAAATGCCATAGGAAATGCTATAGCATTTCCTATAGCATTTCTTTATTTGACATTTTTTACAACCTTAAATTTCGAACCAATTGAAAAAATAATAATTTTAGGGATTATACATTGGAATTTGAATATAACAAGAGTTCTCATGCAAAAATATGCAAGGATTAAATTGTTGCCGAGAAATGCCATAGGAAATGCTATAGCATTTCCTATAGCATTTCTTTATTTTACATTTCTTACAACCTTAAATTTCGAACCAATTGAAAAAATAATGATTTTAAAGCTTATACAAACGAATTTGAATATAACAAGAGTTCATCATGCAAAAATATGCAAGGATTAAATTGTTGACGAGAAATGCATTTCCTATAGCATTTCTTTATTGTACATTGTTTACGACCTAAAATTTCGAACCAATTGAAAAAATAATGATTTTAGGGGCTTATACATTGGAATTTGAATATAACAAGAGTTCTCATGCAAAAATATGCAAGGATTAAATTGTTGACGTTAAATTCCATAGGAAATGCTATAGCATTTCCTATAGCATTTCTTTATTTTACATTGTTTACGACCTAAAAGTCGAACAAATTAAAAAATAATGATTTTAGGGCTTATACATTGGAATTTTAATATAACAAGAGTTCTCATGCAAAAATATGCAAGGATTAAATTGTTGACGAGAAATGCCATACGAAATGCTATAGCATTTCCTATTGCATTTCTTTATTTCACATTTTTTACAACCTTAAATTTCGAACCAATTGAAAAAATAATGATTTTAGACCTTATACATTGGAATTTGAATATAACAAGAGTTCTCATGCAAAAATATGCAAGGATTAAATTGTTGACGAGAAATGCCATAGGAAATGCTATAGCATTTCCTATTGCATTTCTTTATTTTACATTTTTTACAACCTTAAATTTCAAACCAATTGAAAAAATAATGATTTTCAAGCTTATACATTGGAATTTTAATATAACAAGAGTTCTCATGAAAAAATATGCAAGGATTAAATTGTTGACGAGAAATGCCATAGGAAATGCTAGCATTTCCTATAGCATTTCTTTATTTTACATTGTTTACGACCTAAAAGTTGAACAAATTGAAAAAATAATGATTTTAGGGCTTATACATTGGAATTTGAATATAACAAGAGTTCTCATGCAAAAATATGCAAGGATTAAATTGTTGACGAGAAATGCCATACGAAATGCTATAGCGTTTCCTATAGCATTTCTTTATTTTACATTTTTTACAACCTTAAATTTCGAACCAATTGAAAAAATAATGATTTTAGGGCTTATACATTGGAATTTGAATATTATAAGAGTTCTCATGCAAAAATATGCAAGGATTAAATTGTTGACGAGAAATGCCATAAGAAATGCTATAGCATTTCCTATAGCATTTCTTTATTTTACATTGTTTACGACCTAAAATTTTGAACCAATTTAAAAAATAATGATTTTAGGGCTTATACATTGGAATTTGAATATAACAAGAGTTCGCATGTAAAAATATGCAAGGATTAAAATGTTGACGAGAAATGCCTTATGAAATGCTGTAGAATTTCCTATAGAATTTCTTTATTTTACATTTTTTACAACCTTAAATTTCGAATCAATTGAAAAAATAATGATTTTAGGGCTTATACATTGGAATTTGAATATAACAAGAGTTCTCATGCAAAAATATGCAAGGATTAAATTGTTGACGAGAAATGCGATAGGAAATGCTATAGTATTTCCTACATCATTTCTTTATTTGACATTTTTTACAACCTTAAATTTCGAACCAATTGAAAAAATAATGATTTTAGGGCTTATACATTGGAATTTGAATATAACAAGAGTTCTCATGCAAAAATATGCAAGGATTAAATTGTTGACGAGAAATGCCATAGGAAATGCTATAGCATTTCCTATTGCATTTCTTTATTTTACATTTTTTACAACCTTAAATTTCAAACCAATTGAAAAAATAATGATTTTAAAGCTTATACATTGGAATTTTAATATAACAAGAGTTCTCATGCAAAAATATGCAAGGATTAAATTGTTGACGAGAAATGCCATAGGAAATGCTAGCATTTCTTTATTTTACATTGTTTACGACCTAAAATTTCGAACCAATTTAAAAAATAATGACTTTAGGGCTTATACATTGGAATTTGAATATAACAAGAGTTCTCATGAAAAAATATGCAAGGATTAAAATGTTGACGAGAAATGCCATAGGAAATTCTAGCATTTCCTATAGCATTTCTTTATTTGACATTTTTTACAACCTTAAATTTCGAACCAATTGAAAAAATAATGATTTTAGGGCTTATACATTGGAATTTGAATATAACAAGAGTTCTCATGCAAAAATATGCAAGGATTAAATTGTTTCCGAGAAATGCCATAGGAAATGTTATAGCATTTCCTATAGCATTTCTTTATTTTACATTTTTTACAACCTTAAATTTCGAACCAATTGAAAAAAAAAATATTTTAGGGCTTATACTTTCGAATTTGAATATAACAAGAGTTCTCATGCAAAAATATGCAAGGATTAAATTGTTGCCGAGAAATGCCATAGTAGCATTTCTTTATTTTACATTGTTTACGACCTAAAATTTCGAAACAATTGAAAAAATAATGATTTCAAAGCTTATACATTGGAATTTGAATATAACAAGAGTTCTCATGCAAAAATATGCAAGGATTAAATTATAGACGAGAAATGTCATAGGAAATGCTATAGCATTTCCTATAGAATTTCTTTATTTTACATTTTTACAACCTTAAATTTCGAACTAATTGAAAAAATAATGAGTTTAAAGCTTATACATTGGAATTTGAATATAACAAGAGTTCTCAAGCAAAAATATGCAAGGATTAAATTGTTGACGAGAAATGCCATAGGAAATGCTAGCATTTCCTATAGCATTTCTTTATTTTACATTGTTTACGACCTAAAATTTTGAACCAATTGAAAAAATAATTATTTTAGGGATTATACATTGGAATTTGAATATAACAAGAGTTCTTATGCAAAAATATGCAAGGATTAAATTGTTGACGAGAAATGCCATAGGAAATGCTAAGCATTTCCTATAGCATTTCTTTATTTGACATTTTTTACAACCTTAAATTTCAAACCAATTGAAAAAATAATGATTTTAGGGCTTATACATTGAAATTTGAATATAACAAGAGTTCTCATGCAAAAATATGCAAGGATTAAATTGTTGCCGAGAAATGCCATAGGAAATAGCATTTCCTATAGCATTTCTTTACTTTGATTTTTTACAACCTTAAATTTAAAACCAATTGAAAAAATAATGATTTTAGGGCTTATACATTGAAATTTTAATATTACAAGCGTTCTCATGCAAAAATATGCAAGGATTAAATTGTTGACGATAAATGCCATAGGAAATGCTATAGCATTTCCTATAGCATTTCTTTATTTGACATTTTTTACAACCTTAAATTTCGAACCAATTGAAAAAATAATGATTTTAGGGATTATACATTGGAATTTGAATATAACAAGAGTTCTCATGCAAAAATATGCAAGGATTAAATTGTTGCCGAGAAATGCCATAGGAAATGCTATAGCATTTCCTATAGCATTTCTTTATTTTACATTTCTTACAACCTTAAATTTCGAACCAATTGAAAAAATAATGATTTTAAAGCTTATACAAAAGAATTTAAATATATCAAGAGTTCTCATGCAAAAATATGCAAGGATTAAATTGTTGACGAGAAATGCCATAAGAAATGCTATAGCATTTCCTATAGCATTTCTTTATTTTACATTGTTTACGACCTAAACTTTCGAACCAATTGAAAAAATAATGATTTTAGGGCTTATACATTGGAATTTGAATATAAAAAGAGTTCTCATGCAAAAATATGCAAGGATTAAATTGTTGACGTTAAATTCCATAGGAAATGCTATAGCATTTCCTATAGCATTTCTTTATTTTACATTGTTTACGACCTAAAAGTCGAACAAATTGAAAAAATAATGATTTTAGGGCTTATACATTGGAATTTGAATATAACAAGAGTTCTCATGAAAAAATATGCAAGGATTAAATTGTTGACGAGAAAAGCCATACGAAATGCTATAGCATTTCCTATAGCATTTCTTTATTTTACATTTTTTACAACCTTAAATTTCGAACCAATTGAAAAAATAATGATTTTAGGGCTTATACATTGGAATTTGAATATAACAAGAGTTCTCATGCAAAAATATGCAAGGATTAAATTGTTGACGAGAAATGCCATAAGAAATGCTATAGCATTTCCTATAGCATTTCTTTATTTTACATTGTTTACGACCTAAAATTTTGAACCAATTGAAAAAATAATGATTTTAGGGCTTATATATTGGAATTTGAATATAACAAGAGTTCTCATGTAAAAATATGCAAGGATTAAAATGTTGACGAGAAATGCCTTATGAAATGCTATATAATTTCCTATATAATTTCTTTATTTTAAATTTTTTACAACCTTAAATTTCGAATCAATTGAAAAAATAATGATTTTAGGGCTTATACATTGGAATTTGAATATAACAACAGTTCTTATGCAAAAATATGCAAGGATTAAATTGTTGACGAGAAATGCCATAGGAAATGCTATAGTATTTCCTACATCATTTCTTTATTTGACATTTTTTACAACCTTAAATTTCGAACTAATTGAAAAAATAATGATTTTAGGGCTTATACATTGGAATTTGAATATAACAAGAGTTCTCATGCAAAAATATGCAAGGATTAAATTGTTGACGAGAAATGCCATAGAAAATGCTATAGCATTTCCTATTGCATTTCTTTATTTTACATTTTTTACAACCTTAAATTTCAAACCAATTGAAAAAATAATGATTTTAAAGCTTATACATTGGAATTTTAATTTAACAAGAGTTCTCATGTAAAAATATGCAAGGATTAAATTGTTGACGAGAAATGCCATAAATGCTATAGCATTTCCTATAGCATTTCTTTATTTTACATTGTTTACGACCTAAAATTTTGAACCAATTGAAAAAATAGTGATTTTAGGGCTTATACATTGAAATTTGAATATAACAAGAGTTTTCATGCAAAAATATGTAAGGATTAAAATATTGACGAGAAATACCATAGGAAATTCTAGCATTTCCTATAGCATTTCTTTATTTGACATTTTTTACAACCTTAAATTTCGAACCAATTGAAAAAATAATAATTTTAGGGCTTATACATTGGAATTTGAATATAACAAGAGTTCTCATGCAAAAATATGCAAGGATTAAATGGTTGCCGAGAAATGCCATTGGAAATGCTATAGCATTTCTTTATTTTACATTTTTTACAACCTTAAATTTCGAACCAATTGAAAAAAAAATGATTTTAGGGCTTATACTTTCGAATTTGAATATAACAAGAGTTCTCATGCAAAAATATGCAAGGATTAAATTGTTGCCGAGAAATGCCATAGTAGCATTTCTTTATTTTACATTGTTTACGACCTAAAATTTCGAACCAATTGAAAAAATAATGATTTTAAAGCTTATACATTGGAATTTGAATATAACAAGAGTTCTCATGCAAAAATATGCAAGGATTAAATTATAGACGAGAAATGTCATAGGAAATGCTATAGCATTTCCTATAGCATTTCTTTATTTTACATTTTTTACAACCTTAAATTTCGAACTAATTGAAAAAATAATGAGTTTAAAGCTTATACATTGGAATTTGAATATAACAAGAGTTCTCATGCAAAAATATGCTAGGATTAAATTGTTGACGAGAAATGCCATAGGAAATGCTAGCATTTCCTATAGCATTTCTTTATTTTACATTGTTTACGACCTAAAATTTTGAACCAATTGAAAAAATATTTATTTTAGGGATTATACATTGGAATTTGAATATAACAAGAGTTCTGATGCAAAAATGTGCAAGGATTAAATTGTTGACGAGAAATGCCATAGGAAATGCTAAAGCATTTCCTATAGCATTTCTTTATTTGACATTTTTTACAACCTTAAATTTCAAACCAATTGAAAAAATAATGATTTTAGGGCTTATATATTGAAATTTGAATATAACAAGAGTTCTCATGCAAAAATATGCAAGGATTAAATTGTTGACGAGAAATGCCATAGGAAATGCTAGCATTTCTTTATTTTACATTGTTTACGACCTAAAATTTCGAACCAATTTAAAAAATAATGACTTTAGGGCTTATACATTGGAATTTGAATATAACAAGAGTTCTCATGAAAAAAATATGCAAGGATTAAAATGTTGACGAGAAATGCCATAGGAAATTCTAGCATTTCCTATAGTATTTCTTTATTTGACATTTTTTACAACCTTAAATTTCGAACCAATTGAAAAAATAATGATTTTAGGGCTTATACATTGGAATTTGAATATAACAAGAGTTCTCATGCAAAAATATGCAAGGATTAAATTGTTTCCGAGAAATGCCATAGGAAATGCTATAGCATTTCCTATAGCATTTCTTTATTTTACATTTTTTACAACCTCAAATTTCGAACCAATTGAAAAAAAAAATATTTTAGGGCTTATACTTTCGAATTTGAATATAACAAGAGTTCTCATGCAAAAATATGCAAGGATTAAATTGTTGCCGAGAAAAGCCATAGTAGCATTTCTTTATTTTACATTGTTTACGACCTAAAATTTCGAAACAATTGAAAAAATAATGATTTCAAAGCTTATACATTGGAATTTGAATATAACAAGAGTTCTCATGCAAAAATATGCAAGGATTAAATTATAGACGAGAAATGTCATAGGAAATGCTATAGCATTTCCTATAGCATTTCTTTATTTTACATTATTTACAACCTTAAATTTCGAACTAATTGAAAAAATAATGAGTTTAAAGCTTATACATTGGAATTTGAATATAACAAGAGTTCTCATGCAAAAATATGCAAGGATTAAATTGTTGACGAGAAATGCCATAGGAAATGCTAGCATTTCCAATAGCATTTCTTTATTTTACATTGTTTACGACCTAAAATTTTGAACCAATTGAAAAAATAATTATTTTAGGGATTATACATTGGAATTTGAATATAACAAGAGTTCTGATGCAAAAATATGCAAGGATTAAATTGTTGACGAGAAATGCCATAGAGCATTTCCTATAGCATTTCTTTATTTGACATTTTTTACAACCTTAAATTTCAAACCAATTGAAAAAATAATGATTTTAGGGCTTATACATTGAAATTTGAATATAACAAGAGTTCTCATGCAAAAATATGCAAGGATTAAAGTGTTGCCGAGAAATGCCATAGGAAATGCTATAGCATTTACTATAGCATTTCTTTACTTTGATTTTTTACAACCTTAAATTTAAAACCAATTGAAAAAATAATGATTTTAGAGCTTATACATTGAAATTTTAATATTACAAGCGTTCTCATGCAAAAATATGCAAGGATTAAATTGTTGACGATAAATGCCATAGGAAATGCTATAGCATTTCCTATAGCATTTCTTTATTTGACATTTTTTACAACCTTAAATTTCGAACCAATTGAAAAAATGATGATTTTAGGGATTATACATTGGAATTTGAATATAACAAGAGTTCTCATGCAAAAATATGCAATGATTAAATTGTTGCCGAGAAATGCCATAGGAAATGCTATAGCATTTCCTATAGCATTTCTTTATTTTACATTTCTTACAACCTTAAATTTCGAACCAATTGAAAAAATAATGATTTTAAAGCTTATACAAACGAATTTAAATATATCAAGAGTTCTCATGCAAAAATATGCAAGGATTAAATTGTTGACGAGAAATGCCATAGGAAATGCTAGCATTTCCTATAGCATTTCTTTATTTTACATTGTTTACGACCTAAACTTTCGAACCAATTGAAAAAATAATGATTTTAGGGCTTATACATTGGAATTTGAATATAAAAAGAGTTCTCATGCAAAAATATGCAAGGATTAAATTGTTGACGTTAAATTCCATAGGAAATGCTATAGCATTTCCTATAGCATTTCTTTATTTTACATTGTTTACGACCTAAAAGTCGAACAAATTGAAAAAATAATGATTTTAGGGCTTATACATTGGAATTTGAATATAACAAGAGTTCTCATGCAAAAATATGCAAGGATTAAATTGTTGACGAGAAATGCCATACGAAATGCTATAGCATTTCCTATAGCATTTCTTTATTTTACATTTTTTACAACCTTAAATTTCGAACCAATTGAAAAAATAATGATTTTAGGGCTTATACATTGGAATTTGAATATAACAAGAGTTCTCATGCAAAAATATGCAAGGATTAAATTGTTGACGAGAAATGCCATAAGAAATGCTATAGCATTTCCTATAGCATTTCTTTATTTTACATTGTTTACGACCTAAAATTTTGAACCAATTGAAAAAATAATGATTTTAGGGCTTATATATTGGAATTTGAATATAACAAGAGTTCTCATGTAAAAATATGCAAGGATTAAAATGTTGACGAGAAATGCCTTATGAAATGCTATATAATTTCCTATATAATTTCTTTATTTTAAATTTTTTACAACCTTAAATTTCGAATCAATTGAAAAAATAATGATTTTAGGGCTTATACATTGGAATTTGAATATAACAACAGTTCTTATGCAAAAATATGCAAGGATTAAGTTGTTGACGAGAAATGCCATAGGAAATGCTATAGTATTTCCTACATCATTTCTTTATTTGACATTTTTTACAACCTTAAATTTCGAACTAATTGAAAAAATAATGATTTTAGGGCTTATACATTGGAATTTGAATATAACAAGAGTTCTCATGCAAAAATATGCAAGGATTAAATTGTTGACGAGAAATGCCATAGGAAATGCTATAGCATTTCCTATTGCATTTCTTTATTTTACATTTTTTACAACCTTAAATTTCAAACCAATTGAAAAAATAATGATTTTAAAGCTTATACATTGGAATTTTAATATAACAAGAGTTCTCATGTAAAAATATGCAAGGATTAAATTGTTGACGAGAAATGCCATAAATGCTATAGCATTTCCTATAGAATTTCTTTATTTTACATTGTTTACGACCTAAAATTTTGAACCAATTGAAAAAATAATGATTTTAGGGCTTATACATTGAAATTTGAATATAACAAGAGTTTTAATGCAAAAATATGTAAGGATTAAAATGTTGACGAGAAATGCCATAGGAAATTCTAGCATTTCCTATAGCATTTCTTTATTTGACATTTTTTACAACCTTAAATTTTGAACCAATTGAAAAAATAATGATTTTAGGGCTTATACATTGGAATTTGAATATAACAAGAGTTCTCATGCAAAAATATGCAAGGATTAAATTGTTGCCGAGAAATGCCATAGGAAATGCTATAGCATTTCTTATAGCATTTCTTTATTTTACATTTTTTACAACCTTAAATTTCGAACCAATTGAAAAAAAAAATGATTTTAGGGCTTATACTTTCGAATTTGAATATAACAAGAGTTCTCATGCAAAAATATGCAAGGATTAAATTGTTGCCGAGAAATGCCATAGTAGCATTTCTTTATTTTACATTGTTTACGACCTAAAATTTCGAACCAATTGAAAAAATAATGATTTTAAAGCTTATCCATTGGAATTTGAATATAACAAGAGTTCTCATTCAAAAATATGCAAGGATTAAATTATAGACGAGAAATGTCATAGGAAATGCTATAGCATTTCCTATAGGATTTCTTTATTTTACATTTTTTACAACCTTAAATTTCGAACTAATTGAAAAAATAATGAGTTTAAAGCTTATACATTGGAATTTGAATATAACAAGAGTTCTCATGCAAAAATATGCTAGGATTAAATTGTTGACGAGAAATGCCATAAGAAATGCTATAGCATTTCTTTATTTTACATTGTTTACGACCTAAAATTTTGAACCAGTTGAAAAAATATTTATTTTAGGGATTATACATTGGAATTTGAATATAACAAGAGTTCTGATGCAAAAATATGCAAGGATTAAATTGTTGACGAGAAATGCCATAGGAAATGCTAAAGCATTTCCTATAGCATTTCTTTATTTGACATTTTTTACAACCTTAAATTTCAAACCAATTGAAAAAATAATGATTTTAGGGCTTATACATTGAAATTTGAATATAACAAGAGTTCTCATGCAAAAATATGCAAGGATTAAATTGTTGACGAGAAATGCCATAGGAAATGCTAGCATTTCTTTATTTTACATTGTTTACGACCTAAAATTTCGAACCAATTTAAAAAATAATGACTTTAGGGCTCATACATTGGAATTTGAATATAACAAGAGTTCTCATGAAAAAAATATGCAAGGATTAAAATGTTGACGAGAAATGCCATAGGAAATTCTAGCATTTCCTATAGCATTTCTTTATTTGACATTTTTTACAACCTTAAATTTCAAACCAATTGAAAAAATAATGATTTTAGGGCTTATACATTGGAATTTGAATATAACAAGAGTTCTCATGCAAAAATATGCAAGGATTAAATTGTTTCCGAGAAATGCCATAGGAAATGCTATAGCATTTCCTATAGCATTTCTTTATTTTACATTTTTTACAACCTTAAATTTCGAACCAATTGAAAAAAAAAATATTTTAGGGCTTATACTTTCGAATTTGAATATAACAAGAGTTCTCATGCAAAAATATGCAAGGATTAAATTGTTGCCGAGAAATGCCATAGTAGCATTTCTTTATTTTACATTGTTTACGACCTAAAATTTCGAAACAATTGAAAAAATAATGATTTCAAAGCTTATACATTTGAATTTGAATATAACAAGAGTTCTCATGCAAAAATATGCAAGGATTAAATTATAGACGAGAAATGTCATAGGAAATACTATAGCATTTCCTATAGCATTTCTTTATTTTACATTATTTACAACCTTAAATTTCGAACTAATTGAAAAAATAATGAGTTTAAAGCTTGTACATTGGAATTTGAATATAACAAGAGTTCTCATGCAAAAATATGCAAGGATTAAATTGTTGACGAGAAATGCCATAGGAAATGCTAGCATTTCCTATAGCATTTCTTTATTTTACATTGTTTACGACCTAAAATTTTGAACCAATTGAAAAAATAATTATTTTAGGGATTATACATTGGAATTTGAATATAACAAGAGTTCTGATGCAAAAATATGCAAGGATTAAATTGTTGACGAGAAATGCCATAGGAAATGCTAAAGCATTTCCTATAGCATTTCTTTATTTGACATTTTTTACAACCTTAAATTTCAAACCAATTGAAAAAATAATGATTTTAGGGCTTATACATTGAAATTTGAATATAACAAGAGTTCTCATGCAAAAATATGCAAGGATTAAATTGTTGCCGAGAAATGCCATAGGAAATGCTATAGCATTTCCTATAGCATTTCTTTACTTTGATTTTTTACAACCTTAAATTTAAAACCAATTGAAAAAATAATGATTTTAGAGCTTATACATTGAAATTTTAATATTACAAGCGTTCTCATGCAAAAATATGCAAGGATTAAATTGTTGACGATAAATGCCATAGGAAATGCTATAGCATTTCCTATAGCATTTCTTTATTTGACATTTTTTACAACCTTAAATTTCGAACCAATTGAAAAAATGATGATTTTAGGAATTATACATTGGAATTTGAATATAACAAGAGTTCTCATGCAAAAATATGCAATGATTAAATTGTTGCCGAGAAATGCCATAGGAAATGCTATAGCATTTCCTATAGCATTTCTTTATTTTACATTTCTTACAACCTTAAATTTCGAACCAATTGAAAAAAAAAATATTTTAGGGCTTATACTTTCGAATTTGAATATAACAAGAGTTCTCATGCAAAAATATGCAAGGATTAAATTGTTGCCGAGAAATGCCATAGTAGCATTTCTTTATTTTACATTGTTTACGACCTAAAATTTCGAAACAATTGAAAAAATAATGATTTCAAAGCTTATACATTTGAATTTGAATATAACAAGAGTTCTCATGCAAAAATATGCAAGGATTAAATTATAGACGAGAAATGTCATAGGAAATACTATAGCATTTCCTATAGCATTTCTTTATTTTACATTATTTACAACCTTAAATTTCGAACTAATTGAAAAAATAATGAGTTTAAAGCTTGTACATTGGAATTTGAATATAACAAGAGTTCTCATGCAAAAATATGCAAGGATTAAATTGTTGACGAGAAATGCCATAGGAAATGCTAGCATTTCCTATAGCATTTCTTTATTTTACATTGTTTACGACCTAAAATTTTGAACCAATTGAAAAAATAATTATTTTAGGGATTATACATTGGAATTTGAATATAACAAGAGTTCTGATGCAAAAATATGCAAGGATTAAATTGTTGACGAGAAATGCCATAGGAAATGCTAAAGCATTTCCTATAGCATTTCTTTATTTGACATTTTTTACAACCTTAAATTTCAAACCAATTGAAAAAATAATGATTTTAGGGCTTATACATTGAAATTTGAATATAACAAGAGTTCTCATGCAAAAATATGCAAGGATTAAATTGTTGCCGAGAAATGCCATAGGAAATGCTATAGCATTTCCTATAGCATTTCTTTACTTTGATTTTTTACAACCTTAAATTTAAAACCAATTGAAAAAATAATGATTTTAGAGCTTATACATTGAAATTTTAATATTACAAGCGTTCTCATGCAAAAATATGCAAGGATTAAATTGTTGACGATAAATGCCATAGGAAATGCTATAGCATTTCCTATAGCATTTCTTTATTTGACATTTTTTACAACCTTAAATTTCGAACCAATTGAAAAAATGATGATTTTAGGAATTATACATTGGAATTTGAATATAACAAGAGTTCTCATGCAAAAATATGCAATGATTAAATTGTTGCCGAGAAATGCCATAGGAAATGCTATAGCATTTCCTATAGCATTTCTTTATTTTACATTTCTTACAACCTTAAATTTCGAACCAATTGAAAAAATAATGATTTTAAAGCTTATACAAACGAATTTAAATATATCAAGAGTTCTCATGCAAAAATATGCAAGGATTAAATTGTTGACGAGAAATGCCATAGGAAATGCTAGCATTTCCTATAGCATTTCTTTATTTTACATTGTTTACGACCTAAACTTTCGAACCAATTTAAAAAATAATGATTTTAGGGCTTATACATTGGAATTTGAATATAAAAAGAGTTCTCATGCAAAAATATGCAAGGATTAAATTGTTGACGTTAAATTCCATAGGAAATGCTATAGCATTTCCTATAGCATTTCTTTATTTTACATTGTTTACGACCTAAAAGTCGAACAAATTGAAAAAATAATGATTTTAGGGCTTATACATTGGAATTTGAATATAACAAGAGTTCTCATGCAAAAATATGCAAGGATTAAATTGTTGACGAGAAATGCCATACGAAATGCTATAGCATTTCCTATAGCATTTCTTTATTTTACATTTTTTACAACCTTAAATTTCGAACCAATTGAAAAAATAATGATTTTAGGGCTTATACATTGGAATTTGAATATAACAAGAGTTCTCATGTAAAAATATGCAAGGATTAAATTGTTGACGAGAAATGCCATAAGAAATGCTATAGCATTTCCTATAGCATTTCTTTATTTTACATTGTTTACGACCTAAAATTTTGAACCAATTGAAAAAATAATGATTTTAGGGCTTATACATTGGAATTTGAATATAACAAGAGTTCTCATGTAAAAATATGCAAGGATTAAAATGTTGACGAGAAATGCCTTATGAAATGCTATATAATTTCCTATAGAATTTCTTTATTTTAAATTTTTTACAACTTTAAATTTCGAATCAATTGAAAAAATAATGATTTTAGGGCTTATACATTGGAATTTGAATATAACAACAGTTCTTATGCAAAAATATGCAAGGATTAAATTGTTGACGAGAAATGCCATAGGAAATGCTATAGTATTTCCTACATCATTTCTTTTTTGACATTTTTTACAACCTTAAATTTCGAACTAATTGAAAAAATAATGATTTTAGGGCTTATACATTGGAATTTGAATATAACAAGAGTTCTCATGCAAAAATATGCAAGGATTAAATTGTTGACGAGAAATGCCATAGGAAATGCTATAGCATTTCCTATTGCATTTCTTTATTTTACATTTTTTACAACCTTAAATTTCAAACCAATTGAAAAAATAATGATTTTAAAGCTTATACATTGGAATTTTAATATAACAAGAGTTCTCATGTAAAAATATGCAAGGATTAAATTGTTGACGAGAAATGCCATAAATGCTATAGCATTTCCTATAGCATTTCTTTATTTTACATTGTTTACGACCTAAAATTTTGAACCAATTGAAAAAATAATGATTTTAGGGCTTATACATTGAAATTTGAATATAACAAGAGTTTTCATGCAAAAATATGTAAGGATTAAAATGTTGACGAGAAATGCCATAGGAAATTCTAGCATTTCCTATAGCATTTCTTTATTTGACATTTTTTACAACTTTAAATTTCGAACCAATTGAAAAAATAATGATTTTAGGGCTTATACATTGGAATTTGAATATAACAAGAGTTCTCATGCAAAAATATGCAAGGATTAAATTGTTGCCGAGAAATGCCATAGGAAATGCTATAGCATTTCCTATAGCATTTCTTTATTTTACATTTTTTACAACCTTAAATTTCGAACCAATTGAAAAAAAATGATTTTAGGGCATATACTTTCGAATTTGAATATAACAAGAGTTCTCATGCAAAAATATGCAAGGATTAAATTGTTGCCGAGAAATGCCATAGTAGCATTTCTTTATTTTACATTGTTTACGACCTAAAATTTCGAACCAATTGAAAAAATAATGATTTTAAAGCTTATACATTGGAATTTGAATATAACAAGAGTTCTCATGCAAAAATATGCAAGGATTAAATTATAGACGAGAAATGTCATAGGAAATGCTATAGCATTTCCTATAGCATTTCTTTATTTTACATTTTTTACAACCTTAAATTTCGAACTAATTGAAAAAATAATGATTTTAAAGCTTATACATTGGAATTTGAATATAACAAGAGTTCTCATGCAAAAATATGCAAGGATTAAATTGATGACGAGAAATGTCATAGGAAATGCTATAGCATTTCCTATAGCATTTTTTATTTTACATTATTTACAACCTTAAATTTCGAACTAATTGAAAAAATAATGAGTTTAAAGCTTATACATTGGAATTTGAATATAACAAGAGTTCTCATGCAAAAATATGCAAGGATTAAATTGTTGACGAGAAATGCCATAGGAAATGCTATAGCATTTCTTTATTTTACATTGTTTACGACCTAAAATTTCGAACCAATTGAAAAAATAATGATTTTAGGGATTATACATTGGAATTTGAATATAACAAGAGTTCTCATGCAAAAATATGCAAGGATTAAATTGTTGACGAGAAATGCCATAGGAAATGCTATAGCATTTCCTATAGCATTTCTTTATTTTACATTTTTTAGAATTTTAAATTTTGAACTAATTGAAAAAATAATGATTTTAAAGCTTATATATTGGAATTTAAATATAACAAGAGTTCTCATGCAAAAATATGCAAGGATTAAATTGTTGACGAGAAATGCCATAGGAAATGCTAGCATTTCCTATAGCATTTCTTTATTTTACATTGTTTACGACCTAAAATTTCGAACCAATTGAAAAAATAATGATTTTAGGGCTTATACATTGGAATTTGAATATAACAAGAGTTCTCATGCAAAAATATGCAAGGATTAAAATGTTAACGAGAAATGCCATAGGAAATGCTATAGCATTTCTTTATTTTACATTTTTTACAACCTTAAATTTCGAACCAATATAAAAAATAATGATTTTAGGGCTTATAAATTTAGATTTTAATATTACAAGCATTCTCATGCAAAAATATGCAAGGATTAAATTGTTGACGTTAAATTCCATAGGAAATGCTATAGGATTTCCTATAGCATTTCTTTATTTGACATTTTTTACAACCTTAAATTTCGAACCAATTGAAAAAATAATGATATTAGGGCTTATACATTGGAATTTGAATATAACAAGAGTTCTCATGCAAAAATATGCAAGGATTAAATTGTTGACGAGAAATGCCATAGGAAATGCTATAGCATTTCCTATAGCATTTCTTTATTTGACATTTTTTAGAACCTTAAATTTTGAACTAATTGAAAAAATAATGATTTTAAAGCTTATATATTGGAATTTAAATATAACAAGAGTTGTCATGCAAAAATATGCAAGGATTAAATTGTTGACGAGAAATGCCATAGGAAATGCTAGCATTTCCTATAGCATTTCTTTATTTTACATTGTTTACGACCTAAAATTTCGAACCAATTGAAAAAATAATGATTTTAGGGCTTATACATTGGAATTTGAATATAACAAGAGTTCTCATGCAAAAATATGCAAGGATTAAAATGTTGACGAGAAATGCCATAGGAAATGCTATAGCATTTCCTATTACATTTCTTTATTTTACATTTTTTACAACCTTAAATTTCGAACCAATTGAAAAAATAATGATTTTAGGGCTTATACATTTAAATTTTAATATTACTAGCATTCTCATGCAAAAATATGCAAGGATTAAATTGTTGACGTTAAATTCCATAGGAAATGCTATAGAATTTCCTATAGCATTTCTTTATTTTACATTGTTTACGACCTAAAATTCGAACCAATCGAAAAAATAATTATTTTAGGGCTTATACATTGGATTTTGAATATAACAAGAGTTCTCTTGCAAAATAATGCAAGGATTAAACTGTTGACGAGAAATGCCATACGAAATGCTATAGCATTTCCTATAGCATTTCTTTATTTTACATTTTTTACAACCTTAAATTTCGAACCAATTGAAAAAATAATGATTTTAGGGCTTATACATTGGAATTTGAATATAACAAGAATCCTCATGCAAAAATATGCAAGGATTAAATTGTTGACGAGAAATGCCATAGGAAATGCTATAGCATTTCCTATAGCATTTCTTTATTTTACATTGTTTACGACCTTAAAATTTCGAACCAATTGAAAAAATAATGATTTTAGGGCTTATACATTGGAATTTGAATATAACAAGAGTTCTCATGAAAAAATATGCAAGGATTAAATTTTTGACGAGAAATGCCATAGGAAATGCTATAGCATTTCCTATAGCATTTCTTTATTTTACATTTTTTACACCCTTAAATTTCAAACCAATTGAAAAAATAATGATTTTAGGGCTTATACATTGAAATTTGAATATAACAAGAGTTCTCATGCAAAAATATGCAAGGATTAAATTGTTGACGAGAAATGCCATAGGAAATGCTATAGCATTTCCTATAGCATTTCTTTATTTGACATTTTTTACAACCTTAAATTTCAAACCAATCGAAAAAAAAAATTTAGGGCTTATACATTGGAATTTGAATATAACAATAGTTCGCATGCAAAAATATGCAAGGATTAAATTGTTGACGAGAAATGCCATAGGAAATGCTATAGCATTTCCTATAGCATTTCTTTATTTTACATTTTTTACAACCTTAAATTTCGAACCAATTGAAAAAATAATGATTTTAAAGCTTATACATTGGAATTTTAATATAACAAGAGTTCTCATGCAAAAATATGCAAGGATTAAATTGTTGACGAGAAATGCCATAGGAAATGCTATAGCATTTCCTATAGCATTTCTTTATTTTACATTTTTTACAACCTTAAATTTCGAACTAATTGAAAAAGTAATGATTTTAAAGCTTATACATTGGAATTTGAATATAACAAGAGTTCTAATGCAAAAATATGCAAGGATTAAATTGTTGACGAGAAATGCCAATGGAAATGCTATCATTTCCTATGGCATTTCTTTATTTTACATTGTTTACGACCTAAATTTCGAACCAATTGAAAAAATAATGATTTTAGGGATTATACATTGGAATTTGAATATAACAAGAGTTCTCATGCAAAAATATGCAAGGATTAAAATGTTGAAGAGAAATGTCATAGGAAATGCTTTAGCATTTCCTATAGCATTTCTTTATTTTACATTTTTTACAACCTTAAATTTCAAACCAATTGAAAAAAATAATGATTTTAGGGCTTATACATTGAAATTTTCATATTACAAGTATTCTCATGCAAAAATATGCAAGGATTAAATTGTTGACGTTAAATTCCATAGGAAATGCTATAGCATTTTCTAAAGCATTTCTTTATTTTACATTGTTTACGACCTAAAAGTCGAACCAATTGAAAAAAAATGATATTAGGGCTTATACATTGGAATTTGAATATAACAAGAGTTCTCATGCAAAAATATGCAAGGATTAAATTGTTGACGAGAAATGCCATACGAAATGATATAGCATTTCCTATAGCATTTCTTTATTTTACATTTTTTACAACCTTAAATTTCGAACCAATTGAAAAAATAATGATTTTAGGGCTTATACATTGAAATTTGAATATAACAAGAGTTCTCATGAAAAAATTTGCAAGGATTAAATTGTTGACGAGAAATGCCATAGGAAATGCTATAGAATTTCCTAGAGAATTTATTTATTTTACATTTTTTACAACCATAAATTTCGAACCAATTGAAAAAATAATGATTTTAGGGCTTATAAATTGGAATTTGAATATAACAAGAGTTCTCATGCAAAAATATGCAAGGATTAAATTGTTGACGAGAAATGCTATAGCATTTCCTATTGCATTTCTTTATTTTACATTTTTTACAACCTTAAATTTCGAACCAATTGAAAAAAAATGATTTTGGGGCTTATACATTGGAATTTGAATATAACAAGAGTTCTCATGCAAAAATATGCAAGGATTAAATTGTTTCCGAGAAATGCCATAGAAATGCTATAGCATTTCCTATAGAATTTCTTTATTTTACATTTTTTACAACCTTAAATTTCGAACCAATTGAAAAAATAATGATTTTAGGGCTTATAAATTGGAATTTGAATATAACAAGAGTTCTCATGCAAAAATATGCAAGGATTAAATTGTTGATGAGAAATGCCATAGGAAATGCTATAGCATTTCCTATAGCATTTCTTTATTTGACATTTTTTACAACCTTAAATTTCGAACCAATTAAAAAAATAATGATTTTAGGGCTTATACATTGGAATTTGAATATAACAAGAGTTCTCATGCAAAAATATGCAAGGATTAAATTGTTGCCGAGAAATTCCATAGGAAATGCTATAGCATTTCATATAGAATTTCTTTATTTTACATTTTTTACAACCTTAAATTTCGAACCAATTGAAAAATCAATGATTTTAGGGCTTATAAATTGTAATTTGAATATAACAAGAGTTCTCATGCAAAAATATGCCAGGATTAAATTGTTGACGAGAAATGCCATAGGAAATGCTATAGCATTTCCTATAGTATTTCTTTATTTGAAATTTTTTACAACCTTAAATTTCAAACCAATTGAAAAAATAATTATTTTAGGGCTTATACATTGGAATTTGAATATAACAAGAGTTCTCATGCAAAAATATGCAAGGAATAAATTGTTGACGAGAAATGCCATAGGAAATATTTCCTATAGCATTTCTTTATTTTACATTGTTTACGACCTAAAATTTCGAACCAATTGAAAAAATAATGATTTTAGGGAATATACATTGGAATTTGAATATAACAAGAGTTCTCATGCAAAAATATGCAAGGACTAAATTGTTGACGAGAAATGCCATAGGAAATGCAATAGCATTTCCTATAGCATTTCTTTATTTGACATTTTTTACAACCTTAAATTTCAAACCAATTGAAAAAATAATGATTTTAGGGCTTATACATTGGAATTTGAATATAACAAGAGTTCTCATGCAAAAATATGCAAGGATTAAATTGTTGCCGAGAAATGCCATAGGAAATGCTATAGCATTTACTATAGAATTTCTTTATTTTAGATTTTTTACAACCTTAAATTTCGAACCAATTGAAAAAATAATGATTTTAGGGCTTATAAATTGGAATTTGAATATAACAAGAGTTCTCATGCAAAAATATGCAACGATTAAATTGTTGACGAGAAATGCCATAGGAAATGCTCTAGCATTTCCTATAGCATTTCTTTATTTTACATTGTTTACGACCTTAAATTTCGAACCAATTAAAAAAAATGATTTTAAAGCTTATACATTGGAATTTGAATATAACAAGAGTTCTCATGCAAAAATATGCAAGGATTAAATTGTAGACGAGAAATGCCATAGGAAATGCTATATCTTTATTTTACATTTTTACAACCTTAAATTTCGAACCAATTGAAAAAATAATGATTTTTAAGCTTATACATTGGAATTTGAATATAACAAGAGTTCTCATGCAAGAATATGCATGGATTAAATTGTTGACGAGAAATGCCATAGGTAATGCTATAGAATTTCCTATAGCATTTTTTTATTTTACAATTTTTTCAACCTTAAATTTCGAACCAATTGAAAAAATAATGAGTATAGGGATTATACATTGGAATTTGAATATAACAAGAGTTCTCATGCAAAAATATGCAAGGAATAAATTGTTGACGAGAAATGCCATAGGAAATGCTTGCATTTCCTATAGCATTTCTTTATTTTACATTGTTTACGACCTAAAATTTCAAACCAATTGAAAAAGTAATGAATTTAGGGCTTATACATTGGTATTTGAATATAACAAGAGTTCTCATGCAAAAATATGAAAGGATTAAAATGTTGACGAGAAATGCCATAGGAAATGCTATAGCATTTCCTATTGCATTTCTTTATTTTACATTTTTTACAACCTTAAATTTCGAACCAATTGAAAAAAAAATGATTTTGGGGCTTATACATTGGAATTTGAATATAACAAGAGTTCTCATGCAAAAATATGCAAGGATTAAATTGTTGCCGAGAAATGCCATAGAAATGCTATAGCATTTCCTATAGAATTTCTTTATTTTACATTTTTTAAAACCTTAAATTTGGAACCAATTGAAAAAATAATGATTTTAGGGCTTATAAATTGGAATTTGAATATAACAAGAGTTCTCATGCAAAAATATGCAAGGATTAAATTGTTGATGAGAAATGCCATAGGAAATGCTATAGCATTTCCTATAGCATTTCTTTATTTGACATTTTTTACAACCTTAAATTTCGAACCAATTAAAAAAATAATGATTTTAGGGCTTATACATTGGAATTTGAATATAACAAGAGTTCTCATGCAAAAATATGCAAGGATTAAATTGTTGCCGAGAAATTCCATAGGAAATGCTATAGCATTTCATATAGAATTTCTTTATTTTACATTTTTTACAACCTTAAATTTCGAACCAATTGAAAAATCAATGATTTTAGGGCTTATAAATTGGAATTTGAATATAACAAGAGTTCTCATGCAAAAATATGCAAGGATTAAATTGTTGACGAGAAATGCCATAGGAAATGCTATAGCATTTCCTATAGTATTTCTTTATTTGACATTTTTTACAACCTTAAATTTCAAACCAATTGAAAAAATAATTATTTTAGGGCTTATACATTGGAATTTGAATATAACAAGAGTTCTCATGCAAAAATATGCAAGGAATAAATTGTTGACGAGAAATGCCATAGGAAATATTTCTTATAGCATTTCTTTATTTTACATTGTTTACGACCTAAAATTTCGAACCAATTGAAAAAATAAGGATTTTAGGGAATATACATTGGAATTTGAATATAACAAGAGTTCTCATGCAAAAATATGCAAGGACTAAATTGTTGACGAGAAATGCCATAGGAAATGCAATAGCATTTCCTATAGCATTTCTTTATTTGACATTTTTTACAACCTTAAATTTCAAACCAATTGAAAAAATAATGATTTTAGGGCTTATACATTGGAATTTGAATATAACAAGAGTTCTCATGCAAAAATATGCAAGGATTAAATTGTTGCCGAGAAATGCCATAAGAAATGCTATAGCATTTACTATAGAATTTCTTTATTTTAGATTTTTTACAACCTTAAATTTCGAACCAATTGAAAAAATAATGATTTTAGGGCTTATAAATTGGAATTTGAATATAACAAGAGTTCTCATGCAAAAATATGCAACGATTAAATTGTTGACGAGAAATGCCATAGGAAATGCTCTAGCATTTCCTATAGCATTTCTTTATTTTACATTGTTTACGACCTTAAATTTCGAACCAATGAAAAAAAAATGATTTTAAAGCTTATACATTGGAATTTGAATATAACAAGAGTTCTCATGCAAAAATATGCAATGAATAAATTGTAGACGAGAAATGCCATAGGAAATGCTATATCTTTATTTTACATTTTTACAACCTTAAATTTCGAACCAATTGAAAAAATAATGATTTTAAAGCTTATACATTGGAATTTGAATATAACAAGAGTTCTCATGCAAGAATATGCATGGATTAAATTGTTGACGAGAAATGCCATAGGTAATGCTATAGAATTTCCTATAGCATTTTTTTATTTTACAATTTTTTCAACCTTAAATTTCGAACCAATTGAAAAAATAATGAGTATAGGGATTATACATTGGAATTTGAATATAACAAGAGTTCTCATGCAAAAATATGCAAGGAATAAATTGTTGACGAGAAATGCCATAGGAAATGCTAGCATTTCCTATAGCATTTCTTTATTTTACATTGTTTACGACCTAAAATTTCAAACCAATTGAAAAAGTAATGAATTTAGGGCTTATACATTGGTATTTGAATATAACAAGAGTTCTCATGCAAAAATATGAAAGGATTAAAATGTTGACGAGAAATGCCATAGGAAATGCTATAGCATTTCCTATTGCATTTCTTTATTTTACATTTTTTACAACCTTAAATTTCGAACCAATTGAAAAAAAAATGATTTTGGGGCTTATACATTGGAATTTGAATATAACAAGAGTTCTCATGCAAAAATATGCAAGGATTAAATTGTTGCCGAGAAATGCCATAGAAATGCTATAGCATTTCCTATAGAATTTCTTTATTTTACATTTTTTAAAACCTTAAATTTGGAACCAATTGAAAAAATAATGATTTTAGGGCTTATAAATTGGAATTTGAATATAACAAGAGTTCTCATGCAAAAATATGCAAGGATTAAATTGTTGACGAGAAATGCCATAGGAAATGCTATAGCATTTCCTATAGCATTTCTTTATTTGACATTTTTTACAACCTTAAATTTCAAACCAATCGAAAAAAAAAATTTAGGGCTTATACATTGGAATTTGAATATAACAAGAGTTCGCATGCAAAAATATGCAAGGATTAAATTGTTGACGAGAAATGCCATAGGAAATGCTATAGCATTTCCTATAGCATTTCTTTATTTTACATTTTTTACAACCTTAAATTTCGAACCAATTGAAAAAATAATGATTTTAAAGCTTATACATTGGAATTTTAATATAACAAGAGTTCTCATGCAAAAATATGCAAGGATTAAATTGTTGACGAGAAATGCCATAGGAAATGCTATAGCATTTCCTATAGCATTTCTTTATTTTACATTTTTTACAACCTTAAATTTCGAACCAATTGAAAAAATAATGATTTTAAAGCTTATACATTGGAATTTTAATATAACAAGAGTTCTCATGCAAAAATATGCAAGGATTAAATTGTTGACGAGAAATGCCATAGGAAATGCTATAGCATTTCCTATAGCATTTCTTTATTTTACATTTTTTACAACCTTAAATTTCGAACTAATTGAAAAAGTAATGATTTTAAAGCTTATACATTGGAATTTGAATAAAACAAGAGTTCTAATGCAAAAATATGCAAGGATTAAATTGTTTACGAGAAATGCCAATGGAAATGCTATCATTTCCTATGGCATTTCTTTATTTTACATTGTTTACGACCTAAATTTCGAACCAATTGAAAAAATAATGATTTTAGGGATTATACATTGGAATTTGAATATAACAAGAGTTCTCATGCAAAAATATGCAAGGATTAAAATGTTGAAGAGAAATGTAATAGGAAATGCTTTAGCATTTCCTATAGCATTTCTTTATTTTACATTTTTTACAACCTTAAATTTCGAACCAATTGAAAAAAATAATGATTTTAGGGCTTATACATTGAAATTTTAATATTACAAGTATTCTCATGCAAAAATATGCAAGGATTAAATTGTTGACGTTAAATTCCATAGGAAATGCTATAGCATTTTCTAAAGCATTTCTTTATTTTACATTGTTTACGACCTAAAAGTCGAACCAATTGAAAAAAAATGATATTAGGGCTTATACATTGGAATTTGAATATAACAAGAGTTCTCATGCAAAAATATGCAAGGATTAAATTGTTGACGAGAAATGCCATACGAAATGATATAGCATTTCCTATAGCATTTCTTTATTTTACATTTTTTACAACCTTAAATTTCGAACCAATTGAAAAAATAATGATTTTAGGGCTTATACATTGAAATTTGAATATAACAAGAGTTCTCATGAAAAAATATGCAAGGATTAAATTGTTGACGAGAAATGCCATAGGAAATGCTATAGAATTTCCTAGAGAATTTATTTATTTTACATTTTTTACAACCATAAATTTCGAACCAATTGAAAAAATAATGATTTTAGGGCTTATAAATTGGAATTTGAATATAACAAGAGTTCTCATGCAAAAATATGCAAGGATTAAATTGTTGACGAGAAATGCCATAGGAAATGCTATAGCATTTCCTATTGCATTTCTTTATTTTACATTTTTTACAACCTTAAATTTTGAACCAATTGAAAAAAAAATGATTTTGGGGCTTATACATTGGAATTTGAATATAACAAGAGTTCTCTTGCAAAAATATGCAAGGATTAAATTGTTTCCGAGAAATGCCATAGAAATGCTATAGCATTTCCTATAGAATTTCTTTATTTTACATTTTTTACAACCTTAAATTTCGAACCAATTGAAAAAATAATGATTTTAGGGCTTATAAATTGGAATTTGAATATAACAAGAGTTCTCATGCAAAAATATGCAAGGATTAAATTGTTGATGAGAAATGCCATAGGAAATGCTATAGCATTTCCTATAGCATTTCTTTATTTGACATTTTTTACAACCTTAAATTTCGAACCAATTAAAAAAATAATGATTTTAGGGCTTATACATTGGAATTTGAATATAACAAGAGTTCTCATGCAAAAATATGCAAGGATTAAATTGTTGCCGAGAAATTCCATAGGAAATGCTATAGCATTTCATATAGAATTTCTTTATTTTACATTTTTTACAACCTTAAATTTCGAACCAATTGAAAAATCAATGATTTTAGGGCTTATAAATTGTAATTTGAATATAACAAGAGTTCTCATGCAAAAATATGCCAGGATTAAATTGTTGACGAGAAATGCCATAGGAAATGCTATAGCATTTCCTATAGTATTTCTTTATTTGAAATTTTTTACAACCTTAAATTTCAAACCAATTGAAAAAATAATTATTTTAGGGCTTATACATTGGAATTTGAATATAACAAGAGTTCTCATGCAAAAATATGCAAGGAATAAATTGTTGACGAGAAATGCCATAGGAAATATTTCCTATAGCATTTCTTTATTTTACATTGTTTACGACCTAAAATTTCGAACCAATTGAAAAAATAATGATTTTAGGGAATATACATTGGAATTTGAATATAACAAGAGTTCTCATGCAAAAATATGCAAGGACTAAATTGTTGACGAGAAATGCCATAGGAAATGCAATAGCATTTCCTATAGCATTTCTTTATTTGACATTTTTTACAACCTTAAATTTCAAACCAATTGAAAAAATAATGATTTTAGGGCTTATACATTGGAATTTGAATATAACAAGAGTTCTCATGCAAAAATATGCAAGGATTAAATTGTTGCCGAGAAATGCCATAGGAAATGCTATAGCATTTACTATAGAATTTCTTTATTTTAGATTTTTTACAACCTTAAATTTCGAACCAATTGAAAAAATAATGATTTTAGGGCTTATAAATTGGAATTTGAATATAACAAGAGTTCTCATGCAAAAATATGCAACGATTAAATTGTTGACGAGAAATGCCATAGGAAATGCTCTAGCATTTCCTATAGCATTTCTTTATTTTACATTGTTTACGACCTTAAATTTCGAACCAATGAAAAAAAAATGATTTTAAAGCTTATACATTGGAATTTGAATATAACAAGAGTTCTCATGCAAAAATATGCAATGAATAAATTGTAGACGAGAAATGCCATAGGAAATGCTATATCTTTATTTTACATTTTTACAACCTTAAATTTCGAACCAATTGAAAAAATAATGATTTTAAAGCTTATACATTGGAATTTGAATATAACAAGAGTTCTCATGCAAGAATATGCATGGATTAAATTGTTGACGAGAAATGCCATAGGTAATGCTATAGAATTTCCTGTAGCATTTTTTTATTTTACATTTTTTACAACCTTAAATTTCGAACCAACTGAAAAAATAATGAGTATAGGGATTATACATTGGAATTTGAATATAACAAGAGTTCTCATGCAAAAATATGCAAGGAATAAATTGTTGACGAGAAATGCCATAGGAAATGCTAGCATTTCCTATAGCATTTCTTTATTTTACATTGTTTACGACCTAAAATTTTGAACCAATTGAAAAAGTAATGATTTTAGGGCTTATACATTGGTATTTGAATATAACAAGAGTTCTCATGCAAAAATATGAAAGGATTAAAATGTTGACGAGAAATGCCATAGGAAATGCTATAGCATTTCCTATTGCATTTCTTTATTTTACATTTTTTACAACCATAAATTTCGAACCAATTGAAAAAAAAATGATTTTGGGGCTTATACATTGGAATTTGAATATAACAAGAGTTCTCATGCAAAAATATGCAAGGATTAAATTGTTGCCGAGAAATGCCATAGAAATGCTATAGCATTTCCTATAGAATTTCTTTATTTTACATTTTTTACAACCTTAAATTTCAAACCAATTGAAAAAATAATGATTTTAGGGCTTATAATTTGGAATTTGAATATAACAAGAGTTCTCATGCAAAAATATGCAAGGAATAAATTGTTGATGAGAAATGCCATAGGAAATGCTATAGCATTTCCTATAGCATTTCTTTATTTGACATTTTTTACAACCTTAAATTTCGAACCAATTAAAAAAATAATGATTTTAGGGCTTATACATTGGAATTTGAATATAACAAGAGTTCTCATGCAAAAATATGCAAGGATTAAATTGTTGCCGAGAAATGCCATAGGATATGCTATAGCATTTCCTATAGCATTTCTTTATTTAACATTTTTTACAACCTTAAATTTTGAACCAATTCAAAAAATAATAATTTTAGGGCTTATACATTGGAATTTTAATATAACAAGAGTTCTCATGCAAAAATATGCAAGGATTAAATTGTTGACGATAAATGCCATAGGAAATGCTATAGCATTTCCTATAGCATTTCTTTATTTTACATTTTTTACAACCTTAAATTTCGAACCAATTGAAAAAATAATAATTTTAAAGCTTATACATTGGAATTTGAATATAACAATAGTTCTCATGCAAAAATATGCAAGGATTAAATTGTTGACGAGAAATGCCATAGGTAATGCTATAGCATTTCCTATTGCATTTTTTTATTTTACATTTTTTACAACCTTAAATTTCGAACCAATTGAAAAAATAATGAGTTTAGGGATTATACATTGTAATTTGAATATAACAAGAGTTCTCATGCAAAAATATGCAAGGATTAAATTGTTGACGAGAAATGCCATAGGAAATGCTAGCATTTCCTATAACATTTGTCTATTTTACATTGTTTGCGACCTAAAATTTCGAACCAATTGAAAAAATAATGATTTTAGGGCTTATACATTAGAATTTGAATATAACAAGAGTTCTCATGCAAAAATATGCAAGGATTCTAATGTTGACGAGAAATGCCATAGGAAATAGCATTTCCTATAGCATTTCTTTATTTTACAATTTTTACAACCTTAAATTTCAAACCAATTGAAAAAATAATGATTTTAGGGCTTATACATTGGAATTTTAATATAACAAGAGTTATAAAATTTCGAACCAATTGAAAAAATAATGATTTTAGGGCTTATACATTGGAATTTGAATATAACAGGAGTTCTCGTGCAAAAATATGCAAGGATTAAAATGTTGACGAGAAATGCCATAGGAAATGCTATAGCATTTCCTATAGCATTTCTTTATTTTACATTTTTTACAACCTTAAATTTCAAACCAATTGAAAAAATAATGATTTTAGGGCTTATACATTGGAATTTGAATATAACAAGAGTTCTCATGCAAAAATATGCAAGGATTAAATTGTTGACGAGAAATGCCATAGGAAATGCTATAGCATTTCCTATAGCATTTCTTTATTTGTACATTTTTTACAACCTTAAATTTCGAACCAATTGAAAAAATAATGATTTTAAAGCTTATACATTGGAATTTGAATATAACATGAGTTCTCATGCAAAAATATGCAAGGATTAAATTGTTGACGAGAAATGCCATAGGAAATGCTATAGCATTTCCTATAGTATTTCTTTATTTGACATTTTTTACAACCTTAAATTTCAAACCAATTGAAAAAATAATTATTTTAGGGCTTATACATTGGAATTTGAATATAACAAGAGTTCTCATGCAAAAATATGCAAGGAATAAATTGTTGACGAGAAATGCCATAGGAAATATTTCTTATAGCATTTCTTTATTTTACATTGTTTACGACCTAAAATTTCGAACCAATTGAAAAAATAATGATTTTAGGGAATATACATTGGAATTTGAATATAACAAGAGTTCTCATGCAAAAATATGCAAGGACTAAATTGTTGACGAGAAATGCCATAGGAAATGCAATAGCATTTCCTATAGCATTTCTTTATTTGACATTTTTTACAACCTTAAATTTCAAACCAATTGAAAAAATAATGATTTTAGGGCTTATACATTGGAATTTGAATATAACAAGAGTTCTCATGCAAAAATATGCAAGGATTAAATTGTTGCCGAGAAATGCCATAAGAAATGCTATAGCATTTACTATAGAATTTCTTTATTTTAGATTTTTTACAACCTTAAATTTCGAACCAATTGAAAAAATAATGATTTTAGGGCTTATAAATTGGAATTTGAATATAACAAGAGTTCTCATGCAAAAATATGCAACGATTAAATTGTTGACGAGAAATGCCATAGGAAATGCTCTAGCATTTCCTATAGCATTTCTTTATTTTACATTGTTTACGACCTTAAATTTCGAACCAATGAAAAAAAAATGATTTTAAAGCTTATACATTGGAATTTGAATATAACAAGAGTTCTCATGCAAAAATATGCAATGAATAAATTGTAGACGAGAAATGCCATAGGAAATGCTATATCTTTATTTTACATTTTTACAACCTTAAATTTCGAACCAATTGAAAAAATAATGATTTTAAAGCTTATACATTGGAATTTGAATATAACAAGAGTTCTCATGCAAGAATATGCATGGATTAAATTGTTGACGAGAAATGCCATAGGTAATGCTATAGAATTTCCTGTAGCATTTTTTTATTTTACATTTTTTACAACCTTAAATTTCGAACCAATTGAAAAAATAATGAGTATAGGGATTATACATTGGAATTTGAATATAACAAGAGTTCTCATGCAAAAATATGCAAGGAATAAATTGTTGACGAGAAATGCCATAGGAAATGCTAGCATTTCCTATAGCATTTCTTTATTTTACATTGTTTACGACCTAAAATTTTGAACCAATTGAAAAAGTAATGATTTTAGGGCTTATAAATTGGTATTTAAATATAACAAGAGTTCTCATGCAAAAATATGAAAGGATTAAAATGTTGACGAGAAATGCCATAGGAAATGCTATAGCATTTCCTATTGCATTTCTTTATTTTACATTTTTTACAACCATAAATTTCGAACCAATTGAAAAAAAAATGATTTTGGGGCTTATACATTGGAATTTGAATATAACAAGAGTTCTCATGCAAAAATATGCAAGGATTAAATTGTTGCCGAGAAATGCCATAGAAATGCTATAGCATTTCCTATAGAATTTCTTTATTTTACATTTTTTACAACCTTAAATTTCGAACCAATTGAAAAAATAATGATTTTAGGGCTTATAATTTGGAATTTGAATATAACAAGAGTTCTCATGCAAAAATATGCAAGGAATAAATTGTTGATGAGAAATGCCATAAGAAATGCTATAGCATTTCCTATAGCATTTCTTTATTTGACATTTTTTACAACCTTAAATTTCGAACCAATTAAAAAAATAATGATTTTAGGGCTTATACATTGGAATTTTAATATAACAAGAGTTCTCATGCAAAAATATGCAAGGATTAAATTGTTGCCGAGAAATTCCATAGGAAATGCTATAGCATTTCATATAGAATTTCTTTATTTTACATTTTTTACAACCTTAAATTTCGAACCAATTGAAAAATCAATGATTTTAGGGCTTATAAATTGGAATTTGAATATAACAAGAGTTCTCATGCAAAAATATGCAAGGATTAAATTGTTGACGTGAAATGCCATAGGAAATGCTATAGCATTTCCTATAGCATTTCTTTATTTGACATTTTTTACAACCTTAAATTTCAAACCAATTGAAAAAATAATTATTTAAGGGCTTATACATTGGAATTTGAATATAACAAGAGTTCTCATGCAAAAATATACAAGGAATAAATTGTTGACGAGAAATGCCATAGGAAATATTTCCTATAGCATTTCTTTATTTTACATTGTTTACGACCTAAAATTTCGAACCAATTGAAAAAATAATGATTTTAGGGAATATACATTGGAATTTGAATATAACAAGAGTTCTCATGCAAAAATATGCAAGGACTAAATTGTTGACGAGAAATGCCATAGGAAATGCAATAGCATTTCCTATAGCATTTCTTTATTTGACATTTTTTACAACCTTAAATTTCAAACCAATTGAAAAAATAATGATTTTAGGGCTTGTACATTAGAATTTGAATATAACAAGAGTTCTCATGCAAAAATATGCAAGGATTAAATTGTTGCCGAGAAATGCCATAGGAAATGCTATAGCATTTACTATAGAATTTCTTTATTTTAGATTTTTTACAACCTTAAATTTCGAACCAATTGAAAAAATAATGATTTTAGGGCTTATAAATTGGAATTTGAATATAACAAGAGTTCTCATGCAAAAATATGCAACGATTAAATTGTTGACGAGAAATGCCATAGGAAATGCTAGCATTTCCTATAGCATTTCTTTATTTTACATTGTTTACGACCTTAAATTTCGAACAAATTAAAAAAAATGATTTTAAAGCTTATACATTGGAATTTGAATATAACAAGAGTTCTCATGCAAAAATATGCAAGGATTAAATTGTAGACGAGAAATGCCATAGGAAATGCTATATCTTTATTTTACATTTTTACAACCTTAAATTTCGAACCAATTGAAAAAATAATGATTTTAAAGCTTATACATTGGAATTTGAATATAACAAGAGTTCTCATGCAAGAATATGCATGGATTAAATTGTTGACGAGAAATGCCATAGGTAATGCTATAGAATTTCCTATAGCATTTTTTTATTTTACATTTTTTACAACCTTAAATTTCGAACCAATTGAAAAAATAATGAGTATAGGGATTATACATTGGAATTTGAATATAACAAGAGTTCTCATGCAAAAATATGCAACGATTAAATTGTTGACGAGAAATGCCATAGGAAATGCTCTAGCATTTCCTATAGCATTTCTTTATTTTACATTGTTTACGACCTTAAATTTCGAACCAATTAAAAAAAATGATTTTAAAGATTATACATTGGAATTTGAATATAACAAGAGTTCTCATGCAAAAATATGCAAGGATTAAATTGTAGACGAGAAATGCCATAGGAAATGCTATATCTTTATTTTACATTTTTACAACCTTAAATTTCGAACCAATTGAAAAAATAATGATTTTAAAGCTTATACATTGGAATTTGAATATAACAAGAGTTCTCATGCAAGAATATGCATGGATTAAATTGTTGACGAGAAATGCCATAGGTAATGCTATAGAATTTCCTATAGCATTTTTTTATTTTACATTGTTTACAACTTTAAATTTCGAACCAATTGAAAAAATAATGAGTATAGGGATTATACATTGGAATTTGAATATAACAAGAGTTCTCATGCAAAAATATGCAAGGATTAAATTGTTGACGAGAAATGACATAGGAAATGCTAGCATTTCCTATAGCATTTCTTTATTTTACATTGTTTACGTACTAAAATTTTGAACCAATTGAAAAAATAATGATTTTAGGGCTTATACATTGGAATTTGAATATAACAAGAGTTCTCATGCAAAAATATGCAAGGATTAAATTGTTGCCGAGAAATGCCATAGGATATGCTATAGCATTTCCTATAGCATTTCTTTATTTAACATTTTTTACAACCTTAAATTTTGAACCAATTCAAAAAATAATGATTTTAGGGCTTATACATTGGAATTTTAATATAACAAGAGTTCTCATGCAAAAATATGCAAGGATTAAATTGTTGACGATAAATGCCATAGGAAATGCTATAGCATTTCCTATAGCATTTCTTTATTTTACATTTTTTACAACCTTAAATTTCGAACCAATTGAAAAAATAATAATTTTAAAGCTTATACATTGGAATTTGAATATAACAATAGTTCTCATGCAAAAATATGCAAGGATTAAATTGTTGACGAGAAATGCCATAGGTAATGCTATAGCATTTCCTATTGCATTTTTTTATTTTACATTTTTTACAACCTTAAATTTCGAACCAATTGAAAAAATAATGAGTTTAGGGATTATACATTGTAATTTGAATATAACAAGAGTTCTCATGCAAAAATATGCAAGGATTCTAATGTTGACGAGAAATGCCATAGGAAATAGCATTTCCTATAGCATTTCTTTATTTTACAATTTTTACAACCTTAAATTTCAAACCAATTGAAAAAATAATGATTTTAGGGCTTATACATTGGAATTTGAATATAACAGGAGTTCTCATGCAAAAATATGCAAGGATTCTAATGTTGACGAGAAATGCCATAGGAAATAGCATTTCCTATAGCATTTCTTTATTTTACATTTTTTACAACCTTAAATTTCAAACCAATTGAAAAAATAATGATTTTAGGGCTTATACATTGGAATTTGAATATAACAAGAGTTCTCATGCAAAAATATGCAAGGATTAAATTGTTGACGAGAAATGCCATAGGAAATGCTATAGCATTTCCTATAGCATTTCTTTATTTGTACATTTCTTACAACCTTAAATTTCGAACCAATTGAAAAAATAATTATTTTAAAGCTTATACATTGGAATTTGAATATAACATGAGTTCTCATGCAAAAATATGCAAGGATTAAATTGTTGACGAGAAATGCCATAGGAAATGCTAGCATTTCTTTATTTTACATTGTTTACGACCTAAAATTTCGAACCAATTGAAAAATTAATGATTTTAGGGATATACATTGGAATTTGAATATAACAAGAGTTCTCATGCAAAAATATGCAAGGATTAAAATGTTGACGAGAAATGCCATAGGAAATGCTATAGCATTTCCTATAGCATTTCTTTATTTTACATTTTTTACAACCTTAAATTTCAAACCAATTGAAAAAATAATGATTTTAGGGCTTATACATTGAAATTTTAATATTACAAGTGTTCTCATGCAAAAATATGCAAGGATTAAATTGTTGACGTTAAATTCCATAGGAAATGCAATAGCATTTCCTATAGCATTTCTTTATTTTACATTGTTTACGACCTAAAAGTCGAACCAATTGAAAAAATAATGATATTAGGGCTTATATATTGGAATTTGAATATAACAAGAGTTCTCATGCAAAAATATGCAAGGATTAAATTGTTGACGAGAAATGACATAGGAAATGCTATAGCATTTCCTATAGCATTTCTTTATTTTACATTTTTTACAACCTTAAATTTCGAACCAATTGAAAAAATAATAATTTTAAAGCTTATACATTGGAATTTGAATATAACAAGAGTTCTCATGCAAAAATATGCAAGGATTAAATTGTTGACGAGAAATGCCATAGGTAATGCTATAGCATTTCCTATTGCATTTTTTTATTTTACATTTTTTACAACCTTAAATTTCGAACCAATTGAAAAAATAATGAGTATAGGGATTATACATTGGAATTTGAATATAACAAGAGTTCTCATGCAAAAATATGCAAGGATTAAATTGTTGACGAGAAATGCCATAGGAAATGCTAGCATTTCCTATAGCATTTCTTTATTTTACATTGTTTACGTACTAAAATTTTGAACCAATTGAAACAATAATGATTTTAGGGCTTATACATTGGAATTTGAATATAACAAGAGTTCTCATGCAAAAATATGCAAGGATTAAATTGTTGCCGAGAAATGCCATAGGATATGCTATAGCATTTCCTATAGCATTTCTTTATTGAACATTTTTTACAACCTTAAATTTTGAACCAATTCAAAAAATAATGATTTTAGGGCTTATACATTGCAATTTTAATATAACAAGAGTTCTCATGCAAAAATATGCAAGGATTAAATTGTTGACGAGAAATGCCATAGGAAATGCTATATCATTTCCTATAGCATTTCTTTATTTTACATTTTTTACAACCTTAAATTTCGAACCAATTGAAAAAATAATAATTTTAAAGCTTATACATTGGAATTTGAATATAACAAGAGTTCTCATGCAAAAATATGCAAGGATTAAATTGTTGACGAGAAATGCCATAGGTAATGCTATAGCATTTCCTATTGCATTTTTTTATTTTACATTTTTTACAACCTTAAATTTCGAACCAATTGAAAAAATAATGAGTTTAGGGATTATACATTGGAATTTGAATATAACAAGAGTTCTCATGCAAAAATATGCAAGATTTAAATTGTTGACGAGAAATGCCATAGGAAATGCTAGCATTTCCTATAGCATTTCTTTATTTTACATTGTTTACGACCTAAAATCTCGAACCAATTGAAAAAATAATGATTTTAGGGCTTATACATTGGAATTTGAATATAACAAGAGTTCTCATGCAAAAATATGCAAGGATTAAAATGTTGACGAGAAATGCCATAGGTAATGCTATAGCATTTCCTATAGCATTTCTTTATTTTACATTTTTTACAACCTTAAATTTCAAACCAATTGAAAAAATAATGATTTTAGGGCTTATACATTGAAATTTTAATATTACAAGTGTTCTCATGCAAAAATATGCAAGGTTTAAATTGTTGACGTTAAATTCCATAGGAAATGCAATAGCATTTCCTATAGCATTTCTTTATTTTACATTGTTTACGACCTAAAAGTCGAACCAATTGAAAAAATAATGATATTAGGGCTTATACATTGGAATTTGAATACAACAAGAGTTCTCATGCAAAAATATGCAAAGATTAAATTGTTGACGAGAAATGCCATAGGAAATGCTATAGCATTTCCTATAGCATTTCTTTATTTTACATTTTTTACAACCTTAAATTTCGAACCAATTGAAAAAATAATAATTTTAAAGCTTATACATTGGAATTTGAATATAACAATAGTTCTCATGCAAAAATATGCAAGGATTAAATTGTTGACGAGAAATGCCATAGGTAATGCTATAGCATTTCCTATTGCATTTTTTTATTTTACATTTTTTACAACCTTAAATTTCGAACCAATTAAAAAAATAATGATTTTAGGGATTATACATTGGAATTTGAATATAACAAGAGTTCTCATGCAAAAATATGCAAGGATTAAATTGTTGACGAGAAATGCCATAGGAAATGCTAGCATTTCCTATAGCATTTGTTTATTTTACATTGTTTACGACCTAAAATTTCGAACCAATTGAAAAAATAATGATTTTAGGGCTTATACATTGGAATTTGAATATAACGAGAGTTCTCATGCAAAAATATGCAAGGATTAAAATGTTGACGAGAAATGCCATAGGAAATGCTAGCATTTCCTATAGCATTTCTTTATTTTACAATTTTTACAAGCTTAAATTTCAAACAAATTGAAAAAATAATGATTTTAGGGCTTATACATTGGAATTTTAATATAACAAGAGTTATAAAATTTCGAACCAATTGAAAAAATAATGATTTTAGGGCTTATACATTGGAATTTGAATATAACAGGAGTTCTCGTGAAAAAATATGCAAGGATTAAAATGTTGACGAGAAATGCCATAGGAAATGCTATAGCATTTCCTATTGCATTTCTTTATTTTACATTTTTTACAACCTTAAATTTCAAACCAATTGAAAAAATAATGATTTTAGGGCTTATACATTGAAATTTTAATATTACAAGTGTTCTCATGCAAAAATATGCAAGGATTAAATTGTTGACGTTAAATTCCATAGGAAATGCAATAGCATTTCCTATAGCATTTCTTTATTTTACATTGTTTACGACCTAAAAGTCGAACGAATTGAAAAAATAATGATATTAGGGCTTATACATTGGAATTTGAATACAACAAGAGTTCTCATGCAAAAATATGCAAGGATTAAATTGTTGACGAGAAATGCCATAGGAAATGCTATAGCATTTCCTATAGCATTTCTTTATTTTACATTTTTTACAACCTTAAATTTCGAACCAATTGAAAAAATAATAATTTTAAAGCTTATACATTGGAATTTGAATATAACAATAGTTCTCATGCAAAAATATGCAAGGATTAAATTGTTGACGAGAAATGCCATAGGTAATGCTATAGCATTTCCTATTGCATTTTTTTATTTTACATTTTTTACAACCTTAAATTTCGAACCAATTAAAAAAATAATGATTTTAGGGATTATACATTGGAATTTGAATATAACAAGAGTTCTCATGCAAAAATATGCAAGGATTAAATTGTTGACGAGAAATGCCATAGGAAATGCTAGCATTTCCTATAGCATTTGTTTATTTTACATTGTTTACGACCTAAAATTTCGAACCAATTGAAAAAATAATGATTTTAGGGCTTATACATTGGAATTTGAATATAACAAGAGTTCTCATGCAAAAATATGCAAGGATTAAAATGTTGACGAGAAATGCCATAGGAAATGCTATAGCATTTCCTATAGCATTTCTTTATTTTACAATTTTTACAAGCTTAAATTTCAAACAAATTGAAAAAATAATGATTTTAGGGCTTAAACATTGGAACTTTAATATAACAAGAGTTATAAAATTTCGAACCAATTGAAAAAATAATGATTTTAGGGCTTATACATTGGAATTTGAATATAACAGGAGTTCTCGTGAAAAAATATGCAAGGATTAAAATGTTGACGAGAAATGCCATAGGAAATGCTATAGCATTTCCTATAGCATTTCTTTATTTTACATTTTTTACAACCTTAAATTTCAAACCAATTGAAAAAATAATGATTTTAGGGCTTATACATTGGAATTTGAATATAACAAGAGTTCTCATGCAAAAATATGAAAGGATTAAATTGTTGACGAGAAATGCCATAGGAAATGCTATAGCATTTCCTATAGCATTTCTTTATTTTACATTTTTTACAACCTTAAATTTCGAACCAATTGAAAAAATAATGATTTTAAAGCTTATACATTGGAATTTGAATATAACAAGAGTTCTCATGCAAAAATATGCAAGGATTAAATTGTTGACGAGAAATGCCATAGGAAATGCTAGCATTTCTTTATTTTACATTGTTTACGACCTAAAATTTCGAACCAATTGAAAAAATAATGATTTTAGGGCTTATACATTGGAATTTGAATATAACAAGAGTTCTCATGCAAAAATATGCAAGGATTAAAATGTTGACGAGAAATGCCATAGGAAATGCTATAGCATTTCCTATAGCATTTCTTTATTTTACATTTTTTACAACCTTAAATTTCAAACCAATTGAAAAAATAATGATTTTAGGGCTTATACATTGAAATTTTAATATTACAAGTGTTCTCATGCAAAAATATGCAAGGATTAAATTGTTGACGTTAAATTCCATAGGAAATGCAATAGCATTTCCTATAGCATTTCTTTATTTTACATTGTTTACGACCTAAAAGTCGAACCAATTGAAAAAATAATGATATTAGGGCTTATACATTGAATTTGAATATAACAAGAGTTCTCATGCAAAAATATGCAAGGATTAAATTGTTGACGAGAAATGCCATAGGAAATGCTATAGCATTTCCTATAGCATTTCTTTATTTTACATTTTTTACAACCTTAAATTTCGAACCAATTGAAAAAATAATAATTTTAAAGCTTATACATTGGAATTTGAATATAACAATAGTTCTCATGCAAAAATATGCAAGGATTAAATTGTTGACGAGAAATGCCATAGGTAATGCTATAGCATTTCCTATTGCATTTTTTTATTTTACATTTTTTACAACCTTAAATTTCGAACCAATTAAAAAAATAATGATTTTAGGGATTATACATTGGAATTTGAATATAACAAGAGTTCTCATGCAAAAATATGCAAGGATTAAATTGTTGACGAGAAATGCCATAGGAAATGCTAGCATTTCCTATAGCATTTGTTTATTTTACATTGTTTACGACCTAAAATTTCGAACCAATTGAAAAAATAATGATTTTAGGGCTTATACATTGGAATTTGAATATAACAAGAGTTCTCATGCAAAAATATGCAAGGATTAAAATGTTGACGAGAAATGCCATAGGAAATGCTATAGCATTTCCTATAGCATTTCTTTATTTTACAATTTTTACAAGCTTAAATTTCAAACAAATTGAAAAAATAATGATTTTAGGGCTTAAACATTGGAACTTTAATATAACAAGAGTTATAAAATTTCGAACCAATTGAAAAAATAATGATTTTAGGGCTTATACATTGGAATTTGAATATAACAGGAGTTCTCGTGAAAAAATATGCAAGGATTAAAATGTTGACGAGAAATTCCATAGGAAATGCTATAGCATTTCCTATAGCATTTCTTTATTTTACATTTTTTACAACCTTAAATTTCAAACCAATTGAAAAAATAATGATTTTAGGGCTTATACATTGGAATTTGAATATAACAAGAGTTCTCATGCAAAAATATGAAAGGATTAAATTGTTGACGAGAAATGCCATAGGAAATGCTATAGCATTTCCTATAGCATTTCTTTATTTTACATTTTTTACAACCTTAAATTTCGAACCAATTGAAAAAATAATGATTTTAAAGCTTATACATTGGAATTTGAATATAACAAGAGTTCTCATGCAAAAATATGCAAGGATTAAATTGTTGACGAGAAATGCCATAGGAAATGCTAGCATTTCTTTATTTTACATTGTTTACGACCTAAAATTTCGAACCAATTGAAAAAATAATGATTTTAGGGCTTATACATTGGAATTTGAATATAACAAGAGTTCTCATGCAAAAATATGCAAGGATTAAAATGTTGACGAGAAATGCCATAGGAAATGCTATAGCATTTCCTATAGCATTTCTTTATTTTACATTTTTTACAACCTTAAATTTCAAACCAATTGAAAAAATAATGATTTTAGGGCTTATACATTGAAATTTTAATATTACAAGTGTTCTCATGCAAAAATATGCAAGGATTAAATTGTTGACGTTAAATTCCATAGGAAATGCAATAGCATTTCCTATAGCATTTCTTTATTTTACATTGTTTACGACCTAAAAGTCGAACCAATTGAAAAAATAATGATATTAGGGCTTATACATTGAATTTGAATATAACAAGAGTTCTCATGCAAAAATATGCAAGGATTAAATTGTTGACGAGAAATGCCATAGGAAATGCTATAGCATTTCCTATAGCATTTCTTTATTTTACATTTTTTACAACCTTAAATTTCGAACCAATTGAAAAAATAATAATTTTAAAGCTTATACATTGGAATTTGAATATAACAATAGTTCTCATGCAAAAATATGCAAGGATTAAATTGTTGACGAGAAATGCCATAGGTAATGCTATTGCATTTCATATCGCATTTTTTTATTTTACATTTTTTACAACCTTAAATTTCGAACCAATTAAAAAAATAATGATTTTAGGGATTATACATTGGAATTTGAATATAACAAGAGTTCTCATGCAAAAATATGCAAGGATTAAATTGTTGACGAGAAATGCCATAGGAAATGCTAGCATTTCCTATAGCATTTGTTTATTTTACATTGTTTACGACCTAAAATTTCGAACCAATTGAAAAAATAATGATTTTAGGGCTTATACATTGGAATTTGAATATAACAAGAGTTCTCATGCAAAAATATGCAAGGATTAAAATGTTGACGAGAAATGCCATAGGAAATGCTATAGCATTTCCTATAGCATTTCTTTATTTTATAATTTTTACAAGCTTAAATTTCAAACAAATTGAAAAAACAATGATTTTAGGGCTTATACATTGGAATTTTAATATAACAAGAGTTATAAAATTTCAAACCAATTGAAAAAATAATGATTTTAGGGTTTATACATTGGAATTTGAATATAACAGGAGTTCTCGTGAAAAAATATGCAAGGATTAAAATGTTGACGAGAAATGCCATAGGAAATGCTATAGCATTTCCTATAGCATTTCTTTATTTTACATTTTTTACAACCTTAAATTTCAAACCAATTGAAAAAATAATGATTTTAGGGCTTATACATTGGAATTTGAATATAACAAGAGTTCTCATGCAAAAATATGCAAGGATTAAATTGTTGACGAGAAATGCCATAGGAAATGCTATAGCATTTCCTATAGCATTTCTTTATTTTACATTTTTTACAACCTTAAATTTCGAACCAATTGAAAAAACAATGATTTTAAAGCTTATACATTGGAATTTGAATATAACAAGAGTTCTCATGCAAAAATATGCAAGGATTAAATTGTTGACGAGAAATGCCATAGGAAATGCTAGCATTTCTTTATTTTACATTGTTTACGACCTAAAATTTCGAACCAATGGAAAAAATAATGATTTTAGGGCTTATACATTGGAATTTGAATATAACAAGAGTTCTCATGCAAAAATATGCAAGGATTAAAATGTTGACGAGAAATGCCATAGGAAATGCTATAGCATTTCCTATAGCATTTCTTTATTTTACATTTTTTACAACCTTAAATTTCAAACCAATTGAAAAAATAATGATTTTAGGGCTTATACATTGAAATTTTAATATTACAAGTGTTCTCATGCAAAAATATGCAAGGATTAAATTGTTGACGTTAAATTCCATAGGAAATGCAATAGCATTTCCTATAGCATTTCTTTATTTTACATTGTTTACGACCTAAAAGTCGAACCAATTGAAAAAATAATGATATTAGGGCTTATACATTGGAATTTGAATATAACAAGAGTTCTCATGCAAAAATATGCAAGGATTAAATTGTTGACGAGAAATGCCATAGGAAATGCTATAGCATTTCCTATAGCATTTCTTTATTTTACATTTTTTACAACCTTAAATTTCTAACCAATTGAAAAAATAATAATTTTAAAGCTTATACAATTGAATTTGAATATAACAATAGTTCTCATGAAAAAATATGCAAGGATTAAATTGTTGACGAGAAATGCCATAGGTAATGCTATAGCATTTCCTATTGCATTTTTTTATTTTACATTTTTTACAACCTTAAATTTCGAACCAATTGAAAAAATAATGATTTTAGGGATTATACATTGGAATTTGAATATAACAAGAGTTCTCATGCAAAAATATGCAAGGATTAAATTGTTGACGAGAAATGCCATATGAAATGCTAGCATTTCCTATAGCATTTGTTTATTTTACATTGTTTACGACCTAAAATTTTGAACTAATTGAAAAAATAATGATTTTAGGGCTTATACATTGGAATTTGAATATAACAAGAGTTCTCATGCAAAAATATGCAAGGATTAAAATGTTGACGAGAAATGCCATAGGAAATGCTATAGCATTTCCTATAGCATTTCTTTATTTTACATTTTTTACAACCTTAAATTTCAAACCAATTGAAAAAATAATGATTTTAGGGCTTATACATTGGAATTTTAATATAACAAGAGTTATAAAATTTCGAACCAATTGAAAAAATAATGATTTTAGGGCTTATACATTGGAATTTGAATATAACAAGAGTTCTCATGCAAAAATATGCAAGGATTAAAATGTTGACGAGAAATGCTATAGCATTTCCTATAGCATTTCTTTATTTTACATTTTTTACAACCTTAAATTTCGAACCAATTGAAAAAATAATAATTTTAAAGCTTATACATTGGAATTTGAATATAACAATAGTTCTCATGCAAAAATATGCAAGGATTAAATTGTTGACGAGAAATGCCATAGGTAATGCTATAGCATTTCCTATTGCATTTTTTTATTTTACATTTTTTACAACCTTAAATTTCGAACCAATTGAAAAAATAATGATTTTAGGGATTATACATTGGAATTTGAATATAACAAGAGTTCTCATGCAAAAATATGCAAGGATTAAATTGTTGACGAGAAATGCCATAGGAAATGCTAGCATTTCCTATAGCATTTGTTTATTTTACATTGTTTACGACCTAAAATTTCGAACCAATTGAAAAAATAATGATTTTAGGGCTTATACATTGGAATTTGAATATAACAAGAGTTCTCATGCAAAAATATGCAAGGATTAAATTGTTGACGAGAAATGCCATAGGAAATGCTATAGCATTTCCTATAGCATTTCTTTATTTTACATTTTTTACAACCTTAAATTTCGAACCAATTGAAAAAATAATAATTTTAAAGCTTATACATTGGAATTTGAATATAACAATAGTTCTCATGCAAAAATATGCAAGGATTAAATTGTTGACGAGAAATGCCATAGGTAATGCTATAGCATTTCCTATCGCATTTTTTTATTTTACATTTTTTACAACCTTAAATTTCGAACCAATTAAAAAAATAATGATTTTAGGGATTATACATTGGAATTTGAATATAACAAGAGTTCTCATGCAAAAATATGCAAGGATTAAATTGTTGACGAGAAATGCCATAGGAAATGCTAGCATTTCCTATAGCATTTCTTTATTTTACATTGTTTACGACCTAAAATTTCAAACCAATTGAAAAAAATAATGATTTTAGGGCTTATACATTGGAATTTGAATATAACAAGAGTTCTCATGCAAAAATATGCAAGGATTAAAATGTTGACGAGAAATGCCATAGGAAATGCTATAGCATTTCCTATAGCATTTATTTATTTTACAATTTTTACAAGCTTAAATTTCAAACAAATTGAAAAAATAATGATTTTAGGGCTTATACATTGGAATTTTAATATAACAAGAGTTATAAAATTTCGAACCAATTGAAAAAATAATGATTTTAGGGCTTATACATTGGAATTTGAATATAACAGGAGTTCTCGTGAAAAAATATGCAAGGATTAAAATGTTGACGAGAAATGCCATAGGAAATGCTATAGCATTTCCTATAGCATTTCTTTATTTTACATTTTTTACAACCTTAAATTTCAAACCAATTGAAAAAATATTGATTTTAGGGCTTATACATTGGAATTTGAATATAACAAGAGTTCTCATGCAAAAATATGCAAGGATTAAATTGTTGACGAGAAATGCCATAGGAAATGCTATAGCATTTCCTATAGCATTTCTTTATTTTACATTTTTTACGACCTTAAATTTCGAAACAATTGAAAAAATAATGATTTTAAGGCTTATACATTGGAATTTGAATATAACAAGAGTTCTCATGCAAAAATATGCAAGGATTAAATTGTTGACGAGAAATGCCATAGGAAATGCTAGCATTTCTTTATTTTACATTGTTTACGACCTAAAATTTTGAACCAATTGAAAAAATAATGATTTTAGGGCTTATACATTTGAATTTGAATATAACAAGAGTTCTCATGCAAAAATATGCAAGGATTAAAATGTTGACGAGAAATGCCATAGGAAATGCTATAGCATTTCTTTATTTTACATTTTTTACAACCTTAAATTTCAAACCAATTGAAAAAATAATGATTTTAGGGCTTATACATTGAAATTTTAATATTACAAGTGTTCTCATGCAAAAATATGCAAGGATTAAATTGTTAACGTTAAATTCCATAGGAAATGCAATAGCATTTCCTATAGCATTTCTTTATTTTACATTGTTTACGACCTAAAAGTCAAACCAATTGAAAAAATAATGATATTAGGGCTTATACATTTGAATTTGAATATAACAAGAGTTCTCATGCAAAAATATGCAAGGATTAAATTGTTGACGAGAAATGCCATAGGAAATGCTATAGCATTTCCTATAGCATTTCTTTATTTTACATTTTTTACAACCTTAAATTTCGAACCAATTAAAAAAATAATAATTTTAAAGCTTATACATTGGAATTTGAATATAACAATAGTTCTCATGCAAAAATATGCAAGGATTAAATTGTTGACGAGAAATGCCATAGGTAATGCTATAGCATTTCCTATTGCATTTTTTTATTTTACATTTTTTACAACCTTAAATTTCGAACCAATTAAAAAAATAATGAGTTTAGGGATTATACATTGAATTTGAATATAACAAGAGTTCTCATGCAAAAATATGCAAGGATTAAATTGTTGACGAGAAATGCCATAGGTAATGCTATAGCATTTCCTATTGCATTTTTTTATTTTACATTGTTTACGACCTAAAATTTCGAACCAATTGAAAAAATAATGATTTTAGGGCTTATACAGTGGAATTTGAATATAACAAGAGTTCTCATGCAAAAATATGCAAGGATTCTAATGTTGACGAGAAATGCCATAGGAAATAGCATTTCCTATAGCATTTCTTTATTTTACAATTTTTACAACCTTAAATTTCAAACCAATTGAAAAAATAATGATTTTAGGGCTTATACATTGGAATTTGAATATAACAGGAGTTCTCATGCAAAAATATGCAAGGATTCTAATGCTGACGAGAAATGCCATAGGAAATAGCATTTCCTATAGCATTTCTTTATTTTACAATTTTTACAACCTTAAATTTCAAACCAATTGAAAAAATAATGATTTTAGGGCTTATACATTGGAATTTTAATATAACAAGAGTTATAAAATTTCGAACCAATTGAAAAAATAATGATTTTAGGGCTTATACATTGGAATTTGAATATAACAGGAGTTCTCGTGCAAAAATATGCAAGGATTAAAATGTTGACGAGAAATGCCATAGGAAATGCTATAGCATTTCCTATAGCATTTCTTTATTTTACATTTTTTACAACCTTAAATTTCAAACCAATTGAAAAAATAATGATTTTAGGGCTTATACATTGGAATTTGAATACAACAAGAGTTCTCATGCAAAAATATGCAAGGATTAAATTGTTGACGAGAAATGCCATAGGAAATGCTATAGCATTTCCTATTGCATTTTTTTATTTTACATTGTTTACGACCTAAAATTTCGAACCAATTGAAAAAATAATGATTTTAAGGCTTATACATTGGAATTTGAATATAACAAGAGTTCTCATGCAAAAATATGCAAGGATTAAATTGTTGACGAGAAATGCCATAGGAAATGCTAGCATTTCTTTATTTTACATTGTTTACGACCTAAAATTTTGAACCAATTGAAAAAATAATGATTTTAGGGCTTATACATTGGAATTTGAATATAACAAGAGTTCTCATGCAAAAATATGCAAGGATTAAAATGTTGACGAGAAATGCCATAGGAAATGCTATAGCATTTCTTTATTTTACATTTTTTACAACCTTAAATTTCAAACCAATTGAAAAAATAATGATTTTAGGGCTTATACATTGAAATTTTAATATTACAAGTGTTCTCATGCAAAAATATGCAAGGATTAAATTGTTGACGTTAAATTCCATAGGAAATGCAATAGCATTTCCTATAGCATTTCTTTATTTTACATTGTTTACGACCTAAAAGTCAAACCAATTGAAAAAATAATGATATTAGGGCTTATACATTTGAATTTGAATATAACAAGAGTTCTCATGCAAAAATATGCAAGGATTAAATTGTTGACGAGAAATGCCATAGGAAATGCTATAGCATTTCCTATAGCATTTCTTTATTTTACATTTTTTACAACCTTAAATTTCGAACCAATTAAAAAAATAATAATTTTAAAGCTTATACATTGGAATTTGAATATAACAATAGTTCTCATGCAAAAATATGCAAGGATTAAATTGTTGACGAGAAATGCCATAGGTAATGCTATAGCATTTCCTATTGCATTTTTTTATTTTACATTTTTTACAACCTTAAATTTCGAACCAATTAAAAAAATAATGAGTTTAGGGATTATACATTGAATTTGAATATAACAAGAGTTCTCATGCAAAAATATGCAAGGATTAAATTGTTGACGAGAAATGCCATAGGTAATGCTATAGCATTTCCTATTGCATTTTTTTATTTTACATTGTTTACGACCTAAAATTTCGAACCAATTGAAAAAATAATGATTTTAGGGCTTATACAGTGGAATTTGAATATAACAAGAGTTCTCATGCAAAAATATGCAAGGATTCTAATGTTGACGAGAAATGCCATAGGAAATAGCATTTCCTATAGCATTTCTTTATTTTACAATTTTTACAACCTTAAATTTCAAACCAATTGAAAAAATAATGATTTTAGGGCTTATACATTGGAATTTGAATATAACAGGAGTTCTCATGCAAAAATATGCAAGGATTCTAATGTTGACGAGAAATGCCATAGGAAATAGCATTTCCTATAGCATTTCTTTATTTTACAATTTTTACAACCTTAAATTTCAAACCAATTGAAAAAATAATGATTTTAGGGCTTATACATTGGAATTTTAATATAACAAGAGTTATAAAATTTCGAACCAATTGAAAAAATAATGATTTTAGGGCTTATACATTGGAATTTGAATATAACAGGAGTTCTCGTGCAAAAATATGCAAGGATTAAAATGTTGACGAGAAATGCCATAGGAAATGCTATAGCATTTCCTATAGCATTTCTTTATTTTACATTTTTTACAACCTTAAATTTCAAACCAATTGAAAAAATAATGATTTTAGGGCTTATACATTGGAATTTGAATATAACAAGAGTTCTCATGCAAAAATATGCAAGGATTAAATTGTTGACGAGAAATGCCATAGGAAATGCTATAGCATTTCCTATTGCATTTTTTTATTTTACATTGTTTACGACCTAAAATTTCGAACCAATTGAAAAAATAATGATTTTAGGGCTTATACATTGGAATTTGAATATAACAAGAGTTCTCATGCAAAAATATGCAAGGATTCTAATGTTGACGAGAAATGCCATAGGAAATAGCATTTCCTATAGCATTTCTTTATTTTACAATTTTTACAACCATAAATTTCGAACGAAATGAAAATATAATGATTTTAGGGCTTATACATTGGAATTTGAATATAACAGGAGTTCTCGTGCAAAAATATGCAAGGATTAAAATGTTGTCGAGAAATGCCATAGGAAATGCTATAGCATTTCCTATAGCATTTCTTTATTTTACATTTTTTACAACCTTAAATTTCAAACCAATTTAAAAAATAATGATTTTAGGGCTTATACATTGGAATTTGAATATAACAAGAGTTCTCATGCAAAAATATGCAAGGATTAAATTGTTGGCGAGAAATGCCATAGGAAATGCTATAGCATTTCCTATAGCATTTCTTTATTTTACATTTTTTACAACCTTAAATTTCGAACCAATTGAAAAAATAATAATTTTAAAGCTTATACATTGGAATTTGAATATAACAATAGTTCTCATGCAAAAATATGCAAGGATTAAATTGTTGACGAGAAATGCCATAGGTAATGCTATAGCATTTCCTATTGCATTTTTTTATTTTACATTGTTTACGACCTAAAATTTCGAACCAATTGAAAAAATAATGATTTTAGGGCTTATACAGTGGAATTTGAATATAACAAGAGTTCTCATGCAAAAATATGCAAGGATTCTAATGTTGACGAGAAATGCCATAGGAAATAGCATTTCCTATAGCATTTCTTTATTTTACAATTTTTACAACCTTAAATTTCAAACCAATTGAAAAAATAATGATTTTAGGGCTTATACATTGGAATTTGAATATAACAGGAGTTCTCATGCAAAAATATGCAAGGATTCTAATGTTGACGAGAAATGCCATAGGAAATAGCATTTCCTATAGCATTTCTTTATTTTACAATTTTTACAACCTTAAATTTCAAACCAATTGAAAAAATAATGATTTTAGGGCTTATACATTGGAATTTTAATATAACAAGAGTTATAAAATTTCGAACCAATTGAAAAAATAATGATTTTAGGGCTTATACATTGGAATTTGAATATAACAGGAGTTCTCGTGCAAAAATATGCAAGGATTAAAATGTTGACGAGAAATGCCATAGGAAATGCTATAGCATTTCCTATAGCATTTCTTTATTTTACATTTTTTACAACCTTAAATTTCGAACCAATTGAAAAAATAATAATTTTAAAGCTTATACATTGGAATTTGAATATAACAATAGTTCTCATGCAAAAATATGCAAGGATTAAATTGTTGACGAGAAATGCCATAGGTAATGCTATAGCATTTCCTATTGCATTTTTTTATTTTACATTTTTTACAACCTTAAATTTCGAACCAATTGAAAAAATAATGAGTTTAGGGATTATACATTGGAATTTGAATATAACAAGAGTTCTCATGCAAAAATATGCAAGGATTAAATTGTTGACGAGAAATGCCATAGGTAATGCTATAGCATTTCCTATTGCATTTTTTTATTTTACATTATTTACGACCTAAAATTTCGAACCAATTGAAAAAATAATGATTTTAGGGCTTATACATTGGAATTTGAATATAACAAGTGTTCTCATGCAAAAATATGCAAGGATTCTAATGTTGACGAGAAATGCCATAGGAAATAGCATTTCCTATAGCATTTCTTTATTTTACAATTTTTACAACCTTAAATTTCAAACCAATTGAAAAAATAATGATTTTAGGGCTTATACATTGGAATTTTAATATAACAAGAGTTATAAAATTTCGAACCAAATGAAAAAATAATGATTTTAGGGCTTATACATTGGAATTTGAATATAACAGGAGTTCTCGTGCAAAAATATGCAAGAATTAAAATGTTGACGAGAAATGCCATAGGAAATGCTATAGCATTTCCTATAGCATTTCTTTATTTTACATTTTTTACAACCTTAAATTTCAAACCAATTGAAAAAATAATGATTTTAGGGCTTATACATTGGAATTTGAATATAACAAGAGTTCTCATGCAAAAATATGCAAGGATTAAATTGTTGACGAGAAATGCCATAGGAAATGCTATAGCATTTCCTATAGCATTTCTTTATTTTACATTTTTTACAACCTTAAATTTCGAACCAATTGAAAAAATAATGATTTTAAAGCTTATACATTGGAATTTGAATATAACAAGAGTTCTCATGCAAAAATATGCAAGGATTAAATTGTTGACGAGAAATGCCATAGGAAATGCTAGCATTTCTTTATTTTACATTGTTTACGACCTAAAATTTCGAACCAATTGAAAAAATAATGATTTTAGGGCTTATACATTGGAATTTGAATATAACAAGAGTTCTCATGCAAAAATATGCAAGGATTAAAATGTTGACGAGAAATGCCATAGGAAATGCTATATCATTTCTTTATTTTACATTTTTTACAACCTTAAATTTCAAACCAATTGAAAAAATAATGATTTTAGGGCTTATACATTGAAATTTTAACATTACAAGTGTTCTCATGCAAAAATATGCAAGGATTAAATTGTTGACGTTAAATTCCATAGGAAATGCAATAGCATTTCCTATAGCATTTCTTTATTTTACATTGTTTACGACCTAAAAGTCGAACCAATTGAAAAAATAATGATATTAGGGCTTATACATTGGAATTTGAATATAACAAGAGTTCTCATGCAAAAATATGCAAGGATTAAATTGTTGACGAGAAATGCCATACGAAATGCTATAGCATTTCCTATAGCATTTCTTTATTTTACATTTTTTACAACCTTAAATTTCGAACCAATTGAAAAAATAATAATTTTAAAGCTTATACATTGGAATTTGAATATAACAATAGTTCTCATGCAAAAATATGCAAGGATTAAATTGTTGACGAGAAATGCCATAGGTAATGCTATAGCATTTCCTATTGCATTTTTTTATTTTACATTTTTTACAACCTTAAATTTCGAACCAATTAAAAAAATAATGAGTTTAGGGATTATACATTGAATTTGAATATAACAAGAGTTCTCATGCAAAAATATGCAAGGATTAAATTGTTGACGAGAAATGCCATAGGTAATGCTATAGCATTTCTTATTGCATTTTTTTATTTTACATTGTTTACGACCTAAAATTTCGAACCAATTGAAAAAATAATGATTTTAGGGCTTATACAGTGGAATTTGAATATAACAAGAGTTCTCATGCAAAAATATGCAAGGATTCTAATGTTGACGAGAAATGCCATAGGAAATAGCATTTCCTATAGCATTTCTTTATTTTACAATTTTTACAACCTTAAATTTCAAACCAATAGAAAAAATAATGATTTTAGGGCTTATACATTGGAATTTGAATATAACAGGAGTTCTCATGCAAAAATATGCAAGGATTCTAATGTTGACGAGAAATGCCATAGGAAATAGCATTTCCTATAGCATTTCTTTATTTTACAATTTTTACAACCTTAAATTTCGAACCAAATGAAAAAATAATGATTTTAGGGCTTATACATTGGAATTTAAATATAACAGGAGTTCTCGTGCAAAAATATGCAAGGATTAAAATGTTGACGAGAAATGCCATAGGAAATGCTATAGCATTTCCTATAGCATTTCTTTATTTTACATTTTTTACAACCTTAAATTTCAAACCAATTTAAAAAATAATGATTTTAGGGCTTATACATTGGAATTTGAATATAACAAGAGTTCTCATGCAAAAATATGCAAGGATTAAATTGTTGACGAGAAATGCCATAGGAAATGCTATAGCATTTCCTATAGCATTTCTTTATTTTACATTTTTTACAACCTTAAATTTCGAACCAATTGAAAAAATAATGATTTTAAAGCTTATACATTGGAATTTGAATATAACAAGAGTTATCATGCAAAAATATGCAAGGATTAAATTGTTGACGAGAAATGCCATAGGAAATGCTAGCATTTCTTTATTTTACATTGTTTACGACCTAAAATTTCGAACCAATTGAAAAAATAATGATTTTAGGGCTTATACATTGGAATTTGAATATAACAAGAGTTCTCATGCAAAAATATGCAAGGATTAAAATGTTGACGAGAAATGCCATAGGAAATGCTATAGCATTTCTTTATTTTACATTTTTTACAACCTTAAATTTCAAACCAATTGGAAAAATAATGATTTTAGTGCTTATACATTGAAATTTTAATATTACAAGTGTTCTCATGCAAAAATATGCAAGGATTAAATTGTTGACGTTAAATTCCATAGGAAATGCAATAGCATTTCCTATAGCATTTCTTTATTTTACATTGTTTACGACCTAAAAGTCGAACCAATTGAAAAAATAATTATATTAGGGCTTATACATTGGAATTTGAATATAACAAGAGTTCTCATGCAAAAATATGCAAGGATTAAATTGTTGACGAGAAATGCCATAGGAAATGCTATAGCATTTCCTATAGCATTTCTTTATTTTACATTTTTTACAACCTTAAATTTCGAACCAATTGAAAAAATAATAATTTTAAAGCTTATACATTGGAATTTGAATATAACAATAGTTCTCATGCAAAAATATGCAAGGATTAAATTGTTGACGAGAAATGCCATAGGTAATGCTATAGCATTTCCTATTGCATTTTTTTATTTTACATTGTTTACGACCTAAAATTTCGAACCAATTGAAAAAATAATGATTTTAGGGCTTATACAGTGGAATTTGAATATAACAAGAGTTCTCATGCAAAAATATGCAAGGATTCTAATGTTGTAGAGAAATGCCATAGGAAATAGCATTTCCTATAGCATTTCTTTATTTTACAATTTTTACAACCTTAAATTTCAAACCAATTGAAAAAATAATGATTTCAGGGCTTATACATTGGAATTTGAATATAACAGGAGTTCTCATGCAAAAATATGCAAGGATTCTAATGTTGACGAGAAATGCCATAGGAAATAGCATTTCCTATAACATTTCTTTATTTTACAATTTTTACAACCTTAAATTTCAAACCAATTGAAAAAATAATGATTTTAGGGCTTATACATTGGAATTTTAATATAACAAGAGTTATAAAATTTCGAACCAATTGAAAAAATAATGATTTTAGGGCTTATACATTGGAATTTGAATATAACAGGAGTTCTCGTGCAAAAATATGCAAGGATTAAAATGTTGACGAGAAATGCCATAGGAAATGCTATAGCATTTCCTATAGCATTTCTTTATTTTACATTTTTTACAACCTTAAATTTCAAACCAATTGAAAAAATAATGATTTTAGGGCTTATACATTGGAATTTGAATATAACAAGAGTTCTCAAGCAAAAATATGCAAGGATTAAATTGTTGACGAGAAATGCCATAGGAAATGCTGTAGCATTTCCTATTGCATTTTTTTATTTTACATTGTTTACGACCTAAAATTTCGAACCAATTGAAAAAATAATGATTTTAGGGCTTATACATTGGAATTTGAATATAACAAGAGTTCTCATGCAAAAATATGCAAGGATTCTAATGTTGACGAGAAATGCCATAGGAAATAGCATTTCCTATAGCATTTCTTTATTTTACAATTTTTACAACCTTAAATTTCGAACCAAATGAAAAAATAATGATTTTAGGGCTTATACATTGGAATTTGAATATAACAGGAGTTCTCGTGCAAAAATATGCAAGGATTAAAATGTTGACGAGAAATGCCATAGGAAATGCTATAGCATTTCCTATAGCATTTCTTTATTTTACATTTTTTACAACCTTAAATTTCAAAACCAATTGAAAAAATAATGATTTTAGGGCTTATACATTGGAATTTGAATATAACAAGAGTTCTCATGCAAAAATATGCAAGGATTAAATTGTTGACGAGAAATGCCATAGGAAATGCTATAGCATTTCCTATAGCATTTCTTTATTTTACATTTTTTACAACCTTAAATTTCGAACCAATTGAAAAAATAATGATTTTAAAGCTTATACATTGGAATTTGAATATAACAAGAGTTCTCATGCAAAAATATGCAAGGATTAAATTGTTGACGAGAAATGCCATAGGAAATGCTAGCATTTCTTTATTTTACATTGTTTACGACCTAAAATTTCGAACCAATTGAAAAAATAATGATTTTAGGGCTTATACATTGGAATTTGAATATAACAAGAGTTCTCATGCAAAAATATGCAAGGATTAAAATGTTGACGAGAAATGCCATAGGAAATGCTATAGCATTTCTTTATTTTACATTTTTTACAACCTTAAATTTCAAACCAATTGAAAAAATAATGATTTTAGGGCTTATACATTGAAATTTTAATATTACAAGTGTTCTCATGCAAAAATATGCAAGGATTAAATTGTTGACGTTAAATTCCATAGGAAATGCAATAGCATTTCCTATAGCATTTCTTTATTTTACATTGTTTACGACCTAAAAGTCGAACCAATTGAAAAAATAATTATATTAGGGCTTATACATTGGAATTTGAATATAACAAGAGTTCTCATGCAAAAATATGCAAGGATTAAATTGTTGACGAGAAATGCTATAGGAAATGCTATAGCATTTCCTATAGCATTTCTTTATTTTACATTTTTTACAACCTTAAATTTCGAACTAATTGAAAAAATAATGATTTTAAAGCTTATACATTGGAATTTGAATATAACAAGAGTTCTCATGCAAAAATATGCAAGGATTAAATTGTTGACGAGAAATGCCATAGGAAATGCTAGCATTTCCTATAGCATTTCTTTATTTTACATTGTTTACGACCTAAAATTTCGAACCAATTGAAAAAATAATGATTTTAGGGCTTATACATTGGAATTTGAATATAACAAGAGTTCTCATGCAAAAATATGCAAGGATTAAAATGTTGACGAGAAATGCCATAGGAAATGCTATAGCATTTCCTATAGCATTTCTTTATTTTTTACATTTTTTACAACCTTAAATTTCAAACCAATTGAAAAAATAATGATTTTAGGGCTTATACATTGGAATTTTAATATAACAAGAGTTATAAAATTTCGAACCAATTGAAAAAATAATGATTTTAGGGTTTATACATTGGAATTTGAATATAACAAGAGTTCTCATGCAAAAATATGCAAGGATTAAAATGTTGACGAGAAATGCCATAGGAAATGCTATAGCATTTCCTATAGCATTTCTTTATTTTACATTTTTTACAACCTTAAATTTCAAACCAATTGAAAAAATAATGATTTTAGGGCTTATACATTGGAATTTGAATATAACAAGAGTTCTCATGCAAAAATATGCAAGGATTAAATTGTTGACGAGAAATGCCATAGGAAATGCTATAGCATTACCTATAGCATTTCTTTATTTTACATTTTTTATAACCTTAAATTTCGAACCAATTGAAAAAATAATGATTTTAAAGCTTATACATTGGAATTTGAATATAAAAAGAGTTCTCATGCAAAAATATGCAAGGATTAAATTGTTGACGAGAAATGCTATAGGAAATGCTATAGCATTTCCTATAGCATTTCTTTATTTTACATTTTTTACAACCTTAAATTTCGAACTAATTGAAAAAATAATGATTTTAAAGCTTATACATTGGAATTTGAATATAACAAGAGTTCTCATGCAAAAATATGCAAGGATTAAATTGTTGACGAGAAATGCCATAGGAAATGCTAGCATTTCCTATAGCATTTCTTTATTTTACATTGTTTACGACCTAAAATTTCGAACCAATTGAAAAAATAATGATTTTAGGGCTTATACATTGGAATTTGAATATAACAAGAGTTCTCATGCAAAAATATGCAAGGATTAAAATGTTGACGAGAAATGCCATAGGAAATGCTAGCATTTCCTATAGCATTTGTTTATTTTACATTGTTTACGACCTAAAATTTCGAACCAATTGAAAAAATAATGATTTTAGAGCTTATACATTGGAATTTGAATATAACAAGAGTTCTCATGCAAAAATATGCAATGATTAAAATGTTGACGAGAAATGCCATAGGAAATGCTATAGCATTTCCTATAGCATTTCTTTATTTTACATTTTTTACAACCTTAAATTTCAAACCAATTGAAAAAATAATGATTTTAGGGCTTATACATTGGAATTTTAATATAACAAGAGTTATAAAATTTCGAACCAATTGAAAAAATAATGATTTTAGGGTTTATACATTGGAATTTGAATATAACAAGAGTTCTCATGCAAAAATATGCAAGGATTAAAATGTTGACGAGAAATGCCATAGGAAATGCTATAGCATTTCCTATAGCATTTCTTTATTTTACATTTTGTACAACCTTAAATTTCAAACCAATTGAAAAAATAATGATTTTAGGGCTTATACATTGGAATTTGAATATAACAAGAGTTCTCATGCAAAAATATGCAAGGATTAAATTGTTGACGAGAAATGCCATAGGAAATGCTATAGCATTTCCTATAGCATTTCTTTATTTTACATTTTTTATAACCTTAAATTTCGAACCAATTGAAAAAATAATGATTTTAAAGCTTATACATTGGAATTTGAATATAAAAAGAGTTCTCATGCAAAAATATGCAAGGATTAAATTGTTGACGAGAAATGACATAGGAAATGCTATAGCATTTCCTATAGCATTTCTTTATTTTACATTTTTTACAACCTTAAATTTCGAACTAATTGAAAAAATAATGATTTTAAAGCTTATACATTGGAATTTGAATATAACAAGAGTTCTCATGCAAAAATATGCAAGGATTAAATTGTTGACGAGAAATGCCATAGGAAATGCTAGCATTTCCTATAGCATTTCTTTATTTTACATTGTTTACGACCTAAAATTTCGAACCAATTGAAAAAATAATGATTTTAGGGCTTATACATTGGAATTTGAATATAACAAGAGTTCTCATGCAAAAATATGCAAGGATTAAAATGTTGACGAGAAATGCCATAGGAAATGCTAGCATTTCCTATAGCATTTGTTTATTTTACATTGTTTACGACCTAAAATTTCGAACCAATTGAAAAAATAATGATTTTAGAGCTTATACATTGGAATTTGAATATAACAAGAGTTCTCATGCAAAAATATGCAATGATTAAAATGTTGACGAGAAATGCCATAGGAAATGCTATAGCATTTCCTATAGCATTTCTTTATTTTACATTTTTTACAACCTTAAATTTAAAACCAATTGAAAAAATAATGATTTTAGGGCTTATACATTGGAATTTTAATATAACAAGAGTTATAAAATTTCGAACCAATTGAAAAAATAATGATTTTAGGGTTTATACATTGGAATTTGAATATAACAAGAGTTCTCATGCAAAAATATGCAAGGATTAAAATGTTGACGAGAAATGCCATAGGAAATGCTATAGCATTTCCTATAGCATTTCTTTATTTTACATTTTGTACAACCTTAAATTTCAAACCAATTGAAAAAATAATGATTTTAGGGCTTATACATTGGAATTTGAATATAACAAGAGTTCTCATGCAAAAATATGCAAGGATTAAATTGTTGACGAGAAATGCCATAGGAAATGCTATAGCATTTCCTATAGCATTTCTTTATTTTACATTTTTTATAACCTTAAATTTCGAACCAATTGAAAAAATAATGATTTTAAAGCTTATACATTGGAATTTGAATATAAAAAGAGTTCTCATGCAAAAATATGCAAGGATTAAATTGTTGACGAGAAATGACATAGGAAATGCTATAGCATTTCCTATAGCATTTCTTTATTTTACATTTTTTACAACCTTAAATTTCGAACTAATTGAAAAAATAATGATTTTAAAGCTTATACATTGAATTTGAATATAACAAGAGTTCTCATGCAAAAATATGCAAGGATTAAATTGTTGACGAGAAATGCCATAGGAAATGCTAGCATTTCCTATAGCATTTCTTTATTTTACATTGTTTACGACCTAAAATTTCGAACCAATTGAAAAAAATAATGATTTTAGGGCTTATACATTGGAATTTGAATATAACAAGAGTTCTCATGCAAAAATATGCAAGGATTAAAATGTTGACGAGAAATGCCATAGGAAATGCTATAGCATTTCCTATAGCATTTCTTTATTTTACATTTTTTACAACCTTAAATTTCAAACCAATTGAAAAAATAATGATTTTAGGGCTTATACATTGAAATTTTAATATTACAAGTGTTCTCATGCAAAAATATGCAAGGATTAAATTGTTGACGTTAAATTCCATAGGAAATGCAATAGCATTTCCTATAGCATTTCTTTATTTTACATTGTTTACGACCTAAAAGTCGAACCAATTGAAAAAATAATGATATTAGGGCTTATACATTGGAATTTGAATATAACAAGAGTTCTCATGCAAAAATATGCAAGGATTAAATTGTTGACGAGAAATGCCATAGGAAATGCTATAGCATTTCCTATAGCATTTCTTTATTTTACATTTTTTACAACCTTAAATTTCGAACCAATTGAAAAAATAATGATTTTAAAGCTTATACATTGGAATTTGAATATAACAAGTGTTCTCATGCAAAAATATGCAAGGATTAAATTGTTGACGAGAAATGCCATAGGAAATGCTAGCATTTCTTTATTTTACATTGTTTACGACCTAAAATTTCGAACCAATTGAAAAAATAATGATTTTAGGGCTTATACATTGGAATTTGAATATAACAAGAGTTCTCATGCAAAAATATGCAAGGATTAAAATGTTGACGAGAAATGCCATAGGAAATGCTATAGCATTTCTTTATTTTACATTTTTTACAACCTTAAATTTCAAACCAATTGAAAAAATAATGATTTTAGGGCTTATACATTGAAATTTTAATATTACAAGTGTTCTCATGCAAAAATATGCAAGGATTAAATTGTTGACGTTAAATTCTATAGGAAATGCAATAGCATTTCCTATAGCATTTCTTTATTTTACATTGTTTACGACCTAAAAGTCGAACCAATTGAAAAAATAATGATATTAGGGCTTATACATTGGAATTTGAATATAACAAGAGTTCTCATGCAAAAATATGCAAGGATTAAATTGTTGACGAGAAATGCCATAGGAAATGCTATAGCATTTCCTCTAGCATTTCTTTATTTTACATTTTTTACAACCTTAAATTTCGAACCAATTGAAAAAATAATAATTTTAAAGCTTATACATTGGAATTTGAATATAACAATAGTTCTCATGCAAAAATATGCAAGGATTAAATTGTTGACGAGAAATGCCATAGGTAATGCTATAGCATTTCCTATTGCATTTTTTTATTTTACATTTTTTACAACCTTAAATTTCGAACCAATTGAAAAAATAATGATTTTAGGGATTATACATTTGAATTTGAATATAACAAGAGTTCTCATGCAAAAATATGCAAGGATTAAATTGTTGACGAGAAATGCCATAGGAAATGCTAGCATTTCCTATAGCATTTGTTTATTTTACATTGTTTACGACCTAAAATTTCGAACCAATTGAAAAAATAATGATTTTAGAGCTTATACATTGGAATTTGAATATAACAAGAGTTCTCATGCAAAAATATGCAAGGATTAAAATGTTGACGAGAAATGCCATAGGAAATGCTATAGCATTTCCTATAGCATTTCTTTATTTTACATTTTTTACAACCTTAAATTTCGAACCAATTGAAAAAATAATAATTTTAAAGCTTATACATTGGAATTTGAATATAACAATAGTTCGCATGCAAAAATATGCAAGGATTAAATTGTTGACGAGAAATGCCATAGGTAATGCTATAGCATTACCTATTGCATTTTTTTATTTTACATTTTTTACAACCTTAAATTTCGAACCAATTGAAAAAATAATGAGTTTAGGGATTATACATTAGAATTTGAATATAACAAGAGTTCTCATGCAAAAATATGCAAGGATTAAATTGTTGACGAGAAATGCCATAGGAAATGCTAGCATTTCCTATAGCATTTCTTTATTTTACATTGTTTACGACCTAAAATTTCGAACCAATTGAAAAAATAATGATTTTAGGGCTTATACATTGGAATTTGAATATAACAAGAGTTCTCATGCAAAAATATGCAAGGATTAAAATGTTGACGAGAAATGCCATAGGAAATGCTATAGCATTTCCTATAGCATTTCTTTATTTTACATTTTTTACAACCTTAAATTTCGAACCAATTGAAAAAATAATGATTTTAGGGCTTATACATTGAAATTTTAATATTACAAGTGTTCTCAGGCAAAAATATGCAAGGATTAAATTGTTGACGTTAAATTCCATAGGAAATGCTATAGAATTTCTTTATTTTACATTTCTTACAACCTTTAATTTCGAACCAATTGAAAAAATAATGATTTTAGGGCTTATATATTGAACTTTTAATATTACAAGTGTTCTCATGCAAAAATATGCAAGGATTAAATTGTTGACGTTAAATTCCATAGGAAATGCAATAGAATATCCTATAGCATTTCTTTATTTTACATTGTTTACGACCTAAAAGTCGAACCAATTGAAAAAATAATGATATTAGGGCTTATACATTGGAATTTGAATATAACAAGAGTTCTCATGCAAAAATATGCAAGGATTAAATTGTTGACGAGAAATGCCATAGGAAATGCTAGCATTTCCTATAGCATTTCTTTATTTTACATTTTTTACAACCTTAAATTTCGAACTAATTGAAAAAATAAAGATTTTAAAGCTTATACATTAAAATTTTAATATAACAAGAGTTCTCATGCAAAAATATGCAAGGATTAAATTGTTGACGAGAAATGCCATAGGAAATGCTAGCATTTCCTATAGCATTTCTTTATTTTACATTGTTTACGACCTAAAATTTCGAACCAATTGAAAAAAATAATGATTTTAGGGCTTATACATTGGAATTTGAATATAACAAGAGTTCTCATGCAAAAATATGCAAGGATTAAAATGTTGACGAGAAATGCCATAGGAAATGCTATAGCATTTCCTATAGCATTTCTTTATTTTACATTTTTTACAACCTTAAATTTCAAACCAATTGAAAAAATAATGATTTTAGGGCTTATACATTGAAATTTTAATATTACAAGTGTTCTCATGCAAAAATATGCAAGGATTAAATTGTTGACGTTAAATTCCATAGGAAATGCAATAGCATTTCCTATAGCATTTCTTTATTTTACATTGTTTACGACCTAAAAGTCGAACCAATTGAAAAAATAATGATATTAGGGCTTATACATTGGAATTTGAATATAACAAGAGTTCTCATGCAAAAATATGCAAGGATTAAATTGTTGACGAGAAATGCCATAGGAAATGCTATAGCATTTCCTATAGCATTTCTTTATTTTACATTTTTTACAACCTTAAATTTCGAACCAATTGAAAAAATAATGATTTTAAAGCTTATACATTGGAATTTGAATATAACAAGTGTTCTCATGCAAAAATATGCAAGGATTAAATTGTTGACGAGAAATGCCATAGGAAATGCTAGCATTTCTTTATTTTACATTGTTTACGACCTAAAATTTCGAACCAATTGAAAAAATAATGACTTTAGGGCTTATACATTGGAATTTGAATATAACAAGAGTTCTCATGCAAAAATATGCAAGGATTAAAATGTTGACGAGAAATGCCATAGGAAATGCTATAGCATTTCTTTATTTTACATTTTTTACAACCTTAAATTTCAAACCAATTGAAAAAATAATGATTTTAGGGCTTATACATTGAAATTTTAATATTACAAGTGTTCTCATGCAAAAATATGCAAGGATTAAATTGTTGACGTTAAATTCTATAGGAAATGCAATAGCATTTCCTATAGCATTTCTTTATTTTACATTGTTTACGACCTAAAAGTCGAACCAATTGAAAAAATAATGATATTAGGGCTTATACATTGGAATTTGAATATAACAAGAGTTCTCATGCAAAAATATGCAAGGATTAAATTGTTGACGAGAAATGCCATAGGAAATGCTATAGCATTTCCTCTAGCATTTCTTTATTTTACATTTTTTACAACCTTAAATTTCGAACCAATTGAAAAAATAATAATTTTAAAGCTTATACATTGGAATTTGAATATAACAATAGTTCTCATGCAAAAATATGCAAGGATTAAATTGTTGACGAGAAATGCCATAGGTAATGCTATAGCATTTCCTATTGCATTTTTTTATTTTACATTTTTTACAACCTTAAATTTCGAACCAATTGAAAAAATAATGATTTTAGGGATTATACATTTGAATTTGAATATAACAAGAGTTCTCATGCAAAAATATGCAAGGATTAAATTGTTGACGAGAAATGCCATAGGAAATGCTAGCATTTCCTATAGCATTTGTTTATTTTACATTGTTTACGACCTAAAATTTCGAACCAATTGAAAAAATAATGATTTTAGAGCTTATACATTGGAATTTGAATATAACAAGAGTTCTCATGCAAAAATATGCAAGGATTAAAATGTTGACGAGAAATGCCATAGGAAATGCTATAGCATTTCCTATAGCATTTCTTTATTTTACATTTTTTACAACCTTAAATTTCGAACCAATTGAAAAAATAATAATTTTAAAGCTTATACATTGGAATTTGAATATAACAATAGTTCGCATGCAAAAATATGCAAGGATTAAATTGTTGACGAGAAATGCCATAGGTAATGCTATAGCATTACCTATTGCATTTTTTTATTTTACATTTTTTACAACCTTAAATTTCGAACCAATTGAAAAAATAATGAGTTTAGGGATTATACATTAGAATTTGAATATAACAAGAGTTCTCATGCAAAAATATGCAAGGATTAAATTGTTGACGAGAAATGCCATAGGAAATGCTAGCATTTCCTATAGCATTTCTTTATTTTACATTGTTTACGACCTAAAATTTCGAACCAATTGAAAAAATAATGATTTTAGGGCTTATACATTGGAATTTGAATATAACAAGAGTTCTCATGCAAAAATATGCAAGGATTAAAATGTTGACGAGAAATGCCATAGGAAATGCTATAGCATTTCCTATAGCATTTCTTTATTTTACATTTTTTACAACCTTAAATTTTGAACCAATTGAAAAAATAATGATTTTAGGGCTTATACATTGAAATTTTAATATTACAAGTGTTCTCAGGCAAAAATATGCAAGGATTAAATTGTTGACGTTAAATTCCATAGGAAATGCTATAGAATTTCTTTATTTTACATTTCTTACAACCTTTAATTTCGAACCAATTGAAAAAATAATGATTTTAGGGCTTATATATTGAACTTTTAATATTACAAGTGTTCTCATGCAAAAATATGCAAGGATTAAATTGTTGACGTTAAATTCCATAGGAAATGCAATAGAATATCCTATAGCATTTCTTTATTTTACATTGTTTACGACCTAAAAGTCGAACCAATTGAAAAAATAATGATATTAGGGCTTATACATTGGAATTTGAATATAACAAGAGTTCTCATGCAAAAATATGCAAGGATTAAATTGTTGACGAGAAATGCCATAGGAAATGCTAGCATTTCCTATAGCATTTCTTTATTTTACATTTTTTACAACCTTAAATTTCGAACTAATTGAAAAAATAAAGATTTTAAAGCTTATACATTAAAATTTTAATATAACAAGAGTTCTCATGCAAAAATATGCAAGGATTAAATTGTTGACGAGAAATGCCATAGGAAATGCTAGCATTTCCTATAGCATTTGTTTATTTTACATTGTTTACGACCTAAAATTTCGAACCAATTGAAAAAATAATGATTTTAGAGCTTATACATTGGAATTTGAATATAACAAGAGTTCTCATGCAAAAATATGCAAGGATTAAAATGTTGACGAGAAATGCCATAGGAAATGCTATAGCATTTCCTATAGCATTTCTTTATTTTACATTTTTTACAACCTTAAATTTCGAACCAATTGAAAAAATAATAATTTTAAAGCTTATACATTGGAATTTGAATATAACAATAGTTCGCATGCAAAAATATGCAAGGATTAAATTGTTGACGAGAAATGCCATAGGAAATGCTATAGCATTTCCTATAGCATTTCTTTATTTTACATTTTTTATAACCTTAAATTTCGAACCAATTGAAAAAATAATGATTTTAAAGCTTATACATTGGAATTTGAATATAAAAATAGTTCTCATGCAAAAATATGCAAGGATTAAATTGTTGACGAGAAATGACATAGGAAATGCTATAGCATTTCCTATAGCATTTCTTTATTTTACATTTTTTACAACCTTAAATTTCGAACTAATTGAAAAAATAATGATTTTAAAGCTTATACATTGAATTTGAATATAACAAGAGTTCTCATGCAAAAATATGCAAGGATTAAATTGTTGACGAGAAATGCCATAGGAAATGCTATAGCATTTCCTATAGCATTTCTTTATTTTACATTTTTTACAACCTTAAATTTCTAACCAATTGAAAAAATAATGATTTTAGGGCTTATACATTGAAATTTTAATATTACAAGTGTTCTCAGGCAAAAATATGCAAGGATTAAATTGTTGACGTTAAATTCCATAGGAAATGCTATAGAATTTCTTTATTTTACATTTCTTACAACCTTTAATTTCGAACCAATTGAAAAAATAATGATTTTAGGGCTTATATATTGAAATTTTAATATTACAAGTGTTCTCATGCAAAAATATGCAAGGATTAAATTGTTGACGTTAAATTCCATAGGAAATGCAATAGAATTTCCTATAGCATTTCTTTATTTTACATTGTTTACGACCTAAAAGTCGAACCAATTGAAAAAATAATGATATTAGGGCTTATACATTGGAATTTGAATATAACAAGAGTTCTCATGCAAAAATATGCAAGGATTAAATTGTTGACGAGAAATGCCATAGGAAATGCTAGCATTTCCTATAGCATTTCTTTATTTTACATTTTTTACAACCTTAAATTTCGAACTAATTGAAAAAATAAAGATTTTAAAGCTTATACATTAAAATTTTAATATAACAAGAGTTCTCATGCAAAAATATGCAAGGATTAAATTGTTGACGAGAAATGCCATAGGAAATGCTAGCATTTCCTGTAGCATTTGTTTATTTTACATTGTTTACGACCTAAAATTTCGAACCAATTGAAAAAATAATGATTTTAGAGCTTATACATTGGAATTTGAATATAACAAGAGTTCTCATGCAAAAATATGCAAGGATTAAAATGTTGACGAGAAATGCCATAGGAAATGCTATAGCATTTCCTATAGCATTTCTTTATTTTACATTTTTTACAACCTTAAATTTCGAACCAATTGAAAAAATAATAATTTTAAAGCTTATACATTGGAATTTGAATATAACAATAGTTCGCATGCAAAAATATGCAAGGATTAAATTGTTGACGAGAAATGCCATAGGTAATGCTATAGCATTACCTATTGCATTTTTTTATTTTACATTTTTTACAACCTTAAATTTCGAACCAATTGAAAAAATAATGAGTTTAGGGATTATACATTGGAATTTGAATATAACAAGAGTTCTCATGCAAAAATATGCAAGGATTAAATTGTTGACGAGAAATGCCATAGGAAATGCTAGCATTTCCTATAGCATTTCTTTATTTTACATTGTTTACGACCTAAAATTTCAAACCAATTGAAAAAATAATGATTTTAGGGCTTATACATTGGAATTTGAATATAACAAGAGTTCTCATGCAAAAATATGCAAGGATTAAAATGTTGACGAGAAATGCCATAGGAAATGCTATAGCATTTCCTATAGCATTTCTTTATTTTACATTTTTTACAACCTTAAATTTCGAACCAATTGAAAAAATAATGATTTTAGGGCTTATACATTGAAATTTTAATATTACAAGTGTTCTCAGGCAAAAATATGCAAGGATTAAATTGTTGACGTTAAATTGCATAGGAAATGCTATAGAATTTCTTTATTTTACATTTCTTACAACCTTTAATTTCGAACCAATTGAAAAAATAATGATTTTAGGGCTTATATATTGAAATTTTAATATTACAAGTGTTCTCATGCAAAAATATGCAAGGATTAAATTGTTGACGTTAAATTCCATAGGAAATGCAATAGAATTTCCTATAGCATTTCTTTATTTTACATTGTTTACGACCTAAAAGTCGAACCAATTGAAAAAATAATGATATTAGGGCTTATACATTGGAATTTGAATATAACAAGAGTTCTCATGCAAAAATATTCAAGGATTAAATTGTTGACGAGAAATGCCATAGGAAATGCTAGCATTTCCTATAGCATTTCTTTATTTTACATTTTTTACAACCTTAAATTTCGAACTAATTGAAAAAATAAAGATTTTAAAGCTTATACATTGGAATTTTAATATAACAAGAGTTCTCATGCAAAAATATGCAAGGATTAAATTATTGACGAGAAATGCCATAGGAAATGCTAGCATTTCCTATAACATTTCTTTATTTTACATTGTTTACGACCTAAAATTTCGAACCAATAGAAAAAATAATGATTTTAGGGCTTATACATTGGAATTTGAATATAACAAGAGTTCTCATGCAAAAATATGCAAGGATTAAAATGTTGACGAGAAATGCCATAGGAAATGCTATAGCATTTCCTATAGCATTTCTTTATTTTACATTTTTTACAACCTTAAATTTCAAACCAATTGAAAAAATAATGATTTTAGGGCTTATACATTGAAATTTTAATATTACAAGTGTTCTCATGCAAAAATATGCAAGGATTAAATTGTTGACGTTAAATTCCATAGGAAATGCAATAGCATTTCCTATAGCATTTCTTTATTTTACATTGTTTACGACCTAAAAGTCGAACCAATTGAAAAAATAATGATATTAGGGCTTATACATTGGAATTTGAATATAACAAGAGTTCTCATGCAAAAATATGCAAGGATTAAATTGTTGACGAGAAATGCCATAGGAAATGCTATAGCATTTCCTATAGCATTTCTTTATTTTACATTTTTTACAACCTTAAATTTCGAACTAATTGAAAAAATAAAGATTTTAAAGCTTATACATTGGAATTTTAATATAACAAGAGTTCTCATGCAAAAATATGCAAGGATTAAATTATTGACGAGAAATGCCATAGGAAATGCTAGCATTTCCTATAGCATTTCTTTATTTTACATTGTTTACGACCTAAAATTTCGAACCAATAGAAAAAATAATGATTTTAGGGCTTATACATTGGAATTTGAATATAACAAGAGTTCTCATGCAAAAATATGCAAGGATTAAAATGTTGACGAGAAATGCCATAGGAAACGCTATAGCATTTCCTATAGCATTTCTTTATTTTACATTTTTTACAACCTTAAATTTCAAACCAATTGAAAAAATAATGATTTTAGGGCTTATACATTGAAATTTTAATATTACAAGTGTTCTCATGCAAAAATATGCAAGGATTAAATTGTTGACGTTAAATTCCATAGGAAATGCAATAGCATTTCCTATAGCATTTCTTTATTTTACATTGTTTACGACCTAAAAGTCGAACCAATTGAAAAAATAATGATATTAGGGCTTATACATTGGAATTTGAATATAACAAGAGTTCTCATGCAAAAATATGCAAGGATTAAATTGTTGACGAGAAATGCCATAGGAAATGCTATAGCATTTCCTATAGCATTTCTTTATTTTACATTTTTTACAACCTTAAATTTCGAACCAATTGAAAAAATAATAATTTTAAAGCTTATATATTGGAATTTGAATATAACAATAGTTCTCATGCAAAAATATGCAAGGATTAAATTGTTGACGAGAAATGCCATAGGTAATGCTATAGCATTTCCTATTGAATTTTTTTATTTTACATTTTTTACAACCTTAAATTTCGAACCAATTGAAAAAATAATGAGTTTAGGGATTATACATTGGAATTTGAATATAACAAGAGTTCTCATGCAAAAATATGCAAGGATTAAATTGTTGACGAGAAATGCTATAGGAAATGCTAGCATTTCCTATAGCATTTGTTTATTTTACATTGTTTACGACCTAAAATTTCGAACCAATTGAAAAAATAATGATTTTAGGGCTTATACATTGGAATTTGAATATAACAAGAGTTCTCATGCAAAAATATGCAAGGATTCTAATGTTGACGAGAAATGCCATAGGAAATAGCATTTCCTATAGCATTTCTTTATTTTAAAATTTTTACAACCTTAAATTTCAAACCAATTGAAAAAATAATGATTTTAGGGCTTATACATTGGAATTTTAATATAACAAGAGTTATAAAATTTCGAACCAATTGAAAAAATAATGATTTTAGGGCTTATACATTGGAATTTGAATATAACAAGAGTTCTCATGCAAAAATATGCAAGGATTAAAATGTTGACGAGAAATGCCATAGGAAATGCTATAGCATTTCCTATAGCATTTCTTTATTTTAAATTTTTTACAACCTTAAATTTCAAACCAATTGAAAAAATAATGGTTTTAGGGCTTATACATTGGAATTTGAATATAACAAGTGTTCTCATGCAAAAATATGCAAGGATTAAATTGTTGACGAGAAATGCCATAGGAAATGCTATAGCATTTCCTATAGCATTTCTTTATTTTACATTTTTTACAACCTTAAATTTCGAACCAATTGAAAAAATAATGATTTTAAAGCTTATACATTGGAATTTGAATATAACAAGAGTTCTCATGCAAAAATATGCAAGGATTAAATTGTTGACGAGAAATGCCATAGGAAATGCTATAGCATTTCCTATAGCATTTCTTTATTTTACATTTTTTACAACCTTAAATTTAAAACTAATTGAAAAAATAATGATTTTAAAGCTTATACATTGGAATTTGAATATAACAAGAGTTCTCATGCAAAAATATGCAAGGATTAAATTGTTGACGAGAAATGCCATAGGAAATGCTAGCATTTCCTATAGCATTTCTTTATTTTACATTGTTTACGACCTAAAATTTCGAACCAATTGAAAAAATAATGATTTTAGGGCTTATACATTGGAATTTGAATATAACAAGAGTTCTCATGCAAAAATATGCAAGGATTAAAATGTTGACGAGAAATGCCATAGGAAATGCTATAGCATTTCCTATAGCATTTCTTTATTTTACATTTTTTACAACCTTAAATTTCAAACCAATTGAAAAAATAATGATTTTAGGGCTTATACATTGAAATTTTAATATTACAAGTGTTCTCATGCAAAAATATGCAAGGATTAAATTGTTGACGTTAAATTCCATAGGAAATGCTATAAATTTCTTTATTTTACATTGTTTACGACCTAAAAGTCGAACCAATTGAAAAAATAATGATATTAGGGCTTATACATTGGAATTTGAATATAACAAGAGTTCTCATGCAAAAATATGCAAGGATTAAATTGTTGACGAGAAATGCCATAGGAAATGCTATAGCATTTCCTATATCATTTCTTTATTTTACATTTTTTACAACCTTAAATTTCGAACCAATTGAAAAAATAATAATTTTAAAGCTTATACATTGGAATTTGAATGTAACAATAGTTCGCATGCAAAAATATGCAAGGATTAAATTGTTGACGAGAAATGCCATAGGTAATGCTATAGCATTACCTATTGCATTTTTTTATTTTACATTTTTTACAACCTTAAATTTCGAACCAATTGAAAAAATAATGAGTTTAGGGATTATACATTGGAATTTGAATATAACAAGAGTTCTCATGCAAAAATATGCAAGGATTAAATTGTTGACGAGAAATGCCATAGGAAATGCTAGCATTTCCTATAGCATTTGTTTATTTTACATTGTTTACGACCTAAAATTTCAAACCAATTGAAAAAATAATGATTTTAGGGCTTATACATTGGAATTTGAATATAACAAGAGTTCTCATGCAAAAATATTCAAGGATTAAAATGTTGACGAGAAATGCCATAGGAAATGCTATAGCATTTCCTATAGCATTTCTTTATTTTACATTTCTTACAACCTTAAATTTCAAACCAATTGAAAAAATAATGATTTTAGGGCTTATACATTGGAATTTGAATATAACAAGAGTTCTCATGCAAAAATATGCAAGGATTCTAATGTTGACGAGAAATGCCATAGGAAATAGCATTTCCTATAGCATTTCTTTATTTTAAAATTTTTACAACCTTAAATTTCAAACCAATTGAAAAAATAATGATTTTAGGGCTTATACATTGGAATTTTAATATAACAAGAGTTATAAAATTTCGAACCAATTGAAAAAATAATGATTTTAGGGCTTATACATTGGAATTTGAATATAACAAGAGTTCTCATGCAAAAATATGCAAGGATTAAATTGTTGACGAGAAATGCCATAGGAAATGCTATAGCATTTCCTATAGCATTTTTTTATTTTACATTTTTTACAACCTTAAATTTCAAACTAATTGAAAAAATAATGATTTTAAAGCTTATACATTGGAATTTGAATATAACAAGAGTTCTCATGCAAAAATATGCAAGGATTAAATTGTTGACGAGTAATGCCATAGGAAATGCTAGCATTTCCTATAGCATTTCTTTATTTTACATTGTTTACGACCTAAAATTTCGAACCAATTGAAAAAATAATGATTTTAGGGCTTATACATTGGAATTTGAATATAACAAGAGTTCTCATGCAAAAATATGCAAGGATTAAAATGTTGACGAGAAATGCCATAGGAAATGCTATAGCATTTCCTATAGCATTTCTTTATTTTACATTTTTTACAACCTTAAATTTCAAACCAATTGAAAAAATAATGATTTTAGGGCTTATACATTGAAATTTTAATATTACAAGTGTTCTCATGCAAAAATATGCAAGGATTAAATTGTTGACGTTAAATTCCATAGGAAATGCAATAGCATTTCCTATAAATTTCTTTATTTTACATTGTTTACGACCTAAAAGTCGAACCAATTGAAAAAATAATGATATTAGGGCTTATACATTGGAATTTGAATATAACAAGAGTTCTCATGCAAAAATATGCAAGGATTAAATTGTTGACGAGAAATGCCATAGGAAATGCTATAGCATTTCCTATATCATTTCTTTATTTTACATTTTTTACAACCTTAAATTTCGAACCAATTGAAAAAATAATAATTTTAAAGCTTATACATTGGAATTTGAATGTAACAATAGTTCGCATGCAAAAATATGCAAGGATTAAATTGTTGACGAGAAATGCCATAGGTAATGCTATAGCATTACCTATTGCATTTTTTTATTTTACATTTTTTACAATCTTAAATTTCGAACCAATTGAAAAAATAATGAGTTTAGGGATTATACATTGGAATTTGAATATAACAAGAGTTCTCATGCAAAAATATGCAAGGATTAAATTGTTGACGAGAAATGCCATAGGAAATGCTATAGCATTTCCTATAGCATTTCTTTATTTTACATTTTTTACAACCTTAAATTTCGAACCAATTGAAAAAATAATGATTTTAAAGCTTATACATTGGAATTTGAATATAACAAGAGTTCTCATGCAAAAATATGCAAGGATTAAATTGTTGACGAGAAATGCCATAGGAAATGCTATAGCATTTCCTATAGCATTTTTTTATTTTACATTTTTTACAACCTTAAATTTCAAACTAATTGAAAAAATAATGATTTTAAAGCTTATACATTGGAATTTGAATATAACAAGAGTTCTCATGCAAAAATATGCAAGGATTAAATTGTTGACGAGAAATGCCATAGGAAATGCTAGCATTTCCTATAGCATTTGTTTATTTTACATTGTTTACGACCTAAAATTTCAAACCAATTGAAAAAATAATGATTTTAGGGCTTATACATTGGAATTTGAATATAACAAGAGTTCTCATGCAAAAATATTCAAGGATTAAAATGTTGACGAGAAATGCCATAGGAAATGCTATAGCATTTCCTATAGCATTTCTTTATTTTACATTTCTTACAACCTTAAATTTCAAACCAATTGAAAAAATAATGATTTTAGGGCTTATACATTGGAATTTGAATATAACAAGAGTTCTCATGCAAAAATATGCAAGGATTAAATTGTTGACGAGAAATGCCATAGGAAATGCTATAGCATTTCCTATTGCAATTCTTTATTTTACATTTTTTACAACCTTAAATTTCGAACCAATTGAAAAAATAATGATTTAAAGCTTATACATTGGAATTTGAATATAACAAGGTTTTCATGCAAAAATATGCAAGGTTTAAATTGTTGACGAGAAATGCCATAGGAAATGCTATAGCATTTCCTATAGCATTTCTTTATTTTACATTTTTTACGACCTAAAATTTCGAACCAATTGAAAAAATAATGATTTTAGGGCTTATACATTGGAATTTGAATATAACAAGAGTTCTCATGCAAAAATATGCAAGGATTAAAATGTTGACGAGAAATGCCATAGGAAATGCTATAGCATTTCCTATAGCATTTCTTTATTTTACATTTTTTACAACCTTAAATTTCGAACCAATTGAAAAAATAATGATTTTAGGGCTTATACATTGAAATTTTAATATTACAAGTGTTCTCAGGCAAAAATATGCAAGGATTAAATTGTTGACGTTAAATTCCATAGGAAATGCTATAGAATTTCTTTATTTTACATTTCTTACAACCTTAAATTTCGAACCAATTGGAAAAATAATGATTTTAGGGCTTATATATTGAAATTTTAATATTACAAGTGTTCTCATGCAAAAATATGCAAGGATTAAATTGTTGACGTTAAATTCCATAGGAAATGCAATAGAATTTCCTATAGCATTTATTTATTTTACATTGTTTACGACCTAAAAGTCGAACCAATTGAAAAAATAATGATATTAGGGCTTATACATTGGAATTTGAATATAACAAGAGTTCTCATGCAAAAATATGCAAGGATTAAATTGTTGACGAGAAATGCCATAGGAAATGCTAGCATTTCCTATAGCATTTGTTTATTTTACATTGTTTACGACCTAAAATTTCGAACCAATTGAAAAAATAATGATTTTAGGGCTTATACATTGGAATTTGAATATAACAAGAGTTCTCATGCAAAAATATGCAAGGATTAAAATGTTGACGAGAAATGCCATAGGAAATGCTATAGCATTTCCTATAGCATTTCTTTATTTTACATTTTTTACAACCTTAAATTTCGAACCAATTGAAAAAATAATGATTTTAGGGCTTATACATTGAAATTTTAATATTACAAGTGTTCTCAGGCAAAAATATGCAAGGATTAAATTGTTGACGTTAAATTCCATAGGAAATGCAATAGCATTTCCTATAGCATTTCTTTATTTTACATTGTTTACGACCTAAAAGTCGAACCAATTGAAAAAATAATGATATTAGGGCTTATACATTGGAATTTGAATATAACAAGAGTTCTCATGCAAAAATATGCAAGGATTAAATTGTTGACGAGAAATGCCATAGGAAATGCTATAGCATTTCCTATAGCATTTCTTTATTTTACATTTTTTACAACCTTAAATTTCGAACTAATTGAAAAAATAATGATTTTAAAGCTTATACATTAGAATTTGAATATAACAAGAGTTCTCATGCAAAAATATGAAAGGATAAAATTGTTGACGAGAAATGCCATAGGAAATGCTAGCATTTCCTATAGCATTTCTTTATTTTACATTGTTTACGACCTAAAATTTCGAACCAATTGAAAAAATAATGATTTTAGGCTTATACATTGGAATTTGAATATAACAAGAGTTCTCATGCAAAAATATGCAAGGATTAAAATGTTGACGAGAAATGCCATAGGAAATGCTATAGCATTTCCTATAGCATTTCTTTATTTTACATTTTTTACAACCTTAAATTTCGAACCAATTGAAAAAATAATGATTTTAGGGCTTATATATTGAAATTTTAATATTACAAGTGTTCTCATGCAAAAATATGCAAGGATTAAATTGTTGACATTAAATTCCATAGGAAATGCAATAGAATTTCCTATAGCATTTCTTTATTTTACATTGTTTACAACCTAAAAGTCGAACCAATTGAAAAAATAATGATATTAGGGCTTATACATTGGAATTTTAATATAACAAGAGTTCTCATGCAAAAATATGCAAGGATTAAATTGTTGACGAGAAATGCCATAGGAAATGCTAGCATTTCCTATAGCATTTATTTATTTTACATTTTTTACAACCTTAAATTTCGAACTAATTGAAAAAATAAAGATTTTAAAGCTTATATATTGGAATTTTAATATAACAAGAGTTCTCATGCAAAAATATGCAAGGATAAAATTGTTGACGAGAAATGCCATAGGAAATGCTAGCATTTCCTATAGCATTTCTTTATTTTACATTGTTTACGACCTAAAATTTCGAACCAATTGAAAAAATAATGATTTTAGGGCTTATACATTGGAATTTGAATATAACAAGAGTTCTCATGCAAAAATATGCAAGGATTAAAATGTTGACGAGAAATGCCATAGGAAATGCTAGCATTTCCTATAGCATTTCTTTATTTTACATTGTTTACGACCTAAAATTCGAACCAATTGAAAAAATAATGATTTTAGGGCTTATACATTGTAATTTGAATATAACAAGAGTTCTCATGCAAAAATATGCAAGGATTAAAATGTTGACGAGAAATGCCATAGGAAATGCTATAGCATTTCCTATAGCATTTCTTTATTTTACATTTTTTACAACCTTAAATTTCGAACCAATTGAAAAAATAATGATTTTAGGGCTTATATATTGAAATTTTAATCTTACAAGTGTTCTCATGCAAAAATATGCAAGGATTAAATTGTTGACGTTAAATTCCATAGGAAATGCAATAGAATTTCCTATAGCATTTCTTTATTTTACATTGTTTACAACCTAAAAGTCGAACCAATTGAAAAAATAATGATATTAGGGCTTATACATTGGAATTTTAATATAACAAGAGTTCTCATGCAAAAATATGCAAGGATTAAATTGTTGACGAGAAATGCCATAGGAAATGCTAGCATTTCCTATAGCATTTCTTTATTTTACATTTTTTACAACCTTAAATTTCGAACTAATTGAAAAAATAAAGATTTTAAAGCTTATACATTGGAATTTGAATATAACAAGAGTTCTCATGCAAAAATATGAAAGGATAAAATTGTTGACGAGAAATGCCATAGGAAATGCTAGCATTTCCTATAGCATTTCTTTATTTTACATTGTTTACGACCTAAAATTTCGAACCAATTGAAAAAATAATGATTTTAGGCTTATACATTGGAATTTGAATATAACAAGAGTTCTCATGCAAAAATATGCAAGGATTAAAATGTTGACGAGAAATGCCATAGGAAATGCTATAGCATTTCCTATAGCATTTCTTTATTTTACATTTTTTACAACCTTAAATTTCGAACCAATTGAAAAAATAATGATTTTAGGGCTTATATATTGAAATTTTAATATTACAAGTGTTCTCATGCAAAAATATGCAAGGATTAAATTGTTGACGTTAAATTCCATAGGAAATGCAATAGCATTTCCTATAGCATTTCTTTATTTTACATTGTTTACGACCTAAAAGTCGAACCAATTGAAAAAATAATGATATTAGGGCTTATACATTGGAATTTTAATATAACAAGAGTTCTCATGCAAAAATATGCAAGGATTAAATTGTTGACGATAAATGCCATAGGAAATGCTATAGCATTTCCTATAGCATTTCTTTATTTTACATTTTTTACAACCTTAAATTTCGAACTAATTGAAAAAATAATGATTTTAAAGCTTATACATTAGAATTTGAATATAACAAGAGTTCTCATGCAAAAATATGAAAGGATAAAATTGTTGACGAGAAATGCCATAGGAAATGCTAGCATTTCCTATAGCATTTCTTTATTTTACATTGTTTACGACCTAAAATTTCGAACCAATTGAAAAAATAATGATTTTAGGGCTTATACATTGGAATTTGAATATAACAAGAGTTCTCATGCAAAAATATGCAAGGATTAAAATGTTGACGAGATATGCCATAGGAAATGCTATAGCATTTCATATAGCATTTCTTTATTTTACATTTTTTACAACCTTAAATTTCGAACCAATTGAAAAAATAATGATTTTAGGGCTTATATATTGAAATTTTAATATTACAAGTGTTCTCATGCAAAAATATGCAAGGATTAAATTGTTGACATTAAATTCCATAGGAAATGCAATAGAATTTCCTATAGCATTTCTTTATTTTACATTATTTACAACCTAAAAGTCGAACCAATTGAAAAAATAATGATATTAGGGCTTATACATTGGAATTTGAATATAACAAGAGTTCTCATGCAAAAATATGCAAGGATTAAATTGTTGACGAGAAATGCCATAGGAAATGCTATAGCATTTCCTATAACATTTCTTTATTTTACATTTTTTACAACCTTAAATTTCGAACTAATTGAAAAAATAAAGATTTTAAAGCTTATACATTGGAATTTTAATATAACAAGAGTTCTCATGCAAAAATATGCAAGGATAAAATTGTTGACGAGAAATGCCATAGGAAATGCTAGCATTTCCTATAGCATTTCTTTATTTTACATTGTTTACGACCTAAAATTTCGAACCAATTGAAAAAATAATGATTTTAGGGCTTATACATTGGAATTTGAATATAACAAGAGTTCTCAAGCAAAAATATGCAAGGATTAAAATGTTGACGAGAAATGCCATAGGAAATGCTATAACATTTCCTATAGCATTTCTTTATTTTACATTTTTTACAACCTTAAATTTCAACCCAATTGAAAAAATAATGATTTTAGGGCTTATATATTGAAATTTTAATATTACAAGTGTTCTCATGCAAAAATATGCAAGGATTAAATTGTTGACGTCAAATTCCATAGGAAATGCAATAGAATTTCCTATAGCATTTCTTTATTTTACATTGTTTACGACCTAAAAGTTGAACCAATTGAAAAAATAATGATATTAGGGCTTATACATTGGAATTTGAATATAACAAGAGTTCTCATGCAAAAATATGCAAGGATTAAATTGTTGACGAGAAATGCCATAGGAAATGCTATAGCATTTCCTATAGCATTTCTTTATTTTACATTTTTTACAACCTTAAATTTCGAACTAATTGAAAAAATAAAGATTTTTAAGCTTGTACATTGGAATTTTAATATAACAAGAGTTCTCATGCAAAAATATGCAAGGATAAAATTGTTGACGAGAAATGCCATAGGAAATGCTAGCATTTCCTATAGCATTTCTTTATTTTACATTGTTTACGACCTAAAATTTCGAACCAATAGAAAAAATAATGATTTTAGGGCTTATACATTGGAATTTGAATATAACAAGAGTTCTCATGCAAAAATATGCAAGGATTAAAATGTTGACGAGAAATGCCATAGGAAATGCTATAGCATTTCCTATAGCATTTCTTTATTTTACATTTTTTACAACCTTAAATTTCGACCCAATTGAAAAAATAATGATTTTAGGGCTTATATATTGAAATTTTAATATTACAAGTGTTCTCATGCAAAAATATGCAAGGATTAAATTGTTGACGTCAAATTCCATAGGAAATGCAATAGCATTTCCTATAGCATTTCTTTATTTTACATTGTTTACGACCTAAAAGTCGAACCAATTGAAAAAATAATGATATTAGGGCTTATACATTGGAATTTTAATATAACAAGAGTTCTCATGCAAAAATATGCAAGGATTAAATTGTTGACGATAAATGCCATAGGAAATGCTATAGCATTTCCTATAGCATTTCTTTATTTTACATTTTTTACAACCTTAAATTTCGAACTAATTGAAAAAATAATGATTTTAAAGCTTATACATTAGAATTTGAATATAACAAGAGTTCTCATGCAAAAATGTGAAAGGATAAAATTGTTGACGAGAAATGCCATAGGAAATGCTAGCATTTCCTATAGCATTTCTTTATTTTACATTGTTTACGACCTAAAATTTCGAACCAATTGAAAAAATAATGATTTTAGGGCTTATACATTGGAATTTGAATATAACAAGAGTTCTCATGCAAAAATATGCAAGGATTAAAATGTTGACGAGATATGCCATAGGAAATGCTATAGCATTTCATATAGCATTTCTTTATTTTACATTTTTTACAACCTTAAATTTCGAACCAATTGAAAAAATAATGATTTTAGGGCTTATATATTGAAATTTTAATATTACAAGTGTTCTCATGCAAAAATATGCAAGGATTAAATTGTTGACGTTAAATTCCATAGGAAATGCAATAGAATTTCCTATAGCATTTCTTTATTTTACATTATTTACAACCTAAAAGTCGAACCAATTGAAAAAATAATGATATTAGGGCTTATACATTGGAATTTGAATATAACAAGAGTTCTCATGCAAAAATATGCAAGGATTAAATTGTTGACGAGAAATGCCATAGGAAATGCTATAGCATTTCCTATAGCATTTCTTTATTTTACATTTTTTACAACCTTAAATTTCGAACTAATTGAAAAAATAAATATTTTAATGCTTATACATTGGAATTTGAATATAACAAGAGTTCTCATGCAAAAATACGCAAGGATTAAATTGTTGACGAGAAATGCCATAGGAAATGCTATAGCATTTCCTATAGCATTTCTTTATTTTACATTGTTTACGACCTAAAATTTCGAACCAATTGAAAAAATAATGATTTTAGGGCTTATACATTGGAATTTGAATATAACAAGAGTTCTCATGCAAAAATATGCAAGGATTAAAATGTTGACGAGATATGCCATAGGAAATGCTATAGCATTTCATATAGCATTTCTTTATTTTACATTTTTTACAACCTTAAATTTCGAACCAATTGAAAAAATAATGATTTTAGGGCTTATATATTGAAATTTTAATATTACAAGTGTTCTCATGCAAAAATATGCAATGATTAAATTGTTGACGTTAAATTCCATAGGAAATGCAATAGAATTTCCTATAGCATTTCTTTATTTTACATTATTTACAACCTAAAAGTCGAACCAATTGAAAAAATAATGATATTAGGGCTTATACATTGGAATTTGAATATAACAAGAGTTCTCATGCAAAAATATGCAAGGATTAAATTGTTGACGAGAAATGCCATAGGAAATGCTATAGCATTTCCTATAGCATTTCTTTATTTTACATCTTTTACAACCTTAAATTTCGAACTAATTGAAAAAATAAAGATTTTAAAGCTTATACATTGGAATTTTAATATAACAAGAGTTCTCATGCAAAAATATGCAAGGATAAAATTGTTGACGAGAAATGCCATAGGAAATGCTAGCATTTCCTATAGCATTTCTTTATTTTACATTGTTTACGACCTAAAATTTCGAACCAATTGAAAAAATAATGATTTTAGGGCTTATACATTGGAATTTGAATATAACAAGAGTTCTCATGCAAAAATATGCAAGGATTAAAATGTTGACGAGAAATGCCATAGGAAATGCTATAACATTTCTTATAGCATTTCTTTATTTTACATTTTTTACAACCTTAAATTTCGACCCAATTGAAAAAATAATGATTTTAGGGCTTATATATTGAAATTTTAATATTACAAGTGTTCTCATGCAAAAATATGCAAGGATTAAATTGTTGACGTCAAATTCCATAGGAAATGCAATAGAATTTCCTATAGCATTTCTTTATTTTACATTGTTTACGACCTAAAAGTTGAACCAATTGAAAAAATAATGATATTAGGGCTTATACATTGGAATTTGAATATAACAAGAGTTCTCATGCAAAAATATGCAAGGATTAAATTGTTGACGAGAAATGCCATAGGAAATGCTATAGCATTTCCTATAGCATTTCTTTATTTTACATTTTTTACAACCTTAAATTTCGAACTAATTGAAAAAATAAAGATTTTAAAGCTTATACATTGGAATTTTAATATAACAAGAGTTCTCATGCAAAAATATGCAAGGATTAAATTGTTGACGAGAAATGCCATAGGAAATGCTAGCATTTCCTATAGCATTTCTTTATTTTACATTGTTTACGACCTAAAATTTCGAACCAATTGAAAAAATAATGATTTTAGGGCTTATACATTGGAATTTGAATATAACAAGAGTTCTCATGCAAAAATATGCAAGGATTAAAATGTTGACGAGAAATGCCATAGGAAATGCTATAGCATTTCCTATAGCATTTCTTTATTTTACATTTTTTACAACCTTAAATTTCGAACCAATTGAAAAAATAATGATTTTAGGGCTTATATATTGAAATTTTAATATTACAAGTGTTCTCATGCAAAAATATGCAAGGATTAAATTGTTGACGTTAAATTCCATGGGAAATGCAATAGCATTTCCTATAGCATTTCTTTATTTTACATTGTTTACGACCTAAAAGTCGAACCAATTGAAAAAATAATTATATTAGGGCTTATACATTGGAATTTGAATATAACAAGAGTTCTCATGCAAAAATATGCAAGGATTAAATTGTTGACGAGAAATGCCATAGGAAATGCTATAGCATTTCCTATGGCATTTCTTTATTTTACATTTTTTACAACCTTAAATTTCGAACTAATTGAAAAAATAATGATTTTAAAGCTTATACATTAGAATTTGAATATAACAAGAGTTCTCATTCAAAAATATGAAAGGATAAAATTGTTGACGAGAAATGCCATAGGAAATGCTAGCATTTCCTATAGCATTTCTTTATTTTACATTGTTTACGACCTAAAATTTCGAACCAATTGAAAAAATAATGATTTTAGGGCTTATACATTGGAATTTGAATATAACAAGAGTTCTCATGCAAAAATATGCAAGGATTAAAATGTTGACGAGAAATGCCATAGGAAATGCTATAGCATTTCCTATAGCATTTCTTTATTTTACATTTTTTACAACCTTAAATTTCGAACCAATTGAAAAAATAATGATTTTGGGGTTTATATATTGAAATTTTAATATTACAAGTGTTCTCATGAAAAAATATGCAAGGATTAAATTGTTGACGTTAAATTCCATAGGAAATGCAATAGAATTTCCTATAGCATTTCTTTATTTTACATTATTTACAACCTAAAAGTCGAACCAATTGAAAAAATAATGATATTAGGGCTTATACATTGGAATTTGAATATAACAAGAGTTCTCATGCAAAAATATGCAAGGATTAAATTGTTGACGAGAAATGCCATAGGAAATGCTATAGCATTTCTTTATTTTACATTTGTTACAACCTTAAATTTCGAACTAATTGAAAAAATAAAGATTTTAAAGCTTATACATTGGAATTTTAATATAACAAGAGTTCTCATGAAAAAATATGCAAGGATAAAATTGTTGACGAGAAATGCCATAGGAAATGCTAGCATTTCCTATAGCATTTCTTTATTTTACATTGTTTACGACCTAAAACTTCGAACCAATTGAAAAAATAATGATTTTAGGGCTTATACATTGGAATTTGAATATAACAAGAGTTCTCATGCAAAAATATGCAAGGATTAAAATGTTGACGAGAAATGCCATAGGAAATGCTATAACATTTCCTATAGCATTTCTTTATTTTACATTTTTTACAACCTTAAATTTCGAACCAATTGAAAAAATAATGATTTTAGGGCTTATATATTGAAATTTTAATATTACAAGTGTTCTCATGCAAAAATATGCAAGGATTAATTTATTGACGTCAAATTCCATAGGAAATGCAATAGAATTTCCTATAGCATTTCTTTATTTTACATTGTTTACGACCTAAAAGTCGAACCAATTGAAAAAATAATGATATTAGGGCTTATACATTGGAATTTGAATATAACAAGAGTTCTCATGCAAAAATATGCAAGGATTAAATTGTTGACGAGAAATGCCATAGGAAATGCTATAACATTTCCTATAGCATTTCTTTATTTTACATTTTTTACAACCTTAAATTTCGAACCAATTGAAAAAATAATGATTTTAGGGCTTATACATTGAAATTTTAATATTACAAGTGTTCTCAGGCAAAAATATGCAAGGATTAAATTGTTGACGTTAAATTCCATAGGAAATGCAATAGCATTTCTTTATTTTACATTGTTTACGACCTAAAAGTCGAACCAATTGAAAAAATAATGAGATTATGGCTTATTCATTTAAATTTGACTATAACAAGAGTTCTCATGCAAAAATATGCAAGGATTAAATTATTGACGAGAAATGCCATAGGAAATGCTATAGCATTTACTATAGCATTTCTTTATTTTACATTTTTTACAACCTTAAATTTCGAACTAATAGAAAAAATAATGAATTTAAAGCTTATACATTGGAATTTGAATATAACAAGAGTTCTCATGCAAAAATATGCAAGGATTTTACATTGTTTACGACCTAAAATTTCGAACCAATTGAAAAAATAATGATTTTAGGGCTTATACATTGGAATTTGAATATAACAAGAGTTCTCATGCAAAAATATGCAATGATTAAAATGTTGACGAGAAATGCCATAGGAAATGCTATAGCATTTCCTATAACATTTCTTTATTTTACATTGTTTACGACCTAAAAGTCGAACCAATTGAAAAAATAATGATATTAGGGCTTATACATTGGAATTTTAATATAACAAGAGTTCTCATGCAAAAATATGCAAGGATTAAATTGTTGACGAGAAATGCCATAGGAAATGCTATAGCATTTCTTATAGAATTTCTTTATTTTACATTTTTTACAACCTTAAGTTTCGAACTATTTGAAAAAATAATTATTTTAAAGCTTATACATTGGATTTTGAATATAACAAGAGTTCTCATGCAAAAATATGCAAGGATTAAATTGTTGACGAGAAAAATGCCATAGGAAATGCTAGCATTTCCTATCGCATTTCTTTATTTTACATTGTTTACGACCTAAAATTTTGAACCAATTGAAAAAATAATTATTTTAGGGCTTATACATTGGAATTTGAATATAACAAGAGTTCTCATGCAAAAATATGCAAGGATTAAAATGTTGACGAGAAATGCCATAGGAAATGCTATAGCATTTCCTATAGCATTTCTTTATTTTACATTTTTTACAACCTTAAATTTCGAACCAATTGAAAAAATAATGATTTTAGGGCTTATATATTGAAATTTTAATATTACAAGTGTTCTCATGCAAAAATATGCAAGGATTAAATTGTTGACGTTAAATTCCATAGGAAATGCAATAGAATTCCCTATAGCATTTCTTTATTTTACATTATTTACGACCTAAAAGTCGAACCAATTGAAAAAATAATGATATTAGGGCTTATACATTGGAATTTGAATATAACAAGAGTTCTCATGCAAAAATATGCAAAGATTAAATTGTTGACGAGAAATGCCATAGGAAATGCTATAGCATTTCCTATAGCATTTCTTTATTTTACATTTTTTACAACCTTAAATTTCAAACTAATTGAAAAAATAAAGATTTTAAAGCTTATACATTGGAATTTTAATATAACAAGAGTTCTCATGCAAAAATATGCAAGGATTAAATTATTGACGAGAAATGCCATAGGAAATGCTAGCATTTCCTATAGCATTTCTTTATTTTACATTGTTTACGACCTAAAAGTCGAACCAATTGAAAAAATAATGAGATTATGGCTTATTCATTTAAATTTGAATATAACAAGAGTTCTCATGCAAAAATATGCAAGGATTAAATTGTTGACGAGAAATGCCATAGGAAATGCTATAGCATTTCTTATAGAATTTCTTTATTTTACATTTTTTACAACTTTAAGTTTCGAACTATTTGAAAAAATAATTATTTTAAAGCTTATACATTGGAATTTGAATATAACAAGAGTTCTCATGCAAAAATATGCAAGGATTAAAATGTTGAGGAGAAATGCCATAGGAAATGCTATAGCATTTCCTATAGCATTTCTTTATTTTACATTTTTTACAACCTTAAATTTCGAACTAATTGAAAAAATAATGATTTTAAAGCTTATACATTGGAATTTGAATATAACAAGAGTTCTCATGCAAAATATGCAAGGATTTTACATTGTTTACGACCTAAAATTTCGAACCAATTGAAAAAATAATGATTTTAGGGCTTATACATTGGAATTTGAATATAACAAGAGTTCTCATGCAAAAATATGCAAGGATTAAAATGTTGACGAGAAATGCCATAGGAAATGCTATAGCATTTCCTATAGCATTTCTTTATTTTACATTTTTTACAACCTTAAATTTCGAACCAATTGAAAAAATAATGATTTTAGGGCTTATACATTGAAATTTTAATATTACAAGTGTTCTCATGCAAAAATATGCAAGGATTAAATTGTTGACGTTAAATTCCATAGGAAATGCAATAGCATTTCCTATAGCATTTCTTTATTTTACATTGTTTACGACCTAAAAGTCGAACCAATTGATAAAATAATTATATTAGGGCTTATACATTGGAATTTGAATATAACAAGAGTTCTCATGCAAAAATATGCAAGAATTATATTGTTGACGAGAAATGCCATAGGAAATGCTATAGCATTTCATATAGCATTTCTTTATTTTACATTTTTTACAACCTTAAGTTTCGAACTAATTGAAAAAATAATGATTTTAAAGCTTATGCATTGGAATTTGAATATAACAAGAGTTCTCATGCAAAAATATGCAAGGATTAAATTGTTGACGAGAAATGCCATAGGAAATGCTAGCATTTCCTATAGCATTTCTTTATTTTACATTGTTTACGACCTAAAATTTCGAACCAATTGAAAAAATAAATATTTTAGGGCTTATACATTGGAATTTGAATATAACAAGAGTTCTCATGCAAAAATATGCAAGGATTAAAATGTTGACGAGAAATGCCATAGGAAATGCTATAGCATTTCTTATAGAATTTCTTTATTTTACATTTTTTACAACCTTAAATTTTGAACCAATATAAAAAATAATGATTTTAGGGCTTATACATTGAAATTTTAATATTACAAGTGTTCTCATGCAAAAATATACAAGGATTAAATTGTTGACGTTAAATTCCATAGGAAATGCAATAGCATTTACTATAGCATTTCTTTATTTTACATTGTTTACGACCTAAAACTCGAAACAATTGAAAAAATAATGATATTAGGGCTTAAACATTGGAATTTGAATATAACAAGAGTTCTCATGCAAAAATATGCAAGGATTAAATTGTTGACGAGAAATGCAATAGGAAATGCTAAAGCATTTCTTTATTTTACATTTTTTACAACCTTAAATTTTGAACTAATTGAAAAAATAATGATTTTAAAGCTTATACATTGGAATTTGAATATAACAAGAGTTCTCATGCAAAAATATGCAAGGATTTTACATTGTTTACGACCTAAAATTTCGAACCAATTGAAAAATAATGATTTTAGGGCTTATACATTGGAATTTGAATATAACAAGAGTTCTCATGCAAAAATATGCAAGGATTAAAATGTTGACTAGAGATGCCAATATCATTTCTTTATTTTACATTTTTTACAACCTTAAATTTTGAACCAATTGAAAAAATAATGATTTTAGGGCTTACACATTGAAATTTTAATATTACAAGTGTTCTCATGCAAAAATATGCAAGGATTAAATTGTTGACGTTAAATTCCATAGTAAATGCAATAGCATTTCCTATAGCATTTCATTATTTTACATTGTTTACGACCTAAAAGTCGAACCAACTGAAAAAATAATGATATTAGGGCTTATACATTGGAATTTGAATATAACAAGAGTTCTCATACAAAAATATGCAAGGATTAAATTGTTGACGAGAAATGCCATAGGAAATGCTATAGCATTTCCTATAGCATTTCTTTATTTTACATTTTTTACAACCTTAAATTTTGAACTAATGTTCAAAATAATGATTTTAAAGCTTATACATTGGAATTTGAATATAACAAGACTTCTCATGCAAAAATATGCAAGGATTTTACATTGTTTACGACCTAAAATTTCGAACCAATTAAAAAAATAATGATTTTGGGGCTTAAACATTGGAATTTGAATATAACAAGAGTTCTCATGCAAAAATATGCAAGGATTAAAATGTTGACGAGAAATGCCATAGGAAATGCTATAGCATTTCCTATAGCATTTCTTTATTTTACATTTTTTACAACCTTAAATTTCGAACTAATTGAAAAAATAATGATTTTAAAGCTTATACATTGGAATTTGAATATAACAAGAGTTCTCATGCAAAAATATGCACGGATTTTACATTGTTTACGACCTAAAATTTCGAACCAATTCAAAAAATAATGATTTTAGGGCTTATAAATTGGAATTTGAATATAACAAGAGTTCTCATGCAAAAATATGCAAGGATTAAAATGTTGACGAGAAATGCCATAGGAAATGCTATAGCATTTCCTATAGAATTTCTTTATTTTACATTTTTTACAACCTTAAATTTTGAACCAATTGAAAAAATAATGATTTTAGGACTTAAACATTGAAATATTACAAGTGTTCTCATGCAAAAATATGCAAGGATTAAATTGTTGACGTTAAATTCCATAGGAAATGCAATAGCATTTCCTATAGCATTTCTTTATTTTACATTGTTTACGACCTAAAAGTCGAACCAATTGAAAAAATAATAATATTAGGGCTTATACAATGGAATTTTAATATAAAAAGAGTTCTCATGCAAAAATATGCAAGGATTAAATTGTTGACTAGAAATGCCATAGGAAATGCTATAGCATTTCCTATAGCATTTCTTTATTTTACATTTTTTACAACCTTAAATTTTGAACTAATTGTAAAAATAATGATTTTAAAGTTTATACATTGGAATTTGAATATAACAAGAATTCTCATGCAAAAATATGCAAGGATTAAATTGTTGACGAGAAATGCCATAGGAAATGCTAACATTTCCTATAGCATTTCTTTATTTTACATTGTTTACGACCTAAAATTTTGAACCAATTGAAAAAATAATGATTTTAGGGATTATACATTGGAATTTGAATATAACAAGAGTTCTTATGCAAAAATATGCAAGGATTAAAATGTTGACGATAAATGCCATAGGAAATGCTATAGCATTTCCTATAGCATTTCTTTATTTTACATTTTTTACAACCTTAAATTTCAAAAAAATATAAAAAATAATGATTTTAGGGCTTATACATTGAAATTTTAATATTAAAAGTGTTCTCATGCAAAAATATGCAAGGATTAAATTGTTGACGTTCAATTCCATAGGAAATGCAATAGCATTTCCTATAGCATTTCTTTATTTTACGTTGTTTACAACATAAAAGTCGAACCAATTGAAAAAATAATGATATTAGGGCTTATACATTGGAATTTGAATATAACAAGAGTTCTCATGAAAAAATATGCAAGGATCAAATTGTTGACGAGAAATGCCATAGGAAATGCTATAGCATTTCCAATAGCATTTCTTTATTTGACTTTTTTACAACCTTAAATTTCGAACCAATTGAAAAAATAATGATTTAAGGGCTTATACATTGGAATTTTAATATAACAAGAGTTCTCATGCTAAAATATGCAAGGATTAAATTGTTGACGAGAAATGGCATAGGAAATGCTATAGCATTTCCTATAGCATTTCTTTATTTTACATTTTTTACAACCTTAAATTTCGAACTAATTGAAAAAATAATGATTTTAAAGCTTATACATTGGAATTTGAATATAACAAGAGTTCTCATGCAAAAATATGCACGGATTTTACATTGTTTACGACCTAAAATTTCGAACCAATTGAAAAAATAATGATTTTAGGGCTTATAAATTGGAATTTGAATATAACAAGAGTTCTCATGCAAAAATATGCAAGGATTAAAATGTTGACGAGAAATGCCATAGGAAATGCTATAGCATTTCCTATAGAATTTCTTTATTTTACATTTTTTACAACCTTAAATTTTGAACCAATTGAAAAAATAATGATTTTAGGACTTAAACATTGAAATATTACAAGTGTTCTCATGCAAAAATATGCAAGGATTAAATTGTTGACGTTAAATTCCATAGGAAATGCAATAGCATTTCCTATAGCATTTCTTTATTTTACATTGTTTACGACCTAAAAGTCGAACCAATTGAAAAAATAATAATATTAGGGCTTATACAATGGAATTTTAATATAAAAAGAGTTCTCATGCAAAAATATGCAAGGATTAAATTGTTGACGAGAAATGCCATAGGAAATGCTATAGCATTTCCTATAGCATTTCTTTATTTTACATTTTTTACAACCTTAAATTTTGAACTAATTGTAAAAATAATGATTTTAAAGCTTATACATTGGAATTTGAATATAACAAGAATTCTTATGCAAAAATATGCAAGGATTAAATTGTTGACGAGAAATGCCATAGGAAATGCTAGCATTTCCTATAGCATTTCTTTATTTTACATTGTTTACGACCTAAAATTTTGAACCAATTGAAAAAATAATGATTTTAGGGATTATACATTGGAATTTGAATATAACAAGAGTTCTTATGCAAAAATATGCAAGGATTAAAATGTTGACGATAAATGCCATAGGAAATGCTATAGCATTTCCTATAGCATTTCTTTATTTTACATTTTTTACAACCTTAAATTTCAAAAAAATATAAAAAATAATGATTTTAGGGCTTATACATTGAAATTTTAATATTAAAAGTGTTCTCATGCAAAAATATGCAAGGATTAAATTGTTGACGTTCAATTCCATAGGAAATGCAATAGCATTTCCTATAGCATTTCTTTATTTTACGTTGTTTACAACATAAAAGTCGAACCAATTGAAAAAATAATGATATTAGGGCTTATACATTGGAATTTGAATATAACAAGAGTTCTCATGAAAAAATATGCAAGGATCAAATTGTTGACGAGAAATGCCATAGGAAATGCTATAGCATTTCCAATAGCATTTCTTTATTTGACTTTTTTACAACCTTAAATTTCGAACCAATTGAAAAAATAATGATTTAAGGGCTTATACATTGGAATTTTAATATAACAAGAGTTCTCATGCTAAAATATGCAAGGATTAAATTGTTGACGAGAAATGGCATAGGAAATGCTATAGCATTTCCTATAGCATTTCTTTATTTTACATTTTTTACGACCTTAAATTTCGAACCAATTGAAAAAATATTGATTTTAAAACTTATACATTGGAATTTGAATATAACAAGAGTTCTCATGCAAAAATATGCAAGGATTAAATTGCTGACGAGAAATGCCATAGGAAATGCTATAGCATTTCCTATGGCATTTCTTTATTTTACATTTTTTACAACCTTAAATTTCGAACTAATTGAAAAAAAATAATGATTTTAAAGCTTTACATTGGAATTTGAATATAACAAGAGTTCTCATGCAAAAATATGCAAGGATTAAATTGTTGACGAGAAATGCCATAGGAAATGCTAGCATTTCCTATAGCATTTCTTTATTTTACATTGTTTACGACCTAAAATTTTGAACCAATTGAAAAAATAATGATTTTAAGGCTTATACATTGGAATTTGAATATAGCAAGAGTTCTCATGCAAAAATATGCAAGGATTAAAATCTTGACGAGAAATGCAATAGGAAATGCTATAGCATTTCCTATAGCATTTCTTTATTTTACATTTTTTACAACCTTAAATTTCGAAACAATTGAAAAAATAATGATTTTAGGGCTTATACATTGGAATTTGAATATAACAAGAGTTGTCATGCAAAAATATGCAAGGATTAAATTGTTGACGAGAAATGCCACAGGAAATGCTATAGAATTTCCTATAGAATTTCTTTATTTTACATTGTTTACAACCTTAAATTTCGAACCAATTGAAAAAATAATGATTTAAGGGCTTATACATTGGAATTTAAATATAACAAGAGTTCTAATGCAAAAATATGCAAGGATTAAATTGTTGACGAGAAATGCCATAGGAAATGCTATAGCATTTCCTATAGCATTTATTTATTTTACATTTTTTACAACCTTAAATTTCGAACCAATTGAAAAATAATGTTTTTTAAGCTTATACATTGGAATTTGAATATAACAAGAGTTCTCATGCAAAAATATGCAAGGATTAAAATGTTGACGAGAAATGCCATAGGAAATGCTATAGCATTTCCTATGGCATTTCTTTATTTTACATTTTTTACAACCTTAAATTTTGAAACAATTGAAAAATAATGATTTTAAAGCTTATACTTTGGAATTTGAATATAACAAGAAATCTCATGCAAAAATATTCAAGGATTAAGTTGTTGACGAGAAATGCCATAGGAAATGCGATAGCATTTCCTATAGCATTTCTTTATTTTACATTTTTTACAACCTTAAATTTCGAATCAATTGAAAAAATAATGATTTTAAAGCTTATACATTGGAATTTTAATAGAACAAGAGTTCTCATGCAAAAATATGCAAGGATTAAATTGTTGACGAGAAATGCCATAGGAAATGCTATAGCATTTCCTATAGCATTTCTTTGTTTGACATTTTTTACAACCTTAAATTTCGAACCAATTGAAAAAATAATGGTTTTAGGGCTTATACATTGGAATTTGAATATAACAAGTGTTCTCATGAAAAAATATGCAAGGATTAAATTGTTGACGGGAAATGCCATAGGAAATGCTATAGCATTTCCTATAGCATTTCTTTATTTACATCTTTACAACCTTAAATTTCGAACCAATAGAAAAAATAATGATTTTAAAGCTTATACATTGGAATTTGAATATAAGAAGAGTTCTCATGCAAAAATATGCAAGGATTAAATTGTTGACGAGAAATGCCATAGGAAATGCTATAGCATTTCCTATAGCATTTCTTTATTTTACATTGTTTACAACCTTAAATTTTGAACCAATTTAAAAAAAAATGATTTTAAAGCTTATACATTGGAATTTGAATATAACAAGAGTTCTCATGCAAAAATATGCAAGGATTAAATTGTTGACGAGAAATGCCATAGGAAATGCTATAGCATTTCCTATAGCATTTCTTTATTTTACATTTTTTACAACCTTAAATTTCAAACCAATTGAAAAAATAATGATTTTAGGGATTATACATTGGATATTTAATATTACAAGCGTTCTCATGCAAAAATATGCAAGGATTAAATTGTAGACGTTAAATTCCATAGGAAATGTTATAGCATTTCTATATTTTACATATTTTACGACCTAAAAGTCGAACCAATTGAAAAAATAATGATTTTAGGGCTTATACATTGGAATTTGAATATAAGAAGAGTTCTCATGCAAAAATATGCAATTATTAAATTGTTGACGAGAAATGCCATAGGAAATGCTATAGCATTTCCTATAACATTTCTTTATTTTACATTTTTTACAACCTTAAATTTTGAACCAATTTAAAAAATAATGATTTTAAGGATTATACATTGGAATTTGAATATAACAAGAGTTCTCATGCAAAAATATGCAAGGATTAAATTGTTGACGAGAAATGCCATAGGAAATGCTATAGCATTTCCTATAGCATTTCTTTATTTTACATTTTTTACAACCTTAAATTTCAAACCAATTGAAAAAATAATGATTTTAGGGATTATACATTGGATATTTAATATTACAAGCGTTCTCATGCAAAAATATGCAAGGATTAAATTGTAGACGTTAAATTCCATAGGAAATGCCTATAGCATTTCTATATTTTACATATTTTACGACCTAAAAGTCGAACCAATTGAAAAAATAATGATTTTAGGGCTTATACATTGGAATTTTAATATAACAAGAGTTCTCATGCAAAAATATGCAATTATTAAATTGTTGACGAGAAATGCCATAGGAAATGCTATAGCATTTCCTATAACATTTCTTTATTTTACATTTTTTACAACCTTAAATTTTGAACCAATTTAAAAAATAATGATTTTAAGGATTATACATTGGAATTTGAATATAACAAGAGTTCTCATGTGAAAATATGCAAGGATTAAATTGTTGACGAGAAATGCCATAGGAAATGCTATAGCATTTCCTATAGCATTTCTTTAATTTACATTTTTTACAACCTTAAATTTCAAACCAATTGAAAAAATAATGATTTTAGGGTTTATACATTGAAATTTTAATATTACAAGCGTTCTCATGCAAAAATATGCAAGGATTAAATTGTTGACGTTAAATTTCCATAAGAAATGCTATAGCATTTCCTATAGAATTTCTTTATTTTATATTGTTTACGACCTAAAAGTCGAACCAATTGAAAAAATAATGATTTTAGGGCTTATACATTGGAATTTGAATATAATAAGAGTTCTCATGCAAAAATATGCAAGGATTAAATTGTTGACGAGAAATGCCAAACGAAATGCTATAGCATTTCCTATAGCATTTCTTTATTTTACATTTTTTACAACCTTAAATTTCGAACCAATTGAAAAACTAATGATTTTAGGGCTTATACATTGGAATTTTAATATAACAAGAGTTCTCATGCAAAAATATGCAAGGATTAAATTGTTGACGAGAAATGCCATAGGAAATGCTATAGAATTTCTTTATTTTACATTTCTTACAACCTTAAATTTCGAACCATTTGAAAATTAATGATTTTAGGGCTTATACATTGGAATTTTAATATAACAAGAGTTCTCATGCAAAAATATGCAAGGATTAAATTGTTGACGAGAAATGCCATAGGAAATGCTATGCATTTCCTATAGCATTTCTTTATTTCACATTTTTACAACCTTAAATTTTGAACCAATTGATATAAATAATGATTTTAGGGCTTATACATTGGAATTGAATATAACAAGAGTTCTCATGCAAAAATATACAAGGATTAAGTTGTTGACGAGAAATGCCATAGGAAATGCTTTAGCATTTCTTTATTTTACATTTTTTACAACCTTAAATTTCGAACCAATTGAAAAAATAATGATTTTAAAGCTTATACATTGGAATTTGAATATAATAAGAGTTCTCATGCAAAAATATGCAAGGATTAAATTGTTGACGAGAAATGCCATAAGTTATGCTATAGCATTTCCTATAGCATTTCTTTATTTTACATTTTTTACAACCTTAAATTTCGAACCAATTGAAAAAATAATGATTTTAGGGCTTATACATTGGATATTTAATATTACAAGCATTCTCATGCAAAAATATGCAAGGATTAAATTGTTGACGTTAAATTCCATAGGAAATGCTATAGCATTTCCTATAGCATTTCTATATTTTACATTGTTTACGACCTAAAAGTTGAACCAATTGAAAAAATAATGAGTTTAGGGCTTATACATTGGAATTTGAATATAACAAGAGTTCCCATGCCAAAATATGCAAGGATTAAATTGTTGACGAGAAATGCCATAGGAAATGCTATAGCATTTCTTTATTTGACATTTTTTACAACCTTAAATTTCGAACAAATTGAGAAAATAATGATTTTAGGGCTTATACATTGGAATTTGAATATAACAAGAGTTCCCATGCCAAAATATGCAAGGATTAAATTGTTGACGAGAAATGCCATAGGAAATGCTATAGCATTTCTTTATTTTACATTTTTTACAACCTTAAATTTCGAACCAATTGAAAAAATAATGATTTTAGGGCTTATACATTGGAATTTGAATATAACAAGAGTTCTCATGAAAAAATATGCAAGGATTAAATTGTTGACGAGAAATGCCATATGAAATGCTATAGAATTTCCTAGAGAATTTCTTTATTTTACATTTTTTACAACCATAAATTTCGAACCAATTGAAAAAATAATGATTTTACGGCTTATACATTGGAATTTGAATATAACAAGAGTTCTCATGCCAAAATATGCAAGGATTAAATTGGTGACGAGAAATGCCATAGGAAATGCTATAGCATTTCCTATAGCATTTCTTTATTTTACATTTTTTACAACTTAAATTTCGAACCAATTGAAAAAATAATGATTTTAGGGCTTATACATTGGAATTTGAATATAACAAGAGTTCTCATGAAAAAATATGCAAGGATTAAATTGTTGACGAGAAATGCCATAGGAAATGCTATAGCATTTCCTATAGAATTTCTTTATTTTACATTTTTTACAACCTTAAATTTCGAACCAATTGAAAAAATAATGATTTTAGGGCTTATACATTGGAATTTGAATATAACAAGAGTTCTCATGCAAAAATATGCAAGGATTAAATTGTTGACGAGAAATGTCATAGGAAATGCTATAGCATTTCCTATAGCATTTCTTTATTTGACTTTTTTACAACCTTAAATTTCGAACCAATTGAGAAAATAATGATTTTAGGGCTTATACATTGGAATTTGAATATAACAAGAGTTCTCATGCAAAAATATGCAAGGATTAAATTGTTGATGGGAAATGCTATAAGAAATGCTATAGTATTTCCTATAGCATTTCTTTATTTTACATTTTTTACAACCTTAAATTTCGAACCAATTGAAAAAATAATGATTTTAGGGCTTATACATTGGAATTTGAATATAACAAGAGTTCTCATGCAAAAATATGCAAGGATTAAATTGTTAACGAGAAATGCCATAGGAAATGCTATAGCATTTCCTATAGCATTTCTTTATTTGACTTTTTTACAACCTTAAATTTCGAACCAATTGAGAAAATAATGATTTTAGGGCTTATACATTGGAATTTGAATATAACAAGAGTTCTCATGCCAAAATATGCAAGGATTAAATTGTTGACGAGAAATTCCATAGGAAATGCTATAGCATTTCCTATAGCATTTCTTTATTTTACATTTTTTACAACCTTAAATTTCGAACCAATTGAAAAAATAATGATTTTAGGGCTTATACATTGGAATTTGAATATAACAAGAGTTCTCATGCAAAAATATGCAAGGATTAAATTGTTGACGAGAAATGCCATAGGAAATGCTATAGCATTTTCTATAGCATTTCTTTATTTGACTTTTTTACAACCTTAAATTTCGAACCAATTGAGAAAATAATGATTTTAGGGCTTATACATTGGAATTTGAATATAACAAGAGTTTTCATGCCAAAATATGCAAGGATTAAATTGTTGACGAGAAATTCCATAGGAAATGCTATAGCATTTCCTATAGCATTTCTTTATTGTACATTTTTTACAACCTTAAATTTCGAACCAATTGAAAAAATAATGATTTTAGGGCTTTTACATTGGAATTTGAATATAACAAGAGTTCTCATGAAAAAATATGCAAGGATTAAATTGTTGACGAGAAATGCCATATGAAATGCTATAGAATTTCCTATAGAATTTCTTTATATTACATTTTTTACAACCTTAAATTTCGAACCAATTGAAAAAATAATGATTTTAGGGCTTATACATTGGAATTTGAATATAACAAGTGTTCTCATGCAAAAATATGCAAGGATTAAATTGCTGACGAGAAATGCCATAGGAAATGCTATAGAATTTCCTATAGCATTTCTTTATTTTACATTTTTTACGACCTTAAATTTCGAACCAATTGAAAAAATAATGATTTTAAAGCTTATACATTGGAATTTTAATATAACAAGAGTTCTCATGCAAAAATATGCAAGGATTAAATTGTTGACGAGAAATGCCATAGGAAATGCTATAGCATTTCCTATAGCATTTCTTTATTTTACATTTTTTACGACCTTAAATTTCGAACCAATTGAAAAAATAATGATTTTAAAGCTTATATATTGGAATTTTAATATGACAAGGGTTCTCATGCAAAAATATGCAAGGATTAAATTGTTGACGAGAAATGCCATAGGAAATGCTATAGCATTTCCTATAGCATTTCTTTATTTGACTTTTTTACAACCTTAATTTTTGAACCAATTGAGAAAATAATGATTTTAGGGCTTATACATTGGAATTTGAATATAACAAGAGTTCTCATGCAAAAATATGCAAGGATTAAATTGTTGACGAGAAATGCCATAGGAAATGCTATAGCATTTCCTATAGCATTTCTTTATTTGACTTTTTTACAACCTTAAATTTCGAACCAATTGAGAAAATAATGATTTTAGGGCTTATACATTGGAATTTGAATATAACAAGAGTTCTCATGCCAAAATATGCAAGGATTAAATTGTTGACGAGAAATGCCATAGGAAATGCTATAGCATTTCCTATAGCATTTCTTTATTTGACTTTTTTACAACCTTAAATTTCGAACCAATTGAGAAAATAATGATTTTAGGGCTTATACATTGGAATTTGAATATAACAAGAGTTCTCATGCCAAAATATGCAAGGATTAAATTGTTGACGAGAAATGCCATAGGAAATGCTATAGCATTTCCTATAGCATTTCTTTATTTTACATTTTTTACAACCTTCAATTTCGAACCAATTGAAAAAATAACGATTTTAGGGCTTATACATTGGAATTTGAATATAACAAGAGTTCTCATGAAAAAATATGCAAGGATTAAATTATTGACGAGAAATGCCATAGGAAATGCTATAGTATTTCCTATAGCATTTCTTTATTTTACATTTTTTACGACCTTAAATTTCGAACCAATTGAAAAAATAATGATTTTAGGGCTTATACATTGGAATTTGAATATAACAAGAGTTCTCATGCAAAAATATGCAAGGATTAAATTGTTGACGAGAAATGCCATAGGAAATGCTATAGTATTTCCTATAGCATTTCTTTATTTTACATTTTTTACGACCCTAAATTTCGAACCAATTTAAAAAATAATGATTTTAAAGCTTATACATTGGAATTAGAATATAACAGGAGTTCTCATGCAAAAATATGCAAGGATTAAATAGTTGACGAGAAATGCCATAGGAAATGCTATAGCATTTCCTATAGCATTTCTTTATTCTACAATTTTTACAACCTTAAATTTCGAACCAATTGAAAAAATAATGATTTTAGGGCTTATACATTGGAATTTGAATATAACAAGAGTTCTCATGCAAAAATATGCAAGGATTAAATAGTTGACGAGAAATGCCATAGGAAATGCTATAGCATTTCCTATAGCATTTCTTTATTTTACATTGTTTACGACCTAAAATTCGAACCAATTGAAAAAATAATGATTTTAGGGCTTATACATTGTAATTTGAATATAAAAAGAGTTCTCATGAAAAAATATGCAAGGATTAAATTGTTGACGAGAAATGCCACAGGAAATGCTATAGCATTTTCTATAGCATTTATTTATTTTACATTTTTTACAACCTTAAATTTCGAATCAATTGAAAAAATAATGATTTTAAAGCTTATACATTGGAATTTGAATATAACAAGAGTTCTCATGAAAAAATATGCAAGGATTAAATTGTTGACGAGAAATGCCATAGGAAATGCTATAGCATTTCCTATAGCATTTCTTTATTTGACTTTTTTACAACCTTAAATTTCGAACCAATTGAGAAAATAAATATTTTAGGGTTTATACATTGGAATTTGAATATAACAAGTGTTCTTATGCACTAAAATGCAAGGATTAAATTGTTGACGAGAAATGCCATAGGAAATGTTATAGCATTTCCTATTGCATTTCTTTATTTTACATTTTGTACAACCTTAAATTTTGAACCAATTGAAAAAATAATGATTTTAGGGCTTATACATTGGAATTTGAATATAACAAGAGTTCTCATGAAAAAATATGCAAGGATTAAATTGTTGACGAGAAATGCCATAGGAAATGCTATAGAATTACCTATAGAATTTCTTTATTTTACATTTTTTATAACCTTAAATTTCGAACCAATTGAAAAAATAATGATTTTAGGGCTTATACATTGGAATTTGAATATAACAAGAGTTCTCATGCAAAAATATGCAAGGATTAAATTGTTGACGAGAAATGCCATAGGAAATGCTATAGTATTTCCTATAGCATTTCTTTTTTTACATTATTTACGACCTTCAATTTCGAACCAATTGAAAAAATAATGATTTTAAAGCTTATACATTGAAATTTGAATATAAAAAGAGTTCTCATGAAAAAATATGCAAGGATTAAATTGTTGACGAGAAATGCCATAGGAAATGCTATAGCATTTTCTATAGCATTTCTTTATTTTACATTTTTTACAACCTTAAATTTCAAACCAATTGAAAAAATAATGATTTTAGGGCTTATACATTGGAATTTGAATATAACAAGAGTTCTCATGCAAAAATATGCAAGGATTAAATTGTTGACGAGAAATGCCATAGCATTTCCTATCGCATTTCTTTATTTTACATTGTTTACGACCTAAAATTTCAAACCAATTGAGAAAATAATGATTTTAGGGCTTATACATTGGAATTTGAATATAACAAGAGTTCTCATGCAAAAATATGCAAGGATTAAATTGTTGACGAGAAATGCCATAGGAAATGCTATAGCATTTCCTATAGCATTTCTTTATTTGACATTTTTTACAACCTTAAATTTCGAACCAATTGAGAAAATAATGATTTTATGGCTTATACATTGGAATTTGAATATAACAAGAGTTCTCATGCCAAAATATGCAAGGATTAAATTGTTGACGAGAAATGCCATAGGAAATGCTATAGCATTTCCTATAGCATTTCTTTATTTTACATTTTTTACGACCTTAAATTTCGAATCAATTGAAAAAATAATGATTTTAAAGCTTATACATTGGAATTTGAATATAACAAGAGTTGTCATGAAAAAATATGCAAGGATTAAATTGTTGACGAGAAATGCCATAGGAAATGCTATAGCATTTCCTATAGCATTTCTTTATTTGACTTTTTTACAACCTTAAATTTCGAACCAATTGAGAAAATAAATATTTTAGGGTTTATACATTGGAATTTGAATATAACAAGTGTTCTTATGCACTAAAATGCAAGGATTAAATTGTTGACGAGAAATGCCATAGGAAATGTTATAGCATTTCCTATTGCATTTCTTTATTTTACATTTTGTACAACCTTAAATTTTGAACCAATTGAAAAAATAATGATTTTAGGGCTTATACATTGGAATTTGAATATAACAAGAGTTCTCATGAAAAAATATGCAAGGATTAAATTGTTGACGAGAAATGCCATAGGAAATGCTATAGAATTACCTATAGAATTTCTTTATTTTACATTTTTTATAACCTTAAATTTCGAACCAATTGAAAAAATAATGATTTTAGGGCTTATACATTGGAATTTTAATATAACAAGAGTTCTAAAATTTCGAACCAATTGAAAAAATAATGATTTTAGGGTTTATACATTGGAATTTGAATATAACAAGAGTTCTCATGCAAAAATATGCAAGGATTAAAATGTTGACGAGAAATGCCATAGGAAATGCTATAGCATTTCCTATAGCATTTCTTTATTTTACATTTTTTACAACCTTAAATTTCAAACCAATTGAAAAAATAATGATTTTAGGGCTTATACATTGGAATTTGAATATAACAAGAGTTCTCATGCAAAAATATGCAAGGATTAAATTGTTGACGAGAAATGCCATAGGAAATGCTATAGTATTTCCTATAGCATTTCTTTATTTTACATTATTTACGACCTTCAATTTCGAACCAATTGAAAAAATAATGATTTTAAAGCTTATACATTGGAATTTGAAAAGAACAAGAGTTCTCATGCAAAAATATGCAAGGATTAAATTGTTGACGAGAAATGCCATTGGAAATGATATAGCATTTCTTTATTTGACTTTTTTACAACCTTAAATTTCGAACCAATTGAGAAAATAATGATTTTAAGGCTTATACATTGGAATTTGAATATACCAAGAGATCTCATGCATAAATATGCAAGGATTAAATTGTTGACGAAAAATGCCATAGATAGCATTTCTTTATTTTACATTTTTTACAACCTTAAATTTCGAACCAATTGAAAAAATAATGATTTTAGGGCTTATATATTGGAATTTGAATATAACAAGAGTTCTCATGAAAAAATATGCAAGTATTAAATTGTTGACGAGAAATGCCATAGGAAATGCTATAGAATTTCCTATAGAATTTCTTTATTTTACATTTTTTACAACCTTAAATTTGGAACCAATTGAAAAAATAATTATTTTAGGGCTTATACATTGGAATTTGAATATAACAAGAGTTCTCATGCAAAAATATGCAAGGATTAAAATGTTGACGAGATATGCCATAGGAAATGCTATAGCATTTCATATAGCATTTCTTTATTTTACATTTTTTACAACCTTAAATTTCGAACCAATTGAAAAAATAATTATTTTAGGGCTTATACATTGGAATTTGAATATACCAAGAGTTCTCATGCAAAAATATGCAAGGATTAAATTGTTGACGAGAAATGCCATAGGAAATGCTAGCATTTCCTATAGCATTTCTTTATTTTACATTGTTTACGACCTGAAATTCGAACCAATTGAAAAAATAATGATTTTAGGGCTTATACATTGGAATTTGAATATAACAAGAGTTCTCATGCAAAAATATGCAAGGATTAAATTGTTGACGAGAAATGCCATAGGAAATGCTATAGTATTTCCTATAGCATTTCTTGATTTTACATTATTTACGACATTCAATTTCGAACCAATTGAAAAAATAATGATTTTAAAGCTTATACATTGGAATTTGAAAAGAACAAGAGTTCTCATGCAAAAATATGCAAGGATTAAATTGTTGACGAGAAATGCCATTGGAAATGATATAGCATTTCCTTATTTGACTTTTTTACAACCTTAAATTTCGAACCAATTGAGAAAATAATGATTTTAAGGCTTATACATTGGAATTTGAATATACCAAGAGATCTCATGCATAAATATGCAAGGATTAAATTGTTGACGAGAAATGCCATAGATAGCATTTCTTTATTTTACATTTTTTACAACCTTAAATTTCGAACCAATTGAAAAAATAACGATTTTAGGGCTTATATATTGGAATTTGAATATAACAAGAGTTCTCATGAAAAAATATGCAAGTATTAAATTGTTGACGAGAAATGCCATAGGAAATGCTATAGAATTTCCTATAGAATTTCTTTATTTTACATTTTTTACAACCTTAAATTTGGAACCAATTGAAAAAATAATTATTTTAGGGCTTATACATTGGAATTTTAATATAACAAGAGTTCTCATGCAAAAATATGCAAGGATTAAATTGTTGGCGAGAAATGCCATAGGAAATGCTATAGTATTTCCTATAGCATTTCTTTATTTTACTTTTTTTACAACCTTAAATTTCGAACTAATTGAAAAAATAATGATTTTAAAGCTTATACATTGGAATTTAAATATAACAAGAGTTCTCATGCAAAAATATGCAAGGATTAAATTGTTGACGAGAAATGCCATAGGAAATGCTAGCATTTCCTATAGCATTTCTTTATTTTACATTGTTTACGACCTAAAATTCGAACCAATTGAAAAAATAATGATTTTAGGGCTTATACATTGTAATTTGAATATAAAAAGAGTTCTCATGCAAAAATATGCAAGTATTAAATTGTTGACGAGAAATGCCATAGGAAATGCTATAGAATTTCCTAAAGAATTTCTTTATTTTACATTTTTACAACCTTAAATTTCGAACCAAATGAAAACGTAATGATTTTAAAGCTTATACATTGGAATTTGAATATAACAAGAGTTCTCATGCAAAAATATGCAAGGATTAAATTGTTGATGAAAAATGCCATAGGAAATGCTATAGCATTTTCTATAGCATTTCTTTATTTGAAATTTTTTACAACCTCAAATTTCGAACCAATTGAGAAAATAATGATTTTATGGCTTATACATTGGAATTTGAATATAACAAGAGTTCTCATGCCAAAATATGCAAGGATTAACTTGTTGACGAGAAATGCCATAGGAAATGCTATAGCATTTCCTATAGCATTTCTTTATTTTACATTTTTTACAACCTTAAATTTAGAACCAATTTTAAAAAAAATGGTTTTAGGGCTTATACATTAGAATTTGAATATAATAAGAGTTCTCATGAAAAAATATGCAAGGATTAAATTGTTGACGAGAAATGCTATAGGAAATGCTATAGAATTTCCTATAGAATTTCTTTATTTTACATTTTTTACAACCTTAAATTTTGAACCAATTTAAAAAATAATGATTTTAGGGCTTATACATTGTAATTTGAATATAAAAAGAGTTCTCATGCAAAAATATGCAAGGATTAAATTGTTGACGAGAAATGCCATAGGAAATGCTATAGCATTTCCTATAGCATTTCTTTATTTTACATTGTTTACGACCTAAAATTCGAACCAATTGTAAAAATAATGATTTTAGGGCTTATACATTGTAATTTGAATATAAAAAGAGTTCTCATGCAAAAATATGCAAGGATTAAATTGTTGACGAGAAATGCCATAGGAAATGCTATAGCATTTCCTATACCATTTCTTTATTTTACATTTTTTACAACCTTAAATTTCGAAGCAATTGAAAAAATAATGATTTTAGGGCTTATACATTGTAATTTGAATATAAAAAGAGTTCTCTTGAGAAAATATGCAAGGATTAAATTGTTGACGAGAAATGCCATAGGAAATGCTATAGTATTTCCTATAGCATTTCTTTATTTTACATTTTTTACAACCTTAAATTTCGAACTAATTGAAAAAATAATGATTTTAAAGCTTATACATTGGAATTTGAATATAACTACAGTTCTCATGGAAACATATGCAAGGATTAAATTGTTGACGAAAAATGCCATAGGAAATGCTAGCATTTCCTATAGCATTTCTTTATTTTACATTATTTACGACCTAAAATTTAGAACCAATTGAAAAAATAATGATTTTAGGGCTTATACATTGGAATTTGAATATAACAAGAGTTCTCATGCAAAAATATGCAAGGACTAAATTGTTGACGAGAAATGCCATAGGAAATGCTATAGCATTTCCTATAGCATTTCTTTATTTGACTTTTTTTACAACCTTAAATTTCGAACTAATTGAGAAAATAATGATTTTAGGGCTTATACATTGGAATTTGAATATAACAAGAGTTCTCATGCCAAAATATGCAAGGATTAAATTGTTGACGAGAAATGCCATAGGAAATGCTATAGCATTTCCTATAGCATTTCTTTATTTTACATTTTTTACGACCTTAAATTTCGAACCAATTGAAAAAATAATGATTTTAGGGCTTGTACATTGGAGTTTGAATATAACAAGAGTTCTCATGAAAAAATATGCAAGGATTAAATTGTTGACGAGAAATGCCATAGGAAATGCTATAGAATTTCCTAAAGAATTTCTTTATTTTACATTTTTAAAACCTTAAATTTCGAACCAATTGAAAAATTAATGATTTTAGGGCTTATACATTGGAATTTAAATATATCAAGAGTTCTCATGCAAAAATATGCAAGGATTAATCTGTTGACAAGAATTTCCATAGGAAATGCTAGCATTTCCTATAGCATTTCTTTATTTTACATTTTTTACAACCTTAAATTTCAAACCAATTGAAAAAATAATGATTTTAGGGCTTATACATTGGAATTTTAATATAACAAGAGTTCTCATGCAAAAATATGCAAGGATTAAATTGTTGACGAGAAATGCCATAGGAAATGTTATAGCATTTCCTATAGCATTTCTTTATTTTACATTTTGTACAACCTTAAATTTCGAACCAATTGACAAAAATAATGATTTTAGGGCTTATACATTGGAATTTGAATATAACAAGAGTTCTCATGCAAAAATATGCAAGGATTAAATTGTTGACGAGAAATGCCATAGGAAATGTTATAGTATTTCCTATAGCATTTCTTTATTTTACATTTTTTAAGACCTTAAATTTCGAACCAATTGAAAAAATAATGATTTTAAAGCTTATACATTGGAATTTGAATAGAACAAGAGTTCTCATGCAAAAATATGCAAGGATTAAATTGTTGACGAGAAATGCCATAGGAAATGATATAGCATTTCCTATAGCATTTCTTTATTTGACTTTTTTACAACCTTAAATTTCGAACCAATTGAGAAAATAATGATTTTAGGGCTTATACATTAGAATTTGAATATAACAAGAGTTCTCATGCCAAAATATGCAAGGATTAAATTGTTGACGAGAAATACCATAGGAAATGCTAGCATTTCCTATAGCATTTCTTTATTTTACATTTTTTACAACCTTAAATTTTGAACCAATTAAAAAAATAATGATTTTACGGCTTATACATTGGAATTTGAATATAACAAGAGTTCTCATGAAAAAATATGCAAGTATTAAATTGTTGACGAGAAATGCCATAGGAAATGCTATATCATTTCCTATAGCATTTCTTTATTTTACATTGTTTACGACCTAAAATTCGAACCAATTGAAAAAATAATGATTTTAGGGCTTATACATTGTAATTTGAATATAAAAAGAGTTCTCATGCAAAAATATGCAAGGATTAAATTGTTGACGAGAAATGCCATAGGAAATGCTATAGCATTTCCTGTAGCATTTCTTTATTTTTTCATTTTTTACAACCTTAAATTTCGAAGCAATTGAAAAAATAATGATTTTAGGGCTTATACATTGTAATTTGAATATAAAAAGAATTCTCTTGAGAAAATATGCAAGGATTAAATTGTTGACGAGAAATGCCATAGGAAATGCTATAGTATTTCCTATAGCATTTCTTTATTTTACATTTTTTACAACCTTAAATTTCGAACTAATTGAAAAAATAATGATTTTTAAGCTTATACATTGGAATTTGAATATAACAAGAGTTCTCATGGAAACATATGCAAGGATTAAATTGTTGACGAAAAATGCCATAGGAAATGCTAGCATTTCCTATAGCATTTCTTTATTTTACATTATTTACGACCTAAAATTTCGAACCAATTGAAAAAATAATTATTTTAGGTCTTATATATTGGAATTTGAATATAACAAGAGTTCTCATGCAAAAATATGCAAGGATTAAATTGTTGACGAGAAATGCCATAGGAAATGCTATAGCATTTCCTATAGCATTTCTTTATTTGACATTTTTTACAACCTTAAATTTCGAACTAATTGAGAAAATAATGATTTTAGGGCTTATACATTGGAATGTGAATATAACAAGAGTTCTCATGCCAAAATATGCAAGGATTAAATTGTTGACGAGAAATGCCATAGGAAATGTTATAGCATTTCCTATAGCATTTCTTTATTTTACATTTTTTACAACCTTAAATTTCGAACCAATTGAAAAAATAATGATTTTAGGGCTTATACATTGGAGTTTGAATATAACAAGAGTTCTCATGAAAAAATATGCAAGGATTAAATTGTTGACGAGAAATGCCATAGGAAATGCTATAGAATTTCCTAAAGAATTTCTTTATTTTACATTTTTAAAACCTTAAATTTCGAACCAATTGAAAAATTAATGATTTTAGGGCTTATACATTGGAATTTAAATATATCAAGAGTTCTCATGCAAAAATATGCAAGGATTAATCTGTTGACAAGAATTTCCATAGGAAATGCTATAGCATTTCCTATAGCATTTCTTTATTTTACATTTTTTACAACCTTAAATTTCAAACCAATTGAAAAAATAATGATTTTAGGGCTTATACATTGGAATTTGAATATAACAAGAGTTCTCATGCAAAAATATGCAAGGATTAAATTGTTGACGAGAAATGCCATAGGAAATGTTATAGCATTTCCTATAGCATTTCTTTATTTTACATTTTTTACAACCTTAAATTTCGAACCAATTGACAAAAATAATGATTTTAGGGCTTATACATTGGAATTTGAATATAACAAGAGTTCTCATGCAAAAATATGCAAGGATTAAATTGTTGACGAGAAATACCATAGGAAATGTTATAGTATTTCCTATAACATTTCTTTATTTTACATTTTTTACGACCTTAAATTTCGAACCAATTGAAAAAATAATGATTTTAAAGCTTATACATTGGAATTTGAATAGAACAAGAGTTCTCATGCAAAAATATGCAAGGATTAAATTGTTGACGAGAAATGCCATAGGAAATGATATAGCATTTCCTATAGCATTTCTTTATTTGACTTTTTTACAACCTTAAATTTCGAACCAATTGAGAAAATAATGATTTTAGGGCTTATACATTAGAATTTGAATATAACAAGAGTTCTCATGCAAAAATATGCAAGGATTAAATTGTTGACGAGAAATGCCATAGGAAATGCTATAGCATTTCCTATAGCATTTCTTTATTTGACTTTTTTACAACCTTAAATTTCGAACCAATTGAGAAAATAATGATTTTAGGGCTTATACATTGGAATTTAAATATATCAAGAGTTCTCATGCAAAAATATGCAAGGATTAATCTGTTGACAAGAATTTCCATAGGAAATGCTATAGCATTTCCTATAGCATTTCTTTATTTTACATTTTTTACAACCTTAAATTTTGAACCAATTGAAAAAATAATGATTTTAGGGCTTATACATTGGAATTTGAATATAAAAAGAGTTCTCATGCAAAAATATGCAAGGATTAAATTGTTGACGAGAAATGCCATAGCATTTCCTATCGCATTTCTTTATTTTACATTGTTTACGACCTAAAATTTCAAACCAATTGAAAAAATAATGATTTTAGGGCTTATACATTGGAATTTGAATATAACAAGAGTTCTCATGAAAAAATATGCAAGGATTAAATTTTTGACGAGAAATGCCATAGGAAATGCTATAGTATTTCCTATAGCATTTCTTTATTTTACATTTTTTACGACCTTAAATTTCGAACCAATTGAAAAAATAATGATTTTAAAGCTTATACATTGGAATTTGAATAGAACAAGAGTTCTCATGCCAAAATATGCAAGGATTAAATTGTTGACGAGAAATGCCATAGGAAATGCTATAGCATTTCTTTATTTGAAATTTTTTACAACCTTAAATTTCGAATTAATTGAGAAAATAATGATTTTAGGGCTTATACATTGGAATTTGAATATAACAAGAGTTCTCATGCAAAAATATGCAAGGATTAAATTGTTGACGAGAAATGCCATAGGAAATGCTATAGCATTTCCTATAGCATTTCTTTATTTGAAATTTTTTACAACCTTAAATTTCGAACCAATTGAAAAAATAATGATTTTAAAGCTTATACATTGGAATTTGAATATAACAAGAGTTCTCATGCAAAAATATGCAAGGATTAAATTGTTGATGAAAAATGCCATAGCATTTCCTATAGCATTTCTTTATTTTACATTGTTTACGACCTAAAATTTCAAACCAATTGAAAAAATAATGATTTTAGGGCTTATACATTGGAATTTGAATATAACAAGAGTTCTCATGCAAAAATATGCAAGGATTAAATTGTTGACGAGAAATGCCATAGGAAATGCTATAGTATTTCCTATAGCATTTCTTTATTTGAAATTTTTTACAACCTTAAATTTCGAACCAATTGAGAAAATAATGATTTTAGGGCTTATAGATTGGAATTTGAATATAACAAGAGTTCTCATGCCAAAATATGCAAGGATTAAATTATTGACGAGAAATGCCATAGGAAATGCTATAGCATTTCCTATAGCATTTCTTTATTTTACATTTTTTACGACCTTAAATTTCGAACCAATTTAAAAAAAATGGTTTTAGAGCTTATACATTGGAATTTGAATATAACAAGAGTTCTCATGAAAAAATATGCAAGGATTAAATTGTTGACGAGAAATGCCATTGGAAATGCTATAGAATTTCCTATAGAATTTCTTTATTTTACATTTTTTACAACCTTAAATTTTGAACCAATTAAAAAAATAATGATTTTAGGGCTTATACATTGTAATTTTAATATAAAAAGAGTTCTCATGCAAAAATATGCAACGATTAAATTGTTGACGAGAAATGCCATAGGAAATGCTATAGCATTTCCTATAGCATTTCTTTATTTTACATTGTTTACGACCTAAAATTCGAACCAATTGAAAAAATAATGATTTTAGGGCTTATACATTGTAGTTTGAATATAAAAAGAGTTCTCATGCAAAAATATTCAATGATTAAATTGTTGACGAGAAATGCCATAGAAAATGCTATAGCATTTCCTATAGCATTTCTTTATTTTACATTTTTTACAACCTTAAGTTTCGAACAAATTGAAAAAATAATGATTTTAGGGCTTATACATTGGAATTTGAATATAACAAGAGTTCTCAAGCAAAAATATGCAAGGATTAAATTGTTGACGAGAAATGCCATAGGAAATGCTATAGTATTTCCTATAGCATTTCTTTATTTTACATTTTTTACAACCTTAAATTTTGAACCAATTGAAAAATAATGATTTTAGGGCTTATACATTGTAATTTGAATATAAAAAGAGTTCTCATGCAAAAATATGCAAGGATTAAATTGTTGACGAGAATTGCCATAGGAAATGCTATAGAATTTCCTAAAGAATTTCTTTATTTTACATTTTTACAACCTTAAATTTCAAACCAATTGAAAAAATAATGATTTTAGGGCTTATACATTGGAATTTGAATATAACAAGAGTTCTCATGCAAAAATATGCAAGGGTTAAATTGTTGACGAGAAATGCCATAGGAAATGCTATAGTATTTCCTATAACATTTCTTTATTTTACATTTTTTACAACCTTAAATTTCGATCTAATTGAAAAAATAATGATTTTAAAGCTTATACATTAGAATTTGAATATAACAAGAGTTCTTATGGAAACATATGCAAGGATTAAATTGTTGACGAAAAATGCCATAGGAAATGTTAGCATTTCCTATAGCATTTCTTTATTTTACATTGTTTACGACCTAAAATTTTGAACCAATTGAAAAAATAATGATTTTAGGGCTTATACATTGGAATTTGAATATAACAAGTGTTCTCATGCAAAAATATGCAAGGATTAAATTGTTGATGAGAAATACCATAGGAAATGCTATAGCATTTCCTATAGCATTTCTTTATTTGACATTTTTTACAACCTTAAATTTCGAACTAATTGTGAAAATAATGATTTTAGGTCTTATGCATTGGAATTTGAATATAACAAGAGTTCTCATGCCAAAATATGCAAGGATTAAATTGTTGACGAGAAATGCCATAGGAAATGCTATAGCATTTCCTATAGCATTTCTTTATTTTACATTTTTTACAACCTTAAATTTCGAACCAATTGAAAAAATAATGATTTTAGGGCTTATACATTGGAGTTTGAATATAACAAGAGTTCTCATGAAAAAATATGCAAGGATTAAATTGTTGACGAGAAATGCCATAGGAAATGCTATAGAATTTCCTAAAGAATTTCTTTATTTTACATTTTTACAACCTTAAATTTCAAACCAATTGAAAAAATAATGATTTTAGGGCTTATACATTGGAATTTGAATATAACAAGAGTTCTCCAGCAAAAATATGCAAGGATTAAATTGTTGACGAGAAATGCCATAGTAAATGCTATAGTATTTCCTATAGCATTTCTTTATTTTACATTTTTTACAACCTTAAGTTTCGAACCAATTGAAAAAATAATTATTTTAGGGCTTATACATTGTAATTTGAATATAAAAAGAGTTCTCATGCAAAAATATTCAATGATTAAATTGTTGATGAGAAATGCCATAGAAAATGCTATAGCATTTCCTATAGCATTTCTTTATTTTACATTTTTTACAACCTTATGTTTCGAACCAATTGAAAAAATAATGATTTTAGGGCTTATACATTGGAATTTGAATATAACAAGAGTTCTTAAGCAAAAATATGCAAGGATTAAATTGTTGACGAGAAATGCCATAGGAAATGCTATAGTATTTCCTATAGCATTTCTTTATTTTACATTTTTTACAACCTTAAATTTTGAACCAATTGAAAAATAATGATTTTAGGGCTTATACATTGTAATTTGAATATAAAAAGAGTTCTCATGCAAAAATATGCAAGGATTAAATTGTTGACGAGAAATACCATAGGAAATGCTATAGAATTTCCTAAAGAATTTCTTTATTTTACATTTTTACAACCTTAAATTTCAAACCAATTGAAAAAATAATTATTTTAGGGCTTATACATTGGAATTTGAATATAACAAGAGTTCTCATGCAAAAATATGCAAGGATTAAATTGTTGACGAGAAATGCCATAGGAAATGCTATAGTATTTCCTATCGCATTTCTTTATTTTACATTTTTTACAACCTTAGATTTCGAACTAATTTAAAAAATAATGATTTTAAAGCTTATACATTGGAATTTGAATATAACAAGAGTTCTTATGGAAACATAAGCAAGGATTAAATTGTTGACGAAAAATGCCATAGGAAATGCTAGCATTTCCTATAGCATTTCTTTATTTTACATTGTTTACGACCTAAAATTTCGAACCAATTGAAAAAATAATGATTTTAGGGCTTATACATTGGAATTTGAATATAACAAGAGTTCTCATGCAAAAATATGCAAGGATTAAATTTGTTGACGAGAAATGCCATAGGAAATGCTATAGCATTTCCTATAGCATTTCTTTATTTGACATTTTTTACAACCTTAAATTTCGAACTAATTGAGAAAATAATGATTTTAGGGCTTATACATTGGAATTTGAATATAACAAGAGTTCTCATGCCAAAATATGCAAGGATTAAATTGTTGACGAGAAATGCCATAGGAAATGCTATAGCATTTCCTATAGCATATCTTTATTTTACATTTTTTACAACCTTAAATTTCGAACCAATTGAAAAAATAATGATTTTAGGGCTTATACATTAGAGTTTGAATATAACAAGAGTTCTCATGAAAAAATATGCAAGGATTAAAATGTTGACGAGAAATGCCTTAGGAAATGCTATAGCATTTCCTATAGAATTTCTTTATTTTACATTGTTTACGACCTAAAATTTCGAACCAATTGAAAAAATAATGATTTTAGGGCTTATACATTGGAATTTGAATATAACAAGAGTTCTCATGCAAAAATATGCAAGGATTAAAATGTTGACGAGAAATGCCTTAGGAAATGCTATAGCATTTCCTATAGCATTTCTTTATTTTACATTTTTTACAACCTTAAATTTCAAACCAATTGAAAAAATAATGATTTTAGGGCTTATACATTGGAATTTTAATATTACAAGCGTTCTCATGCAAAAATATGCAAGGATTAAATTGTTGACGAGAAATGCCATAGGAAATGCTATAGCATTTCCTATAGCATTTCTTTATTTTACATTGTTTATGACCTAAAATTCGAACCAATTGAAAAAATAGTGATTTTAGGGCTTATACATTAGAATTTGAATTTAACAAGAGTTCTCATGCAAAAATATGCAAGGATTAAATTGTTGACGAGGAATGCCATAAGAAATGCTATAGCATTTCCTATAGCATTTCTTTATTTTACAACCTTAAATTTCGAACAAATTGAAAAAATAATGATTTTAGGGCTTATACATTGGAATTTTAATATTACAAGCGTTCTCATGCAAAAATATGCAAGGATCAAATTGTTGACGAGAAATGCCATAGGAAATGCTATAGCATTTCCTATAGCATTTCTTTATTTTACATTGTTTATGACCTAAAATTCGAACCAATTGAAAAAATAGTGATTTTAGGGCTTATACATTAGAATTTGAATTTAACAAGAGTTCTCATGCAAAAATATGCAAGGATTAATCTGTTGACAAGAATTTCCATAGGAAATGCTATAGCATTTCCTATAGCATTTCTTTATTTTACATTTTTTACAACCTTAAATTTTGAACCAATTGAAAAAATAATGATTTTAGGGCTTATACATTGGAATTTGAATATAAAAAGAGTTCTCATGCAAAAATATGCAAGGATTAAATTGTTGACGAGAAATGCCATAGCATTTCCTATCGCATTTCTTTATTTTACATTGTTTACGACCTAAAATTTCAAACCAATTGAAAAAATAATGATTTTAGGGCTTATACATTGGAATTTGAATATAACAAGAGTTCTCGTGAAAAAATATGCAAGGATTAAATTTTTGACGAGAAATGCCATAGGAAATGCTATAGTATTTCCTATAGCATTTCTTTATTTTACATTTTTTACGACCTTAAATTTCGAACCAATTGAAAAAATAATGATTTTAAAGGTTATACATTGGAATTTGAATAGAACAAGAGTTCTCATGCCAAAATATGCAAGGATTAAATTGTTGACGAGAAATGCCATAGGAAATGCTATAGCATTTCTTTATTTGAAATTTTTTACAACCTTAAATTTCGAACCAATTGAGAAAATAATGATTTTAGGGCTTATACATTGGAATTTGAATATAACAAGAGTTCTCATGCAAAAATATGCAAGGATTAAATTGTTGACGAGAAATGCCATAGGAAATGCTCCTATAGCATTTCTTTATTTGAAATTTTTTACAACCTTAAATTTCGAACCAATTGAAAAAATAATGATTTTAAAGCTTATACATTGGAATTTGAATATAACAAGAGTTCTCATGCAAAAATATGCAAGGATTAAATTGTTGATGAAAAATGCCATAGCATTTCCTATAGCATTTCTTTATTTTACATTGTTTACGACCTAATATTTCAAACCAATTGAAAAAATAATGATTTTAGGGCTTATACATTGGAATTTGAATATAACAAGAGTTCTCATGCAAAAATATGCAAGGATTAAATTGTTGACGAGAAATGCCATTGGAAATGCTATAGAATTTCCTATAGAATTTATTTATTTTACATTTTTTACAACCTTAAATTTTGAACCAATTAAAAAAATAATGATTTTAGGGCTTATACATTGTAATTTTAATATAAAAAGAGTTCTCATGCAAAAATATGCAACGATTAAATTGTTGACGAGAAATGCCATAGGAAATGCTATAGCATTTCCTATAGCATTTCTTTATTTTACATTGTTTACGACCTAAAATTCGAACCAATTGAAAAAATAATGATTTTAGGGCTTATACATTGTAGTTTGAATATAAAAAGAGTTCTCATGCAAAAATATTCAATGATTAAATTGTTGACGAGAAATGCCATAGAAAATGCTATAGCATTTCCTATAGCATTTCTTTATTTTACATTTTTTACAACCTTAAGTTTCGAACCAATTGAAAAAATAATGATTTTAGGGCTTATACATTGGAATTTGAATATAACAAGAGTTCTCAAGCAAAAATATGCTAGGATTAAATTGTTGACGAGAAATGCCATAGGAAATGCTATAGTATTTCCTATAGCATTTCTTTATTTTACATTTTTTACAACCTTAAATTTTGAACCAATTGAAAAATAATGATTTTAGGGCTTATACATTGTAATTTGAATATAAAAAGAGTTCTCATGCAAAAATATGCAAGGATTAAATTGTTGACGAGAATTGCCATAGGAAATGCTATAGAATTTCCTAAAGAATTTCTTTATTTTACATTTTTACAACCTTAAATTTCAAACCAATTGAAAAAATAATGATTTTAGGGCTTATACATTGGAATTTGAATATAACAAGAGTTCTAATGCAAAAATATGCAAGGGTTAAATTGTTGACGAGAAATGCCATAGGAAATGCTATAGTATTTCCTATAACATTTCTTTATTTTACATTTTTTACAACCTTAAATTTCGATCTAATTGAAAAAATAATGATTTTAAAGCTTATACATTGGAATTTGAATATAACAAGAGTTCTTATGGAAACATATGCAAGGATTAAATTGTTGACGAAAAATGCCATAGGAAATGTTAGCATTTCCTATAGCATTTCTTTATTTTACATTGTTTACGACCTAAAATTTCGAACCAATTGAAAAAATAATGATTTTAGGGCTTATACATTGGAATTTGAATATAACAAGTGTTCTCATGCAAAAATATGCAAGGATTAAATTGTTGATGAGAAATGCCATAGGAAATGCTAGCATTTCCTATAGTATTTCTTTATTTGACATTTTTTACAACCTTAAATTTCGAACTAATTGAGAAAATAATGATTTTAGGGCTTATGCATTGGAATTTGAATATAACAAGAGTTCTCATGCCAAAATATGCAAGGATTAAATTGTTGACGAGAAATGCCATAGGAAATGCTATAGCATTTCCTATAGCATTTCTTTATTTTACATTTTTTACAACCTTAAATTTCGAACCAATTGAAAAAATAATGATTTTAGGGCTTATACATTGGAGTTTGAATATAACAAGAGTTCTCATGAAAAAATATGCAAGGATTAAATTGTTGACGAGAAATGCCATAGGAAATGCTATAGAATTTCCTAAAGAATTTCTTTATTTTACATTTTTACAACCTTAAATTTCAAACCAATTGAAAAAATAATGATTTTAGGGCTTATACATTGGAATTTAAATATATCAAGAGTTCTCATGCAAAAATATGCAAGGATTAAATTGTTGACGAGAATTGCCATAGGAAATGCTATAGCATTTCCTATAGCATTTCTTTATTTTACATTTTTTACAACCATAAATTTCAAACCAATTGAAAAAATAATGATTTTAGGGCTTATACATTGGAATTTTAATATTACAAGCGTTCTCATGCAAAAATATGCAAGGATTAAATTGTTGACGAGAAATGCCATAGGAAATGCTATAGCATTTCCTATAGCATTTCTTTATTTTACATTGTTTATGACCTAAAATTCAAACCAATTGAAAAAATAGTGATTTTAGGGCTTATACATTAGAATTTGAATTTAACAAGAGTTCTCATGCAAAAATATGCAAGGATTAAATTGTTGACGAGGAATGCCATAGGAAATGCTATAGCATTTCCTATAGCATTTCTTTATTTTACAACCTTAAATTTCGAACAAATTGAAAAAATAATGATTTTAGGGCCTGTACATTGGAATTTGAATATAACAAGAGTTCTCATGAAAAATATGCAAGGATGAAATTGTTGGCGAGAAATGCCATAGGAAATGCTATAGAATTTTCTATAGAATTTCTTTGTTTTACATTTTTTACAACCTTAAATTTCGAACCAATTGAAAAAATAATTATTTTAGAGCTTATACATTAGAATTTGAATATAACAAGAGTTCTCATGCAAAAATATGCAAGGAGTAAATTGTTGACGAGAAATGCCATAGCATTTCCTATAGCATTTCTTTATTTGACATTTTTACAACATTAAATTTCCAACCAATTGAGAAAATAATGATTTTAGGGCTTCTACATTGGAATTTGAATATAACAAGAGTTCTCATGCCAAAATATGCAAGGATTAAATTGTTGACGAGAAATGCCATAGGAAATGCTATAGCATTCCTATAGCATTTCTTTATTTTACATTTTTTACAACCTTAAATTTCGAACCAATTGAGAAAATAATGATTTTAGGGATTAAACATTGGAATTTGAATATAACAAGAGTTCTCATGCAAAAATATGCAAGGATAAAATTGTTGACGAGAAATGCCATAGGAAATGCTATAGCATTTCGTATAGCATTTCTTTATTTTACATTTTTTACAACCTTAAATTTCGAAGCAATTGAAAAAATAATGATTTTAGGGCTTATACATTGTAATTTGAATATAAAAAGAGTTCTCTTGAGAAAATATGTAAGGATTAAATTGTTGACGAAAAATGCCATAGGAAATGCTATAGCATTTCCTATAGAATTTCTTTATTTTACATTTTTTACAACCTTAAATTTCGAACCAATTGAAAAAAAAAATTATTTTAGGGCTTATACATTGGAATTTGAATATAACAAGAGTTATCATGCAAAAATATGCAAGGATTAAATTGTTGACGAAAAATGCCATAGCATTTCCTAGAGCATTTATTTATTTTACATTGTTTACGACCTAAAATTTCAAACCAATTGAAAAATTAATGATTTTAGGGCTTATACATTGGAATTTGAATATAAAAAGAGTTCTCATGCAAAAATATGCATGGATTAAATTGTTGACGAGAAATGCCATAGGAAATGCTATAGCATTTCCTTTAGCATTTCTTTATTTGACATTTTTTACAACCTTAAATTTTGAACCAATAGAGAAAATAATGATTTTAGGGCTTATACATTGGATTTGAATATAACAAGAGTTCTCATGCAAAAATATGCAAGGATTAAATTGTTGACGAGAAATGCCATAGGAAATGCTATAGCATTTCGTATAGCATTTCTTTATTTTACATTTTTTACAACCTTAAATTTCGAAGCAATTGAAAAAATAATGATTTTAGGGCTTATACATTGTAATTTGAATATAAAAAGAGTTCTCTTGAGAAAATATGTAAGGATTAAATTGTTGACGAAAAATGCCATAGGAAATGCTATAGCATTTCCTATAGAATTTCTTTATTTTACATTTTTTACAACCTTAAATTTCGAACCAATTGAAAAAAAAAATGATTTTAGGGCTTATACATTGGAATTTGAATATAACAAGAGTTATCATGCAAAAATATGCAAGGATTAAATTGTTGACGAAAAATGCCATAGCATTTCCTAGAGCATTTATTTATTTTACATTGTTTACGACCTAAAATTTCAAACCAATTGAAAAATTAATGATTTTAGGGCTTATACATTGGAATTTGAATATAAAAAGAGTTCTCATGCAAAAATATGCATGGATTAAATTGTTGACGAGAAATGCCATAGGAAATGCTATAGCATTTCCTTTAGCATTTCTTTATTTGACATTTTTTACAACCTTAAATTTTGAACCAATTGAGAAAATAATGATTTTAGGGCTTATACATTGGATTTGAATATAACAAGAGTTCTCATGCAAAAATATGCAAGGATTAAATTGTTGACGAGAAATGCCATAGGAAATGCTAGCATTTCCTATAGCATTTCACTATTTTACATTTTTTACGACCTTAAATTTCAAATCAATTGAAAAAATAATGATTCTAAAGCTTATACATTGGAATTTGAATATAACAAGAGTTCTCATGCAAAAATATGCAAGGAGTAAGTTGTTGACGAGAAATGCCATAGGAAATGCTATAGCATTTCCTATAGCATTTCTTTATTTGACATTTTTACAACCTTAAATTTCGAACCAATTGAGAAAATAATGATTTTAGGGCTTCTACATTGGAATTTGAATATAACAAGAGTTCTCATGCCAAAATATGCAAGGATTAAATTGTTGTCGAGAAATGCCATAGGAAATGCTATAGCATTCCTATAGCATTTCTTTATTTTACATTTTTTACAACCTTAAATTTCGAACCAATTGAGAAAATAATGATTTTAGGGATTATACATTGGAATTTGAATATAACAAGAGTTCTCATGCAAAAATATGCAAGGATTAAATTGTTGACGAGAAATGCCATAGGAAATGCTATAGCATTTCCTATAGCATTTCTTTATTTTACATTTTTTACAACCTTAAATTTCGAAGCAATTGAAAAAATAATGATTTTAGGGCTTATACATTGTAATTTGAATATAAAAAGAGTTCTCTTGAGAAAATATGTAAGGATTAAATTGTTGACGAAAAATGCCATAGGAAATGCTATAGCATTTCCTATAGAATTTCTTTATTTTACATTTTTTACAACCTTAAATTTTGAACCAATTGAAAAAAAAAATGGTTTTAGGGCTTATACATTGGAATTTGAATATAACAAGAGTTATCATGCAAAAATATGCAAGGATTAAATTGTTGACGAGAAATGCCATAGGAAATGCTATAGTATTTCCTATAGCATTTCTTAATTTGACTTTTTTACAACCTTAAATTACGAACCAATTGAGAAAATATGATTTTAGGGCTTATACATTGGAATTTGAATATAACAAGAGTTCTCATGCCAAAATATGCAAGGATTTAATTGTTGACGAGAAATGCCATAGGAAATGCTATAGCATTTCCTATAGCATTTCTTTATTATACATTTTTACAACCTTAAATTTTGAACCAATTGAAAAAATAATGATTTTAGGGCTTATACATTGGAATTTTAATATAACAAGAGTTCTCATGCAAAAATATGCAAGGATTAAATTGTTGGTGAGAAATGCCATAGGAAATGCTATAGTATTTCCTATAGCATTTCTTTATTTTACATTTTTTACAACCTTAAATTTCGAACCAATTGAAAAAATAATGATTTTAAAGCCTATACATTGGAATTTGAATATAACAAGAGTTCTCATGCAAAAATATGCAAGGATTAAATTGTTGACGAGAAATGCCATAGGAAATGCTATAGCATTTCCTATAGCATTTCTTTATTTTACATTGTTTACGACCTAAAATTCGAACCAATTGAAAAAATAATGATTTTAGGGCTTATACATTGTAATTTGAATATAAAAAGAGTTCTCATGCAAAAATATGCAATGATTAAATTGTTGGCGAGAAATGCCATAGGAAATGCTATTGTATTTCCTATAGGATTTCTTTATTTTACATTTTTTACAACCTTAAATTTCGAACTAATTGAAAAAATAATGATTTTAAAGCTTATACATTGGAATTTGAATATAACAAGAGTTCTCATGCAAAAATATGCAAGGATTAAATTGTTGACGAGAAATGCCATAGGAAATCATTTCCTATAGCATTTCTTTATTTTACATTGTTTACGACCTAAAATTCGAACCAATTGAAAAAATAATGATTTTAGGGCTTATACATTGTAATTTGAATTTAATAAGAGTTCTCATGCAAAAATATGCAAGGATTAAGTTGTTGACGAGAAATGCCATAGGAAATGCTAGCATTTCCTATAGCATTTCTTTATTTGACTTTTTTACAACCTTAAATTTTGAACCAATTGAAAAAATAATGATTTTAGGGCTTATACATTGGAATTTGAATATAACAAGAGTTCTCATGCAAAAATATGCAAGGATTAAATAGTTGACGAGAAAGGCCATAGGAAATGCTATAGCATTTCCTATAGCATTTCTTTATTTTACATTTTTCACAACCTTAAATTTCGAACCAATTGAAAAAATAATGATTTTAAAGCTTATACATTGGAATTTGAATATAACAAGAGTTCTCATGCAAAAATATGCAAGGATTAAATTGTTGACGAGAAATGCCATAGGAAATGCTATAGCATTTCCTATAGCATTTCTTTATTTTACATTGTTTACGACCTAAAATTCGAAACAATTGAAAAAATAATGATTTTAGGGCTTATACATTGTAATTTGAATATAAAAAGAGTTCTCATGCAAAAATATGCAATGATTAAATTGTTGACGAGAAATGCCATAGGAAATGCTAGCATTACCTATAGCATTTCTTTATTTGACTTTTTTACAACCTTAAATTTTGAACCAATTGAAAAAATAATGATTTTAGGGCTTATACATTGGAATTTGAATATAACCAGAGTTCTCATGCAAAAATATGCAAGGATTAAATAGTTGACGAGAAAGGCCATAGGAAATGCTATAGCATTTCTTTATTTTACATTTTTCACAACCTTAAATTTCGAACCAATTGAAAAAATAATGATTTTAAAGCTTATACATTGGAATTTGAATATAACAAGAGTTCTCATGCAAAAATATGCAAGGATTAAATTGTTGACGTGAAATGCCATAGGAACTGCTATAGCATTTCCTATAGCATTTCTTTATTTTACATTTTTTACAACCTTAAATTTCGAACCAATTGAAAAAATAACGATTTTAGGGCTTATACATTGGAATTTGAATATAACAAGAGTTCTCATGCAAAAATATGCAAGGATTATACTGTTGACGAGAAATGCCATAGGAAATGCTATATAGTATTTCCTATAGCATTTCTTTATTTTACATTTTTTACAACATTAAATTTCGAACCAATTGAGAAAATATTGATTTTAGGGCTTATACATTGTAATTTGAATATAAAAAGAGTTCTCATGCAAAAATATGCAAGGATTAAATTGTTGACAAAAAATGACATAGCATTTCCTATAGCATTTCTTTATTTTACATTGTTTACGACCTAAAATTTCAAACCAGTTTAAAAAATATTGATTTTAGGGCTTATACATGGGAATTTTAATAATTAAAGAGTTCTCATGCAAAAATATGCATGGATTAAATTGTTGATGAGAAATGTTATAGGAAATGCTATAGCATTTCCTATAGCATTTCTTTATTTGACATTTTTTACAACCTTAAATTTCGAACAATTTGAGAAAATATTGATTTTAGGGCTTATACATATGATTTGAATATAACAATAGTTCTCATGCCAAAATATGCAAGGATTAAATTGTTGACGAGAAATGCCATAGGAAATGCTATAGCATTTCCAATAGCATTTCTTTATTTTACATTTTTTACGACCTATTTCGAATCAATTAAAAAAATAATGATTTTAAAGCTTATACATTGGAATTTGAATATAACAAGAGTTCTCATGCAAAAATATGGAAGGAGTAAATTGTTGACGAGAAATGCCGTAGGAAATGCTATAGCATTTCCTATAGCATTTCTTTATTTGACTTTTTTACAACCTTAAATTTCGAACCAATTGAGAAAATAATGATTTTAGGGCTTATACATTGGAATTTGAATATAACAAGAGTTCTCATGCCAAAATATGCAAGGATCAAATTGTTGACGAGAAATGCCATAGGAAATGCTATAGCATTTCCTATAGCATTTCTTTATTTTACATTTTTACAACCTTAAATTTCGAACCAATTGAAAAAATAAAGATTTTAGGGCTTATATATTAGAATTTGAATATAACAAGAGTTCTCGTGAAAAAATATGCAAGGATTAAATTGTTGACGCGAAATGCCATAGGAAATGCTATAGAATTTCCTATAGAATTTCTTTATTTTACATTTTTTAAACCTTAAATTTTGAACAAATTGAAAAAATAATGATTTTAGGGCTTATACATTGGAATTTGAATATAACAAGAGTTCTCATGACAAAATATGCAAAGATTAAATTGTTGACGAGAAATGCCATAGGAAATGCTATAGTATTTCCTATAGCATTTCTTTATTTTACGTTTTTTACGACCTTAAATTTCGAACCAATTGAAAAAATAATGATTTTAAAGCTTATACATTGGAATTTGAATATAACTAGAGTTCTCATGCAAAAATATGCAAGGATTAAATTGTTGACGATAAATGCCATAGGAAATGCTAGCATTTCCTATAGCATTTCTTTATTTGACTTTTTTACAACCTTAAATTTCGAACCAATTGAGAAAATAAATATTTTAGGGCTTATACATTGGAATTTGAATATAACAAGTGTTCTTATGCCAAAATATGCAAGGATTAAATTGTTGACGAGAAATGCCATAGGAAATGTTATAGCATTTCCTATAGCATTTCTTTATTTTACATTTTGTACAACCTTAAATTTCGAACCAATTGAAAAAATAATGATTTTAGGGCTTATACATTGGAATTTTAATATAACAAGAGTTCTCATGAAAAAATATGCAAGTATTAAATTGTTGACGAGAAATGCCATAGGAAATGCTATAGAATTTCCTATAGAATTTCTTTATTTTATATTTTATACAACCTTAAATTTCGAACCAATTGAAAAAACAATGATTTTAGGGCTTATACATTGGAATTTGAATATAACAAGAGTTCTCATGCAAAAATATGCAAGGATTAAATTGTTGGCGAGAAATGCCATAGGAAATGCTATAGCATTTCCTATAGGATTTCTTTATTTTACATTTTTTACAACCTTAAATTTCGAACTAATTGAAAAAATAATGATTTTAAAGCTTATACATTGGAATTTGAATATAACAAGAGTTCTCATGCAAAAATATGCAAGGATTAAATTGTTGACGAGAAATGCCATAGGAAATCATTTCCTATAGCATTTCTTTATTTTACATTGTTTACGACCTAAAATTCGAACCAATTGAAAAAATAATGATTTTAGGGCTTATACATTGTAATTTGAATATAAAAAGAGTTCTCATGCAAAAAGATGCAATGATTAAATTGTTGACGAGAAATGCCATAGGAAATGCTATAGCATTTCCTATAGCATTTCTTTATTTTACATTTTTTACAACCTTAAATTTCGAACCAATTGAAAAAATAATGATTCTAGGGCTTATACATTGGAATTTGAATATAACAAGTGTTCTTATGCCAAAATATGCAAGGATTAAATTGTTGACGAGAAATGCCATAGGAAATGTTATAGCATTTCCTATAGCATTTCTTTATTTTACATTTTGTACAACCTTAAATTTCGAACCAATTGAAAAAATAATGATTTTAGGGCTTATACATTTGAATTTGAATATAACAAGAGTTCTCATGAAAGAATATGCAAGGATTAAATTGTTGACGATAAATACCATAGGAAAGGTTATAGAATTTCCTATAGAATTTATTTATTTTACATTTTTTATAACCTTAAATTTCGAACCAATTTAAAAAATAATGATTTTAGGGCTTATACATTGGAATTTGAATATAACAAGAATTCTCATGAAAAAATATGCAAGGATTAAATTGTTGACGAGAAATGCCATAGGAAATGCTATAGAATTTCCTATAGAATTTCTTTATTTTACATTTTTTACAACCTTAAATTTCGAACCAATTGAAAAAATAATGATTTTAGGGCTTATACATTGGAATTTTAATATAACAAGAGTTCTCATGCAAAAATATGCAAGGATTAAATTGTTGGCGAGAAATGCCATAGGAAATGCTATAGTATTTCCTATAGCATTTCTTTATTTTACATTTTTTACAACCTTAAATTTCGAACTAATTGAAAAAATAATGATTTTAAAGCTTATACATTGGAATTTGAATATAACAAGAGTTCTCATGCAAAAATATGCAAGGATTAAATTGTTGACGAGAAATGCCATAGGAAATGCTAGCATTTCCTATAGCATTTCTTTATTTTACATTGTTTACGCCTAAAATTCGAACCAATTGAAAAAATAATGATTTTAGGGCTTATACATTGTAATTTGAATATAAAAAGAGTTCTCATGCAAAAATATTCAATGATTAAATTGTTGACGAGAAATGCCATAGGAAATGCAATAGCATTTCCTATTGCATTTCTTTATTTTACATTATTTACAACCTTAAGTTTCGAACCAATTGAAAAAATAATGATTTTAGGGCTTATACATTGGAATTTGAATATAACAAGAGTTCTCATGCAAAAATATGCAAGGATTAAATTGTTGACGAGAAATGCCATAGGAAATGCTATAGTATTTCCTATAGCATTTATTTATTTTACATTTTTCACAACCTTCAATTTCAAAATAATTGAAAAAATAATGATTTTAAAGCTTATACATTGGAATTTGAATATAACAAGAGTTCTCATGGAAAAATATGCAAGGATTTAATTGTTGACGAAAAATGCCATAGGAAATGCTAGCATTTCCTATCGCATTTCTTTATTTTACATTGTTTACGACCTAAAATTTCGAACCAATTGAAAAAATAATGATTTTAGGGCTTATACATTGGAATTTGAATATAACAAGAGTTCTCATGCAAAAATATGCAAGGATTAAATTGTTGACGAGAAATGCCATAGGAAATGCTTTAGTATTTCCTATAGCATTTCTTTATTTCCTATAGCATTTCTTTATTTGACATTTTTTACAACCTTAAATTTCGAACTAATTGAGAAAATAATAATTTTAGGGCTTATACATTGGAATTTGAATATAACAAGAGTTCTCATGCCAAAATATGCAAGGATTAAATTGTTGACGAGAAATGCCATAGGAAATGATATAGCATTTCCTATAGCATTTCTTTATTTTACATTTTTTACAACCTTAAATTTAAAACCAATTGAAAAAATAATAATTTTAGGGCTTATACATTGGAGTTTGAATATAACAAGAGTTCTCATGAAAAAATATGCAAGGATTAAATTGTTGACGAGAAATGCCATAGGAAATGCTATAGAATTTCCTAAAGAATTTCTTTATTTTACATTTTTACAACCTTAAATTTCGAACCAATTGAAAAAATAATGATTTTAGGGCTTATACATTGGAATTTAAATATAACAAGAGTTCTCATGCAAAAATATGCAATGATTAAATTGTTGACGTGAAATTTCATAGAAAATTCTATAGCATTTCCTATAGCATTTGTTTATTTTACATTGTTTACGACCTAAAAGTCTAACCAATTGAAAAAATAATTATTTTAGGACTTATACATTGGAATTTGAACATAACAAGAGTTCTCATGCCAAAATATGCAAGGATTAAATTGTTGACGAGAAATGCCATACGAAATGCTATAGCATTTCCTATAGCATTTCTTTATTTTACATTTTTTACAACCTTAAATTTCGAACCAATTGAAAAAATAATGATTTTAGGGCTTATACATAGGAATTTGAATATAACAAGAGTTCCCATGCAAAAATATGCAAGGATGAAATTGTTGACGAGAAATGCCATAGGAAATGCTATAGAATTTCCTATAGAATTTCTTTATTTTACATTTTTTACAACCTTAAATTTCGAACCAATTGAAAAATGATTATTTTAGGGCTTATACGTTGGAATTTGAATATAACTAGAGTTCTCATGCATAAATATGCAAGGATTAAATTGTTGACGAGAAATGCCATAGGAAATTCTATAGCATTTCCTATAACATTTCTTTATTTTACATTTTTTACAACCTTAAATGTCAAACCAATTGAAAAAATAATGATTTTTGGGCTTATACATTGGAATTTTAATATTACAAACGTTCTCATGCAAAACTATGCAAGGATTAAATTGTTGACGAGAAATGCCATAGGAAATGCTATAGCATTTCCTATAGCATTTCTTTATTTTACATTGTTTACGACCTAAAATTCGAACCAATTGAAAAAATAATGATTTTAGGGCTTATACATTGGAATTTGAATATAACAGGAGTTCTTATGCTAAAATATGCAAGGATTAAATTGTTGATGAGGAATGCCATAGGAAATGCTATAGTATTTCCTATAGAATTTCTTTATTTTCCATTTTTTTACAACCTTAAATTTCGAACCAATTGAAAAAATAATGATTTTAGGGCTTATACATTGGAATTTGAATATAACAAGAGTTCTCATGCAAAAAAATGCAAGGATTAAATTGTTGACGAGAAATGCCATACGAAATGCTATAGCATTTTCTATAGCATTTCTTTATTTGACATTTTTTACAACCTTAAATTTCGAACCAATTGAAAAAAATTATGATTTTAGGGCTTATACATTGGAATTTGAATATAACAAGAGTTTTCATGCAAAAATATGCAAGGAATAAACTGTTGACGAGAAATGCCATACGAAATGCTATAGCATTTGCTATAGCATTTCTTTATTTGACATTTTTTACAGCCTTAAACTTCAAACCAATTGAAAAAATAATGATTTTAGGGCTTATACATTGGAATTTGAATATAACAAGAGTTTTCATGCAAAAATATGCAAGGATTAAATTGTTGACGAGAAATTCCATAGGAAATGCTATAGAATTTCCTATAGAATTTCTTTATTTTCCATTTTTTTACAACCTTAAATTTCGAACCAATTAAAAAAATAATGATTTTAGGGCTTATACATTGGAATTTTAATATTACAAGCGTTCTCATGCAAAAATATGCAAGGATTAAATTGTTGACGTGAAATTTCATAGAAAATTCTATTGCATTTCCTATAGCATTTCTTTATTTTACATTGTTTACGACCTTAAATTTCGAACCAATTGAAAAAATAATGATTTTAGGGCTTATACATTGGAATTTTAATATTACAAGCGTTCTCATCCAAAAATATGCAAGGATTAAATGGTTGACGAGAAATGCCATAGGAAATGCTATAGCATTTCCTATAGCATTTCTTTATTTTACATTTTTTACAACCTTAAATTTTGAACCAATCGAAAAAATAATGATTTTAGGGCTTATACATTGGAATTTGAATATTACAAGCGTTCTCATGCAAAAATATGCAAGGATTAAATTATTGACGAGAAATGCCATAGGAAATGCTATAGCATTTCCTATAGCATTTCTTTATTTTACATTTTTTACAACCTTAAATTTCGAACCAATTGAAAAAAAAATGATTTTAGGGTTTATACATTAGAATTTTAATATTACAAGCGTTCTCATGCAAAAATATGCAAGGATTAAATTGTTGACGTGAAATTTCATAGGAAATGCTATAGCATTTCCTATAGCATTTCTTTATTTTACATTGTTTACGACCAAAAATTTCGAACCAATAGAAAAAATAATGATTTTAGGGTTTATACATTGGAATTTTAATAAAACAAGAGTTCTCATGCAAAAATATGCAATGATTAAATTGTTGACGAGAAACGCCATAGGAAATGCTTCCTATAGCATTTCTTTATTTGACATTTTTTACAAACTTAAATTTCGAACCAATTAAAAAAATAATGATTTTAGGGCTTATACATTGGAATTTGAATATAACAAGAGTTCTCATGCCAAAATATGCAAGGATTAAATTGGTGACGAGAAATGCCATATGAAATGCTATAGAACTTCCTATAGAATTTCTTTATTTTACATTTTTTACAACCTTAAATTTCGAACCAATTGAAAAAATAATAATTTAAGGGCTTTTACATTGGAATTTGAATATAACAAGAATTCTCATGCAAAAATATGCAAGGATTAAATTGTTGACGAGAAATGCCATAGGAAATGCTATAGCATTTCCTATAGCATTTCTTTATTTGACATTTTTTACAACCTTAAGTTTCGAACCAATAGAAAAAATTAATGATTTTAGGGCTTATACATTGGAATTTTAATATTACAAGCGTTCTCATGCAAAAATATGCAAGGATTAAATTGTTGACGTGAAATTTCATAGCATTTCTTTATTTTACATTGTTTACGACCTAAAATTTCGAACCAATAGAAAAAATAATGATTTTAGGGCTTATACATTGGAATTTGAATATAACAAGAGTTCTCATGCAAAAATATGCAAGGATTAAATTGTTGACGAGAAACGCCATAGGAAATGCTATAGCATTTCCTATAGCATTTCTTTATTTGACATTTTTTACAACCTTAAATTTCGAACCAATTGAAAAAAATAATGATTTTAGGGCTTATACATTGGAATTTGAATATAACAAGAGTTCTCATGCCAAAATATGCAAGGATTAAATTGGTGACGAGAAATGCCATAGGAAATGCTATAGAACTTCCTATAGAATTTCTTTATTTTACATTTTTTACAACCTTAAATTTCGAACCAATTGAAAAAATAATGATTTTAGGGTTTATACATTGGAATTTGAATATAACAAGAGTTCTCATGCAAAAATATGCAAGGATTAAATTGTTGACAAGAAATGCCATAGGAAATGCTATTGAATTTTCTAAAGAATTTCTTTATTTTACATTTTTACAACCTTAAATTTCGAACCAATTGAAAAACTAATGATTTTAGGGCTTATACATTGGAAATTGAATATAACAAGAGTTCTCATGCAAAAATATGCAAGGATTAAATGGTTGACAAAAAATGCCATAGGAAATGCTATACCATTTCCTATTGCATTTCTTTATTTTACATTTTTTACAACCTTAAATTTCGAACCAATTGAAAAAATAATGATTTTAGGGCTTATACATTGGAATTTGAATATTACCAGCGTTCTCATGCAAAAATATGCAAGGATTAAATTATTGACGAGAATTGCCATAGGAAATGCTATAGCATTTCCTATAGCATTTCTTTATTTTACCTTTTTTACAACCTTAAATTTCGAACCAATTGAAAAAATAATGATTTTAGGGCTTATACATTGGAATTTTAATATTACAAGCGTTCTCATGCAAAAATATGCAAGGATTAAATTGTTGACGATAAATGCCATAGGAAATGCTAGCATTTCCTATAGCATTTCTTTATTTTACATTGTTTACGACCTAAAATTTTGAACCAATTGAAAAAATAATGATTTTAGGGCTTACACATTGGAATTTGAATATAACAAGAGTTCTCATGCAAAAATATGCAAAGATTAAATTGTTGACGAGAAATGACATAGGAAATGCTAGTATTTCCTATAGCAATTCTTTATTTTACATTGTTTACGACCTAAAATTCGAACCAATTGAAAAAATAATGATTTTAGGGCTTATACATTGGAATTTGAATATAACAAAAGTTCTCATGCAAAAATATGCAAGAATTAAATTGTTGATGAGAAATGCCATAGGAAATGCTATAGTATTTCCTATAGCATTTCTTTATTTTACGTTTTTTACAACCTTAAATTTCGAACCAATTGAAAAATAATGATTTTAGGGCTTATACATTGGAATTTGAATATAACGAGAGTTCTCATGCCATAATATGCAAGGATTAAATTGTTGACGAGAAATGCCATAGGAAATGCTATAGCATTTCCTATAGCATTTCTTTATTTAACATTTTTTACAACCTTAAATTTCGAACCAATTGAAAAAATAATGATTTTAGGGCTTATACATTGGAGTTTGAATATAACAAGAGTTCTCATGAAAAAATATGCAAGGATTAAATTGTTGACGAGAAATGCCATAGGAAATGCTATAGAATTTCCTATAGAATTTCTTTATTTTATATTTTTACAACCTTAAATTTCGAACCAATTGAAAAAATAATGATTTTAGGGCTTATACATTGGAATTTGAATATAACAAGAGTTCTCATGCAAAAATATGCAAGGATTAAATTGTTGACAAGACATGCCATAGGAAATGCTATAGCATTTCCTATAGCATTTCTTTATTTTACATTTTTTACAACCTTAAATTTCAAACCAATTGAAAAAAAAAATGATTTTAGGGATTATACATTGGAATTTTAATATTACAAGCGTTCTCATGCAAAAATATGCAAGGATTAAATTGTTGACGAGAAAAGCCATAGGAAATGCTATAGCATTTCCTATAGCATTTCTTTATTTTACATTGTTTATGACCTAAAATTGCAAGAATTAAATTGTTGATGAGAAATGCCATAGGAAATGCTATAGAATTTCATATAGAAATTCTTTATTTTACATTTTTTACAACCTTAAATTTCGAACCAATTGAAAAAATAATGATTTTAGGGCTTATACATTGGAATTTGAATATAACAAGAGTTCTCATGCAAAAATATACAAGGATTAGATTGTTGACGAGAAATGCCATAGGAAATGCTAGCATTTCCTATAGCATTTCTTTATTTTACATTGTTTACGACCTAAACTTTCGAACCAATTGAAAAAATAATTATTTTAGGGCTTATACATTGGAATTTGAATATAACAAGAGTTCTCATGCAAAAATATGCAAGGATTAAATTGTTGACGAGAAATGTTATGGGAAATGCTATAGCATTTCCTATAGCATTTCTTTATTTTACATTGTTTACGACCTAAAATTCGAACCAATTGAAAAAATAATGATTTTAGGGCTTATACATTGGAATTTGAATATAACAGGAGTTCTCATGCAAAAATATGCAAGGATTAAATTGTGGACAAGGAATTCCATAGGAAATGCTATAGCATTTCCTATAGCATTTCTTTATTTTACATTTTTTTACAACCTTAAATTTCTAACCAATTGAAAAAATAATGATTTTAGGGCTTATACATTGGAATTTGAATATAACAAGAGTTCTCATGAAAAAATATGCAAGGATTAAATTGTTGACGAGAAATGCCATAGGAAATGCTATAGAATTTCCTATAGAATTTCTTTATTTTATATTTTTACAACCTTAAATTTTGAACCAATTGAAAAAATAATGATTTTAGGGCTTATACATTGGAATTTGAATATAACAAGAGTTCTCATGCAAAAATATGCAAGGATTAAATTGTTGACAAGACATGCCATAGGAAATGCTATAGCATTTCCTATAGCATTTCTTTATTTTACATTTTTTACAACCTTAAATTTCAAACCAATTGAAAAAAAAAATGATTTTAGGGATTATACATTGGAATTTTAATATTACAAGCGTTCTCATGCAAAAATATGCAAGGATTAAATTGTTGACGAGAAAAGCCATAGGAAATGCTATAGAATTTCCTATAGCATTTTTTATTTTACATTGTTTATGACCTAAAATTGCAAGAATTAAATTGTTGATGAGAAATGCCATAGGAAATGCTATAGAATTTCATATAGAAATTCTTTATTTTACATTTTTTACAACCTTAAATTTCGAACCAATTGAAAAAATAATGATTTTAGGGCTTATACATTGGAATTTGAATATAACAAGAGTTCTCATGCAAAAATATACAAGGATTAGATTGTTGACGAGAAATGCCATAGGAAATGCTAGCATTTCCTATAGCATTTCTTTATTTTACATTGTTTACGACCTAAACTTTCGAACCAATTGAAAAAATAATTATTTTAGGGCTTATACATTGGAATTTGAATATAACAAGAGTTCTCATGCAAAAATATGCAAGGATTAAATTGTTGACGAGAAATGTTATGGGAAATGCTATAGCATTTCCTATAGCATTTCTTTATTTTACATTGTTTACGACCTAAAATTCGAACCAATTGAAAAAATAATGATTTTAGGGCTTATACATTGGAATTTGAATATAACAGGAGTTCTCATGCAAAAATATGCAAGGATTAAATTGTGGACAAGGAATTCCATAGGAAATGCTATAGCATTTCCTATAGCATTTCTTTATTTTACATTTTTTTACAACCTTAAATTTCTAACCAATTGAAAAAATAATGATTTTAGGGCTTATACATTGGAATTTGAATATAACAGGAGTTCTCATGCAAAAATATGCAAGGATTAAATTGTGGACAAGGAATGCCATAGGAAATGCTATAGCATTTCCTATAGCATTTCTTTATTTTACATTTTTTTACAACCTTAAATTTATAACCAATTGAAAAATTAATGATTTTAGGGCTTGTACATTGGAATTTGAATATAACAAGAGTTCTCAAGCAAAAATATGCAAGGATTAAATTGTTGACGAGAAATGCCATATAGCATTTCCTATAGAATTTCTTTATTTTACATTTTTACAACCTTAAATTTCGAACCAATTAAAAAAATAATGATTTTAGGGCTTATACATTGGAATTTGAATATAACAAGAGTTCTCATGCAAAAATATGCAAGGATTAAATTGTTTACGAGGAATGCAATAGGAAATGCTATAGTATTTCCTATAGCATTTCTTTATTTTTCATTTTTTTACAACCTTAAATTTCGAAGCAATTGAAAAAATAATGATTTTAGGCTTATACATTGGAATTTTAATATTACAAGCGTTCTCATGCAAAAATATGTAAGGATTAAATTGTTGACGTGAAATTTCATAGAAAATTCTATAGCATTTCCTATAGCATTTCTTTATTTTACATTGTTTACGACCTAAAAGTCGAACCAATTGAAAAAATGATTATTTTAGGGCTTATACGTTGGAATTTGAATATAACTAGAGTTCTCATGCATAAATATGCAAGGATTAAATTGTTGACGAGAAATGCCATAGGAAATGCTATAGCATTAAATATAGTATTTCTTTATTTTACATTTTTTACAACCTTAAGTCGAACCAATTGAAAAAATAATGATTTTAGGGCTTATACATTGGAATTTTAATATTACAAACGTTCTCATGCTAAAATATGCAAGGATTAAATTGTTGACGAGAAATGCCATAGGAAATGCTATACGAAATGCTATAGCATTTCCTATAGCATTTCTTTATTTGACATTTTTTACAACCTTAAATTTCGAACCAATTGAAAAAAATAATGATTTTAGGGCTTATACAATGGAATTTTTATATAACAAGAGTTCTCATGCAAAAATATGCAAGGATTAAATTGTTGACGAGAAATTCCATAGGAAATGCTATAGAATTCCCTATAGAATTTCTTTATTTTACATTTTTTACAACCTTAAATTTCGAACAAATTGAAAAATAATGATTTTAGGGCTTATACATTGGAATTTGAATATAATAAGAGTTCTCATGCAAAAATATGCAAGGATTAAATTGTTGACGAGAAACGCCATAGAAAATGCTATAGCCTTTCCTATAGCATTTCTTTATTTGACATTTTTTACAACCTTAAATTTCGAACCAATTGCAAAAAAAATTATTTTAGGGCTTGTACATTGGAATTTGAATATAACAAGAGTTCTCATGCAAAAATATGCAAGGATTAAATTGTTGACGAGAAATGCCATAGGAAATGCTATAGCATTTCCTATAGAATTTCTTTCTTTTACATTTTTTACAACCTTAAATTTCGAACCAATTGAAAAATAAATGATTTTAGGGCTTATACATTGGAATTTGAATATAACAAGAGTTCTCATGCAAAAATATGCAAGGATTAAATTGTTGACGAGGAATGCCATAGGAAATGCTATAGTATTTCCTATAGCATTTCTTTAATTTCCATTTTTTTACAACCTTAAATTTCGAACAAATTGAAAAAATAATGATTTTAGGGCTTATACATTGGAATTTTAATATTACAAGCGTTCTCATGCAAAAATATGCAAGGATTAAATTGTTGATGTGAAATTTCATAGAAAATTCTATAGCATTTCCTATAGCATTTCTTTATTTTACATTGTTTACGACCTTAAATTTCGAACCAATTGAAAAAATAATGGTTTTAGGGCTTATACATTGGAATTTTAATATTACAAGCGTTCTCATGCAAAAATATGCAAGGATTAAATGGTTGACGAGAAATGCCATAGGAAATGCTATAGCATTTCCTATAACATTTCTTTATTTTACATTTTTTACAACCTTAAATTTTGAACCAATTGAAAAAATAATGATTTTAGGGCTTATACATTGGAATTTGAATATTACAAGCGTTCTCATGCAAAAATATGCAAGGATTAAATTATTGACGAGAAATGCCATAGGAAATGCTATTGCATTTCCTATAGCATTTCTTTATTTTACATTTTTTACAACCTTAAATTTCAAACCAATTGAAAAAAAAATGATTTTAGGGCTTATACATTAGAATTTTAATATTACAAGCGTTCTCATGCAAAAATAAGCAAGGATTAAATTGTTGACGTGAAATTTCATAGGAAATGCTATAGCATTTCCTATAGCATTTCTTTATTTTACATTGTTTACGACCAAAAATTTCGAACCAATAGAAAAAATAATGATTTTAGGGCTTATACATTGGAATTTGAATAAAACAAGAGTTCTCATGCAAAAATATGCAAGGATTAAATTGTTGACGAGAAACGCCATAGGAAATTCAATAGCATTTCCTATAGCATTTCTTTATTTGACATTTTTTACAACCTTAAATTTCGAACCAATTAAAAAAATAATGATTTTAGGGCTTATACATTGGAATTTGAATATAACAAGAGTTCTCATGCCAAAATATGCAAGGATTAAATTGGTGACGAGAAATGCCATAGGAAATGCTATAGAACTTCCTATAGAATTTCTTTATTTTACATTTTTTACAACCTTAAATTTCGAACCAATTGAAAAAATAATAATTTTAGGGCTTTTACATTGGAATTTGAATATAACAAGAATTCTCGTGCAAAAATATGCAAGGAATAAATTATTGACGAGAAATGCCATACGAAATGCTATAGCATTTCCTATAGCATTTCTTTATTTGACATTTTTTACAACCTTAAGTTTCGAACCAATTGAAAAAATTAATGATTTTAGGGCTTATACATTGGAATTTTTATATTACAAGCGTTCTCATGCAAAAATATGCAAGGATTAAATTGTTGACGTGAAATTTCATAGGAAATGCTATAGCATTTCCTATAGCATTTCTTTATTTTACATTGTTTACGACCTAAAATTTTGAACCAACAGAAAAAATAATGATTTTAGGGCTTATACATTGGAATTTGAATATAACAAGAGTTCTCATGCAAAAATATGCAAGGATTAAATTGTTGACGAGAAACACCATAGGAAATGCTATAGCATTTCCTATAGCATTTCTTTATTTGACATTTTTTACAACCTTAAATTTCGAACCAATTGAAAAAATAATGATTTTAGGGCTTATACATTGGAATTTGAATATAACAAGAGTTCTCATGCCAAAATATGCAAGGATTAAATTAGTGACGAGAAATGCCATAGGAAATGCTATAGAACTTCTTAAAGAATTTCTTTATTTTACATTTTTTACAACCTTAAATTTCGAACCAATTGAAAAAATAATTATTTTAGGGCTTTTACATTAGAATTTGAATATAATCAGAATTCTCATGCAAAAATATGCAAGGATTAAATTGTTGACGAGAAATGCCATACGAAATGCTATAGCATTTCCTATAGCATTTCTTTATTTGATATTTTTTACAACCTTAAATTTCGAACCAATTGAAAAAATAATGATTTTAGGGCTTATACATTGGAAATTGAATATAAGAAGAGTTCTCATGCAAAAATATGCAAGGATTAAATGGTTGACGGGAAATGCCATAGGAAATGCTTTCCTATAGCATTTCTTTATTTTACATTGTTTACGACCTTAAATTTCAAACCAATTGAAAAAATAATGATTTTTGGGCTTATACATTGGAATTTGAATATTACAAGCGTTCTCATGCAAAAATATGCAAGGATTAAATTGTTGACGAGAAATGCCATAGGAAATGCTATAGCATTTCCTATCGCATTTCTTTATTTTACATTGTTTACGACCTAAAATTCGAACCAATTGAAAAAATAAGGATTTTAGGGCTTATACATTGGAATTTGAATAAAACAAGAGTTCTCCTGCAAAAATATTCAAGGATTAAATTGTTGACGAGAAACGCCATAGGAAATGCTATAGCATTTCCTATAGCATTTCTTTATTTGACATTTTTTACAACCTTAAATTTCGAACCAATTAAAAAAATAATGATTTTAGGGCTTATACATTGGAATTTGAATATAACAAGAGTTCTCATGCCAAAATATGCAAGGATTAAATTGGTGACGAGAAATGCCATAGGAAATGCTATAGAACTTCCTATATAATTTCTTTATTTTACATTTTTTACAACCTTAAATTTCGAACCAATTGAAAAAATAATAATTTTAGGGCTTTTACATTGGAATTTGAATATAACAAGAATTCTCGTGCAAAAATATGCAAGGAATAAATTGTTGACGAGAAATGCCATACGAAATGCTATAGCATTTCCTATAGCATTTCTTTATTTGACATTTTTTACAACCTTAAGTTTCGAACCAATTGAAAAAATTAATGATTTTAGGGCTTATACATTGGAATTTTAATATTACAAGCGTTCTCATGCAAAAATATGCAAGGATTAAATTGTTGACGTGAAATTTCATAGGAAATGCTATAGCATTTCCTATAGCATTTCTTTATTTTATATTGTTTACGACCTAAAATTTTGAACCAACAGAAAAAATAATAATTTTAGGGCTTATACATTGGAATTTGAATATAACAAGAGTTCTCATGCAAAAATATGCAAGGATTAAATTGTTGACGAGAAACACCATAGGAAATGCTATAGCATTTCCTATAGCATTTCTTTATTTTACATTTTTTACAACCTTAAATTTCGAACCAATTGAAAAAATAATGATTTTAGGGCTTATACATTGGAATTTTAATATTACAAGCGTTCTCATGCAAAACTATGCAATGATTAAATTGTTGACGAGAAATGTCATAGGAAATGCTATAGCATTTCCTATAGCATTTCTTTATTTTACATTTTTTACAACCTTAAATTTTTAACACATTGAAAAAATAATGATTTTAGGGGTTATACATTGGAATTTAATATTACAAGCGTTCTCATGCAAAACTATGCAAGGATTAAATTGTTTACGAGAAATGCCATACGAAATGCTATAGCATTTCCTATAGCATTTCTTTATTTTACATTGTTTACGACCTAAAAGTCAAACCAATTGAAAAAATCATGATTTTAGGGCTTATACATTGAAATTTTAATAATACAAGAGTTCTCATGCAAAAATATGCAAGGATTCTATGGTTGACGAGAAATGCCATAGAAAATGCTATAGCATTTCCTATAGCATTTCTTTATTTTACATTTTTTACAACCTTAAATTTCGAACCAATTGAAAAAATAATGATTTTAGGGCTTATACATTGGAATTTTAATATTACAAGCGTTCTCATGCAAAAATATGCAAGGATTAAATTGTTGATGAGAAATGCCATAGGAAATGATATAGAATTTCCTATAGCATTTCTTTATTTTACATTGTTTACGACCTAAAATTCGAACCAATTGAAAAAATCATGATTTTAGAGCTTATACATTGGAATTTTAATATTAAAAGAGTTTTTATGCAAAATTATGCATGGATTAAATTGTTGACGAGAAATGCCATAAGAAATGCTATAGCATTTCCTATAGCATTTCTTTATTTGACATTGTTTACGACCTAAAATTTCGAACCAATTGAAAAAATAATGATTTTAGGGCTTATACATTGGAATTTGAATATTACAAGCGTTCTCATGCAAAAATATACAAGGATTAAATTGTTGACGAGAAATGCCATAGGAAATGCTATAGCATTTCCTATAGCATTTCTTTATTTTACGTTTTTTACAACCTTAAATTTCGAACCAATTGAAAAAATAATGATTTTAGGGCTTATACATTGGAATTTTAATATTACAAGCGTTCTCATGCAAAACTATGCAAGGATTAAATTGTTGACGAGAAATGCCATAGGAAATGCTATAGCATTTCCTATAGCATTTCTTTATTTTACATTTTTTACAACCTTAAATTTCGAACCAATTGAAAAAATAATGATTTTAGGGCTTATACATTGGAATTTGAATATTACAAACGTTCTCATGCAAAAATATGCAAGGATTAAATTGTTGACGAGAAATGCCATAGGAAATGCTATAGCATTTCCTATAGCATTTCTTTATTTTACATTGTTTACGACCTAAAATTTGAACCAATTGAAAAAATAATGATTTTAGGGCTTATACATTGGAATTTGAATATAACAAGAGTTCTCATGCAAAAATATGCAAGGATTAAATGGTTGACGAGAAATGCCATAGGAAATGCCTAAAGCATTTCTTTATTTGACATTTTTTACAACCTTAAATTTTGAACCAATTGAAAAAATAATGATTTTAGGGCTTATACATTGGAATTAGAATATAACAAGAGTTCTCATGCAAAAATATACAAGGATTAAATTGTTGACGAGAAATGCAATAGGAAATGCTATCGAATTTCCTATAGAATTTATTTATTTTACATTTTTTACAACCTTAAATTTCGAACCAATTGAAAAAATAATGATTTTAGGGCTTATACATTGGAATTTGAATATAACAAGAGTTCTCATGCAAAAATATGCAAAGATTAAATTGTTGACGAGAAATGCCATAGGAAATGCTATAGCATTTCCTATGACATTTCTTTATTTTACATTTTTTACAACCTTAAATTTCGAACAAATTGAAAAAATAATGATTTTAGGGCTTATACATTGGAATTTGAATATAACAAGAGTTCTCATGCAAAAATATGCAAGGATTAAATTGTTGACGAGAAATGCCATACGAAATGCTATAGCATTTGCTTTAGCATTTCTTTATTTTACATTTTTTACAACCTTAAATTTCGAACCAATTGAAAAAATAATGATTTTAGGGCTTATACATTGGAATTTTAATATTACAAGCGTTCTCATGCAAAAATATGCAAGGATTAAATTGTTGACGAGAAATGCCATAGGAAATGCTATAGAATTTCCTATAGAATTTCTTTATTTTACATTTTTACAACCTTAAATTTCGAACCAATTGAAAAAATTATGATTTTAGGGCTTATACATTGGAATTTGAATATAACAAGAGTTCTCATGCAAAAATATGTAAGGATTAAATTGTTGACGAGAAATGCCATAGGAAATGCCTAAAGCATTTCTTTATTTGACATTTTTTACAACCTAAAATTTCGAACCAATTGAAAAAAAATTATTTTAGGGCTTATAAATTGGAATTAGAATATAACAAGAGTTCTCATGCAAAAATATGCAAGGATTACATTGTTGACGAGAAATGCAATAGGAAATGCTATAGAATTTCCTATAGAATTTCTTTATTTTACATTTTTTACAAACTTAAACTTCGAACCAATTGAAAAAATAATGATTTTAGGGCTTATACATTGGAATTTGAATATAACAAGAGTTCTCAAGCAAAAATATGCAAGGATTAAATTGTTGACGAGAAATGCCATAGGAAATGCCTATAGCATTTCTTTATTTGACATTTTTTACAACCTTAAATTTCGAACCAATTGAAAAAATAATGATTTTAGGGCTTATACATTGGAATTTTAATATTACAAGCATTCTCATGCAAAAATATGCAAGGATTAAATTGTTGACGAGAAATGCCATAGGAAATGCTATAGAATTTCCTATAGAATTTCTTTATTTTACATTTTTTACAACCTTAAATTTCGAACCAATTGAAAAAATTATGATTTTAGGGTTTATACATTGGAATTTGAATATAACAAGAGTTCTCATGCAAAAATATGCAAGGATTAAATTGTTGACGAGAAATGCCATAGGAAATGCTAGCATTTCCTATAGCATTTGTTTATTTTACATTGTTTACTACCTAAAATTTCGAACCAATTGAAAAAATAATATTTTAGGGCTTTTACATTGGAATTTGAATATAACAAGAATTCTCATGCAAAAATATGCAAGGATTAAATTGTTGACTTGAAATGCCATAGGAAATGCTAGCATTTCCTATAGCATTTGTTTATTTTACATTGTTTACAACCTTAAATTTCGAACCAAGTGAAAAAATAATGATTTTAGGGCTTATACATTGGAATTTTAATATTACAAGCGTTCTCATGCAAAAATATGCAAGGATTAAATTGTTGACGAGAAATGCCATAGGAAATGCTATAGAATTTCCGATAGAACTTCTTTATTTTACATTTTTTACAACCTAAAATTTTGAACAAATTGAAAAAATAATGATTTTAGGGCTTATATATTGCAATTTGAATATAACAAGAGTTATCATGCAAAAATATGCAAGGATTAAAAGCATTTCCTATAGCATTTCTTTATTTTACATTTTTTACAACCTTAAATTTTGAACCAATTGAAAAAATAATGATTTTAGGGCTTATACATTTGAATTTGAATATAACAAGAGTTCTCATACAAAAATATGCAAGGATTAAATTGTTGACGAGAAATGCCATAGGAAATGCTAGCATTTCCTATAGCATTTCATTATTTTACATTTTTTACAACCTTAAATTTCGAACATATTGAAAAAATAATGATTTTAGGGCTTATACATTGGAATTTGAATTTAACAAGAGTTCTCATGCAAAAATATGCAAGGATTAAATTGTTGACGAGAAATGCCATAGGAAATGCTATAGCATTTCCTATAGGATTTCTTTATTTTACATTTTTTACAACTTTAAATTTCGAACCAAGTGAAAAAATAATGCTTTTAGGGCTTATACATTGGAATTTTAATATTACAAGCGTTCTCATGCAAAAATATGCAAGGATTAAATTGTTGACGAGAAATGCCATAGGAAATGCTATAGAATTTCCCACAGAATTTCTTTATTTTACAACCTTAAATTTCGAACCAATTGAAAAAATAATGATTTTAGGGCTTATATATTGCAATTTGAATATAACAAGAGTTATCATGCAAAAATATGCAAGGATTAAATTGTTGACGAGAAATGCCATAGGAAATGTTATAGCATTTCCTATAGAATTTCTTTATTTGACATTTTTTACAACCTTAAATTTCGAACCAATTGAAAAAATAATGATTTTAGGGCTTATACATTGGAATTTGAATGTAACAAGAGTTCTCATGCAAAAATATTCAACGATTAAATTGTTGACGAGAAATGCCATAGGAAATGCTATAGCATTTCCTATAGCATTTCTTTATTTTACATTTTTTTCAACCTTAAATTTCGAACCAATTGAAAAAATAATGATTTTAGGGCTTATACATTGGAATATGAATATAGCAAGCGATCTCATGCAAAATTATGCAAGGATTAAATTGTTGACGAGAAATGCCATAGGAAATGCTATAGCATTTCCTATAGCATTTCTTTATTTTACATTTTTTACAACCTTAAATTTCGAACCAATTGAAAAAATAATGATTTTAGGGCTTATACATTGGAATTTTAATATTACAAGCGTTCTCATGCAAAAATATGCAAGGATTAAATTGTTGACGTTAAATTCCTTAGGAAATGCTATAGCATTTCCTATAGGATTTCTTTATTTTACATTTTTTACAACCTTTAATTTCGAACCAAGTGAAAAAATAATGATTTTAGGGCTTATACATTGGAATTTTAATATTACAAGCGTTCTCATGCAAAAATATGCAAGGATTAAATTGTTGACGAGAAATGCCATAGGAAATGCTATAGAATTTCCTATAGAATTTCTTTATTTTACATTTTTTTACAACCTTAAATTTTGAACCAATTGAAAAAATAATGATTTTAGGGCTTATACATTGGAATTTGAATATAACAAGAGTTCTCATGCAAAAATATGCAAGGATTAAATTGTTGACTATAAATGCCATAGGAAATGATATAGCATTTCCTATTGCATTTCTTTATTTGACATTTTTTACAACCTTAAATTTCGAACAAAGTGAAAAAATAATGATTTTGGGGCTTATACATTGGAATTTAAATATAACAAGAGTTCTCATGCAAAAATATGCTAGGATTAAATTTGTTGACGAGAAATGGCATAGGAAATGCTATAGAATTTCCTATAGAATTTCTTTATTTTACATTTTTTACAAACTTAAATTTCGAACCAATTGAAAAAATAATGATTTTAGAGCTTATACATTGAAATTTGAATATAATAAGAGTTCTCATGAAAAAATATGCAAGTATTAAATTGTTGACGAGAAATGGCATAGGAAATGCTATAGCATTTCCTATAGCATTTCTTTATTTGACATTTTTTACAGCCTTAAATTTCGAACCAATTGAAAAAATAATGATTTTAGGTCTTATACATTTTAATTTTAATATTACAAGCGTTCTCATGCAAAAATATGCAAGGATTAAATTGTTGACGAGAAATGCCATAGGAAATGCTATAGAATTTCCTATAGAATTTCTTTATTTTACATTTTTTACAACCTTAAATTTCGAACCAATTGAAAAAATTATGATTTTAGGGTTTATACATTGGAATTTGAATATAACAAGAGTTCTCATGAAAAAAATATGCAAGGATTAAATTGTTGACGAGAAACGCCATAAGAAATGCTATAGCATTTCCTATAGCATTTCTCTATTTTACATTGTTTACGACCTAAAATTTGAACCAATTGAAAAAATAATGATTTTAGGGCTTATACATTGGAATTTGAATATAACAAGAGTTCTCATGCAAAAATATGCAAGGATTAAATTGTTGATGAGAAATGCCATAGGAAATGCTATAGCATTTCTTTATTTGACATTTTTTACAACCTTAAATTTCGAACCAATTGAAAAATAATGATTTTGGGGCTTATACATTGGAATTTGAATATAACAAGAGTTCTCATGCAAAAATATGCAAGGATTGAATTGTTGACGAGAAATGGCATAGGAAATGCTATAGATTTTCCTATAGAATTTCTTTATTTTACATTTTTTACAACCTTAAATTTTGAACCAATTGAAAAAATAATTATTTTAGGGCTTATACATTGGAATTTGAATATAACAAGAGTTCTCATGCAAAAATATGCAAGGATTAAATTGTTGACGAGAAATGCCATAGGAAATGCTATAGCATTTCTTTATTTTACATTTTTAACAACCTTAAATTTCGAACCAATTGAAAAAATAATGATTTTAGGGCTTATACATTGGAATTTGAATATAGCAAGCGATCTCATGCAAAATTATGCAAGGATTAAATTGTTGACGAGAAATGCCATAGGAAATGCTATAGCATTTCCTATAGCATTTCTTTATTTTACATTTTTTACAACCTTAAATTTTGAACCAATTGAAAAAATAATGATTTTAGGGCTTATACATTGGAATTTTAATATTACAAGCGTTCTCATGCAAAAATATGCAAGGATTAAATTGTTGACGTTAAATTCCTTAGGAAATGCTATAGCATTTCCTATAGGATTTCTTTATTTTACATTTTTTACAACCTTTAATTTCGAACCAAGTGAAAAAATAATGATTTTAGGGCTTATACATTGGAATTTTAATATTACAAGCGTTCTCATGCAAAAATATGCAAGGATTAAATTGTTGACGAGAAATGCCATAGGAAATGCTATAGCATTTCTTTATTTGACATTTTTTACAACCTTAAATTTCGAACCAATTGAAAAATAATGATTTTGGGGCTTATACATTGGAATTTTAATATAACAAGAGTTCTCATGCAAAAATATGCAAGGACTGAATTGTTGACGAGAAATGGCATAGGAAATGCTATAGAATTTCATATAGAATTTCTTTATTTTACATTTTTTACAACCTTAAATTTTGAACCAATTGAAAAAATACTTTTTTTAGGGCTTATACATTGGAATTTGAATATAACAAGAGTTCTCATGCAAAAATATGCAAGGATTAAATTGTTGACGAGAAATGCCATAGGAAATGCTATAGCATTTCCTATAGCATTTCTTTATTTGACATTTTTTACAACCTTAAATTTCGAACCAATTAAAAAAAATAATGATTTTGGGGCTTATACATTGGAATTTGAATATAACAAGAGTTCTCATGCAAAAATATGCAAGGATTAAATTGTTGACGAGAAATGGCATAGGAAATGCTATAGAATTTCCTATAGCTTTTCTTTTTTTTACATTGTTTACGACCTAAAATTTTAACTAATTGAAAAAATAATGATTTTAGGGCTTATACATTGGAATTTGAATATAACAAGAGTTCTCATGCAAAAATATGCAAGGATTAAATTGTTGACGAGAAATGGCATAGGATAGCATTTCTTTATTTGACATTTTTTACAACCTTAAATTTCGAACCTATTGAAAAAATAATGATTTTAGGGCTTATACATTGGAATTTGAATATAACAAGAGTTCTCATGCAATAATATGCAAGGATTAAATTGTTGACGAGAAACGCCATAGGAAATGCTATAGCATTTCCTAAAGCTTTTCTTTTTTTACATTGTTTACGACCTAAAATTTGAACTAATTGAAAAAATAATGATTTTAGGGCTTATACATTGGAATTTGAATATAACAAGAGTTCTCATGCAAAAATATGCAAGGATTAAATTGTTGACGAGAAATGCCATAGGAAATGCTATAGCATTTCCTATAGCATTTCTTTATTTTACATTTTTTACATCCTTAAATTTCGAACCAATTGAAAAAATAATGATTTTAGGGCTTATACATTGGAATTTTATTATTACAAGCGTTCTCATGCAAAAATATGCAGGGATTAAATTGTTGACGAGAAATGCCATAGGAAATGCTAGCATTTCCTATAGCATTTCTTTATTTTACATTGTTTACGACCTAAAAGTCGAACCAATTGAAAAAATAATGATATTAGGGCTTATACATTGGAATTTGAATATAACAAGAGTTCTCATGCAAAAAAATGCAAGGATTAAATTGTTGACGAGAAATGCCATAGGAAATGTTATAGTATTTCCTATAGCATTTCTTTATTTGACATTTTTTACAACCTTAAATTTTGAACCAATTGAAAAAATAATGATTTTAGGGCTTATACGTTGGAATTTGAATATAACAAGAATTCTCATGCAAAAATATGCAAGGATTAAATCGTTGACGAGAAATGCCATAGGAAATGCTAGCATTTCCTATAGCATTTCATTAATTTACATTGTTTACGACCTAAAATTTTGAAAAAATTAGCATTTCATTAATTTACATTGTTTACGACATAAAATTTTGAAAAAATTGAAAAAATAATGATTTTAGGGCTTATACATTGGAATTTCAATATAAAAAGAGTTCTCATGAATAAGTATGCAAGGATTAAATTTTTGACGAGAAATGCCATAGGAAATTCTATAGCATTTCCTATAGCATTTCTTTGTTTGGTATTTTTTACAACCTTAAATTTCGAACCAATTGAAAAAATAATGATTTTAGGGCTTATACATTGGAATTTGAATATAACAAGAGTTCTCATGCAAAAATATGCAAGGATTAAATCGTTGGAATTTCCTATAGCATTTCTTTATTTTAATTTTTTACAACCTTAAATTTCGAACCAATTGAAAAAATAATGATTTTAGGGCTTATACGTTGGAATTTGAATTTAACAAGAGTTCTCATGCAAAAATATGCAAGGATTAAATTGTTGACGAGAAATGCCATAGGAAATGCTATAGCATTTCCTATAGCATTTCTTTATTTTACATTTTTTACAACCTTAAATTTCGAACCAATTGAAAAAATAATGATTTTAGGGCTTATACATTGGAATTTGAATATAACAAGAGTTCTCATGCAAAAATATGCAAAGATTAAATTGTTGATGAGAAATGCCATAGGAAATCCTATAGCATTTCTTTAATTTACATTGTTTACGACCTAAAATTTTGAAAAAATTGAAAAAATAATGATTTTAGGGCTTATACATTGGAATTTCAATATAAAAAGAGTTCTCATGAAAAAGTATGCAAGGATTAAAATTTTGACGAGAAATGCCATAGGAAATGCTATAGCATTTCCTATAGCATTTTGTTTGTTTGTTATTTTTTACAACCTTAAATTTCGAACCAATTGAAAAAATAATGATTTTAGGGCTTATACATTGAAATTTGAATATAACAAGAGTTCTCATGCAAAAATATGCAAGGATTAAATTGTTGACGAGAAATGCCATAGGAAATGCTATAGCACTTCCTATAGCATTTCTTTATTTTAATTTTTTACAACCTTAAATTTCGAACCAATTGAAAAAATAATGATTTTAGGGCTTATACGTTGGAATTTTAATTTAACAATAGTTCTCATGCAAAAATATGCAAGGATTAAATTGTTGACGAGAAATGCCATAGGAAATGCTATAGCATTTCATATAGAAATTCTTTATTTTACATTGTTTACGACCTAAAACTTTGAACCAATTGAACAAATAATGTTTTTAGGGCTTATGCATTGGAATTTGAATATAACAAGAGTTCTCATGCAAAAATATGCAAGGATTAAATTATTGACGGCAAATGCCATAGGAAATGCTATAGCATTTCCTATAGCATTTCTTTATTTTATATTGTTTACGACCTAAAACTTCGAACCAATTGAAAAAATAATGATTTTAGGGCTTATACATTGGAATTTGAATATAACAAGAGTTCTCATGCAAAAATATGCAAGGATTAAATTGTTGACGAGAAATGCCATAGGAAATGCTATAGCATTTCCTATAGCATTTCTTTATTTTACATTGTTTACGACGTAAAATTTCAAACCAATTGAAAAAATAATGATTTTAGGGCTTATACATTGGAATTTTAATATAACAAGAGTTCTCATGCAAAAATATGCAAGGATTAAATTGTTGACGAGAAATGCCATAGGAAATGCTATAGAATTTCCCATAGCATTTCTTTATTTTACATTGTTTACGACCTACAATTTCGAACCAATTGAAAAATATTAATTTTAGGGCTTATACATTGGAATTTGAATATAACAAGAGTTCTCGTGCAAAAATATGCAAGGATTAAATTGTTGATGAGAAATGCCATAGGAAATGCTATAGAATTTCCTATAGCATTTCTTTATTTTACATTGTTTACGACCTAAAACTTCGAACCAATTAAAAAAATAATGATTTTAGGGCTTATACTTTCGAATTTGAATATAACAAGAGTTCTCATGCAAAAATATGCAAGGATTAAATTGTTGACGAGAAATGCCATAGGAAATGCTATAGCATTTCCTATAGCATTTCTTTATTTTACATTTTTTACATCCTTAAATTTCGAACCAATTGAAAAAATAATGATTTTAGGGCTTATACATTGGAATTTTATTATTACAAGCGTTCTCATGCAAAAATATGCAGGGATTAAATTGTTGACGAGAAATGCCATAGGAAATGCTAGCATTTCCTATAGCATTTCTTTATTTTACATTGTTTACGACCTAAAATTTGAACCAATTGAAAAAATAATGATTTTAGGGCTTATATATTGGAATTTGAATATAACAAGAGTTCTCATGCAAAAATATGCAAGGATTAAATTGTTGACGAGAAATGCCATAGGAAATGCTATAGCATTTCCTATAGCATTTCTTTATTTGACATTTTTTACAACCTTAAATTTTGAACCAATTGAAAAAATAATGGTTTTAGGGCTTATACAATGGAATTTGAATATAACAAGAGTTCTCATGCAAAAATATGCAAAGATTAAATTGTTGACGAGAAATGCCATATGAAATGCATTTCCTATAGCATTTCTTTAATTTACATTGTTTACGACCTAAAATTTTGAAAAAATTAAAAAAATAATGATTTTAGGGCTTATACATTGTAATTTCAATATAAAAAGAGTTCTCATGAAAAAGTATGCAAGGATTAAATTTTTGACGAGAAATGCCATAAGAAATGTTATAGCATTTCCTATAGCATTTCTTTATTTGACATTTTTTACAACCTTAAATTTCGAACCAATTGAAAAAATAATGATTTTAGGGCTTATACAATGGAATTTGAATATAACAAGAGTTCTCATGCAAAAATATGCAAGGATTAAATTGTTGACGAGAAATGCCATAGGAAATGCTAGCATTTCCTATAGCATTTCTTTATTTTACATTGCTTACGACCTAAAATTTAGAACCAATTGAAAAATAATTATTTTAGGGCTTATACATTGGAATTTGAATATAACAAGAGTTCTCATGCAAAAAAATGCAAGGATTAAATTTTTAACAAGAAATGCCATAGGAAATGTTATAGTATTTCCTATAGCATTTCTTTATTTGACATTTTTTACAACCTTAAATTTTGAACCAATTGAAAAAATAATGATTTTAGGGCTTATACGTTGGAATTTGAATATAACAAGAATTCTCATGCAAAAATATGCAAGGATTAAATCGTTGACGAGAAATGCCATAGGAAATGCTAGCATTTCCTATAGCATTTCATTAATTTACATTGTTTACGACCTAAAATTTTGAAAAAATTAGCATTTCATTAATTTACATTGTTTACGACCTAAAATTTTGAAAAAATTGAAAAAATAATGATTTTAGGGCTTATACATTGGAATTTCAATATAAAAAGAGTTCTCATGAATAAGTATGCAAGGATTAAATTTTTGACGACAAATGCCATAGGAAATGCTATAGCATTTCCTATCGCATTTCTTTGTTTTGTATTTTTTACAACCTTAAATTTCGAACCAATTGAAAAAATAATGATTTTAGGGCTTATACATTGTAATTTGAATATAACAAGAATTCTCATGCAAAAATATGCAAGGATTAAATCGTTGGCATTTCCTATAGCATATCTTTATTTTAATTTTTTACAACCTTAAATTTCGAACCAATTGAAAAAATAATGATTTTAGGGCTTATACGTTGGAATTTGAATTTAACAAGAGTTCTCATGAAAAAATATGCAAGGATTAAATTGTTGACGAGAAATGCCATAGGAAATGCTATAGCATTTCCCATAGCATTTCTTTATTTTACATTTTTTACAACCTAAAATTTCGAACCAATTGAAAAAATAATGATTTTAGGGCTTATACATTGGAATTTGAATATAACAAGAGTTCTCATGCAAAAATATGCAAAGATTAAATTGTTGACGAGAAATGCCATAGGAAATGTCCTATAGCATTTCTTTAATTTACATTGTTTACGACCTAAAATTTTGAAAAAATTGAAAAAATAATGATTTTAGGGCTTATACATTGGAATTTCAATATAAAAAGAGGTCTCATGAAAAAGTATGCAAGGATTAAATTTTTGACGAGAAATGCCATAGGAAATGCTATGGCATTTCCTATAGCATTTTGTTTGTTTGTTATTTTTTACAACCTTAAATTTTGAACCAATTGAAAAAATAATGATTTTAGGGCTTATACATTGAAATTTGAATATAACAAGAGTTCTCATGCAAAAATATGCAAGGATTAAATTGTTGACGAGAAATGCCATAGGAAATGCTATAGCACTTCCTATAGCATTTCTTTATTTTAATTTTTTACAACCTTAAATTTCGAACCAATTGAAAAATAATGATTTTAGGGCTTATACGTTGGAATTTGAATTTAACAAGAGTTCTCATGCAAAAATATTCAAGGATTAAATTGTTGACGAGAAATGCCATAGGAAATGCTATAACATTTCCTAAAGCATTTCTTTATTTGACATTTTTAACAACCTTAACTTTTGAACCAATTGAAAAAATAATGATTTTAGGGCTTATACATTGGAATTTGAATATAACAAGAGTTCTCATGCAAAAATATGCAAGAATTAAATTGTTGACGAGAAATGCCATAGGAAATGCTAGCATTTCCTATAGCATTTCTTTATTTTACATTGTTTACGACCTAAAATTTCGAACCAATTGAATAAAAAAAATGATTTTAGGGCTTATACATTGGAATTTGAATATAACAAGAGTTCTCATGCAAAAATATGAAATGATTAAATTTTTGACGAGAAATGCCATAGGAAATGCTAGCAGTTCCTATAGCATTTCTTTATTTACATTTTTTACAACCTTAAATTTTGAACCAATTGAAAAAATAATGATTTTAGGGCTTATACATTGGAATTTGAATACAACAAGAGTTCTCATGCAAATATATGCAAGGATTAAATTGTTGACGAGAAATGCCATAGGAAATGCTAGCATTTCCTTTAGCATTTATTTATTTTACATTGTTTACGACCTAAAATTTCGAACCAATTGAAAAAATAATGATTTTAGGGCTTATACATTGGAATTTGAATATAACAAGAGTTCTCATGCAAAAATATGCAAGGATTAAATTGTTGACAAGAAATGCCATAGGAAATGCTATAGCATTTCCTATAGCATTTCTTTATTTGACATTTTTTTACAACCTTAAATTTTGAACCAATTGAAAAAATAATGATTTTAGGGCTTATGCATTGGAATTTGAATATAAAAAAAGTTCTCATGCAAAAATATGCAAGGATTAAATTGTTGACGAGAAATGCCACAGGAAATGCTATAGCATTTCCTATAGCATTTCTTTATTTGACATTTTTTACAACCTTAAATTTCAAACCAATTGAAAAAAAATGATTTTAGGGCTTATACATTGGAATTTGAATATAACAAGAGTTCTTATGCAAAAATATGCAAGGATTAAATTGTTGACGAGAAATGCCATAGGAAATGCTATAGAATTTCCTATAGAATTTCTTTATTTTACATTTTTTAATACCTTAAATTTCGAACCAATTGAAAAAAAATTATTTTAGGGCTTATACATTGGAATATGAATATAACAAGAGTTCTCATGCAAAAATATGCAAGGATTAAATTGTTGACGAAAAATGCCATAGGAAATGTTATACCATTTCCTATAGCATTTCTTTATTTGACATTGTTTACGACCTAAAATTTTGAACAAATTGAAAAAATAATTATTTTAGGGCTTATACATTGGAATTTGAATATAACAAGAGTTCTCATGCAAAAATATGCAAGGATTAAATTGTTGACGAGCAATGCCATAGGAAATGCTAGCATTTCCTATAGCATTTCTTTATTTTACATTTTTTACAACCTTAAATTTCAAACATATTGAAAAAATAATGATTTTAGGGCTTAAACATTGGAATTTGAATATAACAAGAGTTCTTATGCAAAAATATGCAAGGATTAAATTGTTGACGAGAAATGGCATGGGAAATGCTATAGAATTTCCTATAGAATTTCTTTATTTTACATTTTAAACAACCTTAAATTTCGAACCAATTGAAAAAATAATGATTTTAGGGCTTATACATTGGAATTTTAATATAACAAGAATTCTCATGCAAAAATATGCAAGGATTAAATTGTTGACGAGAAATGCCATAGGAAATGCTATAGCATTTCCTATAGCATTTCTTTATTTTACATTTTTAACAACCTTAAATTTCGAACCAATTGAAAAAATAATGATTTTAGGGCTTATACATTGGAATTTGAATATAACAAGAGTTCTCATGCAAAAATATGCAAGGATTAAATTGTTGACGAGAAATGCCATAGGAAATGCTATAGCATTTCCTATAGTATTTCTTTATTTTACATTTTTTACAACCTTAAATTTCGAACCAATTGAAAAATTAATGATTTTAGGGCTTATACATTGGAATTTTAATATTACAAGCGTTCTCATGCAAAAATATGCTAGGATGAAATTGTTGACGAGAAATGCCATAGGAAATCCTATAGCATTTCCTATTGCATTTCTTTATTTGACATTTTTTACAACCTTAAATTTCGAACCAATTGAAAAAAAAAGATTTTAGGGCTTATACATTGGAATTTGAATATAACAAGAGTTCTTATGCAAAAATATGCAAGGATTAAATTGTTGACGAGAAATGCCATAGGAAATGCTATAGAATTTCCTATAGAATTTCTTTATTTTACATTTTTTAATACCTTAAATTTCGAACCAATTGAAAAAAAATGATTTTAGGGCTTATACATTGGAATTTGAATATAACAAGAGTTCTCATGCAAAAATATGCAAGGATTAAATTGTTGACGAAAAATGCCATAGGAAATGTTATACCATTTCCTATAGCATTTCTTTATTTGACATTGTTTACGACCTAAAATTTTGAACAAATTGAAAAAATAATTATTTTAGGGCTTATACATTGGAATTTGAATATAACAAGAGTTCTCATGCAAAAATATGCAAGTATTAAATTGTTGACGAGCAATGCCATAGGAAATGCTAGCATTTCCTATAGCATTTCTTTATTTTACATTTTTTACAACCTTAAATTTCAAACATATTGAAAAAATAATGATTTTAGGGCTTAAACATTGGAATTTGAATATAACAAGAGTTCTTATGCAAAAATATGCAAGGATTAAATTGTTGACGAGAAATGGCATGGGAAATGCTATAGAATTTCCTATAGAATTTCTTTATTTTACATTTTAAACAACCTTAAATTTCGAACCAATTGAAAAAATAATGATTTTAGGGCTTATACATTGGAATTTGAATATAACAAGAATTCTCATGCAAAAATATGCAAGGATTAAATTGTTGACGAGAAATGCCATAGGAAATGCTATAGCATTTCCTATAGCATTTCTTTATTTTACATTTTTTACAACCTTAAATTTCGAACCAATTGAAAAATTAATGATTTTAGGGCTTATACATTGGAATTTTAATATTACAAGCGTTCTCATGCAAAAATATGCTAGGATAAAATTGTTGACGAGAAATGCCATAGGAAATCCTATAGCATTTCCTATTGCATTTCTTTATTTGACATTTTTTACAACCTTAAATTTCGAACCAGTGAAAAAATAATGATTTTGGGGCTTATACATTGGAATTTAAATATAACAAGAATTCTCATGCCAAGGATTAAATTGTTGACGAGAAATGGCATAGGATATGCTATAGAATTTCCTATAGAATTTCTTTATTTTACATTTTTTACAACCTTAAATTTCGAACCAATTGAAAAAATAAAGATTTTAGGGCTTATACATTGGAATTTGAATATAACAAGAGATCTCATGCAAAAATTTGCAAGGATTAAATTGTTGACGAGAAATGGCATAGGAAATGCTATAGCATTTCCTATAGCATTTTTTTATTTGACATTTTTTATAGCCTTAAATTTCGAACCAATTGAAGAAATAATGATTTTAGGGCTTATACATTGGAATTTGAATATAACAAGAGTTCTCATGCAAAAATATGCAAGGATTAAATTGTTGACGAGAAACGCCATAGGAAATGCTATAGCATTTCCTATAGCATTTCTTTATTTTACATTGTTTACGACCTAAAATTTGAACCAATTGAAAAAATAATGATTTTAGGGCTTATACATTGGAATTTGAATATAACAAGAGTTCTCATGCAAAAATATACAAGGATTAAATTGTTGACGAGAAATGCCATAGGAAATGCTATAGCATTTCCTATTGCATTTCTTTATTTGACATTTTTTACAACCTTAAATTTCGAACCAAGTGAAAAAATAATGATTTTGGGGCTTATACATTGGAATTTGAATATAACAAGAGTTCTTATGCAAAAATATGCAAGGATTAAATTGTTGATGAGAAATGCCATAGGAAATGCTATATCATTTCCTGTCGCATTTCTTTATTTGACATTTTTTACAACCTTAAATTTGAACAAATTGAAAAAATAATGATTTTAGGGCTTATACATTGGAATTTGAAAATAACAAGAGTTCTCATGCAAAAATATGCAAGGATTAAATTGTTGATGAGAAATGCCATAGGAAATGCTATAGCATTTCCTATCGCATTTCTTTATTTGACATTTTTTACAACCTTAAATTTGAACAAATTGAAAAAATAATGATTTTAGGGCTTATACATTGGAATTTGAATATAACAAGAGTTCTCATGCAAAAATATGCAAGGATTAAATTGTCGACGAGAAACTCCATAGGAAATGCTATAGCATTTCCTATAGCATTTCTTTATTTGACATTTTTTACAACCTTAAATTTCGAACCAATTGAAAAAATAATGATTTCGGGGCTTATACATTGGAATTTGAATATAACAAGAGTTCTCATGCAAAAATATGCAAGGATTAAATTGTTGACGAGAAATGGCATAGGAAATGCTATAGAATTTCCTATAGAATTTCTTTATATTACATTTTTTACAACCTTAAATTTCGAACCAATTGAAAAAATAGTGATTTTAGGGCTTATATATTGGAATTTGAATATAACAAGAGTTCTCATGCAAAAATATGCAAGGATTAAATTGTTGACGAGAAATGCCATAGGAAATGCTATAGCATTTCCTATAGCATTTCTTTATTTTACATTGTTTACGACCTAAAATTTGAACCAATTGAAAAAATAATGATTTTAGGGCTTATACATTGGAATTTGAATATAACAAGAGTTCTCATGCAAAAATATGCAAGGATTAAATTGTTGACGAGAAATGGCATAGGAAATGCTATAGCATTTCTTTATTTGACATTTTTTACAGCCTTAAATTTTGAACCAATTTAAAAAATAATGATTTTAGGGCTTATACATTGAAATTTGAATATAACAAGAGTTCTCATGCAAAAATATGTAAGGATTAAATTGTTGACGAGAAACGCCATAGGAAATGCTATAGCATTTCCTATAGCATTTCTTTATTTTACATTGTTTTCGACCTAAAATTTGAACCAATTGAAAAAATAATGATTTTAGGGCTTATACATTGGAATTTGAATATAACAAGAGTTCTCATGCAAAAATATGCAAGGATTAAATTGTTGACGAGAAATGCCATAGGAAATGCTATAGCATTTCCTATAGCATTTCTTTATTTGACATTTTTTACAACCTTAAATTTCGAACCAATTGAAAAAATAATGATTTTTGGGCTTATACATTGGAATTTGAATATAACAAGAGTTCTCATGCAAAAATATGCAAGGATTAAATTGTTGACGAGAAATGGCATAGGAAATGCTATAGAATTTCCTATAGAATTTCTTTATTTTACATTTTTTACAACCTTAAATTTTGAACCAATTGAAAAAATAATTATTTTAGGGCTTATACATTGGAATTTGAATATAACAAGAGTTGTCATGAAAAAATATGCAAGGATTAAATTGTTGACGAGAAATGGCATAGGAAATGCTATAGCATTTCCTATAGCATTTCTTTATTTGACATTTCTTACATTAAATTTCGAACCAATTGAAAAGATAATGATTTTAGGGCTTATACATTGGAATTTGAATATAACAAGAGTTATCATGCAAAAATATGCAAGGATTAAATTGTTGACGAGAAACGCCATAGGAAATGCTATAGCATTTCCTATAGCATTTCTTTTTTTTACATTGTTTACGACCTAAAATTTGAACCAATTGAAAAAATAATGATTTTAGGGCTTATACATTGGAATTTTAATATAACAAGAGTTCTCATGCCAAAATATGCAAGGATTAAATTGTTGACGAGAAATGCCATAGGAAATGCTATAGCATTTCCTATAGCATTTCTTTATTTGAAATTTTCTACAACCTTAAATTTCAAACCAATTGAAAACATAATGATTTTTGGGCTAATACATTGGAATTTGAATATAACAAGAGTCCTCATGCAAAAATATGCAAGGATTAAATTGGTTACGAGAAATGGCATAGGAAATGCTATAGAATTTCCTATAGAATTTCTTTATATTACATTTTTTACAACCTTAAATTTCGAACCAATTGAAAAAATAGTGATTTTAGGGCTTATATATTGGAATTTGAATATAACAAGAGTTCTCATGCAAAAATATGCAAGGATTAAATTGTTGACGAGAAATGCCATAGGAAATGCTATAGCATTTCCTATAGCATTTCTTTATTATACATTTTTTACATCCTTAAATTTCGAACCAATTGAAAAAATAATGATTTTAGAGCTTATACATTGGAATTTTAATATTACAAGCGTTCTCATGCAAAAATATGCAAGGATTAAATTGTTGACGAGAAATGGCATAGGAAATGCTATAGCATTTCTTTATTTGACATTTTTTACAGCCTTAAATTTCGAACCAATTGAAAAAATAATGATTTTAGGGCTTATACATTGAAATTTGAATATAACAAGAGTTCTCATGCAAAAATATGTAAGGATTAAATTGTTGACGAGAAACGCCATAGAAAATGCTATAGCATTTCCCATAGCATTTCTTTATTTGACATTTTTTACAACCTTAAATTTCGAACCAATTGAAAAAATAATGATTTTAGGGCTTATAGATTGGAATTTGAATATAACAAGAGTTCTCATGCAAAAATATGCAAGGATTAAATTGTTGACGAGAAATGGCATAGGAAATGCTATAGCATTTCTTTATTTGACATTTTTTACAGCCTTAAATTTCGAACCAATTGAAAAAATAATGATTTTAGGGCTTATACATTGAAATTTGAATATAACAAGAGTTCTCATGAAAAAATATGTAAGGATTAAATTGTTGACGAGAAACGCCATAGGAAATGCTAGCATTTACTATAGCATTTCTTTATTTTACATTGTTTACGACCTAAAATTTGAACCAATTGAAAAAATAATGATTTTAGGGCTTATACATTGGAATTTGAATATAACAAGAGTTCTCATGCAAAAATATGCAAGGATTAAATTGTTGACGAGAAATGGCATAGGAAATGCTATAATATTTCCTATAGAATTTCTTTATTTTACATTTTTTACAACCTTAAATTTCGAATCAATTGAAAAAATATTTATTTTAGGGCTTATACATTGGAATTTTAATATAACAAGAGTTGTCATGCAAAAATATGCTAGGATTAAATTGTTGACGAGAAATGGCATAGGAAATGCTATAGCATTTACTATAGAATTTCTTTATTTTAGATTTTTTACAACCTTAAATTTCGAACCAATTGAAAAAATAATGATTTTAGGGCTTATAAATTGGAATTTGAATATAACAAGATTTCTCATGCAAAAATATGCAACGATTAAATTGTTGACGAGAAATGCCATAGGAAATGCTCTAGCATTTCCTATAGCATTTCTTTATTTTACATTGTTTACGACCATAAATTTCGAACCAATTAAAAAAAATGATTTTAAAGCTTATACATTGGAATTTGAATATAACAAGAGTTCTCATGCAAAAATATGCATGGATTAAATTGTTGACGAGAAATGCCATAGGAAATGCTATATCTTTATTTTACATTTTTACAATCTTAAATTTCGAACCAATTGATAAAATAATGATTTTAAAGCTTATACATTGGAATTTGAATATAACAAGAGTTCTCATGCAAGAATATGCATGGATTAAATTGTTGACGAGAAATGCCATAGGTAATGCTATAGAATTTCCTATAGCATTTTTTTATTTTACATTTTTTATAACCTTAAATTTCGAACCAATTGAAAAAATAATGAGTATAGGGATTATACATTGGAATTTGAATATAACAAGAGTTCTCATGCAAAAATATGCAAGGATTAAATTGTTGACGAGAAATGCCATAGGAAATGCTAGCATTTCCTATAGCATTTCTTTATTTTACATTGTTTACGTACTAAAATTTTGAACCAATTGAAAAAATAATGATTTTAGGGCTTATACATTGGAATTTGAATATAACAAGAGTTCTCATGCAAAAATATGCAAGGATTAAATTGTTGCCGAGAAATGCCATAGGATATGCTATAGCATTTCCTATAGCATTTCTTTATTTAAAATTTTTTAAAACCTTAAATTTTGAACCAATTCAAAAAATAATGATTTTAGGGCTTATACATTGGAATTTTAATATAACAAGAGTTCTCATGCAAAAATATGCAAGGATTAAATTGTTGACGAGAAATGCCATAGGAAATACTATAGCATTTCCTATAGCATTTCTTTATTTTACATTTTTTACAACCTTAAATTTCGAACTAATTGAAAAAATAATAATTTTAAAGCTTATACATTGGAATTTGAATATAACAAGAGTTCTCATGCAAAAATATGCAAGGATTAAATTGTTGACGAGAAATGCCATAGGAAATGCTATAACATTTCCTATTGCATTTTTTTATTTTACATTTTTTACAACCTTAAATTTCGAACCAATTGAAAAAATAATGAGTTTAGGGATTATACATTGGAATTTGAATATAACAAGAGTTCTCATGCAAAAATATGCAAGGATTAAATTGTTGACGAGAAATGCCATAGGAAATGCTAGCATTTCCTATAGCATTTGTTTATTTTACATTGTTTACGACCTAAAATTTCGAACCAATTGAAAAAATAATGATTTTAGGGCTTATACATTGGAATTTGAATATAACAAGAGTTCTCATGCAAAAATATGCAAGGATTAAAATGTTGACGAGAAATGCCATAGGAAATGATATAGATTTCCTATAGCATTTCTTTATTTTACAATTTTTACAACCTTAAATTTCAAACCAATTGAAAAAATAATGATTTTAGGGCTTATACATTGGAATTTTAATATAACAAGAGTTATAAAATTTCGAACCAATTGAAAAAATAATGATTTTAGGGCTTATACATTGGAATTTGAATATAACAAGAGTTCTCATGCAAAAATATGCAAGGATTAAAATGTTGACGAGAAATGCCATAGGAAATGCTATAGCATTTCCTATCGCATTTCTTTATTTTACATTTTTTACAACCTTAAATTTCAAACCAATTGAAAAAATAATGATTTTAGGGCTTATACATTGGAATTTGAATATAACAAGAGTTCTCATGCAAAAATATGCAAGGATTAAATTGTTGACGAGAAATGCCATAGGAAATGCTATAGCATTTCCTATAGCATTTCTTTATTTTACATTTTTTACAACCTTAAATTTCGAACCAATTGAAAAAATAATGATTTTAAAGCTTATACATTGGAATTTGAATATAACAAGAGTTCTCATGCAAAAATATGCAAGGATTAAATTGTTGACGAGAAATGCCATAGGAAATGCTATAGCATTTCCTATAGCATTTCTTTATTTTACATTTTTTACAACCTTAAATTTCGAACTAATTGGAAAAATAATGATTTTAAAGCTTATACATTGGAATTTGAATATAACAAGAGTTCTCATGCAAAAATATGCAAGGATTAAATTGTTGACGAGAAATGCCATAGGAAATGCTAGCATTTCCTATAGAATTTCTTTATTTTACATTGTTTACGACCTAAAATTTCGAACCAATTGAAAAAATAATGATTTTAGGGCTTATACATTGGAATTTGAATATAACAAGAGTTCTCATGCAAAAATATGCAAGGATTAAAATGTTGACGAGAAATGCCATAGGAAATGCTATAGCATTTCCTATAGAATTTCTTTATTTTACATTTTTTACAACCTTAAATTTCAAACCAATTGAAAAAATAATGATTTTAGGGCTTATACATTGGAATTTTAATATAACAAGAGTTATAAAATTTTGAACCAATTGAAAAAATAATGATTTTAGGGCTTATACATTGGAATTTGAATATAACAAGAGTTCTCATGCAAAAATATGCAAGGATTAAAATGTTGACGAGAAATGCCATAGGAAATGCTATAGCATTTCCTATAGCATTTCTTTATTTTACATTATTTACAACCTTAAATTTCAAACCTATTGAAAAAACAATGATTTTAGGGCTTATACATTGGAATTTGAATATAACAAGAGTTCTCATGCAAAAATATGCAAGGATTAAATTGTTGACGAGAAATGCCATAGGAAATGCTATAGCATTTCCTATAGCATTTCTTTATTTTACATTTTTTACAACCTTAAATTTCGAACCAATTGAAAAAATAATGATTTTAAAGCTTATACATTGGAATTTGAATATAACAAGAGTTCTCATGCAAAAATATGCAAGGATTAAATTGTTGACGAGAAATGCCATAGGAAATGCTATAGCATTTCCTATAGCATTTCTTTATTTTACATTTTTTACAACCTTAAATTTCGAACTAATTGGAAAAATAATGATTTTAAAGCTTATACATTGGAATTTGAATATAACAAGAGTTCTCATGCAAAAATATGCAAGGATTAAATTGTTGACGAGAAATGCCATAGGAAATGCTAGCATTTCCTATAGAATTTCTTTATTTTACATTGTTTACGACCTAAAATTTCCAACCAATTGAAAAAATAATGATTTTAGGGCTTATACATTGGAATTTGAATATAACAAGAGTTCTCATGCAAAAATATGCAAGGATTAAAATGTTGACGAGAAATGCCATAGGAAATGCTATAGCATTTCCTATAGCATTTCTTTATTTTACATTTTTTACAACCTTAAATTTCAAACAAATTGAAAAAATAATGATTTTAGGGCTTATACATTAAAATTTTAATATTACAAGTGTTCTCATGCAAAAATATGCAAGGATTAAATTGTTGACGTTAAATTCCATAGGAAATGCAATAGCATTTCCTATAGCATTTCTTTATTTTACATTGTTTACGACCTAAAAGTCGAACCAATTGAAAAAATAATGATATTAGGGCTTATACATTGGAATTTGAATATAACAAGAGTTCTCATGCAAAAATATGCAAGTATTAAATTGTTGACGAGCAATGCCATAGGAAATGCTATAGCATTTCCTATAGCATTTCTTTATTTTACATTTTTTACAACCTTAAATTTCGAAGCAGTTGAAAAAATAATAATTTTAAAGCTTATACATTGGAATTTGAATATAACAATAGTTCTCATGCAAAAATATGCAAGGATTAAATTGTTGACGAGAAATGCCATAGGTAATGCTAAAGCATTTCCTATTGCATTTTTTTATTTTACATTTTTTACAACCTTAAATTTTGAACCAATTGAAAAAATAATGAGTTTAGGGATTATACATTAGAATTTGAATATAACAAGAGTTCTCATGCAAAAATATGCAAGGATTAAATTGTTGACGAGAAATGCCATAGGAAATGCTAGCATTTCCTATAGCATTTGTTTATTTTACATTGTTTACGACCTAAAATTTTGAACCAATTGAAAAAATAATGATTTTAGGGCTTATACATTGGAATTTGAATATAACAAGAGTTCTCATGCAAAAATATGCAAGGATTAAAATGTTGACGAGAAATGCCTTAGGAAATGCTATAGCATTTCCTATAGAATTTCTTTATTTTACATTTTTTACAACCTTAAATTTCAAACCAATTTAAAAAATAATGATTTTAAAGCTTATACATTGGAATTTGAATATAACAAGAGTTCTCATGCAAAAATATGCAAGGATTAAATTGTTGACGAGAAATGCCATAGGAAATGCTATAGCATTTCCTATAGCATTTCTTTATTTTACATTTTTTACAACCTTAAATTTCGAACTAATTGAAAAAATAATGATTTTAAAGCTTATACATTGGAATTTGAATATAACAAGAGTTCTCATGCAAAAATATGCAAGGATTAAATTGTTGACGAGAAATGCCATAGGAAATGCTAGCATTTCCTATAGAATTTCTTTATTTTACATTGTTTACGACCTAAAATTTCGAACCAATTGAAAAAATAATGATTTTAGGGCTTATACATTGGAATTTGAATATAACAAGAGTTCTCATGAAAAAATATGCAAGGATTAAAATGTTGACGAGAAATGCCATAGGAAATGCTATAGCATTTCCTATAGAATTTCTTTATTTTACATTTTTTACAACCTTAAATTTCAAACCAATTGAAAAAATAATGATTTTAGGGCTTATACATTGGAATTTTAATATAACAAGAGTTATAAAATTTTGAACCAATTGAAAAAATAATGATTTTAGGGCTTATACATTGGAATTTGAATATAACAAGAGTTCTCATGCAAAAATATGCAAGGATTAAAATGTTGACGAGAAATGCCATAGGAAATGCTAGCATTTCCTATAGCATTTCTTTATTTTACATTATTTACAACCTTAAATTTCAAACCTATTGAAAAAACAATGATTTTTAGGGCTTATACATTGGAATTTGAATATAACAAGAGTTCTCATGCAAAAATATGCAAGGATTAAATTGTTGACGAGAAATGCCATAGGAAATGCTATAGCATTTCCTATAGCATTTCTTTATTTTACATTTTTTACAACCTTAAATTTCGAACCAATTGAAAAAATAATGATTTTAAAGCTTATACATTGGAATTTGAATATAACAAGAGTTCTCATGCAAAAATATGCAAGGATTAAATTGTTGACGAGAAATGCCATAGGAAATGCTATAGCATTTCCTATAGCATTTCTTTATTTTAAATTTTTTACAACCTTAAATTTCGAACTAATTGAAAAAATAATGATTTTAAAGCTTATACATTGGAATTTGAATATAACAAGAGTTCTCATGCAAAAATATGCAAGGATTAAATTGTTGACGAGAAATGCCATAGGAAATGCTAGCATTTCCTATAGAATTTCTTTATTTTACATTGTTTACGACCTAAAATTTCGAACCAATTGAAAAAATAATGATTTTAGGGCTTATACATTGGAATTTGAATATAACAAGAGTTCTCATGAAAAAATATGCAAGGATTAAAATGTTGACGAGAAATGCCATAGGAAATGCTATAGCATTTCCTATAGAATTTCTTTATTTTACATTTTTTACAACCTTAAATTTCAAACCAATTGAAAAAATAATGATTTTAGGGCTTATACATTGGAATTTTAATATAACAAGAGTTATAAAATTTTGAACCAATTGAAAAAATAATGATTTTAGGGCTTATACATTGGAATTTGAATATAACAAGAGTTCTCATGCAAAAATATGCAAGGATTAAAATGTTGACGAGAAATGCCATAGGAAATGCTAGCATTTCCTATAGCATTTCTTTATTTTACATTATTTACAACCTTAAATTTCAAACCTATTGAAAAAACAATGATTTTTAGGGCTTATACATTGGAATTTGAATATAACAAGAGTTCTCATGCAAAAATATGCAAGGATTAAATTGTTGACGAGAAATGCCATAGGAAATGCTATAGCATTTCCTATAGCATTTCTTTATTTTACATTTTTTACAACCTTAAATTTCGAACCAATTGAAAAAATAATGATTTTAAAGCTTATACATTGGAATTTGAATATAACAAGAGTTCTCATGCAAAAATATGCAAGGATTAAATTGTTGACGAGAAATGCCATAGGAAATGCTATAGCATTTCCTATAGCATTTCTTTATTTTAAATTTTTTACAACCTTAAATTTCGAACTAATTGAAAAAATAATGATTTTAAAGCTTATACATTGGAATTTGAATATAACAAGAGTTCTCATGCAAAAATATGCAAGGATTAAATTGTTGACGAGAAATGCCATAGGAAATGCTAGCATTTCCTATAGAATTTCTTTATTTTACATTGTTTACGACCTAAAATTTCCAACCAATTGAAAAAATAATGATTTTAGGGCTTATACATTGGAATTTGAATATAACAAGAGTTCTCATGCAAAAATATGCAAGGATTAAAATGTTGACGAGAAATGCCATAGGAAATGCTATAGCATTTCCTATAGCATTTCTTTATTTTACATTTTTTACAACCTTAAATTTCAAACCAATTGAAAAAATAATGATTTTAGGGCTTATACATTGAAATTTTAATATTACAAGTGTTCTCATGCAAAAATATGCAAGGATTAAATTGTTGACGTTAAATTCCATAGGAAATGCAATAGCATTTCCTATAGCATTTCTTTATTTTACATTGTTTACGACCTAAAAGTCGAACCAATTGAAAAAATAATGATATTAGGGCTTATACATTGGAATTTGAATATAACAAGAGTTCTCATGCAAAAATATGCAAGTATTAAATTGTTGACGAGAAATGCCATAGGAAATGCTATAGCATTTCCTATAGCATTTCTTTATTTTACATTTTTTACAACCTTAAATTTCGAAGCAATTGAAAAAATAATAATTTTAAAGCTTATACATTGGAATTTGAATATAACAATAGTTCTCATGCAAAAATATGCAAGGATTAAATTGTTGACGAGAAATGCCATAGGTAATGCTAACGCATTTCCTATTGCATTTTTTTATTTTACATTTTTTACAACCTTAAATTTCGAACCAATTGAAAAAATAATGAGTTTAGGGATTATACATTAGAATTTGAATATAACAAGAGTTCTCATGCAAAAATATGCAAGGATTAAATTGTTGACGAGAAATGCCATAGGAAGCATTTCCTATAGCATTTGTTTATTTTACATTGTTTACGACCTAAAATTTCGAACCAATTGAAAAAATAATGATTTTAGGGCTTATACATTGGAATTTGAATATAACAAGAGTTCTCATGCAAAAATATGCAAGGATTAAAATGTTGACGAGAAATGCCTTAGGAAATGCTATAGCATTTCCTATAGAATTTCTTTATTTTACATTTTTTACAACCTTAAATTTCAAACCAATTTAAAAAATAATGATTTTAGGGCTTATACATTGGAATTTTAATATAACAAGAGTTATAAAATTTTGAACCAATTGAAAAAATAATGATTTTAGGGCTTATACATTGGAATTTGAATATAACAAGAGTTCTCATGCAAAAATATGCAAGGATTAAAATGTTGACGAGAAATGCCATAAGAAATGCTATAGCATTTCCTATAGCATTTCTTTATTTTACATTTTTTACAACCTTAAATTTCAAACCAATTGAAAAAATAATGATTTTAGGGCTTATACATTGGAATTTGAATATAACAAGAGTTCTCATGCAAAAATATGCAAGGATTAAATTGTTGACGAGAAATGCCATAGGAAATGCTATAGCATTTCCTATAGCATTTCTTTATTTTACATTTTTTACAACCTTAAATTTCGAACTAATTGAAAAAATAATGATTTTAAAGCTTATACATTGGAATTTGAATATAACAAGAGTTCTCATGCAAAAATATGCAAGGATTAAATTGTTGACGAGAAATGCCATAGGAAATGCTAGCATTTCCTATAGAATTTCTTTATTTTACATTGTTTACGACCTAAAATTTCGAACCAATTGAAAAAATAATGATTTTAGGGCTTATACATTGGAATTTGAATATAACAAGAGTTCTCATGAAAAAATATGCAAGGATTAAAATGTTGACGAGAAATGCCATAGGAAATGCTATAGCATTTCCTATAGAATTTCTTTATTTTACATTTTTTACAACCTTAAATTTCAAACCAATTGAAAAAATAATGATTTTAGGGCTTATACATTGGAATTTTAATATAACAAGAGTTATAAAATTTTGAACCAATTGAAAAAATAATGATTTTAGGGCTTATACATTGGAATTTGAATATAACAAGAGTTCTCATGCAAAAATATGCAAGGATTAAAATGTTGACGAGAAATGCCATAGGAAATGCTAGCATTTCCTATAGCATTTCTTTATTTTACATTATTTACAACCTTAAATTTCAAACCTATTGAAAAAACAATGATTTTAGGGCTTATACATTGGAATTTGAATATAACAAGAGTTCTCATGCAAAAATATGCAAGGATTAAATTGTTGACGAGAAATGCCATAGGAAATGCTATAGCATTTCCTATAGCATTTCTTTATTTTACATTTTTTACAACCTTAAATTTCGAACCAATTGAAAAAATAATGATTTTAAAGCTTATACATTGGAATTTGAATATAACAAGAGTTCTCATGCAAAAATATGCAAGGATTAAATTGTTGACGAGAAATGCCATAGGAAATGCTATAGCATTTCCTATAGCATTTCTTTATTTTAAATTTTTTACAACCTTAAATTTCGAACTAATTGAAAAAATAATGATTTTAAAGCTTATACATTGGAATTTGAATATAACAAGAGTTCTCATGCAAAAATATGCAAGGATTAAATTGTTGACGAGAAATGCCATAGGAAATGCTAGCATTTCCTATAGAATTTCTTTATTTTACATTGTTTACGACCTAAAATTTCCAACCAATTTAAAAAATAATGATTTTAGGGCTTATACATTGGAATTTGAATATAACAAGAGTTCTCATGCAAAAATATGCAAGGATTAAAATGTTGACGAGAAATGCCATAGGAAATGCTATAGCATTTCCTATAGCATTTCTTTATTTTACATTTTTTACAACCTTAAATTTCAAACCAATTGAAAAAATAATGATTTTAGGGCTTATACATTGAAATTTTAATATTACAAGTGTTCTCATGCAAAAATATGCAAGGATTAAATTGTTGACGTTAAATTCCATAGGAAATGCAATAGCATTTCCTATAGCATTTCTTTATTTTACATTGTTTACGACCTAAAAGTCGAACCAATTGAAAAAATAATGATATTAGGGCTTATACATTGGAATTTGAATATAACAAGAGTTCTCATGCAAAAATATGCAAGTATTAAATTGTTGACGAGAAATGCCATAGGAAATGCTATAGCATTTCCTATAGCATTTCTTTATTTTACATTTTTTACAACCTTAAATTTCGAAGCAATTGAAAAAATAATAATTTTAAAGCTTATACATTGGAATTTGAATATAACAATAGTTCTCATGCAAAAATATGCAAGGATTAAATTGTTGACGAGAAATGCCATAGGTAATGCTAACGCATTTCCTATTGCATTTTTTTATTTTACATTTTTTACAACCTTAAATTTCGAACCAATTGAAAAAATAATGAGTTTAGGGATTATACATTAGAATTTGAATATAACAAGAGTTCTCATGCAAAAATATGCAAGGATTAAATTGTTGACGAGAAATGCCATAGGAAGCATTTCCTATAGCATTTTTTTATTTTACATTGTTTACGACCTAAAATTTCGAACCAATTGAAAAAATAATGATTTTAGGGCTTATACATTGGAATTTGAATATAACAAGAGTTCTCATGCAAAAATATGCAAGGATTAAAATGTTGACGAGAAATGCCTTAGGAAATGCTATAGCATTTCCTATAGAATTTCTTTATTTTACATTTTTTACAACCTTAAATTTCAAACCAATTTAAAAAATAATGATTTTAGGGCTTATACATTGGAATTTTAATATAACAAGAGTTATAAAATTTTGAACCAATTGAAAAAATAATGATTTTAGGGCTTATACATTGGAATTTGAATATAACAAGAGTTCTCATGCAAAAATATGCAAGGATTAAAATGTTGACGAGAAATGCCATAAGAAATGCTATAGCATTTCCTATAGCATTTCTTTATTTTACATTTTTTACAACCTTAAATTTCAAACCAATTGAAAAAATAATGATTTTAGGGCTTATACATTGGAATTTGAATATAACAAGAGTTCTCATGCAAAAATATGCAAGGATTAAATTGTTGACGAGAAATGCCATAGGAAATGCTATAGCATTTCCTATAGCATTTCTTTATTTTACATTTTTTACAACCTTAAATTTCGAACCAATTGAAAAAATAATGATTTTAAAGCTTATACATTGGAATTTGAATATAACAAGAGTTCTCATGCAAAAATATGCAAGGATTAAATTGTTGACGAGAAATGCCATAGGAAATGCTAGCATTTCCTATAGAATTTCTTTATTTTACATTGTTTACGACCTAAAATTTCGAACCAATTGAAAAAATAATGATTTTAGGGCTTATACATTGGAATTTGAATATAACAAGAGTTCTCATGCAAAAATATGCAAGGATTAAAATGTTGACGAGAAATGCCATAGGAAATGCTATAGCATTTCCTATAGAATTTCTTTATTTTACATTTTTTACAACCTTAAATTTCAAACCAATTGAAAAAATAATGATTTTAGGGCTTATACATTGGAATTTTAATATAACAAGAGTTATAAAATTTCGAACCAATTGAAAAAATAATGATTTTAGGGCTTATACATTGGAATTTGAATATAACAAGAGTTCTCATGCAAAAATATCCAAGGATTAAAATGTTGACGAGAAATGCCATAGGAAATGCTATAGCATTTCCTATAGCATTTCTTTATTTTACATTTTTTACAACCTTAAATTTCAAACCAATTGAAAAAATAATGATTTTAGGGCTTATACATTGGAATTTGAATATAACAAGAGTTCTCATGCAAAAATATGCAAGGATTAAATTGTTGACGAGAAATGCCATAGGAAATGCTATAGCATTTCCTATAGCATTTCTTTATTTTACATTTTTTACAACCTTAAATTTCGAACCAATTGAAAAAATAATGATTTTAAAGCTTATACATTGGAATTTGAATATAACAAGAGTTCTCATGCAAAAATATGCAAGGATTAAAATGTTGACGAGAAATGCCTTAGGAAATGCTATAGCATTTCCTATAGAATTTCTTTATTTTACATTGTTTACGACCTAAAATTTCGAACCAATTGAAAAAATAATGATTTTAGGGCTTATACATTGGAATTTGAATATAACAAGAGTTCTCATGCAAAAATATGCAAGGATTAAAATGTTGACGAGAAATGCCTTAGGAAATGCTATAGCATTTCCTATAGAATTTCTTTATTTTACATTTTTTACAACCTTAAATTTCAAACCAATTGAAAAAATAATGATTTTAGGGCTTATACATTGGAATTTTAATATAACAAGAGTTATAAAATTTCGAACCAATTGAAAAAATAATGATTTTAGGGCTTATACATTGGAATTTGAATATAACAAGAGTTCTCATGCAAAAATATCCAAGGATTAAAATGTTGACGAGAAATGCCATAGGAAATGCTATAGCATTTCCTATAGCATTTCTTTATTTTACATTTTTTACAACCTTAAATTTCAAACCAATTGAAAAAATAATGATTTTAGGGCTTATACATTGGAATTTGAATATAACAAGAGTTCTCATGCAAAAATATGCAAGGATTAAATTGTTGACGAGAAATGCCATAGGAAATGCTATAGCATTTCCTATAGCATTTCTTTATTTTACATTTTTTACAACCTTAAATTTCGAACCAATTGAAAAAATAATGATTTTAAAGCTTATACATTGGAATTTGAATATAACAAGAGTTCTCATGCAAAAATATGCAAGGATTAAAATGTTGACGAGAAATGCCTTAGGAAATGCTATAGCATTTCCTATAGAATTTCTTTATTTTACATTGTTTACGACCTAAAATTTCGAACCAATTGAAAAAATAATGATTTTAGGGCTTATACATTGGAATTTGAATATAACAAGAGTTCTCATGCAAAAATATGCAAGGATTAAAATGTTGACGAGAAATGCCTTAGGAAATGCTATAGCATTTCCTATAGAATTTCTTTATTTTACATTTTTTACAACCTTAAATTTCAAACCAATTTAAAAAATAATGATTTTAGGGCTTATACATTGGAATTTTAATATAACAAGAGTTATAAAATTTTGAACCAATTGAAAAAATAATGATTTTAGGGCTTATACATTGGAATTTGAATATAACAAGAGTTCTCATGCAAAAATATGCAAGGATTAAAATGTTGACGAGAAATGCCATAAGAAATGCTATAGCATTTCCTATAGCATTTCTTTATTTTACATTTTTTACAACCTTAAATTTCAAACCAATTGAAAAAATAATGATTTTAGGGCTTATACATTGGAATTTGAATATAACAAGAGTTCTCATGCAAAAATATGCAAGGATTAAATTGTTGACGAGAAATGCCATAGGAAATGCTATAGCATTTCCTATAGCATTTCTTTATTTTACATTTTTTACAACCTTAAATTTCGAACCAATTGAAAAAATAATGATTTTAAAGCTTATACATTGGAATTTGAATATAACAAGAGTTCTCATGCAAAAATATGCAAGGATTAAATTGTTGACGAGAAATGCCATAGGAAATGCTATAGCATTTCCTATAGCATTTCTTTATTTTACATTTTTTACAACCTTAAATTTCGAACTAATTGAAAAAATAATGATTTTAAAGCTTATACATTGGAATTTGAATATAACAAGAGTTCTCATGCAAAAATATGCAAGGATTAAATTGTTGACGAGAAATGCCATAGGAAATGCTAGCATTTCCTATAGAATTTCTTTATTTTACATTGTTTACGACCTAAAATTTCGAACCAATTGAAAAAATAATGATTTTAAAGCTTATACATTGGAATTTGAATATAACAAGAGTTCTCATGCAAAAATATGCAAGGATTAAATTGTTGACGAGAAATGCCATAGGAAATGCTAGCATTTCCTATAGAATTTCTTTATTTTACATTGTTTACGACCTAAAATTTCGAACCAATTGAAAAAATAATGATTTTAGGGCTTATACATTGGAATTTGAATATAACAAGAGTTCTCATGCAAAAATATGCAAGGATTAAAATGTTGACGAGAAATGCCATAGGAAATGCTATAGCATTTCCTATAGAATTTCTTTATTTTACATTTTTTACAACCTTAAATTTCAAACTAATTGAAAAAATAATGATTTTAGGGCTTATACATTGGAATTTTAATATAACAAGAGTTATAAAATTTCGAACCAATTGAAAAAATAATGATTTTAGGGCTTATACATTGGAATTTGAATATAACAAGAGTTCTCATGCAAAAATATCCAAGGATTAAAATGTTGACGAGAAATGCCATAGGAAATGCTATAGCATTTCCTATAGCATTTCTTTATTTTACATTTTTTACAACCTTAAATTTCAAACCAATTGAAAAAATAATGATTTTAGGGCTTATACATTGGAATTTGAATATAACAAGAGTTCTCATGCAAAAATATGCAAGGATTAAATTGTTGACGAGAAATGCCATAGGAAATGCTATAGCATTTCCTATAGCATTTCTTTATTTTACATTTTTTACAACCTTAAATTTCGAACCAATTGAAAAAATAATGATTTTAAAGCTTATACATTGGAATTTGAATATAACAAGAGTTCTCATGCAAAAATATGCAAGGATTAAAATGTTGACGAGAAATGCCTTAGGAAATGCTATAGCATTTCCTATAGAATTTCTTTATTTTACATTGTTTACGACCTAAAATTTCGAACCAATTGAAAAAATAATGATTTTAGGGCTTATACATTGGAATTTGAATATAACAAGAGTTCTCATGCAAAAATATGCAAGGATTAAAATGTTGACGAGAAATGCCTTAGGAAATGCTATAGCATTTCCTATAGAATTTCTTTATTTTACATTTTTTACAACCTTAAATTTCAAACCAATTGAAAAAATAATGATTTTAGGGCTTATACATTGGAATTTTAATATAACAAGAGTTATAAAATTTCGAACCAATTGAAAAAATAATGATTTTAGGGCTTATACATTGGAATTTGAATATAACAAGAGTTCTCATGCAAAAATATCCAAGGATTAAAATGTTGACGAGAAATGCCATAGGAAATGCTATAGCATTTCCTATAGCATTTCTTTATTTTACATTTTTTACAACCTTAAATTTCAAACCAATTGAAAAAATAATGATTTTAGGGCTTATACATTGGAATTTGAATATAACAAGAGTTCTCATGCAAAAATATGCAAGGATTAAATTGTTGACGAGAAATGCCATAGGAAATGCTATAGCATTTCCTATAGCATTTCTTTATTTTACATTTTTTACAACCTTAAATTTCGAACCAATTGAAAAAATAATGATTTTAAAGCTTATACATTGGAATTTGAATATAACAAGAGTTCTCATGCAAAAATATGCAAGGATTAAAATGTTGACGAGAAATGCCTTAGGAAATGCTATAGCATTTCCTATAGAATTTCTTTATTTTACATTGTTTACGACCTAAAATTTCGAACCAATTGAAAAAATAATGATTTTAGGGCTTATACATTGGAATTTGAATATAACAAGAGTTCTCATGCAAAAATATGCAAGGATTAAAATGTTGACGAGAAATGCCTTAGGAAATGCTATAGCATTTCCTATAGAATTTCTTTATTTTACATTTTTTACAACCTTAAATTTCAAACCAATTTAAAAAATAATGATTTTAGGGCTTATACATTGGAATTTTAATATAACAAGAGTTATAAAATTTTGAACCAATTGAAAAAATAATGATTTTAGGGCTTATACATTGGAATTTGAATATAACAAGAGTTCTCATGCAAAAATATGCAAGGATTAAAATGTTGACGAGAAATGCCATAAGAAATGCTATAGCATTTCCTATAGCATTTCTTTATTTTACATTTTTTACAACCTTAAATTTCAAACCAATTGAAAAAATAATGATTTTAGGGCTTATACATTGGAATTTGAATATAACAAGAGTTCTCATGCAAAAATATGCAAGGATTAAATTGTTGACGAGAAATGCCATAGGAAATGCTATAGCATTTCCTATAGCATTTCTTTATTTTACATTTTTTACAACCTTAAATTTCGAACCAATTGAAAAAATAATGATTTTAAAGCTTATACATTGGAATTTGAATATAACAAGAGTTCTCATGCAAAAATATGCAAGGATTAAATTGTTGACGAGAAATGCCATAGGAAATGCTATAGCATTTCCTATAGCATTTCTTTATTTTACATTTTTTACAACCTTAAATTTCGAACTAATTGAAAAAATAATGATTTTAAAGCTTATACATTGGAATTTGAATATAACAAGAGTTCTCATGCAAAAATATGCAAGGATTAAATTGTTGACGAGAAATGCCATAGGAAATGCTAGCATTTCCTATAGAATTTCTTTATTTTACATTGTTTACGACCTAAAATTTCGAACCAATTGAAAAAATAATGATTTTAGGGCTTATACATTGGAATTTGAATATAACAAGAGTTCTCATGCAAAAATATGCAAGGATTAAAATGTTGACGAGAAATGCCTTAGGAAATGCTATAGCATTTCCTATAGAATTTCTTTATTTTACATTTTTTACAACCTTAAATTTCAAACCAATTGAAAAAATAATGATTTTAGGGCTTATACATTGGAATTTTAATATTACAAGTGTTCTCATGCAAAAATATGCAAGGATTAAATTGTTAACGTTAAATTCCATAGGAAATGCAATAGCATTTCCTATAGCATTTCTTTATTTTACATTGTTTACGACCTAAAAGTCGAACCAATTGAAAAAATAATGATATTAGGGCTCATACATTGGAATTTGAATATAACAAGAGTTCTCATGCAAAAATATGCAAGGATTAAATTGTTGACGAGAAATGCCATAGGAAATGCTATAGCATTTCCTATAGCATTTCTTTATTTTACATTTTTTACAACCTTAAATTTCTAACCAATTGAAAAAATAATAATTTTAAAGCTTATACATTGGAATTTGAATATAACAATAGTTCTCATGCAAAAATATGCAAGGATTAAATTGTTGACGAGAAATGCCATAGGTAATGCTAAAGCATTTCCTATTGCATTTTTTTATTTTACATTTTTTACAACCTTAAATTTCGAACCAATTGAAAAAATAATGAGTTTAGGGATTATACATTGGAATTTGAATATAACAAGAGCTCTCATGCAAAAATATGCAAGGATTAAATTGTTGACGAGAAATGCCATAGGAAATGCTAGCATTTCCTATAGCATTTGTTTATTTTACATTGTTTACGACCTAAAATTTCGAACCAATTGAAAAAATAATGATTTTAGGGCTTATACATTGGAATTTGAATATAACAAGAGTTCTCATGCAAAAATATGCAAGGATTAAAATGTTGACGAGAAATGCCATAGGAAATGCTATAACATTTCCTATAGAATTTCTTTATTTTACATTTTTTACAACCTTAAATTTCAAACCAATTGAAAAAATAATGATTTTAGGGCTTATACATTGGAATTTTAATATAACAAGAGTTATAAAATTTCGAACCAATTGAAAAAATAATGATTTTAGGGCTTATACATTGGAATTTGAATATAACAAGAGTTCTCATGCAAAAATATCCAAGGATTAAAATGTTGACGAGAAATGCCATAGGAAATGCTATAGCATTTCCTATAGCATTTCTTTATTTTACATTTTTTACAACCTTAAATTTCAAACCAATTGAAAAAATAATGATTTTAGGGCTTATACATTGGAATTTGAATATAACAAGAGTTCTCATGCAAAAATATGCAAGGATTAAATTGTTGACGAGAAATGCCATAGGAAATGCTATAGCATTTCCTATAGCATTTCTTTATTTTACATTTTTTACAACCTTAAATTTCGAACCAATTGAAAAAATAATGATTTTAAAGCTTATACATTGGAATTTGAATATAACAAGAGTTCTCATGCAAAAATATGCAAGGATTAAATTGTTGACGAGAAATGCCATTGGAAATGCTATAGCATTTCCTATAGCATTTCTTTATTTTACATTTTTTACAACCTTAAATTTCGAACTAATTGAAAAAATAATGATTTTAAAGCTTATACATTGGAATTTGAATATAACAAGAGTTCTCATGCAAAAATATGCAAGGATTAAATTGTTGACGAGAAATGCCATAGGAAATGCTAGCATTTCCTATAGAATTTCTTTATTTTACATTGTTTACGACCTAAAATTTCGAACCAATTGAAAAAATAATGATTTTAGGGCTTATACATTGGAATTTGAATATAACAAGAGTTCTCATGCAAAAATATGCAAGGATTAAAATGTTGACGAGAAATGCCATAGGAAATGCTATAGCATTTCCTATAGCATTTCTTTATTTTACATTTTTTACAACCTTAAATTTCAAACCAATTGAAAAAATAATGATTTTAGGGCTTATACATTGAAATTTTAATATTACAAGTGTTCTCATGCAAAAATATGCAAGGATTAAATTGTTGACGTTAAATTCCATAGGAAATGCAATAGCATTTCCTATAGCATTTCTTTATTTTACATTGTTTACGACCTAAAAGTCGAACCAATTGAAAAAATAATGATATTAGGGCTTATACATTGGAATTTGAATATAACAAGAGTTCTCATGCAAAAATATGCAAGTATTAAATTGTTGACGAGAAATGCCATAGGAAATGCTATAGCATTTCCTATAGCATTTCTTTATTTTACATTTTTTACAACCTTAAATTTCGAACCAATTGAAAAAATAATAATTTTAAAGCTTATACATTGGAATTTGAATATAACAATAGTTCTCATGCAAAAATATGCAAGGATTAAATTGTTGACGAGAAATGCCATAGGTAATGCTAAAGCATTTCCTATTGCATTTTTTTATTTTACATTTTTTACAACCTTAAATTTCGAACCAATTGAAAAAATAATGATTTTAGGGCTTATACATTGGAATTTTAATATAACAAGTGTTCTCATGCAAAAATATGCAAGGATTAAATTGTTGACGTTAAATTCCATAGGAAATGCAATAGCATTTCCTATAGCATTTCTTTATTTTACATTGTTTACGACCTAAAAGTCGAACCAATTGAAAAAATAATGATATTAGGGCTCATACATTGGAATTTGAATATAACAAGAGTTCTCATGGAAAAATATGCAAGGATTAAATTGTTGACGAGAAATGCCATAGGAAATGCTATAGCATTTCCTATAGCATTTCTTTATTTTACATTTTTTACAACCTTAAATTTCGAACCAATTGAAAAAATAATAATTTTAAAGCTTATACATTGGAATTTGAATATAACAATAGTTCTCATGCAAAAATATGCAAGGATTAAATTGTTGACGAGAAATGCCATAGGTAATGCTAAAGCATTTCCTATTGCATTTTTTTATTTTACATTTTTTACAACCTTAAATTTCGAACCAATTGCAAAAATAATGAGTTAAGGGATTATACATTGGAATTTGAATATAACAAGAGCTCTCATGCAAAAATATGCAAGGATTAAATTGTTGACGAGAAATGCCATAGGAAATGCTAGCATTTCCTATAGAATTTGTTTATTTTACATTGTTTACGACCTAAAATTTCGAACCAATTGAAAAAATAATGATTTTAGGGCTTATACATTGGAATTTTAATATAACAAGAGTTATAAAATTTCGAACCAATTGAAAAAATAATGATTTTAGGGCTTATACATTGGAATTTGAATATAACAAGAGTTCTCATGCAAAAATATGCAAGGATTAAAATGTTGACGAGAAATGCCATACGAAATGCTATAGCATTTCCTATAGCATTTCTTTATTTTACATTTTTTACAACCTTAAATTTCAAACCAATTGAAAAAATAATGATTTTAGGGCTTATACATTGGAATTTGAATATAACAAGAGTTCTCATGCAAAAATATGCAAGGATTAAATTGTTGACGAGAAATGCCATAGGAAATGCTATAGCATTTCCTATAGCATTTCTTTATTTTACATTTTTTACAACCTTAAATTTCGAACCAATTGAAAAAATAATGATTTTAAAGCTTTTACATTGGAATTTGAATATAACAAGAGTTCTCATGCAAAAATATGCAAGGATTAAATTGTTGACGAGAAATGCCATAGGAAATGCTATAGCATTTCCTATAGCATTTCTTTATTTTACATTGTTTACGACCTAAAAGTCGAACCAATTGAAAAAATAATGATATTAGGGCTTATATATTGGAATTTGAATATAACAAGAGTTCTCATGCAAAAATATGCAAGGATTAAATTGTTGACGAGAAATGCCATAGGAAATGCTATCATTTTCTATAGCATTTCTTTATTTTACATTTTTTACAACCTTAAATTTCGAACCAATTGAAAAAATAATAATTTTAAAGCTTATACATTGGAATTTGAATATAACAATAGTTCTCATGCAAAAATATGCAAGGATTAAATTGTTGACGAGAAATGCCATAGGTAATGCTATAGCATTTCCTATTGCATTTTTTTATTTTACATTTTTTACAACCTTAAATTTCGAACCAATTGAAAAAATAATGAGTTTAGGGATTATACATTGGAATTTGAATATAACAAGAGTTCTCATGCAAAAATATGCAAGGATTAAATTGTTGACGAGAAATGCCATAGGAAATGCTAGCATTTCCTATAGCATTTGTTTATTTTACATTGTTTACGACCTAAAATTTCGAACCAATTGAAAAAATAATGATTTTAGGGCTTATACATTGGAATTTGAATATAACAAGAGTTCTCATGCAAAAATATGCAAGGATTAAAATGTTGACGAGAAATGCCATAGGAAATGCTATAGCATTTCCTATAGCATTTCTTTATTTTACATTGTTTACGACCTAAAAGTCGAACCAATTGAAAAAATAATGATATTAGGGCTTATACATTGGAATTTGAATATAACAAGAGTTCTCATGCAAAAATATGCAAGGATTAAATTGTTCACGAGAAATGCCATAGGAAATGCTAGCATTTCCTATAGAATTTCTTTATTTTACATTGTTTACGACCTAAAATTTCGAACCAATTGAAAAAATAATGATTTTAGGGCTTATTCATTGGAATTTGAATATAACAATAGTTTTCATGCAAAAATATGCAAGGATTAAATTGTTGACGAGAAATGCCATAGGTAATGCTATAGCATTTCCTATAGAATTTCTTTATTTTACATTGTTTACGACCTAAAATTTCGAACCAATTGAAAAAATAATGATTTTAGGGCTTATTCATTGGAATTTGAATATAACAAGAGTTCTCATGCAAAAATATGCAAGGATTAAAATGTTGACGAGAAATGCCATAGGAAATGCTATAGCATTTCCTATAGAATTTCTTTATTTTACATTTTTTACAACCTTAAATTTCAAACCAATTGAAAAAATAATGATTTTAGGGCTTATACATTGGAATTTTAATATAACAAGAGTTATAAAATTTCGAACCAATTGAAAAAATAATGATTTTAGGGCTTATACATTGGAATTTGAATATAACAAGAGTTCTCATGCAAAAATATGCAAGGATTAAAATGTTGACGAGAAATGCCATAGGAAATGTTATAGCATTTCCTATAGCATTTCTTTATTTTACATTTTTTACAACCTTAAATTTCAAACCAATTGAAAAAATAATGATTTTAGGGCTTATACATTGGAATTTGAATATAACAAGAGTTCTCATGCAAAAATATGCAAGGATTAAATTGTTGACGAGAAATGCCATAGGAAATGCTATAGCATTTCCTATAGCATTTCTTTATTTTACATTTTTTACAACCTTAAATTTCGAACCAATTGAAAAAATAATGATTTTAAAGCTTATACATTGGAATTTGAATATAACAAGAGTTCTCATGCAAAAATATGCAAGGATTAAAATGTTGACGAGAAATGCTATAGGAAATGCTATTGCATTTCCTATGGCATTTCTTTATTTTACATTGTTTACGACCTAAAAGTCGAACCAATTGAAAAAATAATGATATTAGGGCTTATACATTGGAATTTGAATATAACAAGAGTTCTCATGCAAAAATATGCAAGGATTAAATTGTTCACGAGAAATGCCATAGGAAATGCTAGCATTTCCTATAGCATTTCTTTATTTTACATTTTTTTACAACCTTAAATTTCGAACCAATTGAAAAAATAATAATTTTAAAGCTTATACATTGGAATTTGAATATAACAATAGTTTTCATGCAAAAATATGCAAGGATTAAATTGTTGACGAGAAATGCCATAGGTAATGCTATAGCATTTCCTATTGCATTTTTTTATTTTACATTTTTTACAACCTTAAATTTCGAACCAATTGAAAAAATAATGAGTTTAGGGATTATACATTGGAATTTGAATATAACAAGAGTTCTCGTGCAAAAATATGCAAGGATTAAATTGTTGACGAGAAATGCTATAGGAAATGCTAGCATTTCCTATAGCATTTGTTTATTTTACATTGTTTACGACCTAAAATTTCGAACCAATTGAAAAAATAATGATTTTAGGGCTTATACATTGGAATTTGAATATAACAAGAGTTCTCATGCAAAATATGCAAGGATTAAAATGTTGACGAGAAATGCCATAGGAAATGCTATAGCATTTCCTATAGAATTTCTTTATTTTACATTTTTTACAACCTTAAATTTCAAACCAATTGAAAAAATAATGATATTAGGGCTTATACATTGGAATTTTAATATAACAAGAGTTATAAAATTTCGAACCAATTGAAAAAATAATGATTTTAGGGCTTATACATTGGAATTTGAATATAACAAGAGTTCTCATGCAAAAATATGCAAGGATTAAAATGTTGACGAGAAATGCCATAGGAAATGCTATAGCATTTCCTATAGCATTTCTTTATTTTACATTTTTTACAACCTTAAATTTCAAACCAATTGAAAAAATAATGATTTTAGGGCTTATACATTGGAACTTGAATATAACAAGAGTTCTCATGCAAAAATATGCAAGGATTAAATTGTTGACGAGAAATGCCATAGGAAATGCTATAGCATTTCCCATAGCATTTCTTTATTTTACATTTTTTACAACCTTAAATTTCGAACCAATTGAAAAAATAATGATTTTAAAGCTTATACATTGGAATTTGAATATAACAAGAGTTCTCATGCAAAAATATGCAAGGATTAAAATGTTGACGAGAAATGCCATAGGAAATGCTAGCATTTCCTATAGCATTTCTTTATTTTACATTGTTTACGACCTAAAAGTCGAACCAATTGAAAAAATAATGATATTAGGGCTTATACATTGGAATTTGAATATAACAAGAGTTCTCATGCAAAAATATGCAAGGATTAAATTGTTCACGAGAAATGCCATAGGAAATGCTAGCATTTCCTATAGCATTTCTTTATTTTACATTTTTTTACAACCTTAAATTTCGAACCAATTGAAAAAATAATAATTTTAAAGCTTATACATTGGAATTTGAATATAACAATAGTTTTCATGCAAAAATATGCAAGGATTAAATTGTTGACGAGAAATGCCATAGGTAATGCTATAGCATTTCCTATTGCATTTTTTTATTTTACATTTTTTACAACCTTAAATTTCGAACCAATTGAAAAAATAATGAGTTTAGGGATTATACATTGGAATTTGAATATAACAAGAGTTCTCATGCAAAAATATGCAAGGATTAAATTGTTGACGAGAAATGCCATAGGAAATGCTAGCATTTCCTATAGCATTTGTTTATTTTACATTGTTTACGACCTAAAATTTCGAACCAATTGAAAAAATAATGATTTTAGGGCTTATACATTGGAATTTGAATATAACAAGAGTTCTCATGCAAAAATATGCAAGGATTAAAATGTTGACGAGAAATGCCATAGGAAATGCTATAGCATTTCCTATAGCATTTCTTTATTTTACATTGTTTACGACCTAAAAGTCGAACCAATTGAAAAAATAATGATATTAGGGCTTATACATTGGAATTTGAATATAACAAGAGTTCTCATGCAAAAATATGCAAGGATTAAATTGTTCACGAGAAATGCCATAGGAAATGCTAGCATTTCCTATAGAATTTCTTTATTTTACATTGTTTACGACCTAAAATTTCGAACCAATTGAAAAAATAATGATTTTAGGGCTTATTCATTGGAATTTGAATATAACAATAGTTTTCATGCAAAAATATGCAAGGATTAAATTGTTGACGAGAAATGCCATAGGTAATGCTATAGCATTTCCTATTGCATTTTTTTATTTTACATTTTTTACAACCTTAAATTTCAAACCAATTGAAAAAATAATGAGTTTAGGGATTATACATTGGAATTTGAATATAACAAGAGTTCTCATGCAAAAATATGCAAGGATTAAATTGTTGACGAGAAATGCCATAGGAAATGCTAGCATTTCCTATAGCATTTGTTTATTTTACATTGTTTACGACCTAAAATTTTGAACCAATTGAAAAAATAATGATTTTAGGGCTTATACATTGGAATTTGAATATAACAAGAGTTCTCATGCAAAAATATGCAAGGATTAAAATGTTGACGAGAAATGCCATAGGAAATGCTATAGCATTTCCTATAGAATTTCTTTATTTTACATTTTTTACAACCTTAAATTTCAAACCAATTGAAAAAATAATGATTTTAGGGCTTATACATTGGAATTTTAATATAACAAGAGTTATAAAATTTCGAACCAATTGAAAAAATAATGATTTTAGGGCTTATACATTGGAATTTGAATATAACAAGAGTTCTCATGCAAAAATATGCAAGGATTAAAATGTTGACGAGAAATGCCATAGGAAATGTTATAGCATTTCCTATAGCATTTCTTTATTTTACATTTTTTACAACCTTAAATTTCAAACCAATTGAAAAAATAATGATTTTAGGGCTTATACATTGGAATTTGAATATAACAAGAGTTCTCATGCAAAAATATGCAAGGATTAAATTGTTGACGAGAAATGCCATAGGAAATGCTATAGCATTTCCTATAGCATTTCTTTATTTTACATTTTTTACAACCTTAAATTTCGAACCAATTGAAAAAATAATGATTTTAAAGCTTATACATTGGAATTTGAATATAACAAGAGTTCTCATGCAAAAATATGCAAGGATTAAAATGTTGACGAGAAATGCCATAGGAAATGCTATAGCATTTCCTATAGCATTTCTTTATTTTACATTGTTTACGACCTAAAAGTCGAACCAATTGAAAAAATAATGATATTAGGGCTTATACATTGGAATTTGAATATAACAAGAGTTCTCATGCAAAAATATGCAAGGATTAAATTGTTCACGAGAAATGCCATAGGAAATGCTAGCATTTCCTATAGCATTTCTTTATTTTACATTTTTTTACAACCTTAAATTTCGAACCAATTGAAAAAATAATAATTTTAAAGCTTATACATTGGAATTTGAATATAACAATAGTTTTCATGCAAAAATATGCAAGGATTAAATTGTTGACGAGAAATGCCATAGGTAATGCTATAGCATTTCCTATTGCATTTTTTTATTTTACATTTTTTACAACCTTAAATTTCGAACCAATTGAAAAAATAATGAGTTTAGGGATTATACATTGGAATTTGAATATAACAAGAGTTCTCGTGCAAAAATATGCAAGGATTAAATTGTTGACGAGAAATGCCATAGGAAATGCTAGCATTTCCTATAGCATTTGTTTATTTTACATTGTTTACGACCTAAAATTTCGAACCAATTGAAAAAATAATGATTTTAGGGCTTATACATTGGAATTTGAATATAACAAGAGTTCTCATGCAAAATATGCAAGGATTAAAATGTTGACGAGAAATGCCATAGGAAATGCTATAGCATTTCCTATAGAATTTCTTTATTTTACATTTTTTACAACCTTAAATTTCAAACCAATTGAAAAAATAATGATATTAGGGCTTATACATTGCAATTTTAATATAACAAGAGTTATAAAATTTCGAACCAATTGAAAAAATAATGATTTTAGGGCTTATACATTGGAATTTGAATATAACAAGAGTTCTCATGCAAAAATATGCAAGGATTAAAATGTTGACGAGAAATGCCATAGGAAATGCTATAGCATTTCCTATAGCATTTCTTTATTTTACATTTTTTACAACCTTAAATTTCAAACCAATTGAAAAAATAATGATTTTAGGGCTTATACATTGGAACTTGAATATAACAAGAGTTCTCATGCAAAAATATGCAAGGATTAAATTGTTGACGAGAAATGCCATAGGAAATGCTATAGCATTTCCCATAGCATTTCTTTATTTTACATTTTTTACAACCTTAAATTTCGAACCAATTGAAAAAATAATGATTTTAAAGCTTATACATTGGAATTTGAATATAACAAGAGTTCTCATGCAAAAATATGCAAGGATTAAAATGTTGACGAGAAATGCTATAGGAAATGCTATTGCATTTCCTATAGCATTTCTTTATTTTACATTGTTTACGACCTAAAAGTCGAACCAATTGAAAAAATAATGATATTAGGGCTTATACATTGGAATTTGAATATAACAAGAGTTCTCATGCAAAAATATGCAAGGATTAAATTGTTCACGAGAAATGCCATAGGAAATGCTAGCATTTCCTATAGCATTTCTTTATTTTACATTTTTTTACAACCTTAAATTTCGAACCAATTGAAAAAATAATAATTTTAAAGCTTATACATTGGAATTTGAATATAACAATAGTTTTCATGCAAAAATATGCAAGGATTAAATTGTTGACGAGAAATGCCATAGGTAATGCTATAGCATTTCCTATTGCATTTTTTTATTTTACATTTTTTACAACCTTAAATTTCGAACCAATTGAAAAAATAATGAGTTTAGGGATTATACATTGGAATTTGAATATAACAAGAGTTCTCATGCAAAAATATGCAAGGATTAAATTGTTGACGAGAAATGCCATAGGAAATGCTAGCATTTCCTATAGCATTTGTTTATTTTACATTGTTTACGACCTAAAATTTCGAACCAATTGAAAAAATAATGATTTTAGGGCTTATACATTGGAATTTGAATATAACAAGAGTTCTCATGCAAAAATATGCAAGGATTAAAATGTTGACGAGAAATGCCATAGGAAATGCTATAGCATTTCCTATAGCATTTCTTTATTTTACATTGTTTACGACCTAAAAGTCGAACCAATTGAAAAAATAATGATATTAGGGCTTATACATTGGAATTTGAATATAACAAGAGTTCTCATGCAAAAATATGCAAGGATTAAATTGTTCACGAGAAATGCCATAGGAAATGCTAGCATTTCCTATAGAATTTCTTTATTTTACATTGTTTACGACCTAAAATTTCGAACCAATTTAAAAAATAATTATTTTAGGGCTTATACATTGGAATTTGAATATAACAATAGTTTTCATGCAAAAATATGCAATTATTAAATTGTTGACGAGAATTGCCATAGGTAATGCTATAGCATTTCCTATTGCATTTTTTTATTTTACATTTTTTACAACCTTAAATTTCAAACCAATTGAAAAAATAATGAGTTTAGGGATTATACATTGGAATTTGAATATAACAAGAGTTCTCATGCAAAAATATGCAAGGATTAAATTGTTGACGAGAAATGCCATAGGAAATGCTAGCATTTCCTATAGCATTTGTTTATTTTACATTGTTTACGACCTAAAATTTTGAACCAATTGAAAAAATAATGATTTTAGGGCTTATACATTGGAATTTGAATATAACAAGAGTTCTCATGCAAAAATATGCAAGGATTAAAATGTTGACGAGAAATGCCATAGGAAATGCTATAGCATTTCCTATAGAATTTCTTTATTTTACATTTTTTACAACCTTAAATTTCAAACCAATTGAAAAAATAATGATTTTAGGGCTTATACATTGGAATTTTAATATAACAAGAGTTATAAAATTTCGAACCAATTGAAAAAATAATGATTTTAGGGCTTATACATTGGAATTTGAATATAACAAGAGTTCTCATGCAAAAATATGCAAGGATTAAAATGTTGACGAGAAATGCCATAGGAAATGTTATAGCATTTCCTATAGCATTTCTTTATTTTACATTTTTTACAACCTTAAATTTCAAACCAATTGAAAAAATAATGATTTTAGGGCTTATACATTGGAATTTGAATATAACAAGAGTTCTCATGCAAAAATATGCAAGGATTAAATTGTTGACGAGAAATGCCATAGGAAATGCTATAGCATTTCCTATAGCATTTCTTTATTTTACATTTTTTACAACCTTAAATTTCGAACCAATTGAAAAAATAATGATTTTAACGCTTATACATTGGAATTTGAATATAACAAGAGTTCTCATGCAAAAATATGCAAGGATTAAAATGTTGACGAGAAATGCCATAGGAAATGCTATAGCATTTCCTATAGCATTTCTTTATTTTACATTGTTTACGACCTAAAAGTCGAACCAATTGAAAAAATAATGATATTAGGGCTTATACATTGGAATTTGAATATAACAAGAGTTCTCATGCAAAAATATGCAAGGATTAAATTGTTCACGAGAAATGCCATAGGAAATGCTAGCATTTCCTATAGCATTTCTTTATTTTACATTTTTTTACAACCTTAAATTTCGAACCAATTGAAAAAATAATAATTTTAAAGCTTATACATTGGAATTTGAATATAACAATAGTTTTCATGCAAAAATATGCAAGGATTAAATTGTTGACGAGAAATGCCATAGGTAATGCTATAGCATTTCCTATTGCATTTTTTTATTTTACATTTTTTACAACCTTAAATTTCGAACCAATTGAAAAAATAATGAGTTTAGGGATTATACATTGGAATTTGAATATAACAAGAGTTCTCGTGCAAAAATATGCAAGGATTAAATTGTTGACGAGAAATGCCATAGGAAATGCTAGCATTTCCTATAGCATTTGTTTATTTTACATTGTTTACGACCTAAAATTTCGAACCAATTGAAAAAATAATGATTTTAGGGCTTATACATTGGAATTTGAATATAACAAGAGTTCTCATGCAAAATATGCAAGGATTAAAATGTTGACGAGAAATGCCATAGGAAATGCTATAGCATTTCCTATAGAATTTCTTTATTTTACATTTTTTACAACCTTAAATTTCAAACCAATTGAAAAAATAATGATATTAGGGCTTATACATTGGAATTTTAATATAACAAGAGTTATAAAATTTCGAACCAATTGAAAAAATAATGATTTTAGGGCTTATACATTGGAATTTGAATATAACAAGAGTTCTCATGCAAAAATATGCAAGGATTAAAATGTTGACGAGAAATGCCATAGGAAATGCTATAGCATTTCCTATAGCATTTCTTTATTTTACATTTTTTACAACCTTAAATTTCAAACCAATTGAAAAAATAATGATTTTAGGGCTTATACATTGGAACTTGAATATAACAAGAGTTCTCATGCAAAAATATGCAAGGATTAAATTGTTGACGAGAAATGCCATAGGAAATGCTATAGCATTTCCCATAGCATTTCTTTATTTTACATTTTTTACAACCTTAAATTTCGAACCAATTGAAAAAATAATGATTTTAAAGCTTATACATTGGAATTTGAGTATAACAAGAGTTCTCATGCAAAAATATGCAAGGATTAAAATGTTGACGAGAAATGCCATAGGAAATGCTATAGCATTTCCTATAGCATTTCTTTATTTTACATTGTTTACGACCTAAAAGTCGAACCAATTGAAAAAATAATGATATTAGGGCTTATACATTGGAATTTGAATATAACAAGAGTTCTCATGCAAAAATATGCAAGGATTAAATTGTTCACGAGAAATGCCATAGGAAATGCTAGCATTTTCTATAGCATTTCTTTATTTTACATTTTTTTACAACCTTAAATTTCGAACCAATTGAAAAAATAATAATTTTAAAGCTTATACATTGGAATTTGAATATAACAATAGTTTTCATGCAAAAATATGCAAGGATTAAATTGTTGACGAGAAATGCCATAGGTAATGCTATAGCATTTCCTATTGCATTTTTTTATTTTACATTTTTTACAACCTTAAATTTCGAACCAATTGAAAAAATAATGAGTTTAGGGATTATACATTGGAATTTGAATATAACAAGAGTTCTCATGCAAAAATATGCAAGGATTAAATTGTTGACGAGAAATGCCATAGGAAATGCTAGCATTTCCTATAGCATTTGTTTATTTTACATTGTTTACGACCTAAAATTTCGAACCAATTGAAAAAATAATGATTTTAGGGCTTATACATTGGAATTTGAATATAACAAGAGTTCTCATGCAAAATATGCAAGGATTAAAATGTTGACGAGAAATGCCATAGGAAATGCTATAGCATTTCCTATAGAATTTCTTTATTTTACATTTTTTTACAACCTTAAATTTCAAACCAATTGAAAAAATAATGATTTTAGGGCTTATACATTGGAATTTTAATATAACAAGAGTTATAAAATTTCGAACCAATTGAAAAAATAATGATTTTAGGGCTTATACATTGGAATTTGAATATAACAAGAGTTCTCATGCAAAAATATGCAAGGATTAAAATGTTGACGAGAAATGCCATAGGAAATGTTATAGCATTTCCTATAGCATTTCTTTATTTTACATTTTTTACAACCTTAAATTTCAAACCAATTGAAAAAATAATGATTTTAGGGCTTATACATTGGAATTTGAATATAACAAGAGTTCTCATGCAAAAATATGCAAGGATTAAATTGTTGACGAGAAATGCCATAGGAAATGCTATAGCATTTCCTATAGCATTTCTTTATTTTACATTTTTTACAACCTTAAATTTCGAACCAATTGAAAAAATAATGATTTTAAAGCTTATACATTGGAATTTGAATATAACAAGAGTTCTCATGCAAAAATATGCAAGGATTAAAATGTTGACGAGAAATGCCATAGGAAATGCTATAGCATTTCCTATAGCATTTCTTTATTTTACATTGTTTACGACCTAAAAGTCGAACCAATTGAAAAAATAATGATATTAGGGCTTATACATTGGAATTTGAATATAACAAGAGTTCTCATGCAAAAATATGCAAGGATTAAATTGTTCACGAGAAATGCCATAGGAAATGCTAGCATTTCCTATAGCATTTCTTTATTTTACATTTTTTTACAACCTTAAATTTCGAACCAATTGAAAAAATAATAATTTTAAAGCTTATACATTGGAATTTGAATATAACAATAGTTTTCATGCAAAAATATGCAAGGATTAAATTGTTGACGAGAAATGCCATAGGTAATGCTATAGCATTTCCTATTGCATTTTTTTATTTTACATTTTTTACAACCTTAAATTTCGAACCAATTGAAAAAATAATGAGTTTAGGGATTATACATTGGAATTTGAATATAACAAGAGTTCTCGTGCAAAAATATGCAAGGATTAAATTGTTGACGAGAAATGCCATAGGAAATGCTAGCATTTCCTATAGCATTTGTTTATTTTACATTGTTTACGACCTAAAATTTCGAACCAATTGAAAAAATAATGATTTTAGGGCTTATACATTGGAATTTGAATATAACAAGAGTTCTCATGCAAAATATGCAAGGATTAAAATGTTGACGAGAAATGCCATAGGAAATGCTATAGCATTTCCTATAGAATTTCTTTATTTTACATTTTTTACAACCTTAAATTTCAAACCAATTGAAAAAATAATGATATTAGGGCTTATACATTGGAATTTTAATATAACAAGAGTTATAAAATTTCGAACCAATTGAAAAAATAATGATTTTAGGGCTTATACATTGGAATTTGAATATAACAAGAGTTCTCATGCAAAAATATGCAAGGATTAAAATGTTGACGAGAAATGCCATAGGAAATGCTATAGCATTTCCTATAGCATTTCTTTATTTTACATTTTTTACAACCTAAAATTTCAAACCAATTGAAAAAATAATGATTTTAGGGCTTATACATTGGAACTTGAATATAACAAGAGTTCTCATGCAAAAATATGCAAGGATTAAATTGTTGACGAGAAATGCCATAGGAAATGCTATAGCATTTCCCATAGCATTTCTTTATTTTACATTTTTTACAACCTTAAATTTCGAACCAATTGAAAAAATAATGATTTTAAAGCTTATACATTGGAATTTGAGTATAACAAGAGTTCTCATGCAAAAATATGCAAGGATTAAAATGTTGACGAGAAATGCCATAGGAAATGCTATAGCATTTCCTATAGCATTTCTTTATTTTACATTGTTTACGACCTAAAAGTCGAACCAATTGAAAAAATAATGATATTAGGGCTTATACATTGGAATTTGAATATAACAAGAGTTCTCATGCAAAAATATGCAAGGATTAAATTGTTCACGAGAAATGCCATAGGAAATGCTAGCATTTTCTATAGCATTTCTTTATTTTACATTTTTTTACAACCTTAAATTTCGAACCAATTGAAAAAATAATAATTTTAAAGCTTATACATTGGAATTTGAATATAACAATAGTTTTCATGCAAAAATATGCAAGGATTAAATTGTTGACGAGAAATGCCATAGGTAATGCTATAGCATTTCCTATTGCATTTTTTTATTTTACATTTTTTACAACCTTAAATTTCGAACCAATTGAAAAAATAATGAGTTTAGGGATTATACATTGGAATTTGAATATAACAAGAGTTCTCATGCAAAAATATGCAAGGATTAAATTGTTGACGAGAAATGCCATAGGAAATGCTAGCATTTCCTATAGCATTTGTTTATTTTACATTGTTTACGACCTAAAATTTCGAACCAATTGAAAAAATAATGATTTTAGGGCTTATACATTGGAATTTGAATATAACAAGAGTTCTCATGCAAAATATGCAAGGATTAAAATGTTGACGAGAAATGCCATAGGAAATGCTATAGCATTTCCTATAGAATTTCTTTATTTTACATTTTTTTACAACCTTAAATTTCAAACCAATTGAAAAAATAATGATTTTAGGGCTTATACATTGGAATTTTAATATAACAAGAGTTATAAAATTTCGAACCAATTGAAAAAATAATGATTTTAGGGCTTATACATTGGAATTTGAATATAACAAGAGTTCTCATGCAAAAATATGCAAGGATTAAAATGTTGACGAGAAATGCCATAGGAAATGCTATAGCATTTCCTATAGCATTTCTTTATTTTACATTTTTTACAACCTTAAATTTCAAACCAATTGAAAAAATAATGATTTTAGGGCTTATACATTGGAATTTGAATATAACAAGAGTTCTCATGCAAAAATATGCAAGGATTAAATTGTTGACGAGAAATGCCATAGGAAATGCTAGCATTTCCTATAGCATTTGTTTATTTTACATTGTTTACGACCTAAAATTTCGAACCAATTGAAAAAATAATGATTTTAGGGCTTATACATTGGAATTTGAATATAACAAGAGTTCTCATGCAAAATATGCAAGGATTAAAATGTTGACGAGAAATGCCATAGGAAATGCTATAGCATTTCCTATAGAATTTCTTTATTTTACATTTTTTACAACCTTAAATTTCAAACCAATTGAAAAAATAATGATTTTAGGGCTTATACATTGGAATTTTAATATAACAAGAGTTATAAAATTTCGAACCAATTGAAAAAATAATGATTTTAGGGCTTATACATTGGAATTTGAATATAACAAGAGTTCTCATGCAAAAATATGCAAGGATTAAAATGTTGACGAGAAATGCCATAGGAAATGCTATAGCATTTCCTATAGCATTTCTTTATTTTACATTTTTTACAACCTTAAATTTCAAACCAATTGAAAAAATAATGATTTTAGGGCTTATACATTGGAATTTGAATATAACAAGAGTTCTCATGCAAAAATATGCAAGGATTAAATTGTTGACGAGAAATGCCATAGGAAATGCTAGCATTTCCTATAGAATTTCTTTATTTTACATTGTTTACGACCTAAAATTTCGAACCAATTGAAAAAATAATGATTTTAGGGCTTATTCATTGGAATTTGAATATAACAAGAGTTCTAATGCAAAAATATGCAAGGATTAAAATGTTGACGAGAAATGCCATAGGAAATGCTATAGCATTTCCTATAGCATTTCTTTATTTTACATTTTTTACAACCTTAAATTTCAAACCAATTGAAAAAATAATGATTTTAGGGCTTATACATTGAAATTTTAATATTACAAGTGTTCTCATGCAAAAATATGCAAGGATTAAATTGTTAACGTTAAATTCCATAGGAAATGCAATAGCATTTCCTATAGCATTTCTTTATTTTACATTGTTTACGACCTAAAAGTCGAACCAATTGAAAAAATAATGATATTAGGGCTCATACATTGGAATTTGAATATAACAAGAGTTCTCATGCAAAAATATGCAAGGATTAAATTGTTGACGATAAATGCCATAGGAAATGCTATACCATTTCCTATAGCATTTCTTTATTTTACATTTTTTACAACCTTAAATTTCTAACCAATTGAAAAAATAATAATTTTAAAGCTTATACATTGGAATTTGAATATGACAATAGTTCTCATGCAAAAATATGCAAGGATTAAATTGTTGACGAGAAATGCCATAGGTAATGCTAAAGCATTTCCTATTGCATTTTTTTATTTTACATTTTTTACAACCTTAAATTTCGAACCAATTGAAAATATAATGAGTTTAGGGATTATACATTGGAATTTGAATATAACAAGAGCTCTCATGCAAAAATATGCAAGGATTAAATTGTTGACGAGAAATGCCATAGGAAATGCTAGCATTTCCTATAGCATTTGTTTATTTTACATTGTTTACGACCTAAAATTTCGAACCAATTGAAAAAATAATGATTTTAGGGCTTATACATTGGAATTTGAATATAACAAGAGTTCTCATGCAAAAATATGCAAGGATTAAAATGTTGACGAGAAATGCCATAGGAAATGTTATAGCATTTCCTATAGAATTTCTTTATTTTACATTTTTTACAACCTTAAATTTCAAACCAATTGAAAAAATAATGATTTTAGGGTTATACATTGGAATTTTAATATAACAAGAGTTATAAAATTTCGAACCAATTGAAAAAATAATGATTTTAGGGCTTATACATTGGAATTTGAATATAACAAGAGTTCTCATGCAAAAATATGCAAGGATTAAAATGTTGACGAGAAATGCCATACGAAATGCTATAGCATTTCCTATAGCATTTGTTTATTTTACATTTTTTACGACCTTAAATTTCAAACCAATTGAAAAAATAATGATTTTAGGGCTTATACATTGGAATTTGAATATAACAAGAGTTCTCATGCAAAAATATGCAAGGATTAAATTGTTGACGAGAAATGCCATAGGAAATGCTATAGCATTTCCTATAGCATTTCTTTATTTTACACTTTTTACAACCTTAAATTTCAAACCAATTGAAAAAATAATGATTTTAGGGCTTATAGATTGGAATTTTAATATAACAAGAGTTATAAAATTTCGAACCAATTGAAAAAATAATGATTTTAGGGCTTATACATTGGAATTTGAATATAACAAGAGTTCTCATGCAAAAATATGCAAGGATTAAAATGTTGACGAGAAATGCCATACGAAATGCTATAGCATTTCCTATAGCATTTGTTTATTTTACATTTTTTACGACCTTAAATTTCAAACCAATTGAAAAAATAATGATTTTAGGGCTTATACATTGGAATTTGAATATAACAAGAGTTCTCATGCAAAAATATGCAAGGATTAAATTGTTGACGAGAAATGCCATAGGAAATGCTATAGCATTTCCTATAGCATTTCTTTATTTTACACTTTTTACAACCTTAAATTTCAAACCAATTGAAAAAATAATGATTTTAGGGCTTATAGATTGGAATTTTAATATAACAAGAGTTATAAAATTTCGAACCAATTGAAAAAATAATGATTTTAGGGCTTATACATTGGAATTTGAATATAACAAGAGTTCTCATGCAAAAATATGCAAGGATTAAAATGTTGACGAGAAATGCCATACGAAATGCTATAGCATTTCCTATAGCATTTGTTTATTTTACATTTTTTACGACCTTAAATTTCAAACCAATTGAAAAAATAATGATTTTAGGGCTTATACATTGGAATTTGAATATAACAAGAGTTCTCATGCAAAAATATGCAAGGATTAAATTGTTGACGAGAAATGCCATAGGAAATGCTATAGCATTTCCTATAGCATTTCTTTATTTTACATTTTTTACAACCTTAAATTTCAAACCAATTGAAAAAATAATGATTTTAGGGCTTATACATTGGAATTTTAATATAACAAGAGTTATAAAATTTCGAACCAATTGAAAAAATAATGATTTTAGGGCTTATACATTGGAATTTGAATATAACAAGAGTTCTCATGCAAAAATATGCAAGGATTAAAATGTTGACGAGAAATGCCATACGAAATGCTATAGCATTTCCTATAGCATTTCTTTATTTTACATTTTTTACGACCTTAAATTTCAAACCAATTGAAAAAATAATGATTTTAGGGCTTATACATTGGAATTTGAATATAACAAGAGTTCTCATGCAAAAATATGCAAGGATTAAATTGTTGACGAGAAATGCCATAGGAAATGCTATAGCATTTCCTATAGCATTTCTTTATTTTACATTTTTTACAACCTTAAATTTTAAACCAATTGAAAAAATAATGATTTTAGGGCTTATACATTGGAATTTTAATATAACAAGAGTTATAAAATTTCGAACCAATTGAAAAAATAATGATTTTAGGGCTTATACATTGGAATTTGAATATAACAAGAGTTCTCATGCAAAAATATGCAAGGATTAAAATGTTGACGAGAAATGCCATACGAAATGCTATAGCATTTCCTATAGCATTTGTTTATTTTACATTTTTTACAACCTTAAATTTCAAACCAATTGAAAAAATAATGATTTTAGGGCTTATACATTGGAATTTGAATATAACAAGAGTTCTCATGCAAAAATATGCAAGGATTAAATTGTTGACGAGAAATGCCATAGGAAATGCTATAGCATTTCCTATAGCATTTCTTTATTTTACATTTTTTACAACCTTAAATTTCGAACCAATTGAAAAAATAATGATTTTAAAGCTTATACATTGGAATTTGAATATAACAAGAGTTCTCATGCAAAAATATGCAAGGATTAAAATGTTGACGAGAAATGCCATAGGAAATGCTATAGCATTTCCTATAGCATTTCTTTATTTTACATTGTTTACGACCTAAAAGTCGAACCAATTGAAAAAATAATGATATTAGGGCTTATACATTGGAATTTGAATATAACAAGAGTTCTCATGCAAAAATATGCAAGGATTAAATTGTTCACGAGAAATGCCATAGGACGCATTTCCTATAGCATTTCTTTATTTTACATTTTTTTACAACCTTAAATTTCGAACCAATTGAAAAAATAATAATTTTAAAGCTTATACATTGGAATTTGAATATAACAATAGTTTTCATGCAAAAATATGCAAGGATTAAATTGTTGACGAGAAATGCCATAGGTAATGCTATAGCATTTCCTATTGCATTTTTTTATTTTACATTTTTTACAACCTTAAATTTCGAACCAATTGAAAAAATAATGAGTTTAGGGATTATACATTGGAATTTGAATATAACAAGAGTTCTCGTGCAAAAATATGCAAGGATTAAATTGTTGACGAGAAATGCCATAGGAAATGCTAGCATTTCCTATAGCATTTGTTTATTTTACATTGTTTACGACCTAAAATTTCGAACCAATTGAAAAAATAATGATTTTAGGGCTTATACATTGGAATTTGAATATAACAAGAGTTCTCATGCAAAATATGCAAGGATTAAAATGTTGACGAGAAATGCCATAGGAAATGCTATAGCATTTCCTATAGAATTTCTTTATTTTACATTTTTTACAACCTTAAATTTCAAACCAATTGAAAAAATAATGATATTAGGGCTTATACATTGGAATTTTAATATAACAAGAGTTATAAAATTTCGAACCAATTGAAAAAATAATGATTTTAGGGCTTATACATTGGAATTTGAATATAACAAGAGTTCTCATGCAAAAATATGCAAGGATTAAAATGTTGACGAGAAATGCCATAGGAAATGCTATAGCATTTCCTATAGCATTTCTTTATTTTACATTTTTTACAACCTTAAATTTCAAACCAATTGAAAAAATAATGATTTTAGGGCTTATACATTGGAACTTGAATATAACAAGAGTTCTCATGCAAAAATATGCAAGGATTAAATTGTTGACGAGAAATGCCATAGGAAATGCTATAGCATTTCCCATAGCATTTCTTTATTTTACATTTTTTACAACCTTAAATTTCGAACCAATTGAAAAAATAATGATTTTAAAGCTTATACATTGGAATTTGAATATAACAAGAGTTCTCATGCAAAAATATGCAAGGATTAAAATGTTGACGAGAAATGCCATAGGAAATGCTATAGCATTTCCTATAGCATTTCTTTATTTTACATTGTTTACGACCTAAAAGTCGAACCAATTGAAAAAATAATGATATTAGGGCTTATACATTGGAATTTGAATATAACAAGAGTTCTCATGCAAAAATATGCAAGGATTAAATTGTTCACGAGAAATGCCATAGGAAATGCTAGCATTTCCTATAGCATTTCTTTATTTTACATTTTTTTACAACCTTAAATTTCGAACCAATTGAAAAAATAATAATTTTAAAGCTTATACATTGGAATTTGAATATAACAATAGTTTTCATGCAAAAATATGCAAGGATTAAATTGTTGACGAGAAATGCCATAGGTAATGCTATAGCATTTCCTATTGCATTTTTTTATTTTACATTTTTTACAACCTTAAATTTCGAACCAATTGAAAAAATAATGAGTTTAGGGATTATACATTGGAATTTGAATATAACAAGAGTTCTCGTGCAAAAATATGCAAGGATTAAATTGTTGACGAGAAATGCCATAGGAAATGCTAGCATTTCCTATAGCATTTGTTTATTTTACATTGTTTACGACCTAAAATTTCGAACCAATTGAAAAAATAATGATTTTAGGGCTTATACATTGGAATTTGAATATAACAAGAGTTCTCATGCAAAATATGCAAGGATTAAAATGTTGACGAGAAATGCCATAGGAAATGCTATAGCATTTCCTATAGCATTTCTTTATTTTACATTTTTTACAACCTTAAATTTCAAACCAATTGAAAAAATAATGATATTAGGGCTTATACATTGGAATTTTAATATAACAAGAGTTATAAAATTTCGAACCAATTGAAAAAATAATGATTTTAGGGCTTATACATTGGAATTTGAATATAACAAGAGTTCTCATGCAAAAATATGCAAGGATTAAAATGTTGACGAGAAATGCCATAGGAAATGCTATAGCATTTCCTATAGCATTTCTTTATTTTACATTTTTTACAACCTTAAATTTCAAACCAATTGAAAAAATAATGATTTTAGGGCTTATACATTGGAACTTGAATATAACAAGAGTTCTCATGCAAAAATATGCAAGGATTAAATTGTTGACGAGAAATGCCATAGGAAATGCTATAGCATTTCCCATAGCATTTCTTTATTTTACATTTTTTACAACCTTAAATTTCGAACCAATTGAAAAAATAATGATTTTAAAGCTTATACATTGGAATTTGAGTATAACAAGAGTTCTCATGCAAAAATATGCAAGGATTAAAATGTTGACGAGAAATGCCATAGGAAATGCTAGAGCATTTCCTATAGCATTTCTTTATTTTACATTGTTTACGACCTAAAAGTCGAACCAATTGAAAAAATAATGATATTAGGGCTTATACATTGGAATTTGAATATAACAAGAGTTCTCATGCAAAAATATGCAAGGATTAAATTGTTCACGAGAAATGCCATAGGAAATGCTAGCATTTCCTATAGCATTTCTTTATTTTACATTTTTTTACAACCTTAAATTTCGAACCAATTGAAAAAATAATAATTTTAAAGCTTATACATTGGAATTTGAATATAACAATAGTTTTCATGCAAAAATATGCAAGGATTAAATTGTTGACGAGAAATGCCATAGGAAATGCTATAGCATTTCCTATTGCATTTTTTTATTTTACATTTTTTACAACCTTAAATTTCGAACCAATTGAAAAAATAATGAGTTTAGGGATTATACATTGGAATTTGAATATAACAAGAGTTCTCGTGCAAAAATATGCAAGGATTAAATTGTTGACGAGAAATGCCATAGGAAATGCTAGCATTTCCTATAGCATTTGTTTATTTTACATTGTTTACGACCTAAAATTTCGAACCAATTGAAAAAATAATGATTTTAGGGCTTATACATTGGAATTTGAATATAACAAGAGTTCTCATGCAAAATATGCAAGGATTAAAATGTTGACGAGAAATGCCATAGGAAATGCTATAGCATTTCCTATAGAATTTCTTTATTTTACATTTTTTACAACCTTAAATTTCAAACCAATTGAAAAAATAATGATTTTAGGGCTTATACATTGGAATTTTAATATAACAAGAGTTATAAAATTTCGAACCAATTGAAAAAATAATGATTTTAGGGCTTATACATTGGAATTTGAATATAACAAGAGTTCTCATGCAAAAATATGCAAGGATTAAAATGTTGACGAGAAATGCCATAGGAAATGCTATAGCATTTCCTATAGCATTTCTTTATTTTACATTTTTTACAACCTTAAATTTCAAACCAATTGAAAAAATAATGATTTTAGGGCTTATACATTGGAATTTGAATATAACAAGAGTTCTCATGCAAAAATATGCAAGGATTAAATTGTTGACGAGAAATGCCATAGGAAATGCTAGCATTTCCTATAGCATTTGTTTATTTTACATTGTTTACGACCTAAAATTTCGAACCAATTGAAAAAATAATGATTTTAGGGCTTATACATTGGAATTTGAATATAACAAGAGTTCTCATGCAAAATATGCAAGGATTAAAATGTTGACGAGAAATGCCATAGGAAATGCTATAGCATTTCCTATAGAATTTCTTTATTTTACATTTTTTACAACCTTAAATTTCAAACCAATTGAAAAAATAATGATTTTAGGGCTTATACATTGGAATTTTAATATAACAAGAGTTATAAAATTTCGAACCAATTGAAAAAATAATGATTTTAGGGCTTATACATTGGAATTTGAATATAACAAGAGTTCTCATGCAAAAATATGCAAGGATTAAAATGTTGACGAGAAATGCCATAGGAAATGCTATAGCATTTCCTATAGCATTTCTTTATTTTACATTTTTTACAACCTTAAATTTCAAACCAATTGAAAAAATAATGATTTTAGGGCTTATACATTGGAATTTGAATATAACAAGAGTTCTCATGCAAAAATATGCAAGGATTAAATTGTTGACGAGAAATGCCATAGGAAATGCTAGCATTTCCTATAGAATTTCTTTATTTTACATTGTTTACGACCTAAAATTTCGAACCAATTGAAAAAATAATGATTTTAGGGCTTATTCATTGGAATTTGAATATAACAAGAGTTCTAATGCAAAAATATGCAAGGATTAAAATGTTGACGAGAAATGCCATAGGAAATGCTATAGCATTTCCTATAGCATTTCTTTATTTTACATTTTTTACAACCTTAAATTTCAAACCAATTGAAAAAATAATGATTTTAGGGCTTATACATTGAAATTTTAATATTACAAGTGTTCTCATGCAAAAATATGCAAGGATTAAATTGTTAACGTTAAATTCCATAGGAAATGCAATAGCATTTCCTATAGCATTTCTTTATTTTACATTGTTTACGACCTAAAAGTCGAACCAATTGAAAAAATAATGATATTAGGGCTCATACATTGGAATTTGAATATAACAAGAGTTCTCATGCAAAAATATGCAAGGATTAAATTGTTGACGATAAATGCCATAGGAAATGCTATACCATTTCCTATAGCATTTCTTTATTTTACATTTTTTACAACCTTAAATTTCTAACCAATTGAAAAAATAATAATTTTAAAGCTTATACATTGGAATTTGAATATGACAATAGTTCTCATGCAAAAATATGCAAGGATTAAATTGTTGACGAGAAATGCCATAGGTAATGCTAAAGCATTTCCTATTGCATTTTTTTATTTTACATTTTTTACAACCTTAAATTTCGAACCAATTGAAAATATAATGAGTTTAGGGATTATACATTGGAATTTGAATATAACAAGAGCTCTCATGCAAAAATATGCAAGGATTAAATTGTTGACGAGAAATGCCATAGGAAATGCTAGCATTTCCTATAGCATTTGTTTATTTTACATTGTTTACGACCTAAAATTTCGAACCAATTGAAAAAATAATGATTTTAGGGCTTATACATTGGAATTTGAATATAACAAGAGTTCTCATGCAAAAATATGCAAGGATTAAAATGTTGACGAGAAATGCCATAGGAAATGTTATAGCATTTCCTATAGAATTTCTTTATTTTACATTTTTTACAACCTTAAATTTCAAACCAATTGAAAAAATAATGATTTTAGGGTTATACATTGGAATTTTAATATAACAAGAGTTATAAAATTTCGAACCAATTGAAAAAATAATGATTTTAGGGCTTATACATTGGAATTTGAATATAACAAGAGTTCTCATGCAAAAATATGCAAGGATTAAAATGTTGACGAGAAATGCCATACGAAATGCTATAGCATTTCCTATAGCATTTGTTTATTTTACATTTTTTACGACCTTAAATTTCAAACCAATTGAAAAAATAATGATTTTAGGGCTTATACATTGGAATTTGAATATAACAAGAGTTCTCATGCAAAAATATGCAAGGATTAAATTGTTGACGAGAAATGCCATAGGAAATGCTATAGCATTTCCTATAGCATTTCTTTATTTTACACTTTTTACAACCTTAAATTTCAAACCAATTGAAAAAATAATGATTTTAGGGCTTATAGATTGGAATTTTAATATAACAAGAGTTATAAAATTTCGAACCAATTGAAAAAATAATGATTTTAGGGCTTATACATTGGAATTTGAATATAACAAGAGTTCTCATGCAAAAATATGCAAGGATTAAAATGTTGACGAGAAATGCCATACGAAATGCTATAGCATTTCCTATAGCATTTGTTTATTTTACATTTTTTACGACCTTAAATTTCAAACCAATTGAAAAAATAATGATTTTAGGGCTTATACATTGGAATTTGAATATAACAAGAGTTCTCATGCAAAAATATGCAAGGATTAAATTGTTGACGAGAAATGCCATAGGAAATGCTATAGCATTTCCTATAGCATTTCTTTATTTTACACTTTTTACAACCTTAAATTTCAAACCAATTGAAAAAATAATGATTTTAGGGCTTATAGATTGGAATTTTAATATAACAAGAGTTATAAAATTTCGAACCAATTGAAAAAATAATGATTTTAGGGCTTATACATTGGAATTTGAATATAACAAGAGTTCTCATGCAAAAATATGCAAGGATTAAAATGTTGACGAGAAATGCCATACGAAATGCTATAGCATTTCCTATAGCATTTGTTTATTTTACATTTTTTACGACCTTAAATTTCAAACCAATTGAAAAAATAATGATTTTAGGGCTTATACATTGGAATTTGAATATAACAAGAGTTCTCATGCAAAAATATGCAAGGATTAAATTGTTGACGAGAAATGCCATAGGAAATGCTATAGCATTTCCTATAGCATTTCTTTATTTTACATTTTTTACAACCTTAAATTTCAAACCAATTGAAAAAATAATGATTTTAGGGCTTATACATTGGAATTTTAATATAACAAGAGTTATAAAATTTCGAACCAATTGAAAAAATAATGATTTTAGGGCTTATACATTGGAATTTGAATATAACAAGAGTTCTCATGCAAAAATATGCAAGGATTAAAATGTTGACGAGAAATGCCATACGAAATGCTATAGCATTTCCTATAGCATTTCTTTATTTTACATTTTTTACAACATTAAATTTCAAACCAATTGAAAAAATAATGATTTTAGGGCTTATACATTGGAATTTGAATATAACAAGAGTTCTCATGCAAAAATATGCAAGGATTAAATTGTTGACGAGAAATGCCATAGGAAATGCTATAGCATTTCCTATAGCATTTCTTTATTTTACATTTTTTACAACCTTAAATTTTAAACCAATTGAAAAAATAATGATTTTAGGGCTTATACATTGGAATTTTAATATAACAAGAGTTATAAAATTTCGAACCAATTGAAAAAATAATGATTTTAGGGCTTATACATTGGAATTTGAATATAACAAGAGTTCTCATGCAAAAATATGCAAGGATTAAAATGTTGACGAGAAATGCCATACGAAATGCTATAGCATTTCCTATAGCATTTGTTTATTTTACATTTTTACGACCTTAAATTTCAAACCAATTGAAAAAATAATGATTTTAGGGCTTATACATTGGAATTTGAATATAACAAGAGTTCTCATGCAAAAATATGCAAGGATTAAATTGTTGACGAGAAATGCCATAGGAAATGCTATAGCATTTCCTATAGCATTTGTTTATTTTACATTTTTTACGACCTTAAATTTCAAACCAATTGAAAAAATAATGATTTTAGGGCTTATACATTGGAATTTGAATATAACAAGAGTTCTCATGCAAAAATATGCAAGGATTAAATTGTTGACGAGAAATGCCATAGGAAATGCTATAGCATTTCCTATAGCATTTCTTTATTTTACACTTTTTACAACCTTAAATTTCAAACCAATTGAAAAAATAATGATTTTAGGGCTTATAGATTGGAATTTTAATATAACAAGAGTTATAAAATTTCGAACCAATTGAAAAAATAATGATTTTAGGGCTTATACATTGGAATTTGAATATAACAAGAGTTCTCATGCAAAAATATGCAAGGATTAAAATGTTGACGAGAAATGCCATACGAAATGCTATAGCATTTCCTATAGCATTTGTTTATTTTACATTGTTTACGACCTAAAATTTCGAACCAATTGAAAAAATAATGATTTTAGGGCTTATACATTGGAATTTGAATATAACAAGAGTTCTCATGCAAAAATATGCAAGGATTAAAATGTTGACGAGAAATGCCATAGGAAATGTTATAGCATTTCCTATAGAATTTCTTTATTTTACATTTTTTACAACCTTAAATTTCAAACCAATTGAAAAAATAATGATTTTAGGGTTATACATTGGAATTTTAATATAACAAGAGTTATAAAATTTCGAACCAATTGAAAAAATAATGATTTTAGGGCTTATACATTGGAATTTGAATATAACAAGAGTTCTCATGCAAAAATATGCAAGGATTAAATTGTTGACGAGAAATGCCATAGGAAATGCTAGCATTTCCTATGGCATTTGTTTATTTTACATTGTTTACGACCTAAAATTTCGAACCAATTGAAAAAATAATGATTTTAGGGCTTATACATTGGAATTTGAATATAACAAGAGTTCTCATGCAAAATATGCAAGGATTAAAATGTTGACGAGAAATGCCATAGGAAATGCTATAGCATTTCCTATAGAATTTCTTTATTTTACATTTTTTACAACCTTAAATTTCAAAACAATTGAAAAAATAATGATTTTAGGGCTTATACATTGGAATTTTAATATAACAAGAGTTATAAAATTTCGAACCAATTGAAAAAATAATGATTTTAGGGCTTATACATTGGAATTTGAATATAACAAGAGTTCTCATGCAAAAATATGCAAGGATTAAAATGTTGACGAGAAATGCCATAGGAAATGCTATAGCATTTCCTATAGCATTTCTTTATTTTACATTTTTTACAACCTTAAATTTCAAACCAATTGAAAAAATAATGATTTTAGGGCTTATACATTGGAATTTGAATATAACAAGAGTTCTCATGCAAAAATATGCAAGGATTAAATTGTTGACGAGAAATGCCATAGGAAATGCTAGCATTTCCTATAGAATTTCTTTATTTTACATTGTTTACGACCTAAAATTTCGAACCAATTGAAAAAATAATGATTTTAGGGCTTATTCATTGGAATTTGAATATAACAAGAGTTCTAATGCAAAAATATGCAAGGATTAAAATGTTGACGAGAAATGCCATAGGAAATGCTATAGCATTTCCTATAGCATTTCTTTATTTTACATTTTTTACAACCTTAAATTTCAAACCAATTGAAAAAATAATGATTTTAGGGCTTATACATTGAAATTTTAATATTACAAGTGTTCTCATGCAAAAATATGCAAGGATTAAATTGTTAACGTTAAATTCCATAGGAAATGCAATAGCATTTCCTATAGCATTTCTTTATTTTACATTGTTTACGACCTAAAAGTCGAACCAATTGAAAAAATAATGATATTAGGGCTCATACATTGGAATTTGAATATAACAAGAGTTCTCATGCAAAAATATGCAAGGATTAAATTGTTGACGATAAATGCCATAGGAAATGCTATACCATTTCCTATAGCATTTCTTTATTTTACATTTTTTACAACCTTAAATTTCTAACCAATTGAAAAAATAATAATTTTAAAGCTTATACATTGGAATTTGAATATGACAATAGTTCTCATGCAAAAATATGCAAGGATTAAATTGTTGACGAGAAATGCCATAGGTAATGCTAAAGCATTTCCTATTGCATTTTTTTATTTTACATTTTTTACAACCTTAAATTTCGAACCAATTGAAAATATAATGAGTTTAGGGATTATACATTGGAATTTGAATATAACAAGAGCTCTCATGCAAAAATATGCAAGGATTAAATTGTTGACGAGAAATGCCATAGGAAATGCTAGCATTTCCTATAGCATTTGTTTATTTTACATTGTTTACGACCTAAAATTTCGAACCAATTGAAAAAATAATGATTTTAGGGCTTATACATTGGAATTTGAATATAACAAGAGTTCTCATGCAAAAATATGCAAGGATTAAAATGTTGACGAGAAATGCCATAGGAAATGTTATAGCATTTCCTATAGAATTTCTTTATTTTACATTTTTTACAACCTTAAATTTCAAACCAATTGAAAAAATAATGATTTTAGGGTTATACATTGGAATTTTAATATAACAAGAGTTATAAAATTTCGAACCAATTGAAAAAATAATGATTTTAGGGCTTATACATTGGAATTTGAATATAACAAGAGTTCTCATGCAAAAATATGCAAGGATTAAAATGTTGACGAGAAATGCCATACGAAATGCTATAGCATTTCCTATAGCATTTGTTTATTTTACATTTTTTACGACCTTAAATTTCAAACCAATTGAAAAAATAATGATTTTAGGGCTTATACATTGGAATTTGAATATAACAAGAGTTCTCATGCAAAAATATGCAAGGATTAAATTGTTGACGAGAAATGCCATAGGAAATGCTATAGCATTTCCTATAGCATTTCTTTATTTTACACTTTTTACAACCTTAAATTTCAAACCAATTGAAAAAATAATGATTTTAGGGCTTATAGATTGGAATTTTAATATAACAAGAGTTATAAAATTTCGAACCAATTGAAAAAATAATGATTTTAGGGCTTATACATTGGAATTTGAATATAACAAGAGTTCTCATGCAAAAATATGCAAGGATTAAAATGTTGACGAGAAATGCCATACGAAATGCTATAGCATTTCCTATAGCATTTGTTTATTTTACATTTTTTACGACCTTAAATTTCAAACCAATTGAAAAAATAATGATTTTAGGGCTTATACATTGGAATTTGAATATAACAAGAGTTCTCATGCAAAAATATGCAAGGATTAAATTGTTGACGAGAAATGCCATAGGAAATGCTATAGCATTTCCTATAGCATTTCTTTATTTTACACTTTTTACAACCTTAAATTTCAAACCAATTGAAAAAATAATGATTTTAGGGCTTATTGATTGGAATTTTAATATAACAAGAGTTATAAAATTTCGAACCAATTGAAAAAATAATGATTTTAGGGCTTATACATTGGAATTTGAATATAACAAGAGTTCTCATGCAAAAATATGCAAGGATTAAAATGTTGACGAGAAATGCCATACGAAATGCTATAGCATTTCCTATAGCATTTGTTTATTTTACATTTTTTACGACCTTAAATTTCAAACCAATTGAAAAAATAATGATTTTAGGGCTTATACATTGGAATTTGAATATAACAAGAGTTCTCATGCAAAAATATGCAAGGATTAAATTGTTGACGAGAAATGCCATAGGAAATGCTATAGCATTTCCTATAGCATTTGTTTATTTTACATTTTTTACGACCTTAAATTTCAAACCAATTGAAAAAATAATGATTTTAGGGCTTATACATTGGAATTTGAATATAACAAGAGTTCTCATGCAAAAATATGCAAGGATTAAATTGTTGACGAGAAATGCCATAGGAAATGCTATAGCATTTCCTATAGCATTTCTTTATTTTACACTTTTTACAACCTTAAATTTCAAACCAATTGAAAAAATAATGATTTTAGGGCTTATAGATTGGAATTTTAATATAACAAGAGTTATAAAATTTCGAACCAATTGAAAAAATAATGATTTTAGGGCTTATACATTGGAATTTGAATATAACAAGAGTTCTCATGCAAAAATATGCAAGGATTAAAATGTTGACGAGAAATGCCATACGAAATGCTATAGCATTTCCTATAGCATTTGTTTATTTTACATTTTTTACGACCTTAAATTTCAAACCAATTGAAAAAATAATGATTTTAGGGCTTATACATTGGAATTTGAATATAACAAGAGTTCTCATGCAAAAATATGCAAGGATTAAATTGTTGACGAGAAATGCCATAGGAAATGCTATAGCATTTCCTATAGCATTTCTTTATTTTACACTTTTTACAACCTTAAATTTCAAACCAATTGAAAAAATAATGATTTTAGGGCTTATAGATTGGAATTTTAATATAACAAGAGTTATAAAATTTCGAACCAATTGAAAAAATAATGATTTTAGGGCTTATACATTGGAATTTGAATATAACAAGAGTTCTCATGCAAAAATATGCAAGGATTAAAATGTTGACGAGAAATGCCATACGAAATGCTATAGCATTTCCTATAGCATTTGTTTATTTTACATTTTTTACGACCTTAAATTTCAAACCAATTGAAAAAATAATGATTTTAGGGCTTATACATTGGAATTTGAATATAACAAGAGTTCTCATGCAAAAATATGCAAGGATTAAATTGTTGACGAGAAATGCCATAGGAAATGCTATAGCATTTCCTATAGCATTTCTTTATTTTACATTTTTTACAACCTTAAATTTCAAACCAATTGAAAAAATAATGATTTTAGGGCTTATACATTGGAATTTTAATATAACAAGAGTTATAAAATTTCGAACCAATTGAAAAAATAATGATTTTAGGGCTTATACATTGGAATTTGAATATAACAAGAGTTCTCATGCAAAAATATGCAAGGATTAAAATGTTGACGAGAAATGCCATACGAAATGCTATAGCATTTCCTATAGCATTTCTTTATTTTACATTTTTTACGACCTTAAATTTCAAACCAATTGAAAAAATAATGATTTTAGGGCTTATACATTGGAATTTGAATATAACAAGAGTTCTCATGCAAAAATATGCAAGGATTAAATTGTTGACGAGAAATGCCATAGGAAATGCTATAGCATTTCCTATAGCATTTCTTTATTTTACATTTTTTACAACCTTAAATTTTAAACCAATTGAAAAAATAATGATTTTAGGGCTTATACATTGGAATTTTAATATAACAAGAGTTATAAAATTTCGAACCAATTGAAAAAATAATGATTTTAGGGCTTATACATTGGAATTTGAATATAACAAGAGTTCTCATGCAAAAATATGCAAGGATTAAAATGTTGACGAGAAATGCCATACGAAATGCTATAGCATTTCCTATAGCATTTCTTTATTTTACATTTTTTACGACCTTAAATTTCAAACCAATTGAAAAAATAATGATTTTAGGGCTTATACATTGGAATTTGAATATAACAAGAGTTCTCATGCAAAAATATGCAAGGATTAAATTGTTGACGAGAAATGCCATAGGAAATGCTATAGCATTTCCTATAGCATTTCTTTATTTTACATTTTTTACAACCTTAAATTTTAAACCAATTGAAAAAATAATGATTTTAGGGCTTATACATTGGAATTTTAATATAACAAGAGTTATAAAATTTCGAACCAATTGAAAAAATAATGATTTTAGGGCTTATACATTGGAATTTGAATATAACAAGAGTTCTCATGCAAAAATATGCAAGGATTAAAATGTTGACGAGAAATGCCATACGAAATGCTATAGCATTTCCTATAGCATTTGTTTATTTTACATTTTTTACGACCTTAAATTTCAAACCAATTGAAAAAATAATGATTTTAGGGCTTATACATTGGAATTTGAATATAACAAGAGTTCTCATGCAAAAATATGCAAGGATTAAATTGTTGACGAGAAATGCCATAGGAAATGCTATAGCATTTCCTATAGCATTTCTTTATTTTACACTTTTTACAACCTTAAATTTCAAACCAATTGAAAAAATAATGATTTTAGGGCTTATAGATTGGAATTTTAATATAACAAGAGTTATAAAATTTCGAACCAATTGAAAAAATAATGATTTTAGGGCTTATACATTGGAATTTGAATATAACAAGAGTTCTCATGCAAAAATATGCAAGGATTAAAATGTTGACGAGAAATGCCATACGAAATGCTATAGCATTTCCTATAGCATTTGTTTATTTTACATTTTTTACGACCTTAAATTTCAAACCAATTGAAAAAATAATGATTTTAGGGCTTATACATTGGAATTTGAATATAACAAGAGTTCTCATGCAAAAATATGCAAGGATTAAATTGTTGACGAGAAATGCCATAGGAAATGCTATAGCATTTCCTATAGCATTTCTTTATTTTACATTTTTTACAACCTTAAATTTCAAACCAATTGAAAAAATAATGATTTTAGGGCTTATACATTGGAATTTTAATATAACAAGAGTTATAAAATTTCGAACCAATTGAAAAAATAATGATTTTAGGGCTTATACATTGGAATTTGAATATAACAAGAGTTCTCATGCAAAAATATGCAAGGATTAAAATGTTGACGAGAAATGCCATAGGAAATGCTATAGCATTTCCTATAGCATTTCTTTATTTTACATTTTTTACGACCTTAAATTTCAAACCAATTGAAAAAATAATGATTTTAGGGCTTATACATTGGAATTTGAATATAACAAGAGTTCTCATGCAAAAATATGCAAGGATTAAATTGTTGACGAGAAATGCCATAGGAAATGCTATAGCATTTCCTATAGCATTTCTTTATTTTACATTTTTTACAACCTTAAATTTTAAACCAATTGAAAAAATAATGATTTTAGGGCTTATACATTGGAATTTTAATATAACAAGAGTTATAAAATTTCGAACCAATTGAAAAAATAATGATTTTAGGGCTTATACATTGGAATTTGAATATAACAAGAGTTCTCATGCAAAAATATGCAAGGATTAAAATGTTGACGAGAAATGCCATACGAAATGCTATAGCATTTCCTATAGCATTTCTTTATTTTACATTTTTTACGACCTTAAATTTCAAACCAATTGAAAAAATAATGATTTTAGGGCTTATACATTGGAATTTGAATATAACAAGAGTTCTCATGCAAAAATATGCAAGGATTAAATTGTTGACGAGAAATGCCATAGGAAATGCTATAGCATTTCCTATAGCATTTCTTTATTTTACATTTTTTACAACCTTAAATTTTAAACCAATTGAAAAAATAATGATTTTAGGGCTTATACATTGGAATTTTAATATAACAAGAGTTATAAAATTTCGAACCAATTGAAAAAATAATGATTTTAGGGCTTATACATTGGAATTTGAATATAACAAGAGTTCTCATGCAAAAATATGCAAGGATTAAAATGTTGACGAGAAATGCCATACGAAATGCTATAGCATTTCCTATAGCATTTCTTTATTTTACATTTTTTACGACCTTAAATTTCAAACCAATTGAAAAAATAATGATTTTAGGGCTTATACATTGGAATTTGAATATAACAAGAGTTCTCATGCAAAAATATGCAAGGATTAAATTGTTGACGAGAAATGCCATAGGAAATGCTATAGCATTTCCTATAGCATTTCTTTATTTTACATTTTTTACAACCTTAAATTTTAAACCAATTGAAAAAATAATGATTTTAGGGCTTATACATTGGAATTTTAATATAACAAGAGTTATAAAATTTCGAACCAATTGAAAAAATAATGATTTTAGGGCTTATACATTGGAATTTGAATATAACAAGAGTTCTCATGCAAAAATATGCAAGGATTAAAATGTTGACGAGAAATGCCATACGAAATGCTATAGCATTTCCTATAGCATTTCTTTATTTTACATTTTTTACGACCTTAAATTTCAAACCAATTGAAAAAATAATGATTTTAGGGCTTATACATTGGAATTTGAATATAACAAGAGTTCTCATGCAAAAATATGCAAGGATTAAATTGTTGACGAGAAATGCCATAGGAAATGCTATAGCATTTCCTATAGCATTTCTTTATTTTACATTTTTTACAACCTTAAATTTTAAACCAATTGAAAAAATAATGATTTTAGGGCTTATACATTGGAATTTTAATATAACAAGAGTTATAAAATTTCGAACCAATTGAAAAAATAATGATTTTAGGGCTTATACATTGGAATTTGAATATAACAAGAGTTCTCATGCAAAAATATGCAAGGATTAAAATGTTGACGAGAAATGCCATACGAAATGCTATAGCATTTCCTATAGCATTTGTTTATTTTACATTTTTTACGACCTTAAATTTCAAACCAATTGAAAAAATAATGATTTTAGGACTTATACATTGGAATTTGAATATAACAAGAGTTCTCATGCAAAAATATGCAAGGATTAAATTGTTGACGAGAAATGCCATAGGAAATGCTATAGCATTTCCTATAGCATTTCTTTATTTTACACTTTTTACAACCTTAAATTTCAAACCAATTGAAAAAATAATGATTTTAGGGCTTATAGATTGGAATTTTAATATAACAAGAGTTATAAAATTTCGAACCAATTGAAAAAATAATGATTTTAGGGCTTATACATTGGAATTTGAATATAACAAGAGTTCTCATGCAAAAATATGCAAGGATTAAAATGTTGACGAGAAATGCCATACGAAATGCTATAGCATTTCCTATAGCATTTGTTTATTTTACATTTTTTACGACCTTAAATTTCAAACCAATTGAAAAAATAATGATTTTAGGGCTTATACATTGGAATTTGAATATAACAAGAGTTCTCATGCAAAAATATGCAAGGATTAAATTGTTGACGAGAAATGCCATAGGAAATGCTATAGCATTTCCTATAGCATTTCTTTATTTTACATTTTTTACAACCTTAAATTTCAAACCAATTGAAAAAATAATGATTTTAGGGCTTATACATTGGAATTTTAATATAACAAGAGTTATAAAATTTCGAACCAATTGAAAAAATAATGATTTTAGGGCTTATACATTGGAATTTGAATATAACAAGAGTTCTCATGCAAAAATATGCAAGGATTAAAATGTTGACGAGAAATGCCATACGAAATGCTATAGCATTTCCTATAGCATTTCTTTATTTTACATTTTTTACGACCTTAAATTTCAAACCAATTGAAAAAATAATGATTTTAGGGCTTATACATTGGAATTTGAATATAACAAGAGTTCTCATGCAAAAATATGCAAGGATTAAATTGTTGACGAGAAATGCCATAGGAAATGCTATAGCATTTCCTATAGCATTTCTTTATTTTACATTTTTTACAACCTTAAATTTTAAACCAATTGAAAAAATAATGATTTTAGGGCTTATACATTGGAATTTTAATATAACAAGAGTTATAAAATTTCGAACCAATTGAAAAAATAATGATTTTAGGGCTTATACATTGGAATTTGAATATAACAAGAGTTCTCATGCAAAAATATGCAAGGATTTAAATGTTGACGAGAAATGCCATACGAAATGCTATAGCATTTCCTATAGCATTTGTTTATTTTACATTTTTTACGACCTTAAATTTCAAACCAATTGAAAAAATAATGATTTTAGGGCTTATACATTGGAATTTGAATATAACAAGAGTTCTCATGCAAAAATATGCAAGGATTAAATTGTTGACGAGAAATGCCATAGGAAATGCTATAGCATTTCCTATAGCATTTCTTTATTTTACATTTTTTACAACCTTAAATTTCAAACCAATTGAAAAAATAATGATTTTAGGGCTTATACATTGGAATTTTAATATAACAAGAGTTATAAAATTTCGAACCAATTGAAAAAATAATGATTTTAGGGCTTATACATTGGAATTTGAATATAACAAGAGTTCTCATGCAAAAATATGCAAGGATTAAAATGTTGACGAGAAATGCCATACGAAATGCTATAGCATTTCCTATAGCATTTGTTTATTTTACATTTTTTACGACCTTAAATTTCAAACCAATTGAAAAAATAATGATTTTAGGGCTTATACATTGGAATTTGAATATAACAAGAGTTCTCATGCAAAAATATGCAAGGATTAAATTGTTGACGAGAAATGCCATAGGAAATGCTATAGCATTTCCTATAGCATTTCTTTATTTTACATTTTTTACAACCTTAAATTTCAAACCAATTGAAAAAATAATGATTTTAGGGCTTATACATTGGAATTTTAATATAACAAGAGTTATAAAATTTCGAACCAATTGAAAAAATAATGATTTTAGGGCTTATACATTGGAATTTGAATATAACAAGAGTTCTCATGCAAAAATATGCAAGGATTAAAATGTTGACGAGAAATGCCATACGAAATGCTATAGCATTTCCTATAGCATTTCTTTATTTTACATTTTTTACAACCTTAAATTTCAAACCAATTGAAAAAATAATGATTTTAGGGCTTATACATTGGAATTTGAATATAACAAGAGTTCTCATGCAAAAATATGCAAGGATTAAATTGTTGACGAGAAATGCCATAGGAAATACTATAGCATTTCCTATAGCATTTCTTTATTTTACATTTTTTACAACCTTAAATTTCGAACCAATTGAAAAAATAATGATTTTAAAGCTTTTACATTGGAATTTGAATATAACAAGAGTTCTCATGCAAAAATATGCAAGGATTAAATTGTTGACGAGAAATGCCATAGGAAATGCTATAGCATTTCCTATAGCATTTCTTTATTTTACATTGTTTACGACCTAAAAGTCGAACCAATTGAAAAAATAATGATATTAGGGCTTATACATTGGAATTTGAATATAACAAGAGTTCTCATGCAAAAATATGCAAGGATTAAATTGTTGACGAGAAATGCCATAGGAAATGCTATCATTTTCTATAGCATTTCTTTATTTTACATTTTTTACAACCTTAAATTTCGAACCAATTGAAAAAATAATAATTTTAAAGCTTATACATTGGAATTTGAATATAACAATAGTTCTCATGCAAAAATATGCAAGGATTAAATTGTTGACGAGAAATGCCATAGGAAATGCTAGCATTTCCTATAGAATTTCTTTATTTTACATTGTTTACGACCTAAAATTTCGAACCAATTGAAAAAATAATGATTTTAGGGCTTATTCATTGGAATTTGAATATAACAAGAGTTCTAATGCAAAAATATGCAAGGATTAAAATGTTGACGAGAAATGCCATAGGAAATGCTATAGCATTTCCTATAGCATTTCTTTATTTTACATTTTTTACAACCTTAAATTTCAAACCAATTGAAAAAATAATGATTTTAGGGCTTATACATTGAAATTTTAATATTACAAGTGTTCTCATGCAAAAATATGCAAGGATTAAATTGTTAACGTTAAATTCCATAGGAAATGCAATAGCATTTCCTATAGCATTTCTTTATTTTACATTGTTTACGACCTAAAAGTCGAACCAATTGAAAAATAATGATATTAGGGCTCATACATTGGAATTTGAATATAACAAGAGTTCTCATGCAAAAATATGCAAGAATTAAATTGTTGACGAGAAATGCCATAGGAAATGCTATATCATTTCCTATAGTATTTCTTTATTTTACATTTTTTACAACCTTAAATTTCTAACCAATTGAAAAAATAATAATTTTAAAGCTTATACATTGGAATTTGAATATAACAATAGTTCTCATGCAAAAATATGCAAGGATTAAATTGTTGACGAGAAATGCCATAGGTAATGCTAAAGCATTTCCTATTGCATTTTTTTATTTTACATTTTTTACAACCTTAAATTTCGAACCAATTGAAAATATAATGAGTTTAGGGATTATACATTGGAATTTGAATATAACAAGAGCTCTCATGCAAAAATATGCAAGGATTAAATTGTTGACGAGAAATGCCATAGGAAATGCTAGCATTTCCTATAGCATTTGTTTATTTTACATTGTTTACGACCTAAAATTTCGAACCAATTGAAAAAATAATGATTTTAGGGCTTATACATTGGAATTTGAATATAACAAGAGTTCTCATGCAAAAATATGCAAGGATTAAAATGTTGACGAGAAATGCCATAGGAAATGCTATAGCATTTCCTATAGAATTTCTTTATTTTACATTTTTTACAACCTTAAATTTCAAACCAATTGAAAAAATAATGATTTTAGGGCTTATACATTGGAATTTTAATATAACAAGAGTTATAAAATTTCGAACCAATTGAAAAAATAATGATTTTAGGGCTTATACATTGGAATTTGAATATAACAAGAGTTCTCATGCAAAAATATGCAAGGATTTAAATGTTGACGAGAAATGCCATACGAAATGCTATAGCATTTCCTATAGCATTTCTTTATTTTACATTTTTTACAACCTTAAATTTCAAACCAATTGAAAAAATAATGATTTTAGGGCTTATACATTGGAATTTGAATATAACAAGAGTTCTCATGCAAAAATATGCAAGGATTAAATTGTTGACGAGAAATGCCATAGGAAATGCTATAGTATTTCCTATAGCATTTCTTTATTTTACATTTTTTACAACCTTAAATTTCGAACCAATTGAAAAAATAATGATTTTAAAGCTTTTACATTGGAATTTGAATATAACAAGAGTTCTCATGCAAAAATATGCAAGGATTAAATTGTTGACGAGAAATGCCATAGGAAATGCTATAGCATTTCCTATAGCATTTCTTTATTTTACATTGTTTACGACCTAAAAGTCGAACCAATTGAAAAAATAATGATATTAGGGCTTATACATTGGAATTTGAATATAACAAGAGTTCTCATGCAAAAATATGCAAGGATTAAATTGTTGACGAGAAATGCCATAGGAAATGCTATCATTTTCTATAGCATTTCTTTATTTTACATTTTTTACAAACTTAAATTTCGAACCAATTGAAAAAATAATAATTTTAAAGCTTATACATTGGAATTTGAATATAACAATAGTTCTCATGCAAAAATATGCAAGGATTAAATTGTTGACGAGAAATGCCATAGGTAATGCTATAGCATTTCCTATTGCATTTTTTTATTTTACATCTTTTACAACCTTAAATTTCGAACCAATTGAAAAAATAATGAGTTTAGGCATTATACATTGGAATTTGAATATAACAAGAGTTCTCATGCAAAAATATGCAAGGATTAAATTGTTGACGAGAAATGCCATAGGAAATGCTAGCATTTCCTATAGCATTTGTTTATTTTACATTGTTTACGACCTAAAATTTCGAACCAATTGAAAAAATAATGATTTTAGGGCTTATATATTGGAATTTGAATATAACAAGAGTTCTCATGCAAAAATATGCAAGGATTAAAATGTTGACGAGAAATGCCATAGGAAATGCTATAGCATTTCCTATAGCATTTCTTTATTTTACATTGTTTACGACCTAAAAGTCGAACCAATTGAAAAAATAATGATATTAGGGCTTATACATTGGAATTTGAATATAACAAGAGTTCTCATGCAAAAATATGCAAGGATTAAATTGTTCACGAGAAATGCCATAGGAAATGCTAGCATTTCCTATAGCATTTCTTTATTTTACATTTTTTTACAACCTTAAATTTCGAACCAATTGAAAAAATAATAATTTTAAAGCTTATACATTGGAATTTGAATATAACAATAGTTTTCATGCAAAAATATGCAAGGATTAAATTGTTGACGAGAAATGCCATAGGTAATGCTATAGCATTTCCTATTGCATTTTTTTATTTTACATTTTTTACAACCTTAAATTTCGAACCAATTGAAAAAATAATGAGTTTAGGGATTATACATTGGAATTTGAATATAACAAGAGTTCTCATGCAAAAATATGCAAGGATTAAATTGTTGACGAGAAATGCCATAGGAAATGCTAGCATTTCCTATAGCATTTGTTTATTTTACATTGTTTACGACCTAAAATTTCGAACCAATTGAAAAAATAATGATTTTAGGGCTTATACATTGGAATTTGAATATAACAAGAGTTCTCATGCAAAAATATGCAAGGATTAAAATGTTGACGAGAAATGCCATAGGAAATGCTATAGCATTTCCTATAGAATTTCTTTATTTTACATTTTTTACAACCTTAAATTTCAAACCAATTGAAAAAATAATGATTTTAGGGCTTATACATTGGAATTTTAATATAACAAGAGTTATAAAATTTCGAACCAATTGAAAAAATAATGATTTTAGGGCTTATACATTGGAATTTGAATATAACAAGAGTTCTCATGCAAAAATATGCAAGGATTAAAATGTTGACGAGAAATGCCATAGGAAATGCTATAGCATTTCCTATAGCATTTCTTTATTTTACATTTTTTACAACCTTAAATTTCAAACCAATTGAAAAAATAATTATTTTAGGGCTTATACATTGGAATTTGAATATAACAAGAGTTCTCATGCAAAAATATGCAAGGATTAAATTGTTGACGAGAAATGCCATAGGAAATGTTATAGCATTTCCTATAGCATTTCTTTATTTTACATTTTTTACAACCTTAAATTTCGAACCAATTGAAAAAATAATGATTTTAAAGCTTATACATTGGAATTTGAATATAACAAGAGTTCTCATGCAAAAATATGCAAGGATTAAATTGTTGACGAGAAATGCCATAGGAAATGCTTAGCATTTCCTATAGCATTTCTTTATTTTACATTTTTTACAACCTTAAATTTCGAACTAATTGAAAAAATAATGATTTTAAAGCTTATACATTGGAATTTGAATATAAAAAGAGTTCTCATGCAAAAATATGCAAGGATTAAATTGTTGACGAGAAATGCCATAGGAAATGCTAGCATTTCCTATAGAATTTCTTTATTTTACATTGTTTACGACCTAAAATTTCGAACCAATTGAAAAAATAATGATTTTAGGGCTTATACATTGGAATTTGAATATAACAAGAGTTCTCATGCAAAAATATGCAAGGATTAAAATATTGACGAGAAATGCCATAGGAAATGCTATAGCATTTCCTATAGCATTTCTTTATTTTACATTTTTTACAACCTTAAATTTCAAACCAATTGAAAAAATAATGATTTTAGGGCTTATACATTGGAATTTTAATATAACAAGAGTTATAAAATTTCGAACCAATTGAAAAAATAATGATTTTAGGGCTTATACATTGGAATTTGAATATAACAAGAGTTCTCATGCAAAAATATGCAAGGATTTAAATGTTGACGAGAAATGCCATACGAAATGCTATAGCATTTCCTATAGCATTTCTTTATTTTACATTTTTTACAACCTTAAATTTCAAACCAATTGAAAAAATAATGATTTTAGGGCTTATACATTGGAATTTGAATATAACAAGAGTTCTCATGCAAAAATATGCAAGGATTAAATTGTTGACGAGAAATGCCATAGGAAATGCTATAGTATTTCCTATAGCATTTCTTTATTTTACATTTTTTACAACCTTAAATTTCGAACCAATTGAAAAAATAATGATTTTAAAGCTTTTACATTGGAATTTGAATATAACAAGAGTTCTCATGCAAAAATATGCAAGGATTAAATTGTTGACGAGAAATGCCATAGGAAATGCTATAGCATTTCCTATAGCATTTCTTTATTTTACATTGTTTACGACCTAAAAGTCGAACCAATTGAAAAAATAATGATATTAGGGCTTATACATTGGAATTTGAATATAACAAGAGTTCTCATGCAAAAATATGCAAGGATTAAATTGTTGACGAGAAATGCCATAGGAAATGCTATCATTTTCTATAGCATTTCTTTATTTTACATTTTTTACAAACTTAAATTTCGAACCAATTGAAAAAATAATAATTTTAAAGCTTATACATTGGAATTTGAATATAACAATAGTTCTCATGCAAAAATATGCAAGGATTAAATTGTTGACGAGAAATGCCATAGGTAATGCTATAGCATTTCCTATTGCATTTTTTTATTTTACATCTTTTACAACCTTAAATTTCGAACCAATTGAAAAAATAATGAGTTTAGGCATTATACATTGGAATTTGAATATAACAAGAGTTCTCATGCAAAAATATGCAAGGATTAAATTGTTGACGAGAAATGCCATAGGAAATGCTAGCATTTCCTATAGCATTTGTTTATTTTACATTGTTTACGACCTAAAATTTCGAACCAATTGAAAAAATAATGATTTTAGGGCTTATATATTGGAATTTGAATATAACAAGAGTTCTCATGCAAAAATATGCAAGGATTAAAATGTTGACGAGAAATGCCATAGGAAATGCTATAGCATTTCCTATAGCATTTCTTTATTTTACATTGTTTACGACCTAAAAGTCGAACCAATTGAAAAAATAATGATATTAGGGCTTATACATTGGAATTTGAATATAACAAGAGTTCTCATGCAAAAATATGCAAGGATTAAATTGTTGACGAGAAATGCCATAGGAAATGCTAGCATTTCCTATAGCATTTCTTTATTTTACATTTTTTTACAACCTTAAATTTCGAACCAATTGAAAAAATAATAATTTTAGGGCTTATACATTGGAATTTGAATATAACAATAGTTTTCATGCAAAAATATGCAAGGATTAAATTGTTGACGAGAAATGCAATAGGAAATGCTATAGCATTTCCTATTGCATTTTTTTATTTTACATTTTTTACAACCTTAAATTTCGAACCAATTGAAAAAATAATGAGTTTAGGGATTATACATTGGAATTTGAATATAACAAGAGTTCTCATGCAAAAATATGCAAGGATTAAATTGTTGACGAGAAATGCCATAGGAAATGCTAGCATTTCCTATAGCATTTGTTTATTTTACATTGTTTACGACCTAAAATTTCGAACCAATTGAAAAAATAATGATTTTAGGGCTTATACATTGGAATTTGAATATAACAAGAGTTCTCATGCAAAAATATGCAAGGATTAAAATGTTGACGAGAAATGCCATAGGAAATGCTATAGCATTTCCTATAGAATTTCTTTATTTTACATTTTTTACAACCTTAAATTTCAAACCAATTGAAAAAATAATGATTTTAGGGCTTATACATTGGAATTTTAATATAACAAGAGTTATAAAATTTCGAACCAATTGAAAAAATAATGATTTTAGGGCTTATACATTGGAATTTGAATATAACAAGAGTTCTCATGCAAAAATATGCAAGGATTAAAATGTTGACGAGAAATGCCATAGGAAATGCTATAGCATTTCCTATAGCATTTCTTTATTTTACATTTTTTACAACCTTAAATTTCAAACCAATTGAAAAAATAATTATTTTAGGGCTTATACATTGGAATTTGAATATAACAACAGTTCTCATGCAAAAATATGCAAGGATTAAATTGTTGACGAGAAATGCCATAGGAAATGTTATAGCATTTCCTATAGCATTTCTTTATTTTACATTTTTTACAACCTTAAATTTCGAACCAATTGAAAAAATAATGATTTTAAAGCTTATACATTGGAATTTGAATATAACAAGAGTTCTCATGCAAAAATATGCAAGGATTAAATTGTTGACGAGAAATGCCATAGGAAATGCTTAGCATTTCCTATAGCATTTCTTTATTTTACATTTTTTACAACCTTAAATTTCGAACTAATTGAAAAAATAATGATTTTAAAGCTTATACATTGGAATTTGAATATAAAAAGAGTTCTCATGCAAAAATATGCAAGGATTAAATTGTTGACGAGAAATGCCATAGGAAATGCTAGCATTTCCTATAGAATTTCTTTATTTTACATTGTTTACGACCTAAAATTTCGAACCAATTGAAAAAATAATGATTTTAGGGCTTATACATTGGAATTTGAATATAACAAGAGTTCTCATGCAAAAATATGCAAGGATTAAAATATTGACGAGAAATGCCATAGGAAATGCTATAGCATTTCCTATAGCATTTCATTATTTTACATTTTTTACAACCTTAAATTTCAAACCAATTGAAAAAATAATGATTTTAGGGCTTATACATTGAAATTTTAATATGACAAGTGTTCTCATGCAAAAATATGCAAGGATTAAATTGTTGACGTTAAATTCCATAGGAAATGCAATAGCATTTCCTATAGCATTTCTTTATTTTACATTGTTTACGACCTAAAAGTCGAACCAATTGAAAAAATAATGATATTAGGGCTTATACATTCGAATTTGAATATAACAAGAGTTCTCATGCAAAAATATGCAAGGATCAAATTGTTGACGAGAAATGCCATAGGAAATGCTATAGCATTTCCTATAGCATTTCTTTATTTTACATTTTTTACAACCTTAAATTTCTAACCAATTGAAACAATAATAATTTTAAAGCTTATACATTGGAATTTGAATATAACAATAGTTCTCATGCAAAAATATGCAAGGATTAAATTGTTGACGAGAAATGCCATAGGTAATGCTAAAGCATTTCCTATTGCATTTTTTTATTTTACATTTTTTACAACCTTAAATTTCGAACCAATTGAAAAAATAATGAGTTTAGGGATTATACATTGGAATTTGAATATAACAAGAGTTCTCATGCAAAAATATGCAAGGATTAAATTGTTGACGAGAAATGCCATAGGAAATGCTAGCATTTCCTATAGCATTTGTTTATTTTACATTGTTTACGACCTAAAATTTCGAACCAATTGAAAAAATAATGATTTTAGGGCTTATACATTTGAATTTGAATATAACAAGAGTTCTCATGCAAAAATATGCAAGGATTAAAATGTTGACGAGAAATGCCATAGGAAATGCTATAGCATTTCCTATAGAATTTCTTTATTTTACATTTTTTACAACCTTAAATTTCAAACCAATTGAAAAAATAATGATTTTAGGGCTTATACATTGGAATTTTAATATAACAAGAGTTATAAAATTTCGAACCAATTGAAAAAATAATGATTTTAGGGCTTATACATTGGAATTTGAATATAACAAGAGTTCTCATGCAAAAATATCCAAGGATTAAAATGTTGACGAGAAATGCCATAGGAAATGCTATAGCATTTCCTATAGCATTTCTTTATTTTACATTTTTTACAACCTTAAATTTCAAACCAATTGAAAAAATAATGATTTTAGGGCTTATACATTGAAATTTTAATATGACAAGTGTTCTCATGCAAAAATATGCAAGGATTAAATTGTTGACGTTAAATTCCATAGGAAATGCAATAGCATTTCCTATAGCATTTCTTTATTTTACATTGTTTACGACCTAAAAGTCGAACCAATTGAAAAAATAATGATATTAGGGCTTATACATTCGAATTTGAATATAACAAGAGTTCTCATGCAAAAATATGCAAGGATTAAATTGTTGACGAGAAATGCCATAGGAAATGCTATAGCATTTCCTATAGCATTTCTTTATTTTACATTTTTTACAACCTTAAATTTCTAACCAATTGAAAAAATAATAATTTTAAAGCTTATACATTGGAATTTGAATATAACAATAGTTCTCATGCAAAAATATGCAAGGATTAAATTGTTGACGAGAAATGCCATAGGTAATGCTAAAGCATTTCCTATTGCATTTTTTTATTTTACATTTTTTACAACCTTAAATTTCGAACCAATTGAAAAAATAATGAGTTTAGGGATTATACATTGGAATTTGAATATAACAAGAGTTCTCATGCAAAAATATGCAAGGATTAAATTGTTGACGAGAAATGCCATAGGAAATGCTAGCATTTCCTATAGCATTTGTTTATTTTACATTGTTTACGACCTAAAATTTCGAACCAATTGAAAAAATAATGATTTTAGGGCTTATACGTTGGAATTTGAATTTAACAAGAGTTCTCATGCAAAAATATGCAAGGATTAAAATGTTGACGAGAAATGCCATAGGAAATGCTATAGCATTTCCTATAGAATTTCTTTATTTTACATTTTTTACAACCTTAAATTTCAAACCAATTGAAAAAATAATGATTTTAGGGCTTATACATTGGAATTTTAATATAACAAGAGTTATAAAATTTCGAACCAATTGAAAAAATAATGATTTTAGGGCTTATACATTGGAATTTGAATATAACAAGAGTTCTCATGCAAAAATATCCAAGGATTAAAATGTTGACGAGAAATGCCATAGGAAATGCTATAGCATTTCCTATAGCATTTCTTTATTTTACATTTTTTACAACCTTAAATTTCAAACCAATTGAAAAAATAATGATTTTAGGGCTTATACATTGGAATTTGAATATAACAAGAGTTCTCATGCAAAAATATGCAAGGATTAAATTGTTGACGAGAAATGCCATAGGAAATGCTATAGCATTTCCTATAGCATTTCTTTATTTTACATTTTTTACAACCTTAAATTTCGAACCAATTGAAAAAATAATGATTTTAAAGCTTATACATTGGAATTTGAATATAACAAGAGTTCTCATGAAAAAATATGCAAGGATTAAATTGTTGACGAGAAATGCCATAGGAAATGCTATAGCATTTCCTATAGCATTTCTTTATTTTACATTTTTTACAATCTTAAATTTCGAACTAATTGAAAAAATAATGATTTTAAAGCTTATACAATGGAATTTGAATATAACAAGAGTTCTCATGCAAAAATATGCAAGGATTAAATTGTTGACGAGAAATGCCATAGGAAATGCTTGCATTTCCTATAGAATTTCTTTATTTTACATTGTTTACGACCTAAAATTTCGAACCATTTGAAAAAATAATGATTTTAGGGCTTATACATTGGAATTTGAATATAACAAGAGTTCTCATGCAAAAATATGCAAGGATTAAATTGTTGACGAGAAATGCCATAGGAAATGCTATAGCATTTCCTATAGAATTTCTTTATTTTACATTTTTTACAACCTTAAATTTCAAACCAATTGAAAAAATAATGATTTTAGGGCTTATACATTGGAATTTGAATATAACAAGAGTTCTCATGCAAAAATATGCAAGGATTAAATTGTTAACGAGAAATGCCATAGGAAATGCTAGCATTTCCTATAGCATTTCTTTATTTTACATTTTTTACAACCTTAAATTTCGAACCAATTGAAAAAATAATAATTTTAAAGCTTATACATTGGAATTTGAATATAACAATAGTTCTCATGCAAAAATATGCAAGGATTAAATTGTTGACGAGAAATGCCATAGGTAATGCTATAGCATTTCCTATTGCATTTTTTTATTTTACATTTTTTACAACCTTAAATTTCGAACCAATTGAAAAAATAATGAGTTTAGGGATTATACATTGGAATTTGAATATAACAAGAGTTCTCATGCAAAAATATGCAAGGATTAAATTGTTGACGAGAAATGCCATAGGAAATGCTAGCATTTCCTATAGCATTTGTTTATTTTACATAGTTTACGACCTAAAATTTCGAACCAATTGAAAAAATAATGATTTTAGGGCTTATACATTGGAATTTGAATATAACAAGAGTTCTCATGCAAAAATATGCAAGGATTAAAATGTTGACGAGAAATGCCATAGGAAATGCTATAGCATTTCCTATAGCATTTCTTTATTTTACATTGTTTACGACCTAAAAGTCGAACCAATTGAAAAAATAATGATATTAAGGCTTATACATTGGAATTTGAATATAACAAGAGTTCTCATGCAAAAATATGCAAGGATTAAATTTTTGACGAGAAATGCCATAGGAAATGCTAGCATTTCCTATAGCATTTCTTTATTTTACATTTTTTACAACCTTAAATTTTGAACCAATTGAAAAAATAATAATTTTAAAGCTTATACATTGGAATTTGAATATAACAATAGTTCTCATGCAAAAATATGCAAGGATTAAATTGTTGACGAGAAATGCCATAGGTAATGCTATAGCATTTCCTATTGCATTTTTTTATTTTACATTTTTTACAACCTTAAATTTCGAACCAATTGAAAAAATAATGAGTTTTGGGATTATAGATTGGAATTTGAATATAACAAGAGTTCTCATGCAAAAATATGCAAGGATTAAATTGTTGACGAGAAATGCCATAGGAAATGATAGCATTTATTTATTTTACATTGTTTACGACCTAAAATTTCGAACCAATTGAAAAAATAATGATTTTAGGGCTTATACATTGGAATTTGAATATAACAAGAGTTCTCATGCAAAAATATGCAAGGATTAAAATGTTGACGAGAAATGCCATAGGAAATGCTATGGCATTTCTTTATTTTACATTTTTTACAACCTTAAATTTCAAACCAATTGAAAAAATAATGATTTTAGGGCTTATACATTGGAATTTGAATATAACAAGAGTTCTCATGCAAAAATATGCAAGGATTAAATTGTTGACGAGAAATGCCATAGGAAATGCTATAGCATTTCCTATAGCATTTCTTTATTTTACATTTTTTACAACCTTAAATTTCGAACCAATTGAAAAAATAATGATTTTAAAGCTTATATATTGGAATTTGAATATAACAAGAGTTCTCATGCAAAAATATGCAAGGATTAAATTGTTGACGAGAAATGCCATAGGAAATGCTATAGCATTTCCTATAGCATTTCTTTATTTTACATTTTTTACAACCTTAAATTTCCAACTAATTGAAAAAACAATGATTTTAAAGTTTATACATTGGAATTTGAATATAACAAGAGTTCTCATGCAAAAATATGCAAGGATTAAATTTTGACGAGAAATGCCATAGGAAATGCTAGCATTTCCTATAGCATTTCTTTATTTTACATTGTTTACGACCTAAAATTTTGAACCAATTGAAAAAATAATGATTTTAGGGCTTATACATTGGAATTTGAATATAACAAGAGTTCTCATGCAAAAATATGCAAGGATTAAAATGTTGACGAGAAATGCCATAGGAAATGCTATAGCATTTCCTATAGCATTTCTTTATTTTACATTTTTTACAACCTTAAATTTCGAACCAATTGAAAAAATAATGATTTTAGGGCTTATACATTGAAATTTTAATATTACAAGTGTTCTCAGGAAAAAATATGCAAGGATTAAATTGTTGACGTTAAATTCCATAGGAAATGCAATAGCATTTCCTATAGCATTTCTTTATTTTACATTGTTTACGACCTAAAAGTCGAACCAATTGAAAAAATTATGATATTAGGGCTTATACATTGGAATTTGAATATAACAAGAGTTCTCATGCAAAAATATGCAAGGATTAAATTGTTGACGAGAAATGCCATAGGAAATGCTATAGCATTTCCTATAGCATTTCTTTATTTTACTTTTTTTACAACCTTAAATTTCGAACTAATTGAAAAAATAATGATTTTAAAGCTTATACATTAGAATTTGAATATAACAAGAGCTCTCATGCAAAAATATGCAAGGATAAAATTGTTGACGAGAAATGCCATAGGAAATGCTAGCATTTCCTATAGCATTTCTTTATTTTACATTGTTTACGACCTAAAATTTCGAACCAATTGAAAAAATAATGATTTTAGGGCTTATACATTGGAATTTGAATATAACAAGAGTTCTCATGCAAAAATATACAAGGATTAAAATGTTGACGAGAAACGCCATAGGAAATGTTATAGCATTTCCTATAGCATTTCTTTATTTTACATTTTTTACAACCTTAAATTTCGAACCAATTGAAAAAATAATGATTTTAGGGCTTATACATTGAAATTTTAATATTACAAGTGTTCTCAGGCAAAAATATGCAAGGATTAAATTGTTGACGTTAAATTCCATAGGAAATGCAATAGCATTTCATATAGTATTTCTTTATTTTACATTGTTTACGACCTAAAAGTCGAACCAATTGAAAAAATTATGATATTAGGGCTTATACATTGGAATTTGAATATAACAAGAGTTCTCATGCAAAAATATGCAAGGATTAAATTGTTGACGAGAAATGCCATAGGAAATGCTATAGCATTTCCTATATCATTTCTTTATTTTACATTTTTTACAACCTTAAATTTCGAACTAATTGAAAAAATAATGATTTTAAAGCTTATACATTAGAATTTGAATATAACAAGAGTTCTCATGCAAAAATATGCAAGGATAAAATTGTTGACGAGAAATGCCATAGGAAATGCTAGCATTTCCTATAGCATTTCTTTATTTTACATTGTTTACGACCTAAAATTTCGAACCAATTGAAAAAATAATGATTTTAGGGCTTATACATTGGAATTTGAATATAACAAGAGTTCTCATGCAAAAATATGCAAGGATTAAAATGTTGACGAGAAATGCCATAGGAAATGCTATAGCATTTCCTATAGCATTTCTTTATTTTACATTTTTTACAACCTTAAATTTCGAACCAATTGAAAAAATAATGATTTTAGGGCTTATATATTGAAATTTTAATATTACAAGTGTTCTCATGCAAAAATATGCAAGGATTAAATTGTTGACGTTAAATTCCATAGGAAATGCAATAGAATTTCCTATAGCATTTCTTTATTTTACATTGTTTACGACCTAAAAGTCGAACCAATTGAAAAAATAATGATATTAGGGCTTATACATTGGAATTTGAATATAACAAGAGTTCTCATGCAAAAATATGCAAGGATTAAATTGTTGACGAGAAATGCCATAGGAAATGCTATAGCATTTCCTATAGCATTTCTTTATTTTACATTTTTTACAACCTTAAATTTCGAACTAATTGAAAAAATAAAGATTTTAAAGCTTATACATTGGAATTTTAATATAACAAGAGTTCTCATGCAAAAATATGCAAGGATTAAATTGTTGACGAGAAATGCCATAGGAAATGCTAGCATTTCCTGTAGCATTTCTTTATTTTACATTGTTTACGACCTAAAATTTCGAACCAATTGAAAAAATAATGATTTTAGGGCTTATACATTGGAATTTGAATATAACAAGAGTTCTCATGCAAAAATATGCAAGGATTAAAATGTTGACGAGAAATGCCATAGGTAATGCTATAGCATTTCTTATAGCATTTCTTTATTTTACATTTTTTACAACCTTAAATTTCGAACCAATTGAAAAAATAATGATTTTAGGGCTTATACATTGAAATTTTAATATTACAAGTGTTCTCATGCAAAAATATGCAAGGATTAAATTGTTGACGTTAAATTCCATAGGAAATGCAATAGCATTTCCTATAGCATTTCTTTATTTTACATTGTTTACGACCTAAAAGTCGAACCAATTGAAAAAATAATGAGATTATGGCTTATTCATTTAAATTTGAATATAACAAGAGTTCTCATGCAAAAATATGCAAGGATTAAATTATTGACAAGAAATGCCATAGGAAATGCTATAGCATTTCTAATAGCATTTCTTTATTTTACATTTTTTACAACCTTAAATTTCGAACTAATTGAAAAAATAAAGATTTTAAAGCTTATACATTGGAATTTTAATATAACAAGAGTTCTCATGCAAAAATATGCAAGGATTAAATTGTTGACGAGAAATGCCATAGGAAATGCTAGCATTTCCTATAGCATTTCTTTATTTTACATTGTTTACGACCTAAAATTTCGAACCAATTGAAAAAATAATGATTTTAGAGCTTATACATTGGAATTTGAATATAACAAGAGTTCTCATGCAAAAATATGCAAGGATTAAAATGTTGACGAGAAATGCCATAGGTAATGCTATAGCATTTCTTATAGCATTTCTTTATTTTACATTTTTTACAACCTTAAATTTCGAACCAATTGAAAAAATAATGATTTTAGGGCTTATACATTGAAATTTTCATATTACAAGTGTTCTCATGCAAAAATATGCAAGGATTAAATTGTTGACGTTAAATTCCATAGGAAATGCAATAGCATTTCCTATAGCATTTCTTTATTTTACATTGTTTACGACCTAAAAGTCGAACCAATTGAAAAAATAATGAGATTATGGCTTATTCATTTAAATTTGAATATAACAAGAGTTCTCATGCAAAAATATGCAAGGATTAAATTATTGACAAGAAATGCCATAGGAAATGCTATAGCATTTCTAATAGCATTTCTTTATTTTACATTTTTTACAACCTTAAATTTCGAACTAATTGAAAAAATAAAGATTTTAAAGCTTATACATTGGAATTTTAATATAACAAGAGTTCTCATGCAAAAATATGCAAGGATTAAATTGTTGACGAGAAATGCCATAAGAAATGCTAGCATTTCCTATAGCATTTCTTTATTTTACATTGTTTACGACCTAAAATTTCGAACCAATTGAAAAAATAATGATTTTAGGACTTATACATTGGAATTTGAATATAACAAGAGTTCTCATGCAAAAATATGCAAGGATTAAAATGTTGACGAGAAATGCCATAGGTAATGCTATAGCATTTCTTATAGCATTTCTTTATTTTACATTTTTTACAACCTTAAATTTCGAACCAATTGAAAAAATAATTATTTTAGGGCTTATACATTGAAATTTTAATATTACAAGTGTTCTCATGCAAAAATATGCAAGGATTAAATTGTTGACGTTAAATTCCATAGGAAATGCAATAGCATTTCCTATAGCATTTCTTTATTTTACATTGTTTACGACCTAAAAGTCGAACCAATTGAAAAAATAATGAGATTATGGCTTATTCATTTAAATTTGAATATAACAAGAGTTCTCATGAAAAAATATGCAAGGATTAAATTATTGACAAGAAATGCCATAGGAAATGCTATAGCATTTACTAGAGCATTTCTTTATTTTACATTTTTTACAACCTTAAATTTCGAACTAATTGAAAAAATAATGATTTTAAAGCTTATACATTGGAATTTGAATATAACAAGAGTTCTCATGCAAAAATATGCAAGGATTTTACATTGTTTACGACCTAAAATTTCGAACCAATTGAAAAAATAATGATTTTAGGGCTTATACATTGGAATTTGAATATAACAAGAGTTCTCATGCAAAAATATGCAAGGATTAAAATGTTGACGAGAAATGCCATAGGAAATGCTATAGCATTTCCTATAGCATTTCTTTATTTTACATTTTTTACAACCTTAAATTTCGAACCAATTGAAAAAATAATGATTTTAGGGCTTATACCATGAAATTTTAATATTACAAGTGTTCTCATGCAAAAATATGCAAGGATTAAATTGTTGACGTTAAATTCCATAGGAAATGCAATAGCATTTCCTATAGCATTTCTTTATTTTACATTGTTTACGACCTAAAAGTCGAACCAATTGAAAAAATAATGATATTAGGGCTTATACATTGGAATTTGAATATAACAAGAGTTCTCATGCAAAAATATGCAAGGATTAAATTGTTGACGAGAAATGCCATAGGAAATGCTATAGCATTTCCTATAGCATTTCTTTATTTTACATTTTTTACAATCTTAAATTTTGAACTAATTGAAAAAATAATGATTTTAAAGCTTATACATTAGAATTTGAATATAACAAGAGTTCTCATGCAAAAATATGCAAGGATAAAAGCATTTCCTATAGCATTTCTTTATTTTACATTGTTTACGACCTAAAATTTCGAACCAATTGAAAAAATAATGATTTTAGGGCTTATACATTGGAATTTGAATATAACAAGAGTTCTCATGCAAAAATATGCAAGGATTAAAATGTTGACGAGAAATGCCATAGGAAATGCTATAGCATTTCCTATAGCATTTCTTTATTTTACATTTTTTACAACATTAAATTTCGAACCAATTGAAAAAATAATGATTTTAGGGCTTATATATTGAAATTTTAATATTACAAGTGTTCTCATGCAAAAATATGCAAGGATTAAATTGTTGACGTTAAATTCCATAGGAAATGCAATAGAATTTCCTATAGCATTTCTTTATTTTACATTTTTACGACCTAAAAGTCGAACCAATTGAAAAAATAATGATATTAGGGCTTATACATTGGAATTTGAATATAACAAGAGTTCTCATGCAAAAATATGAAAGGATTAAATTGTTGACGAGAAATGCCATAGGAAATGCTATAGCATTTCCTATAGCATTTCTTTATTTTACATTTTTTACAACCTTAAATTTCGAACTAATTGAAAAAATAAAGATTTTAAAGCTTATACATTGGAATTTTAATATAACAAGAGTTCTCATGCAAAAATATGCAAGGATTAAATTGTTGACGAGAAATGCCATAGGAAATGCTAGCATTTCCTATAGCATTTCTTTATTTAACATTGTTTACGACCTAAAATTTCGAACCAATTGAAAAAATAATGATTTTAGGGCTTATACATTGGAATTTGAATATAACAAGAGTTCTCATGCAAAAATATGCAAGGATTAAAATGTTGACGAGAAATGCCATAGGAAATGCTATAGCATTTCCTATAGCATTTCTTTATTTTACATTTTTTACAACCTTAAATTTCGAACCAATTGAAAAAATAATGATTTTAGGGCTTATACATTGAAATTTTAATATTACAAGTGTTCTCATGCAAAAATATGCAAGGATTAAATTGTTGACGTTAAATTCCATAGGAAATGCAATAGCATTTCCTATAGCATTTCTTTATTTTACACTGTTTACGACCTAAAAGTCGAACCAATTGAAAAAATAATGAGATTATGGCTTATTCATTTAAATTTGAATATAACAAGAGTTCTCATGCAAAAATATGCAAGGATTAAAATATTGACGAGAAATGCCATAGGAAATGCTATAGCATTTACTATAGCATTTCTTTATTTTACATTTTTTACAACCTTAAATTTCGAACTAATTGAAAAAATAATGATTTTAAAGCTTATACATTGGAATTTGAATATAACAAGAGTTCTCATGCAAAAATATGCAAGGATTTTACATTGTTTACGACCTAAAATTTCGAACCAATTGAAAAAATAATGATTTTAGGGCTTATACATTGGAATTTGAATATAACAAGAGTTCTCATGCAAAAATATGCAAGGATTAAAATGTTGACGAGAAATGCCATAGGAAATGCTATAGCATTTCCTATAGCATTTCTTTATTTTACATTGTTTACGACCTAAAATTTCGAACCAATTGAAAAAATAATGATTTTAGGGCTTATACATTGGAATTTGAATATAAAAAGAATTGTCATGCAAAAATATGCAAGGATTAAATTGTTGACGAGAAATGCCATAGGAAATATTATAGCATTTCCTATAGCATTTCTTTATTTTACATTGTTTACAACCTAAAATTTCGAACAAATTGAAAAAATAATGATTTTAGGGCTTATACATTGGAATTTGAATATAACAAGAGTTCTCATGCAAAAATATGCAAGGATTAAATTGTTGACGAGAAATGCCATAGGAAATGCTATAGCATTTCCTATAGCATTTCTTTATTTTACATTTTTTACAACCTTAAATTTCGAACCAATTGAAAAAATAATGATTTTAGGGCTTATACATTGAAATTTGAATATAACAAGAGTTCTCATGCAAAAATATGAAAGGATTAAATTGTTGAAAAGAAATGCCATATAAAATGCTATAGAATTTCCTATACAATTTCTTAATTTGACATTTTTTACAACCTTAAATTTCGAACCAATTGAAAAAATAACGATTTTAGGGCTTATAAATTGGAATTTGAATATAACAAGAGTTCTCATGCAAAACTATGCAAGGATTAAATTGTTGACGAGAAATGCCATAGGAAATATTATAGCATTTCCTATAGCATTTCTTTATTTTACATTGTTTACAACCTAAAATTTCGAACAAATTGAAAAAATAATGATTTTAGGGCTTATACATTGGAATTTGAATATAACAAGAGTTGTCATGCAAAAATATGCAAGGATTAAATTGTTGACGAGAAATGCCATAGGAAATGCTATAGCATTTCCTATAGCATTTCTTTATTTTACATTTTTTACAACCTTAAATTTTGAACCAATTTAAAAAATAATGATTTTAAGGCTTATACATTGGAATTTAAATATAACAAGAGTTCTCATGCAAAAATATGCAAGGATTAAATTGCTGACGAGAAATGCCATAGGAAATGCTATAGCATTTCCTATAGCATTTCTTTACTTTACATTTTTTACAACCTTAAATTTCAAACCAATTGAAAAAATAATGATTTTAGGGCTTATACATTGAAATTTTAATCTTACAAGCGTTCTCATGCAAAAATATGCAAGGATTAAACTGTTGACGTTAAATTTCCATAAGAAATGCTATAGCATATCCTATAGCATTTCTTTATTTTATATTGTTTACGACCTAAAAGTCGAAACAATTGAAAAAATAATGATTTTAGGGCTTATACATTGGAATTTGAATATAAGAAGAGTTCTCATGCAAAAATATGCAAGGATTAAATTGTTGACGAGAAATGCCAAACGAAATGCTATAGCATTTCTTTATTTTACATTTTTTACAACCTTAAATTTCGAACCAATTGAAAAACTAATGATTTTAGGGATTATACATTGGAATTTTAATATAACAAGAGTTCTCATGCAAAAATATGCAAGGATTAAATTGTTGACGAGAAATGCCATAGGAAATGCTATAGAATTTCTTTATTTTACATTTCTTACAACCTTAAATTTCAAACCATTTGAAAAACTAATGATTTTAGGGCTTATACATTGGAATTTTAATATAACAAGAGTTCTCATGCAAAAATATGCAAGGATTAAATTGTTGACGAGAAATGCCATAGGAAATGCTATAGCATTTCCTATAGCATTTCTTTATTTGACATTTTTACAACCTTAAATTTCGAACCAATTGATATAAATAATGATTTTAGGGCTTATACATTGGAATTGAATATAACAAGAGTTCTCATGGAAAAATATACAAGGATTAAGTTGTTGACGAGAAATGCCATAGGAAATGCTAGCATTTCCTATGGCATTTCTTTATTTTACATTTTTTACAACCTTAAATTTCGAACCAATTGAAAAAATAATGATTTTAAAGCTTATACATTGGAATTTGAATATAACAAGAGTTCTCATGCGAAAATATGCAAGGATAATATTGTTGACGAGAAATGCCATAAGTTATGCTATAGCATTTCCTATAGCATTTCTTTATTTTACATTTTTTACAACCTTAAATTTCGAACCAATTGAAAAAATAATGATTTTAGGGATTATACATTGGATATTTAATATTACAAGCGTTCTCATGCAAAAATATGCAAGGATTAAATTGTTGACGTTAAATTCCATAGGAAATGCTAGCATTTCCTATAGCATTTCTATATTTTACATTGTTTACGACCTAAAAGTCGAACCAATTGAAAAAATAATGAGTTTAGGGCTTATACATTGGAATTTGAATATAACAAGAGTTCTCATGCAAAAATATGCAAGGATTAAATTGTTGACGAGAAATGCCATAGGAAATGCTATATCATTTCTTTATTTGACATTTTTTACAACCTTAAATTTCGAACCAATTGAGAAAATAATGATTTTAGGGCTTATACATTGGAATTTGAATATAACAAGAGTTCCCATGCCAAAATATGCAAGGATTAAATTGTTGACGAGAAATGCCATATGAAATGCTATAGCATTTCTTTATTTTACATTTTTTACAACCTTAAATTTCGAACCAATTGAAAAAATAATGATTTTAAAGCTTATACTTTGGAATTTGAATATAACAAGAAATCTCATGCAAAAATATGCAAGGATTAAGTTGTTGACGAGAAATGCCATAGGAAATGCGATAGCATTTCCTATAGCATTTCTTTATTTTACATTTTTTACAACCTTAAATTTCGAATCAATTGAAAAAATAATGATTTTAAAGCTTATACATTGGAATTTTAATAGAACAAGAGTTCTCATGCAAAAATATGCAAGGATTAAATTGTTGACGAGAAATGCCATAGGAAATGCTATAGCATTTCTTTATTTTACATTTTGTACAACCTTAAATTTCGAACCAATTGAAAAAATAATGATTTTAAAGCTTATACTTTGGAATTTGAATATAACAAGAAATCTCATGCAAAAATATGCAAGGATTAAGTTGTTGACGAGAAATGCCATAGGAAATGCGATAGCATTTCCTATAGCATTTCTTTATTTTACATTTTTTACAACCTTAAATTTCGAATCAATTGAAAATGCAAGGATTAAATTGTTGACGAGAAATGCCATATGAAATGCTATAGCATTTCTTTATTTTACATTTTTTACAACCTTAAATTTCGAACCAATTGAAAAAATAATGATTTTAAAGCTTATACTTTGGAATTTGAATATAACAAGAAATCTCATGCAAAAATATGCAAGGATTAAGTTGTTGACGAGAAATGCCATAGGAAATGCGATAGCATTTCCTATAGCATTTCTTTATTTTACATTTTTTACAACCTTAAATTTCGAATCAATTGAAAAAATAATGATTTTAAAGCTTATACATTGGAATTTTAATAGAACAAGAGTTCTCATGCAAAAATATGCAAGGATTAAATTGTTGACGAGAAATGCCATAGGAAATGCTATAGCATTTCTTTATTTTACATTTTTTACAACCTTAAATTTCGAACCAATTGAAAAAATAATGATTTTAAAGCTTATACTTTGGAATTTGAATATAACAAGAAATCTCATGCAAAAATATGCAAGGATTAAGTTGTTGACGAGAAATGCCATAGGAAATGCGATAGCATTTCCTATAGCATTTCTTTATTTTACATTTTTTACAACCTTAAATTTCGAATCAATTGAAAATGCAAGGATTAAATTGTTGACGAGAAATGCCATATGAAATGCTATAGCATTTCTTTATTTTACATTTTTTACAACCTTAAATTTCGAACCAATTGAAAAAATAATGATTTTAAAGCTTATACTTTGGAATTTGAATATAACAAGAAATCTCATGCAAAAATATGCAAGGATTAAGTTGTTGACGAGAAATGCCATAGGAAATGCGATAGCATTTCCTATAGCATTTCTTTATTTTACATTTTTTACAACCTTAAATTTCGAATCAATTGAAAAAATAATGATTTTAAAGCTTATACATTGGAATTTTAATAGAACAAGAGTTCTCATGCAAAAATATGCAAGGATTAAATTGTTGACGAGAAATGCCATAGGAAATGCTATAGCATTTCTTTATTTTACATTTTTTACAACCTTAAATTTCGAACCAATTGAAAAAATAATGATTTTAAAGCTTATACTTTGGAATTTGAATATAACAAGAAATCTCATGCAAAAATATGCAAGGATTAAGTTGTTGACGAGAAATGCCATAGGAAATGCGATAGCATTTCCTATAGCATTTCTTTATTTTACATTTTTTACAACCTTAAATTTCGAATCAATTGAAAATGCAAGGATTAAATTGTTGACGAGAAATGCCATATGAAATGCTATAGCATTTCTTTATTTTACATTTTTTACAACCTTAAATTTCGAACCAATTGAAAAAATAATGATTTTAAAGCTTATACTTTGGAATTTGAATATAACAAGAAATCTCATGCAAAAATATGCAAGGATTAAGTTGTTGACGAGAAATGCCATAGGAAATGCGATAGCATTTCCTATAGCATTTCTTTATTTTACATTTTTTACAACCTTAAATTTCGAATCAATTGAAAAAATAATGATTTTAAAGCTTATACATTGGAATTTTAATAGAACAAGAGTTCTCATGCAAAAATATGCAAGGATTAAATTGTTGACGAGAAATGCCATAGGAAATGCTATAGCATTTCCTATAGCATTTCTTTATTTGACATTTTTACAACCTTAAATTTCGAACCAATTGATATAAATAATGATTTTAGGGCTTATACATTGGAATTGAATATAACAAGAGTTCTCATGGAAAAATATACAAGGATTAAGTTGTTGACGAGAAATGCCATAGGAAATGCTAGCATTTCCTATGGCATTTCTTTATTTTACATTTTTTACAACCTTAAATTTCGAACCAATTGAAAAAATAATGATTTTAAAGCTTATACATTGGAATTTGAATATAACAAGAGTTCTCATGCGAAAATATGCAAGGATAATATTGTTGACGAGAAATGCCATAAGTTATGCTATAGCATTTCCTATAGCATTTCTTTATTTTACATTTTTTACAACCTTAAATTTCGAACCAATTGAAAAAATAATGATTTTAGGGATTATACATTGGATATTTAATATTACAAGCGTTCTCATGCAAAAATATGCAAGGATTAAATTGTTGACGTTAAATTCCATAGGAAATGCTAGCATTTCCTATAGCATTTCTATATTTTACATTGTTTACGACCTAAAAGTCGAACCAATTGAAAAAATAATGAGTTTAGGGCTTATACATTGGAATTTGAATATAACAAGAGTTCTCATGCAAAAATATGCAAGGATTAAATTGTTGACGAGAAATGCCATAGGAAATGCTATATCATTTCTTTATTTGACATTTTTTACAACCTTAAATTTCGAACCAATTGAGAAAATAATGATTTTAGGGCTTATACATTGGAATTTGAATATAACAAGAGTTCCCATGCCAAAATATGCAAGGATTAAATTGTTGACGAGAAATGCCATATGAAATGCTATAGCATTTCTTTATTTTACATTTTTTACAACCTTAAATTTCGAACCAATTGAAAAAATAATGATTTTAAAGCTTATACTTTGGAATTTGAATATAACAAGAAATCTCATGCAAAAATATGCAAGGATTAAGTTGTTGACGAGAAATGCCATAGGAAATGCGATAGCATTTCCTATAGCATTTCTTTATTTTACATTTTTTACAACCTTAAATTTCGAATCAATTGAAAAAATAATGATTTTAAAGCTTATACATTGGAATTTTAATAGAACAAGAGTTCTCATGCAAAAATATGCAAGGATTAAATTGTTGACGAGAAATGCCATAGGAAATGCTATAGCATTTCTTTATTTTACATTTTGTACAACCTTAAATTTCGAACCAATTGAAAAAATAATGATTTTAAAGCTTATACTTTGGAATTTGAATATAACAAGAAATCTCATGCAAAAATATGCAAGGATTAAGTTGTTGACGAGAAATGCCATAGGAAATGCGATAGCATTTCCTATAGCATTTCTTTATTTTACATTTTTTACAACCTTAAATTTCGAATCAATTGAAAATGCAAGGATTAAATTGTTGACGAGAAATGCCATATGAAATGCTATAGCATTTCTTTATTTTACATTTTTTACAACCTTAAATTTCGAACCAATTGAAAAAATAATGATTTTAAAGCTTATACTTTGGAATTTGAATATAACAAGAAATCTCATGCAAAAATATGCAAGGATTAAGTTGTTGACGAGAAATGCCATAGGAAATGCGATAGCATTTCCTATAGCATTTCTTTATTTTACATTTTTTACAACCTTAAATTTCGAATCAATTGAAAAAATAATGATTTTAAAGCTTATACATTGGAATTTTAATAGAACAAGAGTTCTCATGCAAAAATATGCAAGGATTAAATTGTTGACGAGAAATGCCATAGGAAATGCTATAGCATTTCTTTATTTTACATTTTTTACAACCTTAAATTTCGAACCAATTGAAAAAATAATGATTTTAAAGCTTATACTTTGGAATTTGAATATAACAAGAAATCTCATGCAAAAATATGCAAGGATTAAGTTGTTGACGAGAAATGCCATAGGAAATGCGATAGCATTTCCTATAGCATTTCTTTATTTTACATTTTTTACAACCTTAAATTTCGAATCAATTGAAAATGCAAGGATTAAATTGTTGACGAGAAATGCCATATGAAATGCTATAGCATTTCTTTATTTTACATTTTTTACAACCTTAAATTTCGAACCAATTGAAAAAATAATGATTTTAAAGCTTATACTTTGGAATTTGAATATAACAAGAAATCTCATGCAAAAATATGCAAGGATTAAGTTGTTGACGAGAAATGCCATAGGAAATGCGATAGCATTTCCTATAGCATTTCTTTATTTTACATTTTTTACAACCTTAAATTTCGAATCAATTGAAAAAATAATGATTTTAAAGCTTATACATTGGAATTTTAATAGAACAAGAGTTCTCATGCAAAAATATGCAAGGATTAAATTGTTGACGAGAAATGCCATAGGAAATGCTATAGCATTTCTTTATTTTACATTTTTTACAACCTTAAATTTCGAACCAATTGAAAAAATAATGATTTTAAAGCTTATACTTTGGAATTTGAATATAACAAGAAATCTCATGCAAAAATATGCAAGGATTAAGTTGTTGACGAGAAATGCCATAGGAAATGCGATAGCATTTCCTATAGCATTTCTTTATTTTACATTTTTTACAACCTTAAATTTCGAATCAATTGAAAATGCAAGGATTAAATTGTTGACGAGAAATGCCATATGAAATGCTATAGCATTTCTTTATTTTACATTTTTTACAACCTTAAATTTCGAACCAATTGAAAAAATAATGATTTTAAAGCTTATACTTTGGAATTTGAATATAACAAGAAATCTCATGCAAAAATATGCAAGGATTAAGTTGTTGACGAGAAATGCCATAGGAAATGCGATAGCATTTCCTATAGCATTTCTTTATTTTACATTTTTTACAACCTTAAATTTCGAATCAATTGAAAAAATAATGATTTTAAAGCTTATACATTGGAATTTTAATAGAACAAGAGTTCTCATGCAAAAATATGCAAGGATTAAATTGTTGACGAGAAATGCCATAGGAAATGCTATAGCATTTCCTATAGCATTTCTTTGTTTGACATTTTTTACAACCTTAAATTTCGAACCAATTGAAAAAATAATGGTTTTAGGGCTTATACATTGGAATTTGAATATAACAAGTGTTCTCATGCAAAAATATGCAAGGACTAAATTGTTGACGGGAAATGCCATAGGAAATGCTATTGCATTTCCTATAGCATTTCTTTATTTACATCTTTACAACCTTAAATTTTGAACCAATAGAAAAAATAATGATTTTAAAGCTTATACATTGGAATTTGAATATAAGAAGAGTTCTCATGCAAAAATATGCAAGGATTAAATTGTTGACGAGAAATGCCATAGGAAATGCTAAAGCATTTCCTATAGCATTTCTTTATTTTACATTTTTTACAACCTTAAATTTCGAACCAATTGAAAAATAATGTTTTTTAAGCTTAATCATTGGAATTTGAATATAACAAGAGTTCTCATGCAAAAATATGCAAGGATTAAATTGTTGACAAGAAATGCCATAGGAAATGCTATAGCATTTCCTATAGCATTTCTTTATTTTACATTGTTTACAACCTTAAATTTTGAACCAATTTAAAAAACAATGATTTTAAAGCTTATACATTGGAATTTGAATATAACAAGAGTTCTCATGCAAAAATATGCAAGGATTAAATTGTTGACGAGAAATGCCATAGGAAATGCTATAGCATTTCCTATAGCATTTCTTTATTTTACATTTTTTACAACCTTAAATTTCGAACCAATTGAAAAAATAATGATTTTAGGGATTATACATTGGATATTTAATATTACAAGCGTTCTCATGCAAAAATATGCAAGGATTAAATTGTTGACGTTAAATTCCATAGGAAATGCTATAGCATTTCCTATAGCATTTCTATATTTTACATATTTTACGACCTAAAAGTCGAACCAATTGAAAAAATAATGATTTTAGGGCTTATACATTGGAATTTTAATATAACAAGAGTTCTCATGCAAAAATATGCAAGGATTAAATTGTTGACGAGAAATGCCATAGGAAATGCTATAGCATTTCCTATAGCATTTCTTTATTTTACATTTTTTACAACCTTAAATTTTGAACCAATTTAAAAAATAATGATTTTAAGGCTTATACATTGGAATTTAAATATAACAAGAGTTCTCATGCAAAAATATGCAAGGATTAAATTGCTGACGAGAAATGCCATAGGAAATGCTATAGCATTTCCTATAGCATTTCTTTACTTTACATTTTGTACAACCTTAAATTTCAAACCAATTGAAAAAATAATGATTTTAGGGCTTATACATTGAAATTTTAATATTACAAGCGTTCTCATGCAAAAATATGCAAGGATTAAATTGTTGACGTTAAATTTCCATAAGAAATGCTATAGCATATCCTATAGCATTTCTTTATTTTATATTGTTTACGACCTAAAAGTCGAACCAATTGAAAAAATAATGATTTTAGGGCTTATACATTGGAATTTGAATATAACAAGAGTTCTCATGCAAAAATATGCAAGGATTAAATTGTTGACGAGAAATGCCAAACGAAATGCTATAGCATTTCCTATAGCATTTCTTTATTTTACATTTTTTACAACCTTAAATTTCGAACCAATTGAAAAACTAATGATTTTAGGGCTTATACATTGGAATTTTAATATAACAAGAGTTCTCATGCAAAAATATGCAAGGATTAAATTGTTGACGAGAAATGCCATAGGAAATGCTATAGAATTTCTTTATTTTACATTTCTTACAACCTTAAATTTCAAACCATTTGAAAAACTAATGATTTTAGGGCTTATACATTGGAATTTTAATATAACAAGAGTTCTCATGCAAAAATATGCAAGGATTAAATTGTTGACGAGAAATGCCATAGGAAATGCTATAGCATTTCCTATAGCATTTCTTTATTTGACATTTTTACAACCTTAAATTTCGAACCAATTGATATAAATAATGATTTTAGGGCTTATACATTGGAATTGAATATAACAAGAGTTCTCATGCAAAAATATACAAGGATTAAGTTGTTGACGAGAAATGCCATAGGAAATGCTATAGCATTTCCTATAGCATTTCTTTATTTTACATTTTTTACAACCTTAAATTTCGAACCAATTGAAAAAATAATGATTTTAAAGCTTATACATTGGAATTTGAATATAACAAGAGTTCTCATGCGAAAATATGCAAGGATAATATTGTTGACGAGAAATGCCATAAGTTATGCTATAGCATTTCCTATAGCATTTCTTTATTTTACATTTTTTACAACCTTAAATTTCGAACCAATTGAAAAAATAATGATTTTAGGGATTATACATTGGATATTTAATATTACAAGCGTTCTCATGCAAAAATATGCAAGGATTAAATTGTTGACGTTAAATTCCATAGGAAATGCTATAGCATTTCCTATAGCATTTCTATATTTTACATTGTTTACGACCTAAAAGTCGAACCAATTGAAAAAATAATGAGTTTAGGGCTTATACATTGGAATTTGAATATAACAAGAGTTCTCATGCAAAAATATGCAAGGATTAAATTGTTGACGAGAAATGCCATAGGAAATGCTATAACATTTCTTTATTTGACATTTTTTACAACCTTAAATTTCGAACCAATTGAGAAAATAATGATTTTAGGGCTTATACATTGGAATTTGAATATAACAAGAGTTCCCATGCCAAAATATGCAAGGATTAAATTGTTGACGAGAAATGCCATAGGAAATGCTATAGCATTTCTTTATTTTACATTTTTTACAACCTTAAATTTCGAACCAATTGAAAAAATAATGATTTTAGGGCTTATACATTGGAATTTGAATATAACAAGAGTTCTCATGAAAAAATATGCAAGGATTAAATTGTTGACGAGAAATGCCATAGGAAATGCTATAGAATTTCCTAGAGAATTTCTTTATTTTACATTTTTTACAACCATAAATTTCGAACCAATTGAAAAAATAATGATTTCACGGCTTATACATTGGAATTTGAATATAACAAGAGTTCTCATGCCAAAATATGCAAGGATTAAATTGGTGACGAGAAATGCCATAGGAAATGCTATAGAATTTCCTATAGAATTTCTTTATTTTACACTTTTTACAACCTTAAATTTTGAACCAATTGAAAAAATAATGATTTTAGGGCTTATACATTGGAATTTGAATATAAAAGAGTTCTCATGCAAAAATATGCAAGGATTAAATTGTTGACGAGAAATGCCATAGGAAATGCTATAGCATTTCCTATAGCATTTCTTTATTTTACATTTTTTACAACCTTAAATTTCGAACCAATTGAAAAAATAATGATTTTAGGGCTTATACATTGGAATTTGAATATAACAATAGTTCTCATGAAAAAATATGCAAGGATTAAATTGTTGACGAGAAATGCCATAGGAAATGCTATAGCATTTCCTATAGAATTTATTTATTTTACATTTTTTACAACCTTAAATTTCGAACCAATTGAAAAAATAATGATTTTAGGGCTTATACATTGGAATTTGAATATAACAAGAGTTCTCATGCAAAAATATGCAAGGATAAAAATTGTTGACGAGAAATGTCATAGGAAATGCTATAGCATTTCCTATAGCATTTCTTTATTTGACTTTTTTACAACCTTAAATTTCGAACCAATTGAGAAAATAATGATTTTAGGGCTTATACATTGGAATTTGAATATAACAAGAGTTCTCATGCAAAAATATGCAAGGATTAAATTGTTGATGGGAAATGCTATAAGAAATGCTATAGTATTTCCTATAGCATTTCTTTATTTTACATTTTTTACAACCTTAAATTTCGAACCAATTGAAAAAATAATGATTTTAGGGCTTATACATTGGAATTTGAATATAACAAGAGTTCTCATGCAAAAATATGCAAGGATTAAATTGTTGACGAGAAATGCCATAGGAAATGCTATAGCATTTCCTATAGCATTTCTTTATTTGACTTTTTTACAACCTTAAATTTCGAACCAATTGAGAAAATAATGATTTTAGGGCTTATACATTGGAATTTCAATATAACAAGAGTTCTCATGCCAAAATATGCAAGGATTAAATTGTTGACGAGAAATGCCATAGGAAATGCTAGCATTTCCTATAGCATTTCTTTATTTTACATTTTTTACAACCTTAAATTTCGAACCAATTGAAAAAATAATGATTTTAGGGCTTATACATTGGAATTTGAATATAACAAGAGTTCTCATGAAAAAATATGCAAGGATTAAATTGTTGACGAGAAATGCCATATGAAATGCTATAGAATTTCCTATAGAATTTCTTTATATTACATTTTTTACAACCTTAAATTTCGAACCAATTGAAAAAATAGTGATTTTAGGGCTTATACATTGGAATTTGAATATAACAAGTGTTCTCATGCAAAAATATGCAAGGATTAAATTGCTGACGAGAAATGCTATAGCATTTCCTATAGCATTTCTTTATTTTACATTTTTTACGACCTTAAATTTCGAACCAATTGAAAAAATAATGATTTTAAAGCTTATACATTGGAATTTTAATATGACAAGAGTTCTCATGCAAAAATATGCAAGGATTAAATTGTTGACGAGAAATGCCATAGGAAATGCTATAGCATTTCCTATAGCATTTCTTTATTTGACTTTTTTACAACCTTAAATTTCGAACCAATTGAGAAAATAATGATTTTAGGGCTTATACATTGGAATTTGAATATAACAAGAGTTCTCATGCCAAAATATGCAAGGATTAAATTGTTGACGAGAAATGCCATAGGAAATGCTATAGCATTTCCTATAGCATTTCTTTATTTGACTTTTTTACAACCTTAAATTTCGAACCAATTGAGAAAATAATGATTTTAGGGCTTATACATTGGAATTTGAATATAACAAGAGTTCTCATGCCAAAATATGCAAGGATTAAATTGTTGACGAGAAATGCCATAGGAAATGCTATAGCATTTCCTATAGCATTTCTTTATTTTACATTTTTTACAACCTTCAATTTCGAACCAATTGAAAAAATAATGATTTTAGGGCTTATACATTGGAATTTGAATATAACAAGAGTTCTCATGCCAAAATATGCAAGGATAAAATTATTGACGAGAAATTCCATAGGAAATGCTAAAGCATTTCCTATAGAATTTCTTTATTCTACAATTTTTACAACCTTAAATTTCGAACCAATTCAAAAAATAATGATTTTAGGGCTTATACATTGGAATTTGAATATAACAAGAGTTCTCATGCAAAAATATGCAAGGATTAAATTGTTGACGAGAAATGCCATAGGAAATGCTATAGTATTTCCTATAGCATTTCTTTATTTTACATTTTTTACGACCCTAAATTTCGAACCAATTGAAAAAATAATGATTTTAAAGCTTATACATTGGAATTAGAATATAAAAGAGTTCTAATGCAAAAATATGCAAGGATTAAATAGTTGACGAGAAATGCCATAGGAAATGCTATAGCATTTCCTATAGCATTTCTTTATTTGACTTTTTTACAACCTTAAATTTCGAACCAATTGAGAAAATAATGATTTTAGGGCTTATACATTCGAATTTGAATATAACAAGAGTTCTCATGCCAAAATATGCAAGGATTAAATTGTTGACGAGAAATGCCATAGGAAATGCTATAGCATTTCTTTATTTTACATTGTTTACGACCTAAAATTCGAACCAATTGAAAAAATAATGATTTTAGGGCTTATACATTGTAATTTGAATATAAAAAGAGTTCTCATGAAAAAATATGCAAGGATTAAATTGTTGACGAGAAATGCCATAGGAAATGCTATAGCATTTCCTATAGCATTTCTTTATTTTACATTTTTTACAACCTTAAATTTCGAACCAATTGAAAAAATAATGATTTTAGGGCTTATACATTGGAATTTGAATATAACAAGAGTTCTCATGCAAAAATATGCAAGGATTAAATTGTTGACGAGAAATGCCATAGCATTTCCTATCGCATTTCTTTATTTTACATTGTTTACGACCTAAAATTTCAAACTAATTGAAAAAATAATGATTTTAGGGCTTATACATTGGAATTTGAATACAACAAGAGTTCTTATGCAAAAATATACAAGGATTAAATTGTTGACAAGAAATGCCATAGGAAATGCTATAGCATTTCCTATAGCATTTCTTTATTTGACATTTTTTACAACCTTAAATTTCAAACCAATTGAGAAAATAATGATTTTATGGCTTATACATTGGAATTTGAATATAACAAGAGTTCTCATGCCAAAATATGCAAGGATTAAATTGTTGACGAGAAATGCCATAGGAAATGCTATAGCATTTCCTATAGCATTTATTTATTTTACATTTTTTACGACCTTAAATTTCGAATCAATTGAAAAAATAATGATTTTAAAGCTTATACATTGGAATTTGAATATAACAAGAGTTCTCATGAAAAAATATGCAAGGATTAAATTGTTGACGAGAAATGCCATAGGAAATGCTATAGCATTTCCTATAGCATTTCTTTATTTGACTTTTTTACAACCTTAAATTTCGAACCAATTGAGAAAATAAATATTTTAGGGCTTATACATTGGAATTTGAATATAACAAGTGTTCTTATGCACTAAAATGCAAGGATTAAATTGTTGACGAGAAATGCCATAGGAAATGTTATAGCATTTCCTATAGCATTTCTTTATTTTACATTTTGTACAACCTTAAATTTCGAACCAATTGAAAAAATAATGATTTTAGGGCTTATACATTGGAATTTGAATATAACAAGAGTTCTCATGAAAAAATATGCAAGGATTAAATTGTTGACGAGAAATGCCATAGGAAATGCTATAGAATTACCTATAGAATTTCTTTATTTTACATTTTTTATAACCTTAAATTTCGAACCAATTGAAAAAATAATGATTTTAGAGCTTATACATTGGAATTTGAATATAACAAGAATTCTCATGCAAAAATATGCAAGGATTAAATTGTTGACGAGAAATGCCATAGGAAATGCTATAGTATTTCCTATAGCATTTCTTTATTTTACATTATTTACGACCTTCAATTTCGAACCAATTGAAAAAATAATGATTTTAAAGCTTATACATTGGAATTTGAATAGAACAAGAGTTCTCATGCAAAAATATGCAAGGATTAAATTGTTGACGAGAAATGCCATAGGAAATGATATAGCATTTCTTTATTTGACTTATTTACAACCTTAAATTTCGAACCAATTGAGAAAATAATGATTTTAAGGCTTATACATTGGAATTTGAATATACCAAGAGATCTCATGCATAAATATGCAAGGATTAAATTGTTGACGAGAAATGCCATAGATAGTATTTCTTTATTTTACATTTTTTACAACCTTAAATTACGAACCAATTGAAAAAATAATGATTTTAGGGCTTATATATTGGAATTTGAATATAACAAGAGTTCTCATGAAAAAATATGCAAGTATTAAATTGTTGACGAGAAATGCCATAGGAAATGCTATAGAATTTCCTATAGAATTTCTTTATTTTACATTTTTTACAACCTTAAATTTCGAACCAATTGAAAAAATAATGATTTTAGGGCTTATACATTGGAATTTTAATATAACAAGAGTTCTCATGCAAAAATATGCAAGGATTAAATTGTTGGCGAGAAATGCCATAGGAATTGCTATAGTATTTCCTATAGAATTTCTTTATTTTACTTTTTTTACAACCTTAAATTTCGAACTAATTGAAAAAATAATGATTTTAAAGCTTATACATTGGAATTTAAATATAACAAGAGTTCTCATGCAAAAATAGGCAAGGATTAAATTGTTGACGAGAAATGCCATAGGAAATGCTAGCATTTCCTATAGCATTTCTTTATTTTACATTGTTTACGACCTAAAATTCGAACCAATTTAAAAAAATAATGATTTTAGGGCTTATACATTGTAATTTGAATATAAAAAGAGTTCTCATGCAAAAATATGCAAGGATTAAATTGTTGACCAGAAATGCCATAGGAAATGCTATAGTATTTCCTATAGCATTTCTTTATTTTACATTTTTTACAACATTAAATTTCGAACCAATTGAAAAAATAATGATTTTAAAGCTCATACATTGGAATTTGAATATAACAAGAGTTCTCATGCAAAAATATGCAAGGATTAAATTGTTGATGAAAAATGCCATAGCATTTCCTATAGCATTTCTTTATTTTACATTGTTTACGACCTAAAATTTCAAACCAATTGAAAAAATAATGATTTTAGGGCTTATACATTGGAATTTGAATATAACAAGAGTTCTCATGCAAAAATATGCAAGGATTAAATTGTTGACGAGAAATGCCATAGGAAATGCTATAGCATTTCCTATAGCATTTCTTTATTTGAAATTTTTTACAACCTCAAATTTTGAACCAATTGAGAAAATAATGATTTTATGGCTTATACATTGGAATTTGAATATAACAAGAGTTCTCATGCCAAAATATGCAAGGATTAACTTGTTGACGAGAAATGCCATAGGAAATGCTATAGAATTTCCTATAGCATTTATTTATTTTACATTTTTTACAACCTTAAATTTCGAACCAATTTAAAAAAAAATGGTTTTAGGGCTTAGACATTGGAATTTGAATATAACAAGAGTTCTCATGAAAAAATATGCAAGGATTAAATTGTTAACGAGAAATGCCATAGGAAATGCTATAGCATTTCCTATAGCATTTCTTTATTTTACATTGTTTACGACCTAAAATTCGAACCAATTGAGAAAATAATGATTTTATGGCTTATACATTGTAATTTGAATATAAAAAGAGTTCTCATGCAAAAATATGCAAGGATTAAATTGTTGACCAGAAATGCCATAGGAAATGCTATAGTATTTCCTATAGCATTTCTTTATTTTACATTTTTTACAACATTAAATTTCGAACCAATTGAAAAAATAATGATTTTAAAGCTTATACATTGGAATTTGAATATAACAAGAGTTCTCATGCAAAAATATGCAAGGATTAAATTATTGATGAAAAATGCCATAGCATTTCCTATAGCATTTCTTTATTTTACATTGTTTACGACCTAAAATTTCAAACCAATTGAAAAAATAATGATTTTAGGGCTTATACATTGGAATTTGAATATAACAAGAGTTCTCATGCAAAAATATGCAAGGATTAAATTGTTGACGAGAAATGCCATAGGAAATGCTATAGCATTTCCTATAGCATTTCTTTATTTGAAATTTTTTACAACCTCAAATTTTGAACCAATTGAGAAAATAATGATTTTATGGCTTATACATTGGAATTTGAATATAACAAGAGTTCTCATGCCAAAATATGCAAGGATTAACTTGTTGACGAGAAATGCCATAGGAAATGCTATAGAATTTCCTATAGCATTTCTTTATTTTACATTTTTTACAACCTTAAATTTCGAACCAATTTAAAAAAAAATGGTTTTAGGGCTTAGACATTGGAATTTGAATATAACAAGAGTTCTCATGAAAAAATATGCAAGGATTAAATTGTTAACGAGAAATGCCATAGGAAATGCTATAGCATTTCCTATAGCATTTCTTTATTTTACATTGTTTACGACCTAAAATTCGAACCAATTGAGAAAATAATGATTTTAGGGCTTATACATTGTAATTTGAATATAAAAAGAGTTCTCATGCAAAAATATGCAAGGATTAAATTGTTGACGAGAAGTGCCATAGGAAATGCTATAGCATTTCCTATAGCATTTCTTTATTTTACATTTTTTACAACCTTAAATTTCGAAGCAATTGAAAAAATAATGATTTTAGTTCTTATACATTGTAATTTGAATATAAAAAGAGTTCTCTTGAGAAAATATGCATGGATTAAATTGTTGACGAGAAATGCCATAGGAAATGCTATAGTATTTCCTATAGCATTTCTTTATTTTACATTTTTACAACCTTAAATTTCGAACTAATTGAAAAAATAATGATTTTAAAGCTTATACATTGGAATTTGAATATAACAAGAGTTCTCATGGAAACATATGCAAGGATTAAATTGTTGACGAAAAATGCCATAGGAAATTCTAGCATTTCCTATAGCATTTCTTTATTTTACATTATTTACGACCTAAAATTTCGAACCAATTGAAAAAATAATGATTTTAGGGCTTATACATTGGAATTTGAATATAACAAGAGTTCTCATGCAAAAATATGCAATGATTAAATTGTTGACGAGAAATGCCATAGGAAATGCTATAGCATTTCCTATAGCATTTCTTTATTTGACATTTTTTACAACCTTAAATTTCGAACTAATTGAGAAAATAATGATTTTAGGGCTTATACATTGGAATTTGAATATAAAAAGAGTTCTCATGCCAAAATATGCAAGGATTAAATTGTTGACGAGAAATGCCATAGGAAATGCTATAGCATTTCCTATAGCATTTCTTTATTTTACATTTTTTACAACCTTAAATTTCGAACCAATTGAAAAAATAATGATTTTAGGGCTTATACATTGGAGTTTGAATATAACAAGAGTTCTCATGAAAAAATATGCAAGGATTAAATTGTTGACGAGAAATGCCATAGGAAATGCTATAGAATTTCCTAAAGAATTTCTTTATTTTACATTTTTACAACCTTAAATTTCGAACCAATTGAAAAATTAATGATTTTAGGGCTTATACAATGGAATTTAAATATATCAAGAGTTCTCATGCAAAAATATGCATGGATTAATCTGTTGACAAGAATTTCCATAGGAAATGCTATAGCATTTCCTATAGAATTTCTATATTTTACATTGTTTATGACCTAAAATTTGAACCAATTGAAAAAATAATGATTTTAGGGCTTATACATTGGAATTTGAATATAACAAGAGTTCTCATGCAAAAATATGCAAGGATTAAATCGTTGACGAGAAATGCCATAGGAAATGCTATAGTATTTCCTATACCATTTCTTTATTTTACATTTTTTACAACCTTAAATTTTGAACCAATTGAAAAAATAATGATTTTAGGGCTTATACATTGAATTTGAATATAAAAAGAGTTCTCATGCAAAAATATGCAAGGATTAAATTGTTGACGAAAAAAAATGCCATAGAATTTCCTATCGCATTTCTTTATTTTACATTGTTTACGACCTAAAATTTCAAACCAATTGAAAAAATAATGATTTTAGGGCTTATACATTGGAATTTGAATATAACAAGAGTTCTCATGCAAAAATATGCAAGGATTAAATTGTTGACGAGAAATGCCATAGGAAATGTTATAGCATTTCCTATAGCATTTCTTTATTTTACATTTTGTACAACCTTAAATTTCGAACCAATTGAAAAAATAATGATTTTAGGGCTTATACATTGGAATTTGAATATAACAAGAGTTCTCATGAAAAAATATGCAAGGATTAAATTGTTGACGAGAAATGCCATAGGAAATGCTATAGTATTTCCTATAGCATTTCTTTATTTTACATTTTTTACGACCTTAAATCTCGAACCAATTGAAAAAATAATGATTTTAAAGCTTATACATTGGAATTTGAATAGAACAAAAGTTCTCATGCAAAAATATGCAAGGATTAAATTGTTGACGAGAAATGCCATAGGAAATGCTATAGAATTTCCTATAGCATTTCTTTATTTTACATTTTTTACAACCTTAAATTTCGAACCAATTGAGAAAATAATGATTTTAGGGCTTATACATTAGAATTTGAATATAACAAGAGTTCTCATGCCAAAATATGCCAGGATTAAATTGTTGACGAGAAATGCCATAGGAAATGCTATAGCATTTCCTATAGCATTTCTTTATTTTACATTTTTTACAACCTTAAATTTCGAACTAATTAAAAAAATAATGATTTTACGGCTTATACATTGGAATTTGAATATAACAAGAGTTCTCATGAAAAAATATGCAAGTATTAAATTGTTGACGAGAAATGCCATAGGAAATGCTATAGAATTTCCTAAAGAATTTCTTTATTTTACATTTTTACAACCTTAAATTTCGAACCAATTGAAAAAATAATGATTTTAGGGCTTATACATTGGAATTTAAATATATAAAGAGTTCTCATGCAAAAATATGCAAGGATTAAATTGTTGACGAGAATTCCCATAGGAAATGCTAGCATTTCCTATAGCATTTCTTTATTTTACATTTTTTACAACCTTAAATTTCGAACTAATTGAAAAAATAATGATTTTAAAGCTTAAACATGTTAATTTGAATATAACAAGAGTTCTCATGCAAAAATATGCAAGGATTAAATTGTTAATGAAAAATGCCATAGCATTTCCTATAGCATTTCTTTATTTTACATTGTTTACGACCTAAAATTTCAAACCAATTGAAAAAATAATGATTTTAGGGCTTATACATTGGAATTTTAATATAACAAGAGTTCTCATGCAAAAATATGCAAGGATTAAATTGTTGACGAGAAATGCCATAGGAAATGCTATAGCATTTCCTATAGCATTTCTTTATTTGAAATTTTTTACAACCTTAAATTTCGAACCAATTGAAAAAATAATGAATTTAAAGCTTATACATTGGAATTTGAATATAACAAGAGTTCTCATGCAAAAATATGCAAGGATTAAATTGTTGATGAAAAATGCCATAGCATTTCCTATAGCATTTCTTTATTTTACATTGTTTACGACCTAAAATTTCAAACCAATTGAAAAAATAATGATTTTAGGGCTTATACATTGGAATTTGAATATAACAAGAGTTCTCATGCAAAAATATGCAAGGATTAAATTGTTGACGAGAAATGCCATAGGAAATGCTATAATATTTCCTATAGCATTTCTTTATTTGAAATTTTTTACAACCTTAAATTTCGAACCAATTGAGAAAATAATGATTTTAGGGCTTATACATTGGAATTTGAATATAACAAGAGTTCTCATGCCAAAATATGCAAGGATTAAATTGTTGACGAGAAATGCCATAGGAAATGCTATAGCATTTCCTATAGCATTTCTTTATTTTACATTTTTTACGACCTTAAATTTCGAACCAATTTAAAAAAAATGGTTTTAGGGTTTATACATTGGAATTTGAATATAACAAGAGTTCTCATGAAAAAATATGCAAGGATTAAATTGTTGATGAGAAATGACATAGGAAATGCTATAGAATTTCGTAAAGAATTTCTTTATTTTACATTTTTACAACCTTAAATTTCGAACCAATTGAAAAACTAATGATTTTAGAGCTTATACATTGGAATTTAAATATATCAAGAGTTCTCATGCAAAAATATGCAAGGATTAATCTGTTGACAAGAATTGCCATAGGAAATGCTATAGCATTTCCTATAGCATTTCTTTATTTTACATTTTTTAAAACCTTAAATTTCAAACCAATTGAAAAAATAATGATTTTAGGGCTTATACATTGGAATTTTAATATTACAAGCGTTCTCATGCAAAAATATGCAAGGATTAAATTGTTGACGAGAAATGCCATAGGAAATGCTATAGCATTTCTATATTTTACATTGTTTATGACCTAAAATTCGAACCAATTGAAAAAATAATGATTTTAGGGCTTATACATTGGAATTTGAATATAACAAGAGTTCTCATGCAAAAATATGCAAGGATTAAATTGTTGACGAGAAATGCCATAGGAAATGCTATAGTATTTCCTATAGCATTTCTTTATTTTACATTTTTTACAACCTTAAATTTTGAACCAATTGAAAAAATAATGATTTTAGGGCTTATATATTGAATTTGAATATAAAAAGAGTTCTCATGCAAAAATATGCAAGGATTAAATTGTTGACGAAAAATGCCATAGAATTTCCTATCGCATTTCTTTATTTTACATTGTTTACGACCTAAAATTTCAAACCAATTGAAAAAATAATGATTTTAGGGCTTATACATTGGAATTTGAATATAACAAGAGTTCTCATGCAAAAATATGCAAGGATTAAATTGTTGACGAGAAATGCCATAGGAAATGCTATAGCATTTATAGCATTTCCTATAGCATTTCTTTATTTGACATTTTTTACAACCTTAAATTTCGAACCAATTGAGAAAATAATGATTTTAGGGCTTATACATTGGAATTTAAATATAACAAGAGTTCTCATGCCAAAATATGCAAGGATTAAATTGTTGACGAGAAATGCCATAGGAAATGCTATAGTATTTCCTATAGCATTTCTTTATTTTACATTTTTTACAACCTTAAATATCGAACCAATTGAAAAAATAATGATTTTAAAGCTTATACATTGGAATTTGAATAGAACAAGAGTTCTCATGCAAAAATATGCAAGGATTAAATTGTTGACGAGATATGCCATAGGAAATGCTATAGCATTTCCTATAGCATTTCTTTATTTGAAATTTTTTACAACCTTAAATTTCGAACCAATTGAGAAAATAATGATTTTAGGGCTTATACATTGGAATTTGAATATAACAAGAGTTCTCATGCAAAAATATGCAAGGATTAAATTGTTGACGAAAAATGCAATAGGAAATGCTAGCATTTCCTATAGCATTTCTTTATTTGATATTTTTACAACCTTAAATTTCGAACCAATTGAGAAAATAAATATTTTAGGGATTATACATTGGAATTTGAATATAACAAGTGTTCTTATGTACTAATATGCAAGGATTAAATTGTTGACGAGAAATGCCATAGGAAATGTTATAGCTTTTCCTATAGCATTTCTTTATTTTAAATTTTGTACAACCTTAAATTTCGAACCAATTGAAAAAATAATGATTTTAGGGCTTATACATTGGAATTTGAATATAACAAGAGTTCTCATGCAAAAATATGCAAGGATTAAATTTTTGACGAGAAATGCCATAGGAAATACTATAGTATTTCCTATAGCATTTCTTTATTTTACATTTTTTACGACCTTAAATTTCGAACCAATTGAAAAAATAATGATTTTAAAGCTTATACATTGGAATTTGAATAGAACAAGAGTTCTCATGCAAAAATATGCAAGGATTAAATTGTTGACGAGAAATGCCATAGGAAATGCTATAGCATTTCCTAAAGCATTTCTTTATTTGAAATTTTTTACAACCTTAAATTTCGAACCAATTGAGAAAATAATGATTTTAGGGCTTATACATTGGAATTTGAATATAACAAGAGTTCTCATGCAAAAATATGCAAGGATTAAATTGTTGACGAGAAATGCCATAGGAAATGCTATAGCATTTCCTATAGCATTTCTTTATTTGAAATTTTTTACAACATTAAATTTCGAACCAATTGAAAAAATAATGATTTTAAAGTTTATACATTGGAATTTGAATATAACAAGAGTTCTCATGCAAAAATATGCAAGGATTAAATTGTTGATGAAAAATGCCATAGCATTTCCTATAGCATTTCTTTATTTTACATTGTTTACGACCTAAAATTTCAAACCAATTGAAAAAATAATGATTTTAGGGCTTATACATTGGAATTTGAATATAACAAGAGTTCTCATGCAAAAATATGCAAGGATTAAATTGTTGACGAGAAATGCCATAGGAAATGCTATAGTATTTCCTATAGCATTTCTTTATTTTAAATTTTTTACAACCTTAAATTTCGAACCAATTGAGAAAATAATGATTTTAGGGCTTATAGATTGGAATTTGAATATAACAAGAGTTCTCATGCCAAAATATGCAAGGATTAAATTGTTGACGAGAAATGCCATAGGAAATGCTATAGCATTTCCTATAGCATTTCTTTATTTTACATTTTTTACGACCTTAAATTTCGAACCAATTTAAAAAAAATGGTTTTAGGGCTTATACATTGGAATTTGAATATAACAAGAGTTCTCATGAAAAAATATGCAAGGATTAAATTGTTGACGAGAAATGCCATAGGAAATGCTATAGTATTTCCTATTGCATTTCTTTATTTTACATTTTTTACGACCTTAAATCTCGAACCAATTGAAAAAATAATGATTTTAAAGCTTATACATTGGAATTTGAATAGAACAAAAGTTCTCATGCAAAAATATGCAAGGATTAAATTGTTGACGAGAAATGCCATAGGAAATGATATAGCATTTCCTATAGCATTTCTTTATTTGACTTTTTTACAACCTTAAATTTCGAACCAATTGAGAAAATAATGATTTTAGGGCTTATACATTAGAATTTGAATATAACAAGAGTTCTCATGCCAAAATATGCCAGGATTAAATTGTTGACGAGAAATGCCATAGGAAATGCTATAGCATTTCCTATAGCATTTCTTTATTTTACATTTTTTACAACCTTAAATTTCGAACCAATTAAAAAAATAATGATTTTACGGCTTATACATTGGAATTTGAATATAACAAGAGTTCTCATGAAAAAATATGCAAGTATTAAATTGTTGACGAGAAATGCCATAGGAAATGCTATAGAATTTCCTAAAGAATTTCTTTATTTTACATTTTTACAACCTTAAATTTCGAACCAATTGAAAAAATAATGATTTTAGGGCTTATACATTGGAATTTAAATATATAAAGAGTTCTCATGCAAAAATATGCAAGGATTAAATTGTTGACGAGAATTGCCATAGGAAATGCTAGCATTTCCTATAGCATTTCTTTATTTTACATTTTTTACAACCTTAAATTTCGAACTAATTGAAAAAATAATGATTTTAAAGCTTAAACATGTTAATTTGAATATAACAAGAGTTCTCATGCAAAAATATGCAAGGATTAAATTGTTAATGAAAAATGCCATAGCATTTCCTATAGCATTTCTTTATTTTACATTGTTTACGACCTAAAATTTCAAACCAATTGAAAAAATAATGATTTTAGGGCTTATACATTGGAATTTTAATATAACAAGAGTTCTCATGCAAAAATATGCAAGGATTAAATTGTTGACGAGAAATGCCATAGGAAATGCTATAGCATTTCCTATAGCATTTCTTTATTTGAAATTTTTTACAACCTTAAATTTCGAACCAATTGAAAAAATAATGAATTTAAAGCTTATACATTGGAATTTGAATATAACAAGAGTTCTCATGCAAAAATATGCAAGGATTAAATTGTTGATGAAAAATGCCATAGCATTTCCTATAGCATTTCTTTATTTTACATTGTTTACGACCTAAAATTTCAAACCAATTGAAAAAATAATGATTTTAGGGCTTATACATTGGAATTTGAATATAACAAGAGTTCTCATGCAAAAATATGCAAGGATTAAATTGTTGACGAGAAATGCCATAGGAAATGCTATAATATTTCCTATAGCATTTCTTTATTTGAAATTTTTTACAACCTTAAATTTCGAACCAATTGAGAAAATAATGATTTTAGGGCTTATACATTGGAATTTGAATATAACAAGAGTTCTCATGCCAAAATATGCAAGGATTAAATTGTTGACGAGAAATGCCATAGGAAATGCTATAGCATTTCCTATAGCATTTCTTTATTTTACATTTTTTACGACCTTAAATTTCGAACCAATTTAAAAAAAATGGTTTTAGGGTTTATACATTGGAATTTGAATATAACAAGAGTTCTCATGAAAAAATATGCAAGGATTAAATTGTTGATGAGAAATGACATAGGAAATGCTATAGAATTTCGTAAAGAATTTCTTTATTTTACATTTTTACAACCTTAAATTTCGAACCAATTGAAAAACTAATGATTTTAGAGCTTATACATTGGAATTTAAATATATCAAGAGTTCTCATGCAAAAATATGCAAGGATTAATCTGTTGACAAGAATTGCCATAGGAAATGCTATAGCATTTCCTATAGCATTTCTTTATTTTACATTTTTTAAAACCTTAAATTTCAAACCAATTGAAAAAATAATGATTTTAGGGCCTATACATTGGAATTTTAATATTACAAGCGTTCTCATGCAAAAATATGCAAGGATTAAATTGTTGACGAGAAATGCCATAGGAAATGCTATAGCATTTCTATATTTTACATTGTTTATGACCTAAAATTCGAACCAATTGAAAAAATAATGATTTTAGGGCTTATACATTGGAATTTGAATATAACAAGAGTTCTCATGCAAAAATATGCAAGGATTAAATTGTTGACGAGAAATGCCATAGGAAATGCTATAGTATTTCCTATAGCATTTCTTTATTTTACATTTTTTACAACCTTAAATTTTGAACCAATTGAAAAAATAATGATTTTAGGGCTTATATATTGAATTTGAATATAAAAAGAGTTCTCATGCAAAAATATGCAAGGATTAAATTGTTGACGAAAAATGCCATAGAATTTCCTATCGCATTTCTTTATTTTACATTGTTTACGACCTAAAATTTCAAACCAATTGAAAAAATAATGATTTTAGGGCTTATACATTGGAATTTGAATATAACAAGAGTTCTCATGCAAAAATATGCAAGGATTAAATTGTTGACGAGAAATGCCATAGGAAATGCTATAGCATTTATAGCATTTCCTATAGCATTTCTTTATTTGACATTTTTTACAACCTTAAATTTCGAACCAATTGAGAAAATAATGATTTTAGGGCTTATACATTGGAATTTAAATATAACAAGAGTTCTCATGCCAAAATATGCAAGGATTAAATTGTTGACGAGAAATGCCATAGGAAATGCTATAGTATTTCCTATAGCATTTCTTTATTTTACATTTTTTACAACCTTAAATATCGAACCAATTGAAAAAATAATGATTTTAAAGCTTATACATTGGAATTTGAATAGAACAAGAGTTCTCATGCAAAAATATGCAAGGATTAAATTGTTGACGAGATATGCCATAGGAAATGCTATAGCATTTCCTATAGCATTTCTTTATTTGAAATTTTTTACAACCTTAAATTTTGAAACCAATTGAGAAAATAATGATTTTAGGGCTTATACATTGGAATTTGAATATAACAAGAGTTCTCATGCAAAAATATGCAAGGATTAAATTGTTGACGAAAAATGCAATAGGAAATGCTAGCATTTCCTATAGCATTTCTTTATTTGATATTTTTACAACCTTAAATTTCGAACCAATTGAGAAAATAAATATTTTAGGGATTATACATTGGAATTTGAATATAACAAGTGTTCTTATGTACTAATATGCAAGGATTAAATTGTTGACGAGAAATGCCATAGGAAATGTTATAGCTTTTCCTATAGCATTTCTTTATTTTAAATTTTGTACAACCTTAAATTTCGAACCAATTGAAAAAATAATGATTTTAGGGCTTATACATTGGAATTTGAATATAACAAGAGTTCTCATGCAAAAATATGCAAGGATTAAATTTTTGACGAGAAATGCCATAGGAAATACTATAGTATTTCCTATAGCATTTCTTTATTTTACATTTTTTACGACCTTAAATTTCGAACCAATTGAAAAAATAATGATTTTAAAGCTTATACATTGGAATTTGAATAGAACAAGAGTTCTCATGCAAAAATATGCAAGGATTAAATTGTTGACGAGAAATGCCATAGGAAATGCTATAGCATTTCCTAAAGCATTTCTTTATTTGAAATTTTTTACAACCTTAAATTTCGAACCAATTGAGAAAATAATGATTTTAGGGCTTATACATTGGAATTTGAATATAACAAGAGTTCTCATGCAAAAATATGCAAGGATTAAATTGTTGACGAGAAATGCCATAGGAAATGCTATAGCATTTCCTATAGCATTTCTTTATTTGAAATTTTTTACAACCTTAAATTTCGAACCAATTGAAAAAATAATGATTTTAAAGTTTATACATTGGAATTTGAATATAACAAGAGTTCTCATGCAAAAATATGCAAGGATTAAATTGTTGATGAAAAATGCCATAGCATTTCCTATAGCATTTCTTTATTTTACATTGTTTACGACCTAAAATTTCAAACCAATTAAAAAAATAATGATTTTAGGGCTTATACATTGGAATTTGAATATAACAAGAGTTCTCATGCAAAAATATGCAAGGATTAAATTGTTGACGAGAAATGCCATAGGAAATGCTATAGTATTTCCTATAGCATTTCTTTATTTTAAATTTTTTACAACCTTAAATTTCGAACCAATTGAGAAAATAATGATTTTAGGGCTTATAGATTGGAATTTGAATATAACAAGAGTTCTCATGCCAAAATATGCAAGGATTAAATTGTTGACGAGAAATGCCATAGGAAATGCTATAGCATTTCCTATAGCATTTCTTTATTTTACATTTTTTACGACCTTAAATTTCGAACCAATTTAAAAAAAATGGTTTTAGGGCTTATACATTGGAATTTGAATATAACAAGAGTTCTCATGAAAAAATATGCAACGATTAAATTGTTGACGAGAAATGCCATAGGAAATGCTATAGAATTTCCTATAGAATTTCTTTATTTTACATTTTTTACAACCTTAAATTTTGAACCAATTGAAAAAATAATGATTTTAGGGCTTATACATTGTAATTTGAATATAAAAAGAGTTCTCATGCAAAAATATGCAACGATTAAATTGTTGACGAGAAATGCCATAGGAAATGCTATAGCATTTCCTATAGCATTTCTTTATTTTACATTGTTTACGACCTAAAATTCGAACCAATTGAAAAAATAATGATTTTAGGGCTTATACATTGTAATTTGAATATAAAAAGAGTTCTCATGCAAAAATATTCAATGATTAAATTGTTGACGAGAAATGCCATAGAAAATGCTATAGCATTTCCTATAGCATTTCTTTATTTTACATTTTTTACAACCTTAAGTTTCGAACCATTTGAAAAAATAATGATTTTAGGGCTTATACATTGGAATTTTAATATAACAAGAGTTCTCAAGCAAAAATATGCAAGGATTAAATTGTTGACGAGAAATGCCATAGGAAATGCTATAGTATTTCCTATAGCATTTCTTTATTTTACATTTTTTACAACCTTAAATTTTGAACCAATTGAAAAAATAATGATTTTAGGGCTTATACATTGTAATTTGAATATAAAAAGAGTTCTCATGCAAAAATATGCAAGGATTAAATTGTTGACGAGAAATGCCATAGGAAATGCTATAGAATTTCCTAAAGAATTTCTTTATTTTACATTTTTACAACCTTAAATTTCAAACCAATTGAAAAAATAATGATTTTAGGGCTTATACATTGGAATTTGAATATAACAAGAGTTCTCATGCAAAAATATGCAAGGATTAAGTTGTTGACGAGAAATGCCATAGGAAATGCTATAGTATTTCCCATAGCATTTCTTTATTTTACATTTTTTACAACCTTAAATTTCGAACTAATTGAAAAAATAATGATTTTAAAGCTTATACATTGGAATTTGAATATAACAAGAGTTCTTATGGAAACATATGCAAGGATTAAATTGTTGACGAAAAATGCCATAGGAAATGCTAGCATTTCCTATAGCATTTCTTTATTTTACATTGTTTACGACCTAAAATTTCGAACCAATTGAAAAAATAATGATTTTAGGGCTTATACATTGGAATTTGAATATAACAAAAGTTCTCATGCAAAAATATGCAAGGATTAAATTGTTGACGAGAAATGCCATAGGAAATGCTATAGCATTTCCTATAGCATTTCTTTATTTGAAATTTTTTACAACCTTAAATATCGAACTAATTGAGAAAATAATGATTTTAGGGCTTATACATTGGAATTTGAATATAACAAGAGTTCTCATGCCAAAATATGCAAGGATTAAATTGTTGACGAGAAATGCCATAGGAAATGCTATAGCAGTTCCTATAGCATTTCTTTATTTTACATTTTTTACAACCTTAAATTTCGAACCAATTGAAAAAATAATGATTTTAGGGCTTATACATTGGAGTTTGAATATAACAAGAGTTCTCATGAAAAAATATGCAAGGATTAAATTGTTGACGAGAAACGTCATAGGAAATGCTATAGAATTTCCTACAGAATTTCTTTATTTTACATTTTTACAACCTTAAATTTCAAACCAATTGAAAAAATAATGATTTTAGGGCTTATACATTGGAATTTGAATATAACAAGAGTTCTCAAGCAAAAATATTCAATGATTAAATTGTTGACGAGAAATGCCATAGAAAATGCTATAGCATTTCCTATAGCATTTCTTTATTTTACATTTTTTACAACCTTAAGTTTCGAACCAATTGAAAAAATAATGATTTTAGGGCTTATACATTGGAATTTGAATAGAACAAGAGTTCTCAAGCAAAAATATGCAAGGATTAAATTGTTGACGAGAAATGCCATAGCATTTCCTATAGCATTTCTTTATTTTACATTTTTTACAACCTTAAATTTCGAACCAATTGAAAAAATAATGAGTTTAGGGCTTATACATTGGAGTTTGAATATAACAAGAGTTCTCATGAAAAAATATGCAAGGATTAAATTGTTGACGAGAAATGCCATAGGAAATTCTATAGCATTTCCTATAGCATTTCTTTATTTTACATTTTTTACAACCTTAAATTTTGAACCAATTGAAAAAATAATGATTTTAGGGCTTATACATTGGAATTTGAATATAACAAGAGTTCTCATGCAAAAATATGCAAGGATTAAATTGTTGACGAGAAATGCCATAGGAAATGCTATAGTATTTCCTATAGCATTTCTTTATTTTACATTTTTTACAACCTTAAATTTTGAACAAATTGAAAAAATAATGATTTTAGGGCTTATACATTGTAATTTGAATATAAAAAGAGTTCTCATGCAAAAATATGCAAGGATTAAATTGTTGACGAGAAATACCATAGGAAATGCTATAGAATTTCCTAAAGAATTTCTTTATTTTACATTTTTACAACCTTAAAATTCAAACCAATTGAAAAAATAATGATTTTAGGGCTTATACATTGGAATTTGAATATAACAAGAGTTCTCATGCAAAAATATGCAAGGATTAAATTGTTGACGAGAAATGCCATAGGAAATGCTATAGTATTTCCTATAGCATTTCTTTATTTTACATTTTTTACAACCTTAAATTTTGAACAAATTGAAAAAATAATGATTTTAGGGCTTATACATTGTAATTTGAATATAAAAAGAGTTCTCATGCAAAAATATGCAAGGATTAAATTGTTGACGAGAAATACCATAGGAAATGCTATAGAATTTCCTAAAGAATTTCTTTATTTTACATTTTTACAACCTTAAAATTCAAACCAATTGAAAAAATAATGATTTTAGGGCTTATACATTGGAATTTGAATATAACAAGAGTTCTCATGCAAAAATATGCAAGGATTAAATTGTTGACGAGAAATGCCATAGGAAATGCTATAGTATTTCCTATAGCATTTCTTTATTTTACATTTTTTACAACCTTAAATTTCAAACCAATTGAAAAAATAATGATTTTAGGGCTTATACATTGGAATTTGAATATAACAAGAGTTCTTATGGAAACATATGCAAGGATTAAATTGTTGACGAAAAATGCCATAGGAAATGCTGTAGAATTTCCTAAAGAATTTCTTTATTTTACATTTTTACAACCTTAAATTTCAAACCAATTGAAAAAATAATGATTTTTGGGCTTATACATTGGAATTTGAATATAACAAGAGTTCTCAAGAAAAAATATGCAAGGATTAAATTGTTGACGAGAAATGCCATAGGAAATGCTATAGTATTTCCTATAGCATTTCTTTATTTTACATTTTTTACAACCTTAAATTTTGAACAAATTGAAAAAATAATGATTTTAGGGCTTATACATTGTAATTTGAATATAAAAAGAGTTCTCATGCAAAAATATGCAAGGATTAAATTGTTGACGAGAAATACCATAGGAAATGCTATAGAATTTCCTAAAGAATTTCTTTATTTTACATTTTTACAACCTTAAAATTCAAACCAATTGAAAAAATAATGATTTTAGGGCTTATACATTGGAATTTGAATATAACAAGAGTTCTCATGCAAAAATATGCAAGGATTAAATTGTTGACGAGAAATGCCATAGGAAATGCTATAGTATTTCCTATAGCATTTCTTTATTTTACATTTTTTACAACCTTAAATTTCAAACCAATTGAAAAAATAATGATTTTAGGGCTTATACATTGGAATTTGAATATAACAAGAGTTCTTATGGAAACATATGCAAGGATTAAATTGTTGACGAAAAATGCCATAGGAAATGCTGTAGAATTTCCTAAAGAATTTCTTTATTTTACATTTTTACAACCTTAAATTTCAAACCAATTGAAAAAATAATGATTTTTGGGCTTATACATTGGAATTTGAATATAACAAGAGTTCTCAAGAAAAAATATGCAAGGATTAAATTGTTGACGAGAAATGCCATAGGAAATGCTATAGTATTTCCTATAGCATTTCTTTATTTTACATTTTTTACAACCTTAAGTTTCGAACCAATTGAAAAAATAATGATTTTAGGGCTTATACATTGTAATTTGAATATAAAAAGAGTTCTCATGCAAAAATATTCAATGATTAAATTCTTGACGAGAAATGCCATAGAAAATGCTATAGCATTTCCTATAGCATTTCTTTATTTTACATTTTTTACAACCTTAAGTTTCGAACCAATTGAAAAAATAATGATTTTAGGGCTTATACATTGGAATTTGAATATAACAAGAGTTCTCAAGCAAAAATATGCAAGGATTAAATTGTTGACGAGAAATGCCATAGGAAATGCTATAGTATTTCCTATAGCATTTCTTTATTTTACATTTTTTACAACCTTAAATTTTGAACCAATTGAAAAAATAATGATTTTAGGGCTTATACATTGTAATTTGAATATAAAAAGAGTTCTCATGCAAAAATATGCAAGGATTAAATTGTTGACGAGAAATACCATAGGAAATGCTATAGAATTTCCTAAAGAATTTCTTTATTTTACATTTTTACAACCTTAAATTTCAAACCAATTGAAATAATAATTATTTTAGGGCTTATACATTGGAATTTGAATATAACAAGAGTTCTCATGCAAAAATATGCAAGGATTAAATTGTTGACGAGAAATGCCATAGGAAATGCTATAGTATTTCCTATAGCATTTCTTTATTTTACATTTTTTACAACCTTAAATTTCGAACTAATTGAAAAAATAATGATTTTAAAGCTTATACATTGGAATTTGAATATAACAAGAGTTCTTATGGAAACATATGCAAGGATTAAATTGTTGACGAAAAATGCCATAGGAAATGCTAGCATTTCCTAATGCATTTCTTTATTTTACATTGTTTACGACCTAAAATTTCGAACCAATTGAAAAAATAATGATTTTAGGGCTTATACATTGGAATTTGAATATAACAAGAGTTCTCATGCAAAAATATGCAAGGATTAAATTGTTGACGAGAAATGCCATCGGAAATGCTATAGCATTTCCTATAGCATTTCTTTATTTTACATTTTTTACAACCTTAAATTTCGAACCAATTGAAAAAATAATGAGTTTAGGGCTTATACATTGGAGTTTGAATATAACAAGAGTTCTCATGAAAAAATATGCAAGGATTAAATTGTTGACGAGAAATGCCATAGGAAATGCTATAGAATTTCCTAAAGAATTTCTTTATTTTACATTTTTACAACCTTAAATTTCAAACCAATTGAAAAAATAATGATTTTAGGGCTTATACATTGGAATTTGAATATAACAAGAGTTCTCATGCCAAAATATGCAAGGATTAAATTGTTGACGAGAATTGCCATAGGAAATGCTATAGCATTTCCTATAGCATTTCTTTATTTTACATTTTTTACAACCTTAAATTTCAAACCAATTGAAAAAATAATGATTTTAGGGCTTATACATTGGAATTTTAATATTACACGCGTTCTCATGCAAAAATATGCAAGGATTAAATTGTTGACGAGAAATGCCATAGGAAATGCTATAGTATTTCCTATAGCATTTCTTTATTTTACATTTTTTACAACCTTAAATTTCAAACCAATTGAAAAAATAATGATTTTAGGGCTTATACATTGGAATTTGAATATAACAAGAGTTCTTATGGAAACATATGCAAGGATTAAATTGTTGACGAAAAATGCCATAGGAAATGCTGTAGAATTTCCTAAAGAATTTCTTTATTTTACATTTTTACAACCTTAAATTTCAAACCAATTGAAAAAATAATGATTTTTGGGCTTATACATTGGAATTTGAATATAACAAGAGTTCTCAAGAAAAAATATGCAAGGATTAAATTGTTGACGAGAAATGCCATAGGAAATGCTATAGTATTTCCTATAGCATTTCTTTATTTTACATTTTTTACAACCTTAAATTTTGAACAAATTGAAAAAATAATGATTTTAGGGCTTATACATTGTAATTTGAATATAAAAAGAGTTCTCATGCAAAAATATGCAAGGATTAAATTGTTGACGAGAAATACCATAGGAAATGCTATAGAATTTCCTAAAGAATTTCTTTATTTTACATTTTTACAACCTTAAAATTCAAACCAATTGAAAAAATAATGATTTTAGGGCTTATACATTGGAATTTGAATATAACAAGAGTTCTCATGCAAAAATATGCAAGGATTAAATTGTTGACGAGAAATGCCATAGGAAATGCTATAGTATTTCCTATAGCATTTCTTTATTTTACATTTTTTACAACCTTAAATTTCAAACCAATTGAAAAAATAATGATTTTAGGGCTTATACATTGGAATTTGAATATAACAAGAGTTCTTATGGAAACATATGCAAGGATTAAATTGTTGACGAAAAATGCCATAGGAAATGCTGTAGAATTTCCTAAAGAATTTCTTTATTTTACATTTTTACAACCTTAAATTTCAAACCAATTGAAAAAATAATGATTTTTGGGCTTATACATTGGAATTTGAATATAACAAGAGTTCTCAAGAAAAAATATGCAAGGATTAAATTGTTGACGAGAAATGCCATAGGAAATGCTATAGTATTTCCTATAGCATTTCTTTATTTTACATTTTTTACAACCTTAAGTTTCGAACCAATTGAAAAAATAATGATTTTAGGGCTTATACATTGTAATTTGAATATAAAAAGAGTTCTCATGCAAAAATATTCAATGATTAAATTCTTGACGAGAAATGCCATAGAAAATGCTATAGCATTTCCTATAGCATTTCTTTATTTTACATTTTTTACAACCTTAAGTTTCGAACCAATTGAAAAAATAATGATTTTAGGGCTTATACATTGGAATTTGAATATAACAAGAGTTCTCAAGCAAAAATATGCAAGGATTAAATTGTTGACGAGAAATGCCATAGGAAATGCTATAGTATTTCCTATAGCATTTCTTTATTTTACATTTTTTACAACCTTAAATTTTGAACCAATTGAAAAAATAATGATTTTAGGGCTTATACATTGTAATTTGAATATAAAAAGAGTTCTCATGCAAAAATATGCAAGGATTAAATTGTTGACGAGAAATACCATAGGAAATGCTATAGAATTTCCTAAAGAATTTCTTTATTTTACATTTTTACAACCTTAAATTTCAAACCAATTGAAATAATAATTATTTTAGGGCTTATACATTGGAATTTGAATATAACAAGAGTTCTCATGCAAAAATATGCAAGGATTAAATTGTTGACGAGAAATGCCATAGGAAATGCTATAGTATTTCCTATAGCATTTCTTTATTTTACATTTTTTACAACCTTAAATTTCGAACTAATTGAAAAAATAATGATTTTAAAGCTTATACATTGGAATTTGAATATAACAAGAGTTCTTATGGAAACATATGCAAGGATTAAATTGTTGACGAAAAATGCCATAGGAAATGCTAGCATTTCCTAATGCATTTCTTTATTTTACATTGTTTACGACCTAAAATTTCGAACCAATTGAAAAAATAATGATTTTAGGGCTTATACATTGGAATTTGAATATAACAAGAGTTCTCATGCAAAAATATGCAAGGATTAAATTGTTGACGAGAAATGCCATCGGAAATGCTATAGCATTTCCTATAGCATTTCTTTATTTTACATTTTTTACAACCTTAAATTTCGAACCAATTGAAAAAATAATGAGTTTAGGGCTTATACATTGGAGTTTGAATATAACAAGAGTTCTCATGAAAAAATATGCAAGGATTAAATTGTTGACGAGAAATGCCATAGGAAATGCTATAGAATTTCCTAAAGAATTTCTTTATTTTACATTTTTACAACCTTAAATTTCAAACCAATTGAAAAAATAATGATTTTAGGGCTTATACATTGGAATTTGAATATAACAAGAGTTCTCATGCCAAAATATGCAAGGATTAAATTGTTGACGAGAATTGCCATAGGAAATGCTATAGCATTTCCTATAGCATTTCTTTATTTTACATTTTTTACAACCTTAAATTTCAAACCAATTGAAAAAATAATGATTTTAGGGCTTATACATTGGAATTTTAATATTACACGCGTTCTCATGCAAAAATATGCAAGGATTAAATTGTTGACGAGAAATGCCATAGGAAATGCTATAGCATTTCCTATAGCATTTCTTTATTTTACATTTTTTACAACCTTAAATTTTGAACTAATTGAAAAAATAATGATTTTAGGGCTTATACATTGTAATTTGAATATAAAAAGAGTTCTCATGGAAACATATGCAAGGATTAAATTGTTGACGAAAAATGCCATAGGAAATGCTAGCATTTCCTATAGCATTTCTTTATTTTACATTGTTTACGACCTAAAATTTCGAACCAATTGAAAAAATAATGATTTTAGAGCTTATACATTGGAATTTGAATATAACAAGAGTTCTCATGCAAAAATATGCAAGGATTAAATTGTTGACGAGAAATGCCATAGGAAATGCTATAGCATTTCCTATAGCATTTCTTTATTTGACATTTTTTACAACCTTAAATTTCGAACTAATTGAGAAAATAATGATTTTAGGGCTTATACATTGGAATTTGAATATAACAAGAGTTCTCATGCCAAAATATGCAAGGATTAAATTGTTGACCAGAAATGCCATAGGAAATTCTATAGCATTTCCTATAGCATTTCTTTATTTTACATTTTTTACAACCTTAAATTTTGAACCAATTGAAAAAATAATGATTTTAGGGCTTATACATTGTAATTTGAATATAAAAAGAGTTCTCATGCAAAAATATGCAAGGATTAAATTGTTGACGAAAAATACCATAGGAAATGCTATAGAATTTCCTAAAGAATTTCTTTATTTTACATTTTTACAACCTTAAATTTCAAACCAATTGAAAAAATAATGATTTTAGGGCTTATACATTGGAATTTGAATATAACAAGAGTTCTCATGCAAAAATATGCAAGGATTAAATTGTTGACGAGAAATGCCATAGGAAATGCTATAGTATTTCCTATAGCATTTCTTTATTTTACATTTTTTACAACCTTAAATTTTGAACAAATTGAAAAAATAATGATTTTAGGGCTTATACATTGTAATTTGAATATAAAAAGAGTTCTCATGCAAAAATATGCAAGGATTAAATTGTTGACGAGAAATACCATAGGAAATGCTATAGAATTTCCTAAACAATTTCTTTATTTTACATTTTTACAACCTTAAATTTCAAACCAATTGAAAAAATAATGATTTTAGGGCTTATACATTGGAATTTGAATATAACAAGAGTTCTCATGCAAAAATATGCAAGGATTAAATTGTTGACGAGAAATGCCATAGGAAATGCTATAGTATTTCCTATAGCATTTCTTTATTTTACATTTTTTACAACCTTAAATTTCAAACCAATTGAAAAAATAATGATTTTAGGGCTTATACATTGGAATTTGAATATAACAAGAGTTCTTATGGAAACATATGCAAGGATTAAATTGTTGACGAAAAATGCCATAGGAAATGCTATAGAATTTCCTAAAGAATTTCTTTATTTTACATTTTTACAACCTTAAATTTCAAACCAATTGAAAAAATAATGATTTTAGGGCTTATACATTGGAATTTGAATATAACAAGAGTTCTCAAGCAAAAATATGCAAGGATTAAATTGTTGACGATAAATGCCATAGGAAATGCTATAGTATTTCCTATAGCATTTCTTTATTTTACATTTTTTACAACCTTAAGTTTCGAACCAATTTAAAAAATAATGATTTTAGGGCTTATACATTGTAATTTGAATATAAAAAGAGTTCTCATGCAAAAATATTCAATGATTAAATTGTTGACGAGAAATGCCATAGAAAATGCTATAGCATTTCCTATAGCATTTCTTTATTTTACATTTTTTACAACCTTAAGTTTCGAACCAATTGAAAAAATAATGATTTTAGGGCTTATACATTGGAATTTGAATATAACAAGAGTTCTCATGCAAAAATATTCAATGATTAAATTGTTGACGAGAAATGCCATAGAAAATGCTATAGCATTTCCTATAGCATTTCTTTATTTTACATTTTTTACAACCTTAAGTTTCGAACCAATTGAAAAAATAATGATTTTAGGGCTTATACATTGGAATTTGAATATAACAAGAGTTCTCAAGCAAAAATATGCAAGGATTAAATTGTTGACGAAAAATGCCATAGGAAATGCTATAGAATTTCCTAAAGAATTTCTTTATTTTACATTTTTACAACCTTAAATTTCAAACCAATTGAAAAAATAATGATTTTAGGGCTTATACATTGGAATTTGAATATAACAAGAGTTCTCAAGCAAAAATATGCAAGGATTAAATTGTTGACGAGAAATGCCATAGGAAATGCTATAGTATTTCCTATAGCATTTCTTTATTTTACATTTTTTACAACCTTAAGTTTCGAACCAATTTAAAAAATAATGATTTTAGGGCTTATACATTGTAATTTGAATATAAAAAGAGTTCTCATGCAAAAATATTCAATGATTAAATTGTTGACGAGAAATGCCATAGAAAATGCTATAGCATTTCCTATAGCATTTCTTTATTTTACATTTTTTACAACCTTAAGTTTCGAACCAATTGAAAAAATAATGATTTTAGGGCTTATACATTGGAATTTGAATATAACAAGAGTTCTCAAGCAAAAATATGCAAGGATTAAATTGTTGACGAGAAATGCCATAGGAAATGCTATAGTATTTCTATAGCATTTCTTTATTTTACATTTTTTACAACCTTAAATTTTGAACCAATTGAAAAAATAATGATTTTAGGGCTTATACATTGTAATTTGAATATAAAAAGAGTTCTCATGCAAAAATATGCAAGGATTAAATTGTTGACGATAAATACCATATGAAATGCTATAGAATTTCCTAAAGAATTTCTTTATTTTACATTTTTACAACCTTAAATTTCAAACCAATTGAAAAAATAATTATTTTAGGGCTTATACATTGGAATTTGAATATAACAAGAGTTCTCATGCAAAAATATGCAAGGATTAAATTGTTGACGAGAAATGCCATAGGAAATGCGATAGTATTTCCTATTGCATTTCTTTATTTTACATTTTTTACAACCTTAAATTTCGAACTAATTGAAAAAATAATGATTTTAAAGCTTATACATTGGAATTTGAATATAACAAGAGTTCTTATGGAAACATATGCAAGGATTAAATTGTTGACGAAAAATGCCATAGGAAATGCTAGCATTTCCTAATGCATTTCTTTATTTTACATTGTTTACGACCTAAAATTTCGAACCAATTGAAAAAATAATGATTTTAGGGCTTATACATTGGAATTTGAATATAACAAGAGTTCTCATGCAAAAATATGCAAGGATTAAATTGTTGACGAGAAATGCCATCGGAAATGCTATAGCATTTCCTATAGCATTTCTTTATTTTACATTTATTACAACCTTAAATTTCGAACCAATTGAAAAAATAATGAGTTTAGGGCTTATACATTGGAGTTTGAATATAACAAGAGTTCTCATGAAAAAATATGCAAGGATTAAATTGTTGACGAGAAATGCCATAGGAAATGCTATAGAATTTCCTAAAGAATTTCTTTATTTTACATTTTTACAACCTTAAATATCAAACCAATTGAAAAAATAATGATTTTAGGGCTTATACATTGGAATTTAAATATATCAAGAGTTCTCATGCAAAAATATGCAAGGATTAAATTGTTGACGAGAATTGCCATAGGAAATGCTATAGCATTTCCTATAGCATTTCTTTATTTTACATTTTTTACAACCTTAAATTTCAAACCAATTGAAAAAATAATGATTTTAGGGCTTATACATTGGAATTTTAATATTACAAGCGTTCTCATGCAAAAATATGCAAGGATTAAATTGTTGACGAGAAATGCCATAGGAAATGCTATAGCATTTCCTATTGCATTTCTTTATTTTACATTTTTTATAACCTTAAATTTCGAACTAATTGAAAAAATAATGATTTTAAAGCTTATACATTGGAATTTGAATATAACAAGAGTTCTTATGGAAACATATGCAAGGATTAAATTGTTGACGAAAAATGCCATAGGAAATGCTAGCATTTCCTATAGCATTTCTTTATTTTACATTGTTTACGACCTAAAATTTCGAACCAATTGAAAAAATAATGATTTTAGGGCTTATACATTTGAATTTGAATATAACAAGAGTTCTCATGCAAAAATATGCAAGGATTAAATTGTTGACGAGAAATGCCTTAGGAAATGCTATAGCATTTCCTATAGCATTTCTTTATTTGACATTTTTTACAACCTTAAATTTCGAACTAATTGAGAAAATAATGATTTTAGGGCTTATACATTGGAATTTGAATATAACAAGAGTTCTCATGCCAAAATATGCAAGGATTAAATTGTTGACGAGAAATGCCATAGGAAATGCTAGCATTTCCTATAGCATTTCTTTATTTTACATTTATTACAACCTTAAATTTCGAACCAATTGAAAAAATAATGAGTTTAGGGCTTATACATTGGAGTTTGAATATAACAAGAGTTCTCATGAAAAAATATGCAAGGATTAAATTGTTGACGAGAAATGCCATAGGAAATGCTATAGAATTTCCTAAAGAATTTCTTTATTTTACATTTTTACAACCTTAAATATCAAACCAATTGAAAAAATAATGATTTTAGGGCTTATACATTGGAATTTAAATATATCAAGAGTTCTCATGCAAAAATATGCAAGGATTAAATTGTTGACGAGAATTGCCATAGGAAATGCTATAGCATTTCCTATAGCATTTCTTTATTTTACATTTTTTACAACCTTAAATTTCAAACCAATTGAAAAAATAATGATTTTAGGGCTTATACATTGGAATTTTAATATTACAAGCGTTCTCATGCAAAAATATGCAAGGATTAAATTGTTGACGAGAAATGCCATAGGAAATGCTATAGCATTTCCTATTGCATTTCTTTATTTTACATTTTTTATAACCTTAAATTTCGAACTAATTGAAAAAATAATGATTTTAAAGCTTATACATTGGAATTTGAATATAACAAGAGTTCTTATGGAAACATATGCAAGGATTAAATTGTTGACGAAAAATGCCATAGGAAATGCTAGCATTTCCTATAGCATTTCTTTATTTTACATTGTTTACGACCTAAAATTTCGAACCAATTGAAAAAATAATGATTTTAGGGCTTATACATTTGAATTTGAATATAACAAGAGTTCTCATGCAAAAATATGCAAGGATTAAATTGTTGACGAGAAATGCCATAGGAAATGCTATAGCATTTCCTATAGCATTTCTTTATTTGACATTTTTTACAACCTTAAATTTCGAACTAATTGAGAAAATAATGATTTTAGGGCTTATACATTGGAATTTGAATATAACAAGAGTTCTCATGCCAAAATATGCAAGGATTAAATTGTTGACGAGAAATGCCATAGGAAATGCTAGCATTTCCTATAGCATTTCTTTATTTTACATTTTTTACAACCTTAAATTTCGAACCAATTGAAAAAATAATGAGTTTAGGGCTTATACATTGGAGTTTGAATATAACAAGAGTTCTCATGAAAAAATATGCAAGGATTAAATTGTTGACGAGAAATGCCATAGGAAATGCTATAGAATTTCCTAAAGAATTTCTTTATTTTACATTTTTACAACCTTAAATATCAAACCAATTGAAAAAATAATGATTTTAGGGCTTATACATTGGAATTTAAATATATCAAGAGTTCTCATGCAAAAATATGCAAGGATTAAATTGTTGACGAGAATTGCCATAGGAAATGCTATAGCATTTCCTATAGCATTTCTTTATTTTACATTTTTTACAACCTTAAATTTCAAACCAATTGAAAAAATAATGATTTTAGGGCTTATACATTGGAATTTTAATATTACAAGCGTTCTCATGCAAAAATATGCAAGGATTAAATTGTTGACGAGAAATGCCATAGGAAATGCTATAGCATTTCCTATTGCATTTCTTTATTTTACATTTTTTATAACCTTAAATTTCGAACTAATTGAAAAAATAATGATTTTAAAGCTTATACATTGGAATTTGAATATAACAAGAGTTCTTATGGAAACATATGCAAGGATTAAATTGTTGACGAAAAATGCCATAGGAAATGCTAGCATTTCCTATAGCATTTCTTTATTTTACATTGTTTACGACCTAAAATTTTGAACCAATTGAAAAAATAATGATTTTAGGGCTTATACATTTGAATTTGAATATAACAAGAGTTCTCATGCAAAAATATGCAAGGATTAAATTGTTGACGAGAAATGCCATAGGAAATGCTATAGCATTTCCTATAGCATTTCTTTATTTGACATTTTTTACAACCTTAAATTTCGAACTAATTGAGAAAATAATGATTTTAGGGCTTATACATTGGAATTTGAATATAACAAGAGTTCTCATGCCAAAATATGCAAGGATTAAATTGTTGACGAGAAATGCCATAGGAAATGCTAGCATTTCCTATAGCATTTCTTTATTTTACATTTTTTACAACCTTAAATTTCGAACCAATTGAAAAAATAATGAGTTTAGGGCTTATACATTGGAGTTTGAATATAACAAGAGTTCTCATGATAAAATATGCAAGGATTAAATTGTTGACGAGAAATGCCATAGGAAATGCTATAGAATTTCCTAAAGAATTTCTTTATTTTATATTTTTACAACCTTAAATTTCAAACCAATTGAAAAAATAATGATTTTAGGGCTTATACATTGGAATTTAAATATATCAAGAGTTCTCATGCAAAAATATGCAAGGATTAAATTGTTGACGAGAATTGCCATAGGAAATGCTATAGCATTTCCTATAGCATTTCTTTATTTTACATTTTTTACAACCTTAAATTTCAAACCAATTGAAAAAATAATGATTTTAGGGCTTATACATTGGAATTTTAATATTACAAGCGTTCTCATGCAAAAATATGCAAGGATTAAATTGTTGACGAGAAATGCCATAGGAAATGCTATAGCATTTCCTATTGCATTTCTTTATTTTACATTTTTTATAACCTTAAATTTCGAACTAATTGAAAAAATAATGATTTTAAAGCTTATACATTGGAATTTGAATATAACAAGAGTTCTTATGGAAACATATGCAAGGATTAAATTGTTGACGAAAAATGCCATAGGAAATGCTAGCATTTCCTATAGCATTTCTTTATTTTACATTGTTTACGACCTAAAATTTCGAACCAATTGAAAAAATAATGATTTTAGGGCTTATACATTTGAATTTGAATATAACAAGAGTTCTCATGCAAAAATATGCAAGGATTAAATTGTTGACGAGAAATGCCATAGGAAATGCTATAGCATTTCCTATAGCATTTCTTTATTTGACATTTTTTACAACCTTAAATTTCGAACTAATTGAGAAAATAATGATTTTAGGGCTTATACATTGGAATTTGAATATAACAAGAGTTCTCATGCCAAAATATGCAAGGATTAAATTGTTGACGAGAAATGCCATAGGAAATGCTAGCATTTCCTATAGCATTTCTTTATTTTACATTTTTTACAACCTTAAATTTCGAACCAATTGAAAAAATAATGAGTTTAGGGCTTATACATTGGAGTTTGAATATAACAAGAGTTCTCATGAAAAAATATGCAAGGATTAAATTGTTGACGAGAAATGCCATAGGAAATGCTATAGAATTTCCTAAAGAATTTCTTTATTTTACATTTTTACAACCTTAAATTTCAAACCAATTGAAAAAATAATGATTTTAGGGCTTATACATTGGAATTTAAATATATCAAGAGTTCTCATGCAAAAATATGCAAGGATTAAATTGTTGACGAGAATTGCCATAGGAAATGCTATAGCATTTCCTATAGCATTTCCTTATTTTACATTTTTTACAACCTTAAATTTCAAACCAATTGAAAAAATAATGATTTTAGGGCTTATACATTGGAATTTTAATATTACAAGCGTTCTCATGCAAAAATATGCAAGGATTAAATTGTTGACGAGAAATGCCATAGGAAATGCTATAGCATTTCCTATAGCATTTCTTTATTTTACATTTTTTACAACCTTAAATTTCGAACTAATTGAAAAAATAATGAATTTAGGGCTTATACATTGTAATTTGAATATAAAAAGAGTTCTCATGGAAACATATGCAAGGATTAAATTGTTGACGAAAAATGCCATAGGAAATGCTAGCATTTCCTATAGCATTTCTTTATTTTACATTGTTTACGACCTAAAATTTCGAACCAATTGAAAAAATAATGATTTTAGAGCTTATACATTGGAATTTGAATATAACAAGAGTTCTCATGCAAAAATATGCAAGGATTAAATTGTTGACGAGAAATGCCATAGGAAATGCTATAGCATTTCCTATAGCATTTATTTATTTGACATTTTTTACAACCTTAAATTTCAAACTAATTGAGAAAATAATGATTTTAGGGCTTATACATTGGAATTTGAATATAACAAGAGTTCTCATGCAAAAATATGCAAGGATTAAATTGTTGACGAGAAATGCCATAGGAAATTCTATAGCATTTCCTATAGCATTTCTTTATTTTACATTTTTTACAACCTTAAATTTTGAACCAATTGAAAAAATAATGATTTTAGGGCTTATACATTGTAATTTGAATATAAAAAGAGTTCTCATGCAAAAATATGCAAGGATTAAATTGTTGACGAAAAATACCATAGGAAATGCTATAGAATTTCCTAAAGAATTTATTTATTTTACATTTTTACAACCTTAAATTTCAAACCAATTGAAAAAATAATGATTTTAGGGCTTATACATTGGAATTTGAATATAACAAGAGTTCTCATGCAAAAATATGCAAGGATTAAATTGTTGACGAGAAATGCCATAGGAAATGCTATAGTATTTCCTATAGCATTTCTTTATTTTACATTTTTTACAACCTTAAATTTTGAACAAATTGAAAAAATAATGATTTTAGGGCTTATACATTGTAATTTGAATATAAAAAGAGTTCTCATGCAAAAATATGCAAGGATTAAATTGTTGACGAGAAATACCATAGGAAATGCTATAGAATTTCCTAAAGAATTTCTTTATTTTACATTTTTACAACCTTAAATTTCAAACCAATTGAAAAAATAATGATTTTAGGGCTTATACATTGGAATTTGAATATAACAAGAGTTCTCATGCAAAAATATGCAAGGATTAAATTGTTGACGAGAAATGCCATAGGAAATGCTATAGTATTTCCTATAGCATTTCTTTATTTTACATTTTTTACAACCTTAAATTTCAAACCAATTGAAAAAATAATGATTTTAGGGCTTATACATTGGAATTTGAATATAACAAGAGTTCTTATGGAAACATATGCAAGGATTAAATTGTTGACGAAAAATGCCATAGGAAATGCTATAGAATTTCCTAAAGAATTTCTTTATTTTACATTTTTACAACCTTAAATTTCAAACCAATTGAAAAAATAATGATTTTAGGGCTTATACATTGGAATTTGAATATAACAAGAGTTCTCAAGCAAAAATATGCAAGGATTAAATTGTTGACGAGAAATGCCATAGGAAATGCTATAGTATTTCCTATAGCATTTCTTTATTTTACATTTTTTACAACCTTAAGTTTCGAACCAATTGAAAAAATAATGATTTTAGGGCTTATACATTGTAATTTGAATATAAAAAGAGTTCTCATGCAAAAATATTCAATGATTAAATTGTTGACGAGAAATGCCATAGAAAATGCTATAGCATTTCCTATAGCATTTCTTTATTTTACATATTTTACAACCATAAGTTTCGAACCAATTGAAAAAATAATGATTTTAGGGCTTATACATTGGAATTTGAATATAACAAGAGTTCTCAAGCAAAAATATGCAAGGATTAAATTGTTGACGAGAAATGCCATAGGAAATGCTATAGTATTTCCTATAGCATTTCTTTATTTTACATTTTTTACAACCTTAAATTTTGAACCAATTGAAAAAATATTGATTTTAGGGCTTATACATTGTAATTTGAATATAAAAAGAGTTCTCATGCCAAAATATGGAAGGATTAAATTGTTGACGAGAAATACCATAGGAAATGCTATAGAATTTCCTAAAGAATTTCTTTATTTTACATTTTTACAACCTTAAATTTCAAACCAATTGAAAAAATAATGATTTTAGGGCTTATACATTGGAATTTGAATATAACAAGAGTTCTCATGCAAAAATATGCAAGGATTAAATTGTTGACGAGAAATGCCATAGGAAATGCTATAGTATTTCCTATAGCATTTCTTTATTTTACATTTTTTACAACCTTAAATTTCGAACTAATTGAAAAAATAATGATTTTAAAGCTTATACATTGGAATTTGAATATAACAAGAGTTCTTATGGAAACATATGCAAGGATTAAATTGTTGACGAAAAATGCCATAGGAAATGCTAGCATTTCCTATAGCATTTCTTTATTTTACATTGTTTACGACCTAAAATTTCGAACCAATTGAAAAAATAATGATTTTAGGGCTTATACATTGGAATTTGAATATAACAAGAGTTCTCGTGCAAAAATATGCAAGGATTAAATTGTTGACGAGAAATGCCATCGGAAATGCTATAGCATTTCCTATAGCATTTCTTTATTTGACATTTTTTACAACCTTAAATTTCTAACTAATTCAGGAAATAATGATTTTAGGGCTTATACATTGGAATTTGAATATAACAAGAGTTCTCATGCCAAAATATGCAAGGATTAAATTGTTGACGAGAAATGCCATAGGAAATGCTATAGCATTTCCTATAGCATTTCTTTATTTTACATTTTTTACAACCTTAAATTTCGAACCAATTGAAAAAATAATGAGTTTAGGGCTTATACATTGGAGTTTGAATATAACAAGAGTTCTCATGAAAAAATATGCAAGGATTGAATTGTTGACGAGAAATGCCATAGGAAATGCTATAGAATTTCCTAAAGAATTTCTTTATTTTACATTTTTACAACCTTAAATTTCAAACCAATTGAAAAAATAATGATTTTAGGGCTTATACATTGGAATTTAAATATATCAAGAGTTCTCATGCAAAAATATGCAAGGATTAAATTGTTGACGAGAATTGCCATAGGAAATGCTATAGCATTTCCTATAGCATTTTTTTATTTTACATTTTTTACAACCTTAAATTTCAAACCAATTGAAAAAATAATGATTTTAGGGCTTATACATTGGAATTTTAATATTACAAGCGTTCTCATGCAAAAATATGCAAGGATTAAATTGTTGACGAGAAATGCCATAGGAAATGCGATAGCATTTCCTATAGCATTTCTTTATTTTACATTTTTTACAACCTTAAATTTTTAACTAATTGAAAAAATAATGATTTTAAAGCTTATACATTGGAATTTGAATATAACAAGAGTTCTTATGGAAACATATGCAAGGATTAAATTGTTGACGAAAAATGCCATAGGAAATGCTAGCATTTCCTATAGCATTTCTTTATTTTACATTTTTTACAACCTTAAATTTCGAACCAATTGAAAAAATAATGAGTTTAGGGCTTATACATTGGAGTTTGAATATAACAAGAGTTCTCATGCAAAAATATGCAAGGATTAAATTGTTGACGAGAAATGCCATAGGAAATGCTATAGAATTTCCTATAGCATTTCTTTATTTTACATTTTTTACAACCTTTAATTTCAAACCAATTGAAAAAATAATGATTTTAGGGCTTATACATTGGAATTTAAATATATCAAGAGTTCTCATGCAAAAATATGCAAGGATTAAATTGTTGACGAGAATTGTCATAGGAAATGCTAGCATTTCCTATAGCATTTCTTTATTTTACATTGTTTACGACCTAAAATTTCGAACCAATTGAAAAAATAATGATTTTAGGGCATAACATTGGAATTTGAATATAACAAGAGTTCTCATGCAAAAATATGCAAGGATTAAATTGTTGACGACAAATGCCATAGGAAATGCTAGTATTTCCTACAACAATTCTTTATTTTAGATTGTTTACGACCTAAAATTCGAACCAATTGAAAAAATAATGATTTTAGGGCTTATACATTGGAATTTGAATATAACAAAAGTTCTCATGCAAAAATATGCAAGAATTAAATTGTTGACGAGAAATGCCATAGGAAATGCTATAGTATTTCCTATAGCATTTCTTTATTTTACATTTTTTACAACCTTAAATTTCAAACCAATTGAAAAAATAATGATTTTAGGGCTTATACATTGGAATTTGAATATAACAAGAGTTCTTATGGAAACATATGCAAGGATTAAATTGTTGACGAAAAATGCCATAGGAAATGCTATAGAATTTCCTAAAGAATTTCTTTATTTTACATTTTTACAACCTTAAATTTCAAACCAATTGAAAAAATAATGATTTTAGGGCTTATACATTGGAATTTGAATATAACAAGAGTTCTCAAGCAAAAATATGCAAGGATTAAATTGTTGACGAGAAATGCCATAGGAAATGCTATAGTATTTCCTATAGCATTTCTTTATTTTACATTTTTTACAACCTTAAGTTTCGAACCAATTGAAAAAATAATGATTTTAGGGCTTATACATTGTAATTTGAATATAAAAAGAGTTCTCATGCAAAAATATTCAATGATTAAATTGTTGACGAGAAATGCCATAGAAAATGCTATAGCATTTCCTATAGCATTTCTTTATTTTACATTTTTTACAACCTTAAGTTTCGAACCAATTGAAAAAATAATGATTTTAGGGCTTATACATTGGAATTTGAATATAACAAGAGTTCTCAAGCAAAAATATGCAAGGATTAAATTGTTGACGAGAAATGCCATAGGAAATGCTATAGTATTTCCTATAGCATTTCTTTATTTTACATTTTTTACAACCTTAAATTTTGAACCAATTGAAAAAATATTGATTTTAGGGCTTATACATTGTAATTTGAATATAAAAAGAGTTCTCATGCCAAAATATGGAAGGATTAAATTGTTGACGAGAAATACCATAGGAAATGCTATAGAATTTCCTAAAGAATTTCTTTATTTTACATTTTTACAACCTTAAATTTCAAACCAATTGAAAAAATAATGGTTTTAGGGCTTATACATTGGAATTTGAATATAACAAGAGTTCTCATGCAAAAATATGCAAGGATTAAATTGTTGACGAGAAATGCCATAGGAAATGCTATAGTATTTCCTATAGCATTTCTTTATTTTACATTTTTTACAACCTTAAATTTCGAACTAATTGAAAAAATAATGATTTTAAAGCTTATACATTGGAATTTGAATATAACAAGAGTTCTTATGGAAACATATGCAAGGATTAAATTGTTGACGAAAAATGCCATAGGAAATGCTAGCATTTCCTATAGCATTTCTTTATTTTACATTGTTTACGACCTAAAATTTCGAACCAATTGAAAAAATAATGATTTTAGGGCTTATACATTGGAATTTGAATATAACAAGAGTTCTCGTGCAAAAATATGCAAGGATTAAATTGTTGACGAGAAATGCCATCGGAAATGCTATAGCATTTCCTATAGCATTTCTTTATTTGACATTTTTTACAACCCTAAATTTCTAACTAATTCAGGAAATAATGATTTTAGGGCTTATACATTGGAATTTGAATATAACAAGAGTTCTCATGCCAAAATATGCAAGGATTAAATTGTTGACGAGAAATGCCATAGGAAATGCTATAGCATTTCCTATAGCATTTCTTTATTTTACATTTTTTACAACCTTAAATTTCGAACCAATTGAAAAAATAATGAGTTTAGGGCTTATACATTGGAGTTTGAATATAACAAGAGTTCTCATGAAAAAATATGCAAGGATTGAATTGTTGACGAGAAATGCCATAGGAAATGCTATAGAATTTCCTAAAGAATTTCTTTATTTTACATTTTTACAACCTTAAATTTCAAACCAATTGAAAAAATAATGATTTTAGGGCTTATACATTGGAATTTAAATATATCAAGAGTTCTCATGCAAAAATATGCAAGGATTAAATTGTTGACGAGAATTGCCATAGGAAATGCTATAGCATTTCCTATAGCATTTTTTTATTTTACATTTTTTACAACCTTAAATTTCAAACCAATTGAAAAAATAATGATTTTAGGGCTTATACATTGGAATTTTAATATTACAAGCGTTCTCATGCAAAAATATGCAAGGATTAAATTGTTGACGAGAAATGCCATAGGAAATGCGATAGCATTTCCTATAGCATTTCTTTATTTTACATTTTTTACAACCTTAAATTTTTAACTAATTGAAAAAATAATGATTTTAAAGCTTATACATTGGAATTTGAATATAACAAGAGTTCTTATGGAAACATATGCAAGGATTAAATTGTTGACGAAAAATGCCATAGGAAATGCTAGCATTTCCTATAGCATTTCTTTATTTTACATTTTTTACAACCTTAAATTTCGAACCAATTGAAAAAATAATGAGTTTAGGGCTTATACATTGGAGTTTGAATATAACAAGAGTTCTCATGCAAAAATATGCAAGGATTAAATTGTTGACGAGAAATGCCATAGGAAATGCTATAGAATTTCCTATAGCATTTCTTTATTTTACATTTTTTACAACCTTTAATTTCAAACCAATTGAAAAAATAATGATTTTAGGGCTTATACATTGGAATTTAAATATATCAAGAGTTCTCATGCAAAAATATGCAAGGATTAAATTGTTGACGAGAATTGCCATAGGAAATGCTAGCATTTCCTATAGCATTTCTTTATTTTACATTGTTTACGACCTAAAATTTCGAACCAATTGAAAAAATAATGATTTTAGGGCATAACATTGGAATTTGAATATAACAAGAGTTCTCATGCAAAAATATGCAAGGATTAAATTGTTGACGAGAAATGCCATAGGAAATGCTAGTATTTCCTACAACAATTCTTTATTTTAGATTGTTTACGACCTAAAATTCGAACCAATTGAAAAAATAATGATTTTAGGGCTTATACATTGGAATTTGAATATAACAAAAGTTCTCATGCAAAAATATGCAAGAATTAAATTGTTGACGAGAAATGCCATAGGAAATGCTATAGCATTTCCTATGGCATTTCCTATAGCATTTCTTTATTTTACATTTTTTACAACCTTAAATTTCGAACCAATTGAAAAAATAATGATTTTAGGGCTTATACATTGGAGTTTTAATATAACAAGAGTTCTCATGAAAAAATATGCAAGGATTAAATTGTTGACGAGAAATGCCATAGGAAATGCTATAGAATTTCCTATAGAATTTCTTTATTTTAGATTTTTACAACCTTAAATTTCGAACCAATTGAAAAAATAATGATTTTAGGGCTTATACATTGGAATTTGAATATAACAAGAGTTCTCATGCAAAAATATGCAAGGATTAAATTGTTGACAAGAAATGCCATAGGAAATGCTATAGCATTTCCTATAGCATTTCTTTATTTTACATTTTTTACAACCTTAAATTTCAAACCAATTGAAAAAATAATGATTTTAGGGCTTATACATTGGAATTTTAATATTACAAGCGTTCTCATGCAAAAATATGCAAGGATTAAATTGTTGACGAGAAAAGCCATAGGAAATGCTATAGCATTTCCTATAGCATTTCTTTATTTTACATTGTTTACGACCTAAAATTTCGAACCAATTTAAAAAATAGTGATTTTAGGGCTTATACATTGGAATTTGAATATAACAAGAGTTCTCATGCAAAAATATGCAAGGATTAAATTGTTGACGAGAAATGCTATAGGAAATGCTATAGCATTTCTTTATTTTACATTGTTTACGACCTAAAATTCGAACCAATTGAAAAAATAATGATTTTAGGGCTTATACATTGGAATTTGAATATAACAGGAGTTCTCATGCAAAAATATGCAAGGATTAAATTTTGGACAAGGAATGCCATAGGAAATGCTATAGAATTTCCTATAGAATTTCTTTATTTTAGATTTTTACAACCTTAAAGTTCGAACCAATTGAAAAAATAATGATTTTAGGGCTTATACATTGGAATTTGAATATAACAAGAGTTCTCATGAAAAAATATGCAAGGATTAAATTGTTGACGAGAAATGCCATAGGAAATGCTATAGAATTTCCTATAGAATTTCTTTATTTTAGATTTTTACAACCTTAAAGTTCGAACCAATTGAAAAAATAATGATTTTAGGGCTTATACATTGGAAATTGAATATAACAAGAGTTCTCACGCAAAAATATGCAAGGATTAAATTGTTGACGAGAAATGCCATAGGAAATGCTATAGAATTTCCTATAGTATTTCTTTATTTTACATTTTTTTACAACCTTAAATTTCTAACCAATTGAAAAAATAATGATTTTAGGGCTTATACATTGGAATTTGAATATAACAAGAGTTCTCATGAAAAAATATGCAAGGATTAAATTGTTGACGAGAAATGCCATAGGAAATGCTTTAGAATTTCCTATAGAATTTCTTTATTTTAGATTTTTACAACCTTAAAGTTCGAACCAATTGAAAAAATAATGATTTTAGGGTTTATACATTGGAATTTGAATATAACAAGAGTTCTCACGCAAAAATATGCAAGGATTAAATTGTTGACGAGAAATGCCATAGGAAATGCTATAGAATTTCCTATAGAATTTCTTTATTTTACATTTTTTACAACCTTAAATTTCGAACCAATTGAAAAAATAATGATTTTAGGGCTTATACATTGGAATTTGAATATAACAAGAGTTCTCATGCAAAAAAATGCAAGGATTAAATAGTTGGCGAGAAAGGCCATAGGAAATGCTATAGCATTTCCTATAGCATTTCTTTCTTTTACATTTTTCACAACCTTAAATTTAAAACCAATTGAAAAAATAATGATTTTAAAGCTTATACATTGGAATTTGAATATAACAAGAGTTCTCATGCAAAAATATGCAAGGATTAAATTGTTGACGAGAAATGCCATACGAAATGCTATAGCATTTCCTATAGTATTTCTTTATTTGACATTTTTTACAACCTTAAATTTTGAACCAATTGAAAAAAATAATGATTTTAGGGCTTATACATTGGAATTTGAATATAACAAGATTTTTCATGCAAAAATATGTCAGGAATAAAGTGTTGACGAGAAATGCCATACGAAATGCTATAGCATTTCCTATAGCATTTCTTTATTTGACATTTTTTACAACCTTAAACTTCAAACCAATTGAAAAAATAATTATTTTAGGGCTTATACATTGGAATTTGAATATAACAAGAGTTCTCATGAAAAAATATGCAAGGATTAAATTGTTGACGATAAACGCTATAGGAAATGCTATAGCATTTCCTATAGCATTTCTTTATTTGACATTTTTTACGACCTAAAATTCGAACCAATTGAAAAAATAATGATCTTAGGGCTTATACATTGTAATTTGAATATAAAAAGAGTTCTCATGCAAAAATATGCAATGATTAAATTGTTGACGAGAAATGCCATAGGAAATGCTATAGCATTTCCTATAGCATTTATTTATTTGACTTTTTTACAACCTTAAATTTCGAACCAATTGAAAAAATAATGATTTTAGGGCTTATAAATTGGAATTTGAATATAATAAGAGTTCTCATGCAAAAATATGCAAGGATTAAATAGTTGACGAGAAAGGCCATAGGAAATGCTATAGAATTTCCTATAGCATTTCTTTATTTTACATTTTTCACAACATTAAATTTCGAACCAATTGAAAAAATAATGATTTTAAATCTTATACATTGGAATTTGAATATAACAAGAGTTCTCATGGAAAAATATGCAAGGATTAAATTATTGACGAGAAATGCCATACGAAATGCTATAGCATTTCCTATAGCATTTCTTTATTTGACATTTTTTACAACCTTAAATTTCGAACCAATTGAAAAAAATAATGATTTTAGGGCTTATACATTGGAATTTGAATATAACAAGAGTTTTCATGCAAAAATATGCAAGGAATAAACTGTTGACGAGAAATGCCATACGAAATGTTATAGCATTTCCTATAGCATTTCTTTATTTGACATTTTTTACAACCTTAAACTTCAAACCAATTGAAAAAATAATGATTTTAGGGCTTATACATTGGAATTTAAATATAACAAGAGTTCTCATGCAAAAATATGCAAGGATTAAATTGTTGACGAGAAATGCCATAGGAAATGCTATAGTATTTCCTATAGCATTTCTTTATTTTACATTTTTTACGACCTTAAATTTCGAACCAATTGAAAAACTAATGATTTTAAAGCTTATACATTTGAATTTGAATATAACAAGAGTTCTCATGCAAAAATATGCAAGGATTAAATAGTTGACGAGAAATGCCATAGGAAATGCTATAGCATTTCCTATAGAATTTCTTTATTTGACTTTTTTACAACCTTAAATTTCGAACCAATTGAGAAAATAATGATTTTAGGGCTTATACATTGGAATTTTAATATAACAAGAGTTCTCATGCCAAAATATGCAAGGATTAAATTGTTGACGAGAAATGCCATAGGAAATGTTATAGCATTTCCTATAGCATTTCTTTATTTTACATTTTTTACAACCTTAAATTTCGAACCAATTGAAAAAATAATGATTTTAGGGCTTATTAATTGGAATTTGAATATAACAAGAGTTCTCATGAAAAAATATGCAAGGATTAAATTGTTGACGAGAAATGCCATAGGAAATGCTATAGAATTTCCTATAGAATTTCTTTATTTTACATTTTTTACAACCTTAAATTTCGAACCAATTGAAAAAATAATGATTTTAGGGCTTATACATTGGAATTTTAATATAACAAGAGTTCTCATGCAAAAATATGCAAGGATTAAATTGTTGACGAGAAATGCCATACGAAATGCTATAGCATTTCCTATAGTATTTCTTTATTTGACATTTTTTACAACCTTAAATTTTGAACCAAATGAAAAAAATAATGATTTTAGGGCTTATACATTGGAATTTGAATATAACAAGAGTTTTCATGCAAAAATATGCCAGGAATAAAGTGTTGACGAGAAATGCCATACGAAATGCTATAGCATTTCCTATAGCATTTCTTTATTTGACATTTTTTACAACCTTAAACTTCAAACCAATTGAAAAAATAATTATTTTAGGGCTTATACATTGGAATTTGAATATAACAAGAGTTCTCATGAAAAAATATGCAAGGATTAAATTGTTGACGATAAACGCTATAGGAAATGCTATAGCATTTCCTATAGCATTTCTTTATTTGACATTTTTTACGACCTAAAATTCGAACCAATTGAAAAAATAATGATCTTAGGGCTTATACATTGTAATTTGAATATAAAAAGAGTTCTCATGCAAAAATATGCAATGATTAAATTGTTGACGAGAAATGCCATAGGAAATGCTATAGCATTTCCTATAGCATTTCTTTATTTGACTTTTTTACAACCTTAAATTTCGAACCAATTGAAAAAATAATGATTTTAGGGCTTATAAATTGGAATTTGAATATAATAAGAGTTCTCATGCAAAAATATGCAAGGATTAAATAGTTGACGAGAAAGGCCATAGGAAATGCTATAGAATTTCCTATAGCATTTCTTTATTTTACATTTTTCACAACATTAAATTTCGAACCAATTGAAAAAATAATGATTTTAAATCTTATACATTGGAATTTGAATATAACAAGAGTTCTCATGGAAAAATATGCAAGGATTAAATTGTTGACGAGAAATGCCATAGGAAATGCTATAGAATTTCCTATAGAATTTCTTTATTTTACATTTTTTACAACCTTAAATTTCGAACCAATTGAAAAAATAATGATTTTAGGGCTTATACATTGGAATTTTAATATAACAAGAGTTCTCATGCAAAAATATGCAAGGATTAAATTGTTGGCGAGAAATGCCATAGGAAATGCTATAGTATTTCCTATAGCATTTCTTTATTTTACATTTTTTACAACCTTAAATTTCGAACCAATTGAAAAAATAATGATTTTAAAGCTTATACATTGGAATTTGAATATAACAAGAGTTCTCATGCCAAAATATGCAAGGATTATATTGTTGACGAGAAATGCCATAGGAAATGCTATAGCATTTCTTTATTTTACATTGTTTACGACCTAAAATTCGAACCAATTGAAAAAATATTGATTTTAGGGCTTATACTTTGTAATTTGAATATAAAAAGAGTTCTCATGCAAAAATATGCAATGATTAAATTGTTGACGAGAAATGCCATAGGAAATGCTATAGCATTTCCTATAGCATTTCTTTATTTGACTTTTTTACAAACTTAAATTTCGAACCAATTGAAAAAATAATGATTTGAGGGCTTATACATTGGAATTTGAATATAACAAGAGTTCTCATGCAAAAATATACAAGGATTAAATAGTTGACGAGAAATGCCATAGGAAATGCTATATAGTATTTCCTATAGCATTTCTTTATTTTACATTTTTTACATCCTTAAATTTCGAACCAATTGAGAAAATATTGATTTTAGGGCTTATACATTGTAATTTGAATATAAAAAGAGTTCTCATGCAAAAATATGCAAGGATTAAATTGTTGACGAAAAATGCCATAGCATTTCCTATAGCATTTCTTTATTTTACATTGTTTACGACCTAAAATATCAAACAAATTGAAAAATTAATAATTTTAGGGCTTATACATTGGAATTTGAATATAAAAAGAGTTCTCATGCAAAAATATTCATGGATTAAATTGTTGACGAGAAATGCCATAGGAAATGCTATAGCATTTCTTTATTTGACATTTTTTACAACCTTAAATTTCGAACCAATTGAGAAAATAATGATTTTAGGGCTTATACATTGGATTTGAATATAACAAGAGTTCTCATGCAAAAATATGCAAGGATTAAATTGTTGACGATAAATGCCATAGGAAATGCTAGCATTTCCTATAGCATTTCACTATTTTACATTTTTTACGACCTTAAATTTCGAATCAATTGAAAAAATAATGATTCTAAAGCTTATACATTGGAATTTGAATATAACAAGAGTTCTCATGCAAAAATATTCATGGATTAAATTGTTGACGAGAAATGCCATAGGAAATGATATAGCATTTCTTTATTTGACATTTTAACAACCTTAAATTTCGAACCAATTGAGAAAATAATGATTTTAGGGCTTCTACATTGGAATTTGAATATAACAAGAGTTCTCATGCCAAAATATGCAAGGATTAAATTGTTGACGAGAAGTGCCATAGATAATGCTATAGCATTCCTATAGCATTTCTTTATTTTACATTTTTTACAACCTTAAATTTCGAACCAATTGAGAAAATAATGATTTTAGGGATTATACATTGGAATTTGAATATAACGAGAGTTCTAATGCAAAAATATGCAAGGATTAAATTGTTGACGAGAAATGCCATAGGAAATGCTATAGCATTTCCTATAGCATTTCTTTATTTTACATTTTTTACAACCTTAAATTTCGAAGCAATTGAAAAAATAATGATTTTAGGGCTTATACATTGTAATTTGAATATAAAAAGAGTTCTCTTGTGAAAATATGTAAGGATTAAATTGTTGACGAAAAATGCCATAGGAAATGCTAGCATTTCCTATAGAATTGCTTTATTTTACATTTTTTACAACCTTAAATTTCGAACCAATTGAAAAAAAAATGATTTTAGGGCTTATACATTGGAATTTGAATATAACAAGAGTTATCATGCAAAAATATGCAAGGATTAAATTGTTGACGAGAAATGCCATAGGAAATGCTATAGTATTTCCTATAGCATTTCTTTATTTTACATTTTTTACGACCCTAAATTTCGAACCAATTGAAAAAATAATGATTTTAAAGCTTATACATTGGAATTTGAATATAACAAGAGTTCTCATGCAAAAATATGCAAGGATTAAATAGTTGACGAGAAATGCCATAGGAAATGCTATAGTATTTCCTATAGCATTTCTTAATTTGACTTTTTTACAACCTTAAATTTCGAACCAATTGAGAAAATAATGATTTTAGGGCTTATACATTGGAATTTGAATATAACAAGAGTTCTCATGCCAAAATATGCAAGGATTTAATTGTTGACGAGAAATGCCATAGGAAATGCTATAGCATTTCCTATAGCATTTCTTTATTATACATTATTTACAACCTTAAATTTCGAACCAATTGAAAAAATAATGATTTTAGGGCTTATAAACTGGAATTTGAATATAACAAGAGTTCTAATGAAAAATATGCAAGGATTAAATTGTTGACGAGAAATGCCATAGGAAATTCTATAGAATTTCATATAGAATTTCTTTATTTTACATTTTTTACAACCTTAAATTTCGAACCAATTGAAAAAATAATGATTTTAGGGCTTAAACATTGGAATTTTAATATAACAAGAGTTCTCATGCAAAAATATGCAAGGATTAAATTGTTGGTGAGAAATGCCATAATAAATGCTTTAGTATTTCCTATAGCATTTCTTTATTTTACATTTTTTACAACTATAAATTTCGAACCAATTGAAAAAATAATGATTTTAAAGCTTATACATTGGAATTTGAATATAACAAGTGTTCTCATGCAAAAATATGCAAGGATTAAATTGTTGACGAGAAATGCCATAGGAAATGCTATAGCATTTCCTATAGCATTTCTTTATTTTACATTGTTTACGACCTAAAATTCGAACCAATTAAAAAAATAATGATTTTAGGGCTTATACATTGTAATTTGAATATAAAAAGAGTTCTCATGCAAAAATATGCAATGATTAAATTGTTGACGAGAAATGCCATAGGAAATGCTATAGCATTTCCTATAGCATTTCTTTATTTGACTTTTTTACAACCTTAAATTTTGAACCAATTGAGAAAATAATGATTTTAGGGCTTATACATTGGAATTTGAATATAACAAGAGTTCTCATGCCAAAATATGCAAGGATTTAATTGTTGACGAGAAATGCCATAGGAAATGCTATAGCATTTCCTATAGCATTTCTTTATTATACATTATTTACAACCTTAAATTTCGAACCAATTGAAAAAATAATGATTTTAAATCTAATACATTGGAATTTGAATATAACAAGAGTTCTCATGCAAAAATATGCAAGGATTAAATTGTTGACGTGAAATGCCATAGGAAATGCTATAGCATTTCCTATAGCATTTCTTTATTTTACATTTTTTACAACCTTAAATTTCGAACCAATTGAAAAAATAACAATTTTAGGGCTTATACATTGGAATTTGAATATAACAAGAGTTCTCATGCAAAAATATGCAAGGATTAAATTGTTGACGAGAAATGCCATAGGAAATGCTATATAGTATTTCCTATAGCATTTATTTATTTTACATTTTTTACAACATTAAATTTCGAACCAATTGAGAAAATATTGATTTTAGGGCTTATACATTGTAATTTGAATATAAAAAGAGTTCCCATGCAAAAATATGCAAGGATTAAATTGTTGACAAAAAATGACATAGCATTTCCTATAGCATTTCTTTATTTTACATTGTTTACGACCTAAAATTTCAAACCAGTTGAAAAAATAATGATTTTAGGGCTTATACATGGGAATTTGAATAATTAAAGAGTTCTCATGCAAAAATATGCATGGATTAAATTGTTGATGAGAAATGCCATAGGAAATGCTATAGCATTTCCTATAGCATTTCTTTATTTGACATTTTTTACAACCTTAAATTTCGAACAATTTGAGAAAATAATGATTTTAGGGCTTATACATATGATTTGAATATAACAATAGTTCTCATGCCAAAATATGCAAGGATTAAATTGTTGACGAGAAATGCCATAGGAAATGCTATTACATTTTTTACGACCTATTTCGAATCAATTAAAAAAATAATGATTTTAAAGCTTATACATTGGAATTTGAATATAACAAGAGTTCTCATGCAAAAATATGCAAGGATTAAATAGTTGACGAGAAATGCCATAGAAAATGCTATAGTATTTCCTATAGCATTTCTTAATTTGACTTTTTTACAACCTTAAATTTCGAACCAATTGAGAAAATAATGAATTTAAGGCTTATACATTGGAATTTGAATATAACAAGAGTTCTCATGCCAAAATATGAAAGGATTTAATTGTTGACGAGAAATGCCATAGGAAATGCTATAGCATTTCCTATAGCATTTCTTTATTATACATTTTTTACAACCTTAAATTTCGAACCAATTGAAAAAATAATGATTTTAGGGCTTATAAATTGGAATTTGAATATAACAAGAGTTCTCATGAAAAAATATGCAAGGATTAAATTGTTGACGAGAAATGCCATAGGAAATGCTATAGAATTTCCTATAGAATTTCTTTATTTTACATTTTTTACAACCTTAAATTTCGAACCAATTGAAAAAATAATGATTTTAGGGCTTATACATTGGAATTTTAATATAACAAGAGTTCTCATGCAAAAATATGCAAGGATTAAATTGTTGGTGAGAAATGCCATAGGAAATGCTATAGTATTTCCTATAGCATTTCTTTATTTTACATTTTTTACAACATTAAATTTCGAACCAATTGAAAAAATAATGATTTTAAAGCTTATACATTGGAATTTGAATATAACAAGAGTTCTCATGCAAAAATATGCAAGGATTAAATTGTTGACGATAAATGCCATAGGAAATGTTATAGCATTTCCTATAGCATTTCTTTATTTTACATTGTTTACGACCTAAAATTCGAACCAATTGAAAAAATAATGATTTTAGGGCTTATACATTGTAATTTGAATATAAAAAGAGTTCTCATGCAAAAATATGCAATGATTAAATTGTTGACGAGAAATGCCATGGGAAATGCTATAGCATTTCCTATAGCATTTCTTTATTTGACTTTTTTACAACCTTAAATTTTGAACCAATTGAAAAAATAATGATTTTAGGGCTTATACATTGGAATTTGAATATAACAAGGGTTCTCATGCAAAAATATGCAAGGGTTAAACTGTTGACGAGAAATGCCATAGGAAATGCTATATAGTATTTCCTATAGCATTTCTTTATTTTATATTTTTTACAACATTAAATTTCGAACCAATTGAGAAAATATTGATTTTAGGGCTTATACATTGTAATTTGAATATAAAAAGAGTTCTCATGCAAAAATATGCAAGGATTAAATTGTTGACAAAAAATGACATAGGAAATGCTATAGTATTTCCTAAAGCATTTCTTTATTTTACATTTTTTACGACCTTAAATTTCGAACCAATTGAAAAAATAATGATTTTAAAGCTTATACATTGGAATTTGAATAGAACAAGAGTTCTCATGCAAAAATATGCAAGGATAAAATTATTGACGAGAAATGCCATAGGAAATGCTATAGCATTTCCTATAGCATTTCTTTATTTTACATTGTTTACGACCTAAAATTTGAACCAATTCAAAAAATAATGATTTTAGGGCTTATACATTGTAATTTGAATATAAAAAGAGTTCTCATGCAAAAATATTCAATGATTAAATTGTTGACGAGAAATGCCATAGAAAATGCAATAGCATTTCCTATAGCATTTCTTTATTTTACATTATTTACAACCTTAAATTTCGAACCAATTGAAAAAATAATGATTTTATGGCTTATACATTGGAATTTGAATATAACAAGAGTTCTCATGCAAAAATATGCAAGGATTAAATTGTTGATGAGAAATGCCATAGGAAATGCTATAGTATTTCCTATAGAATTTCTTTATTTTACATTTTTCACAACCTTAAATTTCAAAATAATTGAAAAATAATAATTTTAAAGCTTATACATTGGAATTTGAATATAACAAGAGTTCTCATGGAAAAATATGCAAGGATTAAATTGTTGACGAAAAATGCCATAGGAAATGCTAGCATTTCATATAGCATTTCTTTATTTTATATTGTTTACGACCTAAAATTTCGAACCAATTGAAAAAATAATGATTTTAGGGCTTATACATTGGAATTTGAATATAACAAGAGTTCTCATGAAAAAATATGCAAGGATTAAATTGTTGACGAGAAATGCCATAGGAAATGCTATAACATTTCCTATAGCATTTCTTTATTTGACATTTTTTACAACCTTAAATTTCGAACTAATTGAGAAAATAATAATTTTAGGGCTTATACATTGGAATTTGAATATAACAAGAGTTCTCATGCCAAAATATGCAAGGATTAAATTGTTGACGAGAAATGCCATAGGAAATGCTATAGCATTTCCTATAGCATTTCTTTATTTTACATTTTTACAACCTTAAATTTTGAACCAATTGAAAAAATAATGATTTTAGGGCTTATACATTGGAGTTTGAATATAACAAGAGTTCTCATGAAAAAATATGCAAGGATTAAATTGTTGACGAGAAATGCCATAGGAAATGCTATAGAATTTCCTAAAGAATTTCTTTATTTTACATTATTACAACCTTAAATTTCGAACCAATTGAAAAAATAATGATTTTAGGGCTTATACATTGGAATTTAAATATATCAAGAGTTCTCATGCAAAAATATGCAAGGATTAAATTGTTGACGAGAATTGCCATAGGAAATGCTATAGCATTTCCTATAGCATTTCTTTATTATACATTTTTTACAACCTTAAATTTCAAACCAATTGAAAAAATAATGATTTTAGGGCTTATAAATTGGAATTTTAATATTACAAGCGTTCTCATGCAAAAATATGCAAGGCTTAAATTGTTGACGAGAAATGCCATAGGAAATGCTATAGCATTTCCTATAGAATTTCTTTATTTTACATTGTTTATGACCTAAAATTCGAACCAATTGAAAAAATAATGATTTTAGGGCTTATACATTGGAATTTGAATATAACAAGAGTTCTCATGCAAAAATATGCAAGGATTAAATTGTTGACGAGAAATGCCATAGGAAATGCTATAGTATTTCCTATAGCATTTCTTTATTTTACATTGTTTACAACCTTAAATTTTGAACCAATTGAAAAAATAATGATTTTAGGGCTTATATATTGGAATTTGAATATAACAAGAGTTCTCATTCAAAAATATGCAAGGGTTAAATTGTTGACGAGGAATGCCATAGGAAATGCTATAGCATTTACTATAGCATTTCTTTATTTTACAACCTTAAATTTCGAACCAATTGAAAAAATAATGATTTTAGGGCCTCTACATTGGAATTTGAATATAACAAGAGTTCTCATGAAAAAATATGCAAGGATTAAATTGTTGGCGAGAAATGCCATAGGAAATGCTATAGAATTTTCTATAGAATTTCTTTATTTTACATTTTTTACAACCTTAAATTTCGAACCAATTGAAAAAATAATGATTTTAGGGCTTATACATTAGAATTTGAATATAACAAGAGTTCTCATGCAAAAATATGCAAGGATTAAATTGTTGACGAGAAATGCCATAGGAAATGCTAGCATTTCCTATAGCATTTCTTTATTTTACATTGTTTACGACCTAAAATTTCGAACCAATTAATAAAAAAAGGATTTTAAAGCTTATACATTGGAATTTGAATATAACAAGAGTTCTCATGCCAAAATATGCAAGGATTAAATTGTTGACGAGAAATGCCATAGGAAATGCTATAGCATTTCCTATAGCATTTCTTTATTTTACATTTTTACAACCTTAAATTTTGAACCAATTGAAAAAATAATGATTTTAGGGCTTATACATTGGAGTTTGAATATAACAAGAGTTCTCATGAAAAAATATGCAAGGATTAAATTGTTGACGAGAAATGCCATAGGAAATGCTATAGAATTTCCTAAAGAATTTCTTTATTTTACATTATTACAACCTTAAATTTCGAACCAATTGAAAAAATAATGATTTTAGGGCTTATACATTGGAATTTAAATATATCAAGAGTTCTCATGCAAAAATATGCAAGGATTAAATTGTTGACGAGAATTGCCATAGGAAATGCTATAGCATTTCCTATAGCATTTCTTTATTATACATTTTTTACAACCTTAAATTTCAAACCAATTGAAAAAATAATGATTTTAGGGCTTATAAATTGGAATTTTAATATTACAAGCGTTCTCATGCAAAAATATGCAAGGCTTAAATTGTTGACGAGAAATGCCATAGGAAATGCTATAGCATTTCCTATAGAATTTCTTTATTTTACATTGTTTATGACCTAAAATTCGAACCAATTGAAAAAATAATGATTTTAGGGCTTATACATTGGAATTTGAATATAACAAGAGTTCTCATGCAAAAATATGCAAGGATTAAATTGTTGACGAGAAATGCCATAGGAAATGCTATAGTATTTCCTATAGCATTTCTTTATTTTACATTGTTTACAACCTTAAATTTTGAACCAATTGAAAAAATAATGATTTTAGGGCTTATATATTGGAATTTGAATATAACAAGAGTTCTCATTCAAAAATATGCAAGGGTTAAATTGTTGACGAGGAATGCCATAGGAAATGCTATAGCATTTACTATAGCATTTCTTTATTTTACAACCTTAAATTTCGAACCAATTGAAAAAATAATGATTTTAGGGCCTCTACATTGGAATTTGAATATAACAAGAGTTCTCATGAAAAAATATGCAAGGATTAAATTGTTGGCGAGAAATGCCATAGGAAATGCTATAGAATTTTCTATAGAATTTCTTTATTTTACATTTTTTACAACCTTAAATTTCGAACCAATTGAAAAAATAATGATTTTAGGGCTTATACATTAGAATTTGAATATAACAAGAGTTCTCATGCAAAAATATGCAAGGATTAAATTGTTGACGAGAAATGCCATAGGAAATGCTAGCATTTCCTATAGCATTTCTTTATTTTACATTGTTTACGACCTAAAATTTCGAACCAATTGATAAAAAAAGGATTTTAAAGCTTATACATTGGAATTTGAATATAACAAGAGTTCTCATGCCAAAATATGCAAGGATTAAATTGTTGACGAGAAATAGCATTTCCTATAGCATTTCTTTATTTTACATTTTTACAACCTTAAATTTTGAACCAATTGAAAAAATAATGATTTTAGGGCTTATACATTGGAGTTTGAATATAACAAGAGTTCTCATGAAAAAATATGCAAGGATTAAATTGTTGACGAGAAATGCCATAGGAAATGCTATAGAATTTCCTAAAGAATTTCTTTATTTTACATTATTACAACCTTAAATTTCGAACCAATTGAAAAAATAATGATTTTAGGGCTTATACATTGGAATTTAAATATATCAAGAGTTCTCATGCAAAAATATGCAAGGATTAAATTGTTGACGAGAATTGCCATAGGAAATGCTATAGCATTTCCTATAGCATTTCTTTATTATACATTTTTTACAACCTTAAATTTCAAACCAATTGAAAAAATAATGATTTTAGGGCTTATAAATTGGAATTTTAATATTACAAGCGTTCTCATGCAAAAATATGCAAGGCTTAAATTGTTGACGAGAAATGCCATAGGAAATGCTATAGCATTTCCTATAGCATTTCTTTATTTTACATTGTTTATGACCTAAAATTCGAACCAATTGAAAAAATAATGATTTTAGGGCTTATACATTGGAATTTGAATATAACAAGAGTTCTCATGCAAAAATATGCAAGGATTAAATTGTTGACGAGAAATGCCATAGGAAATGCTATAGTATTTCCTATAGCATTTCCTTATTTTACATTGTTTACAACCTTAAATTTTGAACCAATTGAAAAAATAATGATTTTAGGGCTTATATATTGGAATTTGAATATAACAAGAGTTCTCATTCAAAAATATGCAAGGGTTAAATTGTTGACGAGGAATGCCATAGGAAATGCTATAGCATTTACTATAGCATTTCTTTATTTTACAACCTTAAATTTCGAACCAATTGAAAAAATAATGATTTTAGGGCCTCTACATTGGAATTTGAATATAACAAGAGTTCTCATGAAAAAATATGCAAGGATTAAATTGTTGGCGAGAAATGCCATAGGAAATGCTATAGAATTTTCTATAGAATTTCTTTATTTTACATTTTTTACAACCTTAAATTTCGAACCAATTGAAAAAATAATGATTTTAGGGCTTATACATTAGAATTTGAATATAACAAGAGTTCTCATGCAAAAATATGCAAGGATTAAATTGTTGACGAGAAATGCCATAGGAAATGCTAGCATTTCCTATAGCAATTCTTTATTTTACATTGTTTACGACCTAAAATTTCGAACCAATTGATAAAAAAAGGATTTTAGGGCTTACACATTGGAATTTGAATATAACAAGAGTTCTCATGCAAAAATATGCAAGGATTAAATTGTTGACGAGAAATGCCATAGGAAATGCTAGTATTTCCTATAGCAATTCTTTATTTTACATTGTTTACGACCTAAAATTCGAACCAATTGAAAAAATAATGATTTTAGGGCTTATACATTGGAATTTGAATATAACAAAAGTTCTCGTGCAAAAATATGCAATAATTAAGTTGTTGACGAGAAATGCCATAGGAAATGCTATAGCATTTCCTATAGCATTTCTTTATTTTACATTTTTTACAACCTTAAATTTCGAACCAATTGAAAAAATAATTATTTTAGGGCTTATAAATTGGAGTTTGAATATAACAAGAGTTCTCATGAAAAAATATGCAAGGATTAAATTGTTGACGAGAAATTCCATAGGAAATGCTATAGAATTTCCTATAGAATTTCTTTATTTTAGATTTTTACAACCTTAAATTTCGAACCAATTGAAAAAATAATGATTTTAGGGCTTATAATTGGAATTTGAATATAACAAGAGTTCTCATGCAAAAATATGCAAGGATTAAATTGTTGACAAGAAATGCCATAGGAAATGCTATAGCATTTCCTATAGCATTTCTTTATTTTACATTTTTTACAACCTTAAATTTCAAATCAATTGAAAAAATAATGATTTTAGGGCTTATACATTGGAATTTTAATATTACAAACGTTCTCATGCAAAAATATGCAAGGATTAAATTGTTGGCGAGAAAAGCCATAGGAAATGCTATAACATTTCCTATAGCATTTCTTTATTTTACATTGTTTACGACCTAAAATTCGAACCAATTTAAAAAATAATGATTTTAGGGCATATACATTGGAATTTGAATATAACAAGAGTTCTCATGCAAAAATATGCAAGGATTAAATTGTTGGCGAGGAATGCCATAGGAAATGCTATAGCATTTCCTATAGCATTTCTTTATTTTACATTTTTACAACCTTAAATTTTGAACCAATTGAAAAAATAATGATTTTAGGGCTTATACATTGGAGTTTGAATATAACAAGAGTTCTCATGAAAAAATATGCAAGGATTAAATTGTTGACGAGAAATGCCATAGGAAATGCTATAGAATTTCCTAAAGAATTTCTTTATTTTACATTATTACAACCTTAAATTTCGAACCAATTGAAAAAATAATGATTTTAGGGCTTATACATTGGAATTTAAATATATCAAGAGTTCTCATGCAAAAATATGCAAGGATTAAATTGTTGACGAGAATTGCCATAGGAAATGCTATAGCATTTCCTATAGCATTTCTTTATTATACATTTTTTACAACCTTAAATTTCAAACCAATTGAAAAAATAATGATTTTAGGGCTTATAAATTGGAATTTTAATATTACAAGCGTTCTCATGCAAAAATATGCAAGGCTTAAATTGTTGACGAGAAATGCCATAGGAAATGCTATAGCATTTCCTATAGAATTTCTTTATTTTACATTGTTTATGACCTAAAATTCGAACCAATTGAAAAAATAATGATTTTAGGGCTTATACATTGGAATTTGAATATAACAAGAGTTCTCATGCAAAAATATGCAAGGATTAAATTGTTGACGAGAAATGCCATAGGAAATGCTATAGTATTTCCTATAGCATTTCTTTATTTTACATTGTTTACAACCTTAAATTTTGAACCAATTGAAAAAATAATGATTTTAGGGCTTATATATTGGAATTTGAATATAACAAGAGTTCTCATTCAAAAATATGCAAGGGTTAAATTGTTGACGAGGAATGCCATAGGAAATGCTATAGCATTTACTATAGCATTTCTTTATTTTACAACCTTAAATTTCGAACCAATTGAAAAAATAATGATTTTAGGGCCTCTACATTGGAATTTGAATATAACAAGAGTTCTCATGAAAAAATATGCAAGGATTAAATTGTTGGCGAGAAATGCCATAGGAAATGCTATAGAATTTTCTATAGAATTTCTTTATTTTACATTTTTTACAACCTTAAATTTCGAACCAATTGAAAAAATAATGATTTTAGGGCTTATACATTAGAATTTGAATATAACAAGAGTTCTCATGCAAAAATATGCAAGGATTAAATTGTTGACGAGAAATGCCATAGGAAATGCTAGCATTTCCTATAGCATTTCTTTATTTTACATTGTTTACGACCTAAAATTTCGAACCAATTGATAAAAAAAGGATTTTAAAGCTTATACATTGGAGTTTGAATATAACAAGAGTTCTCATGAAAAAATATGCAAGGATTAAATTGTTGACGAGAAATGCCATAGGAAATGCTATAGAATTTCCTAAAGAATTTCTTTATTTTACATTATTACAACCTTAAATTTCGAACCAATTGAAAAAATAATGATTTTAGGGCTTATACATTGGAATTTAAATATATCAAGAGTTCTCATGCAAAAATATGCAAGGATTAAATTGTTGACGAGAATTGCCATAGGAAATGCTATAGCATTTCCTATAGCATTTCTTTATTATACATTTTTTACAACCTTAAATTTCAAACCAATTGAAAAAATAATGATTTTAGGGCTTATAAATTGGAATTTTAATATTACAAGCGTTCTCATGCAAAAATATGCAAGGCTTAAATTGTTGACGAGAAATGCCATAGGAAATGCTATAGCATTTCCTATAGCATTTCTTTATTTTACATTGTTTATGACCTAAAATTCGAACCAATTGAAAAAATAATGATTTTAGGGCTTATACATTGGAATTTGAATATAACAAGAGTTCTCATGCAAAAATATGCAAGGATTAAATTGTTGACGAGAAATGCCATAGGAAATGCTATAGTATTTCCTATAGCATTTCTTTATTTTACATTGTTTACAACCTTAAATTTTGAACCAATTGAAAAAATAATGATTTTAGGGCTTATATATTGGAATTTGAATATAACAAGAGTTCTCATTCAAAAATATGCAAGGGTTAAATTGTTGACGAGGAATGCCATAGGAAATGCTATAGCATTTACTATAGCATTTCTTTATTTTACAACCTTAAATTTCGAACCAATTGAAAAAATAATGATTTTAGGGCCTCTACATTGGAATTTGAATATAACAAGAGTTCTCATGAAAAAATATGCAAGGATTAAATTGTTGGCGAGAAATGCCATAGGAAATGCTATAGAATTTTCTATAGAATTTCTTTATTTTACATTTTTTACAACCTTAAATTTCGAACCAATTGAAAAAATAATGATTTTAGGGCTTATACATTAGAATTTGAATATAACAAGAGTTCTCATGCAAAAATATGCAAGGATTAAATTGTTGACGAGAAATGCCATAGGAAATGCTAGCATTTCCTATAGCATTTCTTTATTTTACATTGTTTACGACCTAAAATTTCGAACCAATTGATAAAAAAAGGATTTTAGGGCTTACACATTGGAATTTGAATATAACAAGAGTTCTCATGCAAAAATATGCAAGGATTAAATTGTTGACGAGAAATGCCATAGGAAATGCTAGTATTTCCTATAGCAATTCTTTATTTTACATTGTTTACGACCTAAAATTCGAACCAATTGAAAAAATAATGATTTTAGGGCTTATACATTGGAATTTGAATATAACAAAAGTTCTCATGCAAAAATATGCAATAATTAAGTTGTTGACGAGAAATGCCATAGGAAATGCTATAGCATTTCCTATAGCATTTCTTTATTTTACATTTTTTACAACCTTAAATTTCGAACCAATTGAAAAAATAATTATTTTAGGGCTTATAAATTGGAGTTTGAATATAACAAGAGTTCTCATGAAAAAATATGCAAGGATTAAATTGTTGACGAGAAATTCCATAGGAAATGCTATAGAATTTCCTATAGAATTTCTTTATTTTAGATTTTTACAACCTTAAATTTCGAACCAATTGAAAAAATAATGATTTTAGGGCTTATAATTGGAATTTGAATATAACAAGAGTTCTCATGCAAAAATATGCAAGGATTAAATTGTTGACAAGAAATGCCATAGGAAATGCTATAGCATTTCCTATAGCATTTCTTTATTTTACATTTTTTACAACCTTAAATTTCAAATCAATTGAAAAAATAATGATTTTAGGGCTTATACATTGGAATTTTAATATTACAAACGTTCTCATGCAAAAATATGCAAGGATTAAATTGTTGGCGAGAAAAGCCATAGGAAATGCTATAACATTTCCTATAGCATTTCTTTATTTTACATTGTTTACGACCTAAAATTCGAACCAATTTAAAAAATAATGATTTTAGGGCATATACATTGGAATTTGAATATAACAAGAGTTCTCATGCAAAAATATGCAAGGATTAAATTGTTGGCGAGGAATGCCATAGGAAATGCTATAGCATTTCCTATAGCATTTCTTTATTTTACATTTGTTTACAACCTTAAATTTCGAACCAATTGAAAAAATAATTATTTTAGGGCCTATACATTGGAATTTGAATATAACAAGAGTTCTCATGAAAAAATATGCAAGGATTAAATTGTTGGCGAGAAATGCCATAGGAAATGCTATAGAATTTCCTATAGAAATTCTTTATTTAACATTTTTTACAACCTTAAATTTCGAACCAATTGAAAAAATAATGATTTTAGGGCTTATACATTGGAATTTGAATATAACAAGAGTTCTAATGCAAAAATATGCAAGGATTAGATTGTTGACGAGAAATGCCATAGGAAATGCTAGCATTTCCTATAGCATTTCTTTATTTTACATTGTTTACGACCTAAAATTTCGAACCAATTGAAAAAATAATGATTTTAGGGCTTATACATTGGAATTTGAATATAACAAGAGTTCTCATGCAAAATTATGCAAGGATTAAATTGTTGACGAGAAATGCTATAGGAAATGCTATTGCATTTCCTATAGCATTTCTTTATTTTACATTGTTTACGACCTAAAATTCGAACCAATTGAAAAAATAATGATTTTAGGGCTTATACATTGGAATTTGAATATAACAGGAGTTCTCATGCAAAAATATGCAAGGATTAAATTGTGGACAAGGAATGCCATAGGAAATGCTATAGCATTTCCTATAGCATTTCTTTATTTTACATTTTTTTACAACCTTAAATTTCTAACCTATTGAAAAAATAATGATTTTAGGGCTTATACATTGGAATTTGAATATAACAAGAGTTCTCATGAAAAAATATGCAAGGATTAAATTGTTGACGAGAAATGCCATAGGAAATGCTATAGAATTTCCTATATAATTTCTTTATTTTAGATTTTTACAACCTTAAATTTCGAACCAATTGAGAAAATAATAATTTTAGGGCTTATACATTGGAATTTGAATATAACAAGAGTTCTCACGCAAAAATATGCATGGATTAAATTGTTGACGAGAAATGCCATAGGAAATGGTATAGAATTTCCTATAGAATTTCTTTATTTTACATTTTTTACAACCTTAAATTTCGAACCAATTGAAAAAATAATGATTTTAGGGCTTATACATTGGAATTTGAATATAACAAGAGTTCTCATGCAAAAATATGCATAGATTAAATAGTTGACGAGAAAGGCCATAGGAAATGCTATAGCATTTCCTATAGCATTTCTTTATTTTACATTTTTCACAACCTTAAATTTCAAACCAATTGAAAAAATAATGATTTTAAAGCTTATACATTGGAATTTGAATATAACAAGAGTTCTCATGAAAAATATGCAAGGATTAAATTGTTGACGAGAAATGCCATAGGAAATGCTATAACATTTCCTATAGAATTTCTTTATTTTACATTGTTTACGACCTAAAATTCGAACCAATTGAAAAAATAATGATTTTAGGGCTTATACATTGGAATTTGAATATAACAGGAGTTCTCATGCTAAAATATGCAAGGATTAAATTGTTGACGAGGAATGCCATAGGAAATGCTATAGCATTTCCTATAGCATTTCTTTATTTTCCATTTTTTTACAACCTTAAATTTCTAACCAATTTAAAAAATAATGATTTTAGGGCTTATACATTGGAATTTGAATAAAACAAGAGTTCTCATGCAAAAATATGCAAGGATTAGATTGTTGACGAGAAATGCCATAGGAAATGCTAGCATTTCCTATAGCATTTCTTTATTTTACATTGTTTACGACCTAAAATTTCAAACCAATTGAAAAAATAATGATTTTAGGGCGTATACATTGGAATTTGAATATAACAAGAGTTCTCATGCAAAAATATGCAAGGATTAAATTGTTGACGAGGAATGCCATAGGAAATGCTACAGTATTTCCTATAGCATTTCTTTATTTTTCATTTTTTTACAACCTTAAATTTCGAACCAATTGAAAAAATAATGATTTTAGGGCTTATACATTGGAATTTTAATATTACAAGCGTTCTCATGCAAAAATATGCAAGGATTAAATTGTTGACGTGAAATTTCATAGAAAATTCTATAGCATTTCCTATAGCATTTCTTTATTTTACATTTTTTACAAACTTAAATTTCGAACCAATTGAAAAAATGATTATTTTAGGGCTTATACGTTGGAATTTGAATATAACTAGAGTTCTCATGCATAAATATGCAAGGATTAAATTGTTGACGAGAAATGCCATAGGAAATGCTATAGCATTACCTATAGCATTTCTTTATTTTACATTTTTTACAACCTTAAATTTCGAACCAATTGAAAAAATAATGATTTTAGGGCTTATACATTGGAATTTTAATATTACAAACGTTCTCATGCAAAAATATGCAAGGATTAAATTGTTGACGAGAAATGCCATAGGAAATGCTATAGCATTTCCTATAGCATTTCTTTATTTTACATTGTTTACGACCTAAAATTCAAACCAATTGAAAAAATAATGATTATAGGGCTTATACATTGGAATTTGAATATAACAGGAGTACTCATGCTAAAACATGCAAGGATTAAATTGTTGACGAGGAATGCCATAGGAAATGCTATAGTATTTCCTATAGCATTTCTTTATTTTCCATTTTTTTACAACCTTAAATTTCGAACCAATTGAAAAAATAATGATTTTAGGGCTTATATTTTGGAATTTGAATATAACAAGAGTTCTCATGGAAAAAAATGCAAGGATTAAATTGTTGAGGAGAAATGCCATACGAAATGCTATAGTATTTCCTATAACATTTCTTTATTTGACATTTTTTACAACCTTAAATATCGAACCAATTGAAAAAAATAATGATTTTAGGGCTTATACATTAGAATTTGAATATAACAAGAGTTTTCATGCAAAAATATGCAAGGAATAAACTGTTGACGACAAATGCCATACGAAATGCTATAGCATTTCCTATAGCATTTCTTTATTTGACATTTTTTACAACCTTTAACATCAAAGCAATTGAAAAAATAATTATTTTAGGGCTTATACATTGGAATTTGAATATAACAAGAGTTCTCATGCAAAAATATGCAAGGATTTAATTGTTGACGAGAAACGCCATAGGAAATGCTATAGCATTTCCTATAGCATTTCTTTATTTGACATTTTTTACAACCTTAAATTTCGAACCAATTGAAAAAAAAATGATTTTAGGGCTTGTACATTGGAATTTGAATATAACAAGAGTTCTCATGCAAAAATATGCAAGGATTAAATTGTTGACGAGAAATGCCATAGGAAATGCTATAGCATTTCCTATAGAATTTCTTTATTTTACATTATTTACAACCTTAAATTTCGAACCAATTGAAAAAATAATGATTTTAGGGCTTATACATTGGAATTTGAATATAACAAGAGTTCTCATGCAAAAAAATATGCAAGGATTAAATTGTTGACAAGGAATGCCATAGGAAATGCTATAGTATTTCCTATAGCATTTCTTTATTTTTCATTTTTTTACAACCTTAAATTTCGAACCAATTGAAAAAATAATTATTTTAGGGCTTATACATTGGAATTTTAATATTACAAGCGTTCTCATGCCAAAATATGCAAGGATTAAATTGTAGACGTGAAATTTCATAGAAAATTCTATAGCATTTCCTATAGCATTTGTTTATTTTACATTGTTTACGACCTAAAAGTCTAACCAATTGAAAAAATAATTATTTTAGGACTTATACATTGGAATTTGAACATAACAATAGTTATCATGCCAAAATATGCAAGGATTAAATTGTTGACGACAAATGCCATACGAAATGCTATAGCATTTCCTATAGCATTTCTTTATTTTACATTTTTTACAACCTTAAATTTCGAACCAATTGAAAAAATAATGATTTTAGTGCTTATACATAGGAATTTGAATATAACAAGAGTTCCCATGCAAAAATATGCAAGGATGAAATTGTTGACGAGAAATGCCATAGGAAATGCTATAGAATTTCCTATAGAATTTCTTTATTTTACATTTTTTACAACCTTAAATTTCGAACCAATTGAAAAATGATTATTTTAGGGCTTATACGTTGGAATTTGAATATAACTAGAGTTCTCATGCATAAATATGCAAGGATTAAATTGTTGACGAGAAATGCCATAGGAAATGCTATAGCATTTCCTATAACATTTCTTTATTTTACATTTTTTACAACCTTAAATTTCAAGCCAATTGAAAAAATAATGATTTTTGGGCTTATACATTGGAATTTTAATATTACAAACGTTCTCATGCAAAAATATGCAAGGATTAAATTGTTGACGTGAAATGCCATAGGAAATGCTATAGCATTTCCTATAGCATTTCTTTATTTTACATTGTTTACGACCTAAAATTCAAACCAATTGAAAAAATAATGATTTTAGGGCTTATACATTGGAATTTGAATATAACAGGAGTTCTTATGCTAAAATATGCAAGGATTAAATTGTTGACGAGGAATGCCATAGGAAATGCTATAGTATTTCCTATAGAATTTCTTTATTTTCCATTTTTTTACAACCTTAAATTTCGAACCAATTGAAAAAATAATGATTTTAGGGCTTATACATTGGAAATTGAATATAACAAGAGTTCTCATGCAAAAAAATGCAAGGATTAAATTGTTGACGAGAAATGCCATACGAAATGCTATAGCATTTTCTATAGCATTTCTTTATTTGACATTTTTTACAACCTTAAATTTCGAACCAATTGAAAAAAATTATGATTTTAGGGCTTATACATTGGAATTTGAATATAACAAGAGTTTTCATGCAAAAATATGCAAGGAATAAACTGTTGACGACAAATGCCATACGAAATGCTATAGCATTTCCTATAGCATTTCTTTATTTGACATTTTTTACAACCTTTAACTTCAAAACAATTGAAAAAATAATTATTTTAGGGCTTATACATTGGAATTTGAATATAACAAGAGTTCTCATGCAAAAATATGCAAGGATTTAATTGTTGACGAGAAACGCCATAGGAAATGCTATAGCATTTCCTATAGCATTTCTTTATTTGACATTTTTTACAACCTTAAATTTTGAACCAATTGAAAAAAAAATGATTTTAGGGCTTGTACATTGGAATTTGAATATAACAAGAGTTCTCATGCAAAAATATGCAAGGATTAAATTGTTGACGAGAAATGCCATAGGAAATGCTATAGCATTTCCTATAGAATTTCTTTATTTTACATTATTTACAACCTTAAATTTCGAACCAATTGAAAAAATAATGATTTTAGGGCTTATACATTGGAATTTGAATATAACAAGAGTTCTCATGCAAAAAAATATGCAAGGATTAAATTGTTGACGAGGAATGCCATAGGAAATGCTATAGTATTTCCTATAGCATTTCTTTATTTTTCATTTTTTTACAACCTTAAATTTCGAACCAATTGAAAAAATAATTATTTTAGGGCTTATACATTGGAATTTTAATATTACAAGCGTTCTCATGCAAAAATATGCAAGGATTAAATTGTTGACGTGAAATTTCATAGAAAATTCTATAGCATTTCCTATAGCATTTGTTTATTTTACATTGTTTACGACCTAAAAGTCTAACCAATTGAAAAAATAATTATTTTAGGACTTATACATTGGAATTTGAACATAACAATAGTTCTCATGCCAAATATGCAAGGATTAAATTGTTGACGACAAATGCCATACGAAATGCTATAGCATTTCCTATAGCATTTTTTTATTTTACATTTTTACAACCTTAAATTTCGAACCAATTGAAAAAATAATTATTTTAGGGCTTATACATAGGAATTTGAATATAACAAGAGTTCCCATGCAAAAATATGCAAGGATGAAATTGTTGACGAGAAATGCCATAGGAAATGCTATATAATTTCCTATAGAATTTCTTTATTTTACATTTTTTACAACCTTAAATTTCGAACCAATTGAAAAATGATTATTTTAGGGCTTATACGTTGGAATTTGAATATAACTAGAGTTCTCATGCATAAATATGCAAGGATTAAATTGTTGACGAGAAATGCCATAGGAAATGCTATAGCATTTCCTATAACATTTCTTTATTTTACATTTTTTACAACCTTAAACTTCAAGCCAATTGAAAAAATAATGATTTTTGGGCTTATACAATGGAATTTTAATATTACAAACGTTCTCATGCAAAAATATGCAAGGATTAAATTGTTGACGTGAAATGCCATAGGAAATGCTATAGCATTTCCTATAGCATTTCTTTATTTTACATTGTTTACGACCTAAAATTCAAACCAATTGAAAAAATAATGATTTTAGGGCTTATACATTGGAATTTGAATATAACAGGAGTTCTTATGCTAAATTATGCAAGGATTAAATTGTTGACGAGGAATGCCATAGGAAATGCTATAGTATTTCCTATAGAATTTCTTTATTTTCCATTTTTTTACAACCTTAAATTTCGAACCAATTGAAAAAATAATGATTTTAGGGCTTATACATTGGAAATTGAATATAACAAGAGTTCTCATGCAAAAAAATGCAAGGATTAAATTGTTGACGAGAAATGCCATACGAAATGCTATAGCATTTTCTATAGCATTTCTTTATTTGACATTTTTTACAACCTTAAATTTCGAACCAATTGAAAAAAATTATGATTTTAGGGCTTATACATTGGAATTTGAATATAACAAGAGTTTTCATGCAAAAATATGCAAGGAATAAACTGTTGACGAGAAATGCCATACGAAATGCTATAGCATTTGCTATAGCATTTATTTATTTGACATTTTTTACAGCCTTAAACTTCAAACCAATTGAAAAAATAATGATTTTAGGGCTTATACATTGGAATTTGAATATAACAAGAGTTTTCATGCAAAAATATGCAAGGATTAAATTGTTGACGAGAAATTCCATAGGAAATGCTATAGAATTTCCTATAGAATTTCTTTATTTTCCATTTTTTTACAACCTTAAATTTCGAACCAATTAAAAAAATAATGATTTTAGGGCTTATACATTGGAATTTTAATATTACAAGCGTTCTCATGCAAAAATATGCAAGGATTAAATTGTTGACGTGAAATTTCATAGAAAATTCTATTGCATTTCCTATAGCATTTCTTTATTTTCCATTTTTTTACAACCTTAAATTTCGAACAAATTGAAAAAATAATGATTTTAGGGCTTATACATTGGAATTTTAATATTACAAGCGTTCTCATGCAAAAATATGCAAGGATTAAATTGTTGATGTGAAATTTCATAGAAAATTCTATAGCATTTCCTATAGCATTTCTTTATTTTACATTGTTTACGACCTTAAATTTCGAACCAATTGAAAAAATAATGATTTTAGGGCTTATACATTGGAATTTTAATATTACAAGCGTTCTCATGCAAAAATATGCAAGGATTAAATGGTTGACGAGAAATGCCATAGGAAATGCTATAGCATTTCCTATAACATTTCTTTATTTTACATTTTTTACAACCTTAAATTTCGAACCAATTGAAAAAATAATGATTTTAGGGCTTATATATTGGAATTTGAATATTACAAGCGTTCTAATGCAAAAATATGCAAGGATTAAATTATTGACGAGAAATGCCATAGGAAATGCTATTGCATTTCCTATAGCATTTCTTTATTTTACATTTTTTACAACCTTAAATTTCGAACCAATTGAAAAAAAAATGATTTTAGGGCTTATACATTAGAATTTTAATATTACAAGCGTTCTCAAGCAAAAATAAGCAAGGATTAAATTGTTGACGTGAAATTTCATAGGAAATGCTATAGCATTTCCTATAGCATTTCTTTATTTTACATTGTTTACGACCAAAAATTTCGAACCAATAGAAAAAATAATGATTTTAGGGCTTATACATTGGAATTTGAATAAAAAAAGAGTTCTCATGCAAAAATATGCAAGGATTAAATTGTTGACGAGAAACGCCATAGGAAATTCTATAGCATTTCCTATAGCATTTCTTTATTTGACATTTTTTACAACCTTAAATTTCGAACCAATTAAAAAAATAATGATTTTAGGGATTATACATTGGAATTTGAATATAACAAGAGTTCTCATGCCAAAATATGCAAGGATTAAATTGGTGACGAGAAATGCCATAGGAAATGCTATAGAACTTCCTATAGAATTTCTTTATTTTACATTTTTTACAACCTTAAATTTCGAACCAATTGAAAAAATAATGATTTTAGGGCTTTTACATTGGAATTTGAATATAATCAGAATTCTCATGCAAAAATATGCAAGGATTAAATTGTTGACGAGAAATGCCATACGAAATGCTATAACATTTCCTATAGCATTTCTTTATTTGATAATTTTTACAACATTAAATTTCGAACCAATTGAAAAAATAATGATTTTAGGGCTTATACATTGGAAATTGAATATAAGAAGAGTTCTCATGCAAAAATATGCAAGGCTTAAATGGTTGACGAGAAATGCCATAGGAAATGCTTTCCTATAGCATTTCTTTATTTTACATTGTTTACGACCTTAAATTTCAAACCAATTGAAAAAATAATGATTTTAGGGATTATACATTGGAATTTGAATATTACAAGCGTTCTCATGCAAAAATATGCAAAGATTAAATTGTTGACGAGAAATGCCATAGGAAATGCTATAGCATTTCCTATAGCATTTCTTTATTTTACATTTTTTACAACCTTAAATTTCGAACCAATTGAAAAAATAATGATTTTAGGGCTTATACATTGGAATTTTAATATTACAAGCGTTCTCATGCAAAACTATGCAAGGATTAAATTGTTGACGAGAAATGTCATAGGAAATGCTAGCATTTCCTATCGCATTTCTTTATTTTACATTGTTTACGACCTAAAATTCGAACCAATTGAAAAAATAAGGATTTTAGGGCTTATACATTGGAATTTGAATAAAACAAGAGTTCTCCTGCAAAAATATTCAAGGATTAAATTGTTGACGAGAAACGCCATAGGAAATGCTATAGCATTTCATATAGCATTTCTTTATTTGACATTTTTTACAACCTTAAATTTCGAACCAATTAAAAAAATAATGATTTTAGGGCTTATACATTGGAATTTGAATTTAACAAGAGTTTTCATGCCAAAATATGCAAGTATTAAATTGGTGACGAGAAATGCCATAGGAAATGCTATAGAACTTCCTAAAGAATTTCTTTATTTTACATTTTTTACAACCTTAAATTTCGAACCAATTGAAAAAATAATGATTTTAGGGCTTATACATTGGAATTTGAATATTACAAGCGTTCTAATGCAAAAATATGCAAGGATTAAATTATTGACGAGAAATGCCATAGGAAATGCTATTGCATTTCCTATAGCATTTCTTTATTTTACATTTTTTACAACCTTAAATTTCGAACCAATTGAAAAAAAAATAGCATTTCATTATTTTACATTTTTTACAACCTTAAATTTCGAAACAATTGAAAAAATAATGATTTTAAAGATTATACATTGGAATTTGAATATAACAAGAGTTCTCATGCAAAAATATGCAAGGATTAAATTGTTGACGAGAAATGCCATAGGAAATGCTATAGCATTTCCTATAGCATTTCATTATTTTACATTTTTTACAACCTTAAATTTCGAACCAATTGAAAAAATAATGATTTTAGGGATTATACATTGGAATGTTAATATAACAAGAGTTCTCATGCAAAAATATGCAAGGATTAAGTTGTTAACGAGAAATGCCATAGGAAATAGCATTTCCTATAGCATTTCTTTATTTTACATTGTTTACGACCTAAAATTTCGAACCAATTAAAAAAATATTGATTTTAGGGCTTATACATTGGAATTTGAATATAACAAGAGTTCTCATGCAAAACTATGCAAGGATTAAATTGTTGAGGAGAAATTCCATAGGAAATGCTATAGCATTTCGTATAACATTTCTTTATTTGAAATTTTTTACAACCTTAAATTTCGAACCAATTGAAAAAATAATGATTTTAGGGCTTATACATTGGAATTTTAATATATCAAGAGTTCTCATTCAAATATATGCAAGGATTAAGTTGTAGACGAGAAATACCATAGGAAATGCTATAGCATTTCCTATAGCATTTCTTTATTTTATATTTTTTACAACCTTAAATTTCGAACCAATTGAGAAAATAATGATTTTAAAGCTTATACATTGGAATTTGAATATAACAAGAGTTCTCATGCAAAAATATGCAAAGATTAAATTGTTGACGAGAAATGCCATAGGAAATGCTATAGCATTTCCTATAGCATTTCTTTATTTTACATTTTTTACAACCTTAAATTTCGAACCAATTGAAAAAATAATGATTTTAAAGCTTATACATTGGAATTTTAATATAACAAGAGTTCTCATGCAAAAATATGCAAGGATTAAATTGTTGACGAGAAATGCCATAGGAAATGCTATAGCATTTCCTATAGCATTTCTTTATTTTACATTTTTTACAACCTTAAATTTCGAACCAATTGAAAAAATAATGATTTTAAAGCTTATACATTTGAATGTGAATATAACAAGAGTTCTCATGCAAAATAATGCAAGGATTAAATTGTTGACGAGAAATGCCATAGGAAATGCTATAGCATTTCCTATAGCATTTCTTTATTTTACATTTTTTACAACCTTAAATTTCGAACCAATTGAAAAAATAATGATTATAGGGATTATACATTGGAATGTTAATATAAAAAGAGTTCTCATGCAAAAATATGCAAGGATTAAGTTGTTGACGAGAAATGCTATAGGAAATGCTATAGCATTTCCTATAGCATTTCTTTATTTTACATTGTTTACGACCTAAAATTTCGAACCAATTGAAAAAATAATGATTTTAGGGCTTATACATTGGAATGTTAATATAACAAGAGTTCTCATGCAAAAATATGCAAGGATTAAGTTGTTGACGAGAAATGCCATAGGAAATGCTATAGCATTTCCTATAGCATTTCTTTATTTTACATTGTTTACGACCTAAAATTTTGAACCAATTGAAAAAATAATGATTTTAGGGCTTATACATTGGAATTTGAATATAACAAGAGTTCTCATGCAAAAATATGCAAGTATTAAATTGTTGACGAGAAATGCCATAGGAAATACTAAAGCATTTCCTATAGCATTTCTTTATTTGACATTTTTTACAACCTTAAATTTCGAACAATTTGAAAAATTAATGATTTTAGGTCTTATATATTGGAATTTTAATATATCAAGAGTTCTCATGCAAAAATATGCAAGGATTAAATTGTTGACGAGAAATGCCATACGAAATGCTATAGCATTTCGTATATCATTTCTCTATTTTACATTTTTTACAACCTTAAATTTCGATTTTTACAACCTTAAATTTCGAACCAATTGAAAAAATAATGATTTTAGGGCTTATAGATTGGAATTTGAACATAACAAGAGTTCCGATGCAAAAATATGCAAGGATTAAATTGTTGACGAGAAATGCCATAGGAAATGCTATAGCATTTCCTATAGCATTTCTTTATTTTACATTTTTTACAACCTTAAATTTCGAACCAATTGAAAAAATAATGATTTTAAAGATTATACATTGGAATTTGAATATAACAAGAGTTCTCATGCAAAAATATGCAAGGATTAAATTGTTGACGAGAAATGCCATAGGAAATGCTATAGCATTTCCTATAGCATTTCATTATTTTACATTTTTTACAACCTTAAATTTCGAAACAATTGAAAAAATAATGATTTTAAAGATTATACATTGGAATTTGAATATAACAAGAGTTCTCATGCAAAAATATGCAAGGATTAAATTGTTGACGAGAAATGCCATAGGAAATGCTATAGCATTTCCTATAGCATTTCATTATTTTACATTTTTTACAACCTTAAATTTCGAACCAATTGAAAAAATAATGATTTTAGGGATTATACATTGGAATGTTAATATAACAAGAGTTCTCATGCAAAAATATGCAAGGATTAAGTTGTTGACGAGAAATGCCATAGGAAATGCTATAGCATTTCCTATAGCATTTCTTTATTTTACATTGTTTACGACCTAAAATTTTGAACCAATTGAAAAAATAATTATTTTAGGGCTTATACATTGGAATTTGAATATAACAAGAGTTCTCATGCAAAAATATGCAATGATTAAATTGTTGACGAGAAATACCATAGGAAATACTAAAGCATTTCCTATAGCATTTCTTTATTTGACATTTTTTACAACCTTAAATTTCGAACAATTTGAAAAATTAATGATTTTATGGGCTTATACATTGGAATTTGAATATATCAAGAGTTCTCATGCAAAAATATGCAAGGATTAAATTGTTGACGAGAAATGCCATACGAAATGCTATAGCATTTCCTATAGCATTTCTTTATTTTACATTGTTTACGACCTAAAATTTCGAACCAATTCAAAAAATAATGATTTTAGGGCTTATACATTGGAATTTGAATATAACAAGAGTTCTCATGCAAAACTATGCAAGGATTAAATTGTTGAGGATAAATTCCATAGGAAATGCTATAGCATTTCGTATAACATTTCTTTATTTGCAATTTTTTACAACCTTAAATTTCGAACCAATTGAAAAAATAATGATTTTAGGGCTTATACATTGGAATTTTAATATATCAAGAGTTCTCATTCAAATATATGCAAGGATTAAGTTGTAGACGAGAAATACCATAGGAAATGCTATAGCATTTCCTATAGCATTTCTTTATTTTATATTTTTTACAACCTTAAATTTCGAACCAATTGAGAAAATAATGATTTTAAAGCTTATACATTGGAATTTGAATATAACAAGAGTTCTCATGCAAAAATATGCAAAGATTAAATTGTTGACGAGAAATGCCATAGGAAATGCTATAGCATTTCCTATAGCATTTCTTTATTTTACATTTTTTACAACCTTAAATTTCGAACCAATTGAAAAAATAATGATTTTAAAGCTTATACATTGGAATTTTAATATAACAAGAGTTCTCATGCAAAAATATGCAAGGATTAAATTGTTGACGAGAAATGCCATAGGAAATGCTATAGCATTTCCTATAGCATTTCTTTATTTTACATTTTTTACAACCTTAAATTTCGAACCAATTGAAAAAATAATGATTTTAAAGCTTATACATTGGAATGTGAATATAACAAGAGTTCTCATGCAAAATAATGCAAGGATTAAATTGTTGACGAGAAATGCCATAGGAAATGCTATAGCATTTCCTATAGCATTTCTTTATTTTACATTTTTTACAACCTTAAATTTCGAACCAATTGAGAAAATAATGATTATAGGGATTATACATTGGAATGTTAATATAAAAAGAGTTCTCATGCAAAAATATGCAAGGATTAAGTTGTTGACGAGAAATGCTATAGGAAATGCTATAGCATTTCCTATAGCATTTCTTTATTTTACATTGTTTACGACCTAAAATTTCGAACCAATTGAAAAAATAATGATTTTAGGGCTTATACATTGGAATGTTAATATAACAAGAGTTCTCATGCAAAAATATGCAAGGATTAAGTTGTTGACGAGAAATGCCATAGGAAATGCTATAGCATTTCCTATAGCATTTCTTTATTTTACATTGTTTACGACCTAAAATTTTGAACCAATTGAAAAAATAATGATTTTAGGGCTTATACATTGGAATTTGAATATAACAAGAGTTCTCATGCAAAAATATGCAAGTATTAAATTTTTGACGAGAAATGCCATAGGAAATACTAAAGCATTTCCTATAGCATTTCTTTATTTGACATTTTTTACAACCTTAAATTTCGAACAATTTGAAAAATTAATGATTTTAGGTCTTATATATTGGAATTTTAATATATCAAGAGTTCTCATGCAAAAATATGCAAGGATTAAATTGTTGACGAGAAATGCCATACGAAATGCTATAGCATTTCGTATATCATTTCTCTATTTTACATTTTTTACAACCTTAAATTTCGATTTTTACAACCTTAAATTTCGAACCAATTGAAAAAATAATGATTTTAGGGCTTATAGATTGGAATTTGAATATAACAAGAGTTCCGATGCAAAAATATGCAAGGATTAAATTGTTGACGAGAAATGCCATAGGAAATGCTATAGCATTTCCTATAGCATTTCTTTATTTTACATTTTTTACAACCTTAAATTTCGAACCAATTGAAAAAATAATGATTTTAAAGATTATACATTGGAATTTGAATATAACAAGAGTTCTCATGCAAAAATATGCAAGGATTAAATTGTTGACGAGAAATGCCATAGGAAATGCTATAGCATTTCCTATAGCATTTCATTATTTTACATTTTTTACAACCTTAAATTTCGAAACAATTGAAAAAATAATGATTTTAAAGATTATACATTGGAATTTGAATATAACAAGAGTTCTCATGCAAAAATATGCAAGGATTAAATTGTTGACGAGAAATGCCATAGGAAATGCTATAGCATTTCCTATAGCATTTCATTATTTTACATTTTTTACAACCTTAAATTTCGAACCAATTGAAAAAATAATGATTTTAGGGATTATACATTGGAATGTTAATATAACAAGAGTTCTCATGCAAAAATATGCAAGGATTAAGTTGTTGACGAGAAATGCCATAGGAAATGCTATAGCATTTCCTATAGCATTTCTTTATTTTACATTGTTTACGACCTAAAATTTTGAACCAATTGAAAAATAATTATTTTAGGGCTTATACATTGGAATTTGAATATAACAAGAGTTCTCATGCAAAAAAATGCAATGATTAGATTGTTGACGAGAAATACCATAGGAAATACTAAAGCATTTCCTATAGCATTTCTTTATTTGACATTTTTTACAACCTTAAATTTCGAACAATTTGAAAAATTAATGATTTTAGGGCTTATACATTGGAATTTGAATATATCAAGAGTTCTCATGCAAAAATATGCAAGGATTAAATTGTTGACGAGAAATGCCATACGAAATGCTATAGCATTTCGTATATCATTTCTTTATTTTACATTTTTTACAACCTTAAATTTTGAACCAATTGAAAAAATAATGATTTTAGGGCTTATACATTGGAATTTGAATATAACAAGAGTTCTCATGCAAAAATATGCAAGGATTAAATTGTTGACGAGAAATGCCATAGGAAATGCTATAGCATTTCCTATAGCATTTCTTTATTTTACATTTTTTACAACCTTAAATTTCGAACCAATTGAAAAAATAATGATTTTAAAGCTTATACATTGGAATTTTAATATAACAAGAGTTCTCATGCAAAATTATGCAAGGATTAAATTGTTGACGAGAAATGCCATAGGAAATGCTATAGCATTGACGAGAAATGCCATAGGAAATGCTATAGAATTTCCTATAGAATTTCTTTATTTTACATGTTTTACAACCTTAAATTTCGAACCAATTGAAAAAATAATTATTTTAGGGCTTATACATTGGAATTTGAATATAACAAGAGTTCTCATGCAAAAATATGCAAGGATTAAATTGTTGACGAGAAATGCCATAGGAAATGCTATATAGCATTTCCTATAGCATTTCTTTATTTTACATTTTTTACAACCTTAAATTTCGAACCAATTGAAAAAATAATGATTTTAAAGCATATACATTGGAATTTGAATATAACAAGAGTTCTCATGCAAAAATATGCAAGGATTAAATTGTTTACGGGAAATGCCATAGGAAATGCTATCATTTCCTATAGCATTTCTTTATTTTACATTGTTTACGACCTAAAATTTCGAACCAATAGAAAAAATAATGATTTTAGGGCTTATAATTTGGAATTTTGACTATAACAAGAGTTCTCATGCAAAAATATGCAAGGATTAAATTGTTGACGAGTAATGCCATAGGAAATGCTATAGTATTTCTTATAGCATTTCTTTATTTTACTTTTTTTACAACCTTAAATTTCGAACCAATTGAAAAAATAATGATTTTAGGGCTTTATACATTGGAATTTGAATATAACAAGAGTTCTCATGCCAAAATATGCAAGGATTAAATTGTTGACGAGAAATGCCATAGGAAATGCTATAGAATCTCCTATAGAATTTATTTATTTTACATTTTTTACTACCTTAAATTTCGAACCAATTGAAAAAATAATTATTTTAGGGCTTACACATTGGAATTTTAATATAACAAGAGTTCTCATGCAAAAATATGCAAGGATTAAATTGTTGACGAGAAATGCCATAGGAAATGCTATATCATTTCCTATAGCATTTCTTTATTTTACATTTTTTACAACCTTAAATTTCGAACCAATTGAGAAAATAATGATTTTAAAGCTTATACATTGGAATGTGAATATAACAAGAGTTCTCATGCAAAATAATGCAAGGATTAAATTGTTGACGAGAAATGCCATAGGAAATGCTATAGCATTTCCTATAGCATTTCTTTATTTTACATTTTTTACTACCTTAAATTTCGAACCAATTGAAAAAATAATGATTATAGGGATTATACATTGGAATGTTAATATAAAAAGAGTTCTCATGCAAAAATATGCAAGGATTAAGTTGTTGACGAGAAATGCTATAGGAAATGCTATAGCATTTCCTATAGCATTTCTTTATTTTACATTGTTTACGACCTAAAATTTCGAACCAATTGAAAAAATAATGATTTTAGGGCTTATACATTGGAATGTTAATATAACAAGAGTTCTCATGCAAAAATATGCAAGGATTAAGTTGTTGACGAGAAATGCCATAGGAAATGCTATAGCATTTCCTATAGCATTTCTTTATTTTACATTGTTTACGACCTAAAATTTTGAACCAATTGAAAAAATAATGATTTTAGGGCTTATACATTGGAATTTGAATATAACAAGAGTTCTCATGCAAAAATATGTAAGTATTAAATTGTTGACGAGAAATGCCATAGGAAATACTAAAGCATTTCCTATAGCATTTCTTTATTTGACATTTTTTACAACCTTAAATTTCGAACAATTTGAAAAATTAATGATTTTAGGTCTTATATATTGGAATTTTAATATATCAAGAGTTCTCATGCAAAAATATGCAAGGATTAAATTGTTGACGAGAAATGCCATACGAAATGCTATAGCATTTCGTATATCATTTCTCTATTTTACATTTTTTACAACCTTAAATTTCGATTTTTACAACCTTAAATTTCGAACCAATTGAAAAAATAATGATTTTAGGGCTTATAGATTGGAATTTGAATATAACAAGAGTTCCGATGCAAAAATATGCAAGGATTAAATTGTTGACGAGAAATGCCATAGGAAATGCTATAGCATTTCCTATAGCATTTCTTTATTTTACATTTTTTACAACCTTAAATTTCGAACCAATTGAAAAAATAATGATTTTAAAGATTATACATTGGAATTTGAATATAACAAGAGTTCTCATGCAAAAATATGCAAGGATTAAATTGTTGACGAGAAATGCCATAGGAAATGCTATAGCATTTCCTATAGCATTTCATTATTTTACATTTTTTACAACCTTAAATTTCGAAACAATTGAAAAAATAATGATTTTAAAGATTATACATTGGAATTTGAATATAACAAGAGTTCTCATGCAAAAATATGCAAGGATTAAATTGTTGACGAGAAATGCCATAGGAAATGCTATAGCATTTCCTATAGCATTTCATTATTTTACATTTTTTACAACCTTAAATTTCGAACCAATTGAAAAAATAATGATTTTAGGGATTATACATTGGAATGTTAATATAACAAGAGTTCTCATGCAAAAATATGCAAGGATTAAGTTGTTGACGAGAAATGCCATAGGAAATGCTATAGCATTTCCTATAGCATTTCTTTATTTTACATTGTTTACGACCTAAAATTTTGAACCAATTGAAAAATAATTATTTTAGGGCTTATACATTGGAATTTGAATATAATAAGAGTTCTCATGCAAAAAAATGCAATGATTAGATTGTTGACGAGAAATACCATAGGAAATACTAAAGCATTTCCTATAGCATTTCTTTATTTGACATTTTTTACAACCTTAAATTTCGAACAATTTGAAAAATTAATGATTTTAGGGCTTATACATTGGAATTTGAATATATCAAGAGTTCTCATGCAAAAATATGCAAGGATTAAATTGTTGACGAGAAATGCCATACGAAATGCTATAGCATTTCGTATATCATTTCTTTATTTTACATTTTTTACAACCTTAAATTTTGAACCAATTGAAAAAATAATGATTTTAGGGCTTATACATTGGAATTTGAATATAACAAGAGTTCTCATGCAAAAATATGCAAGGATTAAATTGTTGACGAGAAATGCCATAGGAAATGCTATAGCATTTCCTATAGCATTTCTTTATTTTACATTTTTTACAACCTTAAATTTCGAACCAATTGAAAAAATAATGATTTTAAAGCTTATACATTGGAATTTTAATATAACAAGAGTTCTCATGCAAAATTATGCAAGGATTAAATTGTTGACGAGAAATGCCATAGGAAATGCTATAGCATTGACGAGAAATGCCATAGGAAATGCTATAGAATTTCCTATAGAATTTCTTTATTTTACATGTTTTACAACCTTAAATTTCGAACCAATTGAAAAAATAATTATTTTAGGGCTTATACATTGGAATTTGAATATAACAAGAGTTCTCATGCAAAAATATGCAAGGATTAAATTGTTGACGAGAAATGCCATAGGAAATGCTATATAGCATTTCCTATAGCATTTCTTTATTTTACATTTTTTACAACCTTAAATTTCGAACCAATTGAGAAAATAATGATTTTAAAGCTTATACATTGGAATGTGAATATAACAAGAGTTCTCATGCAAAATAATGCAAGGATTAAATTGTTGACGAGAAATGCCATAGGAAATGCTATAGCATTTCCTATAGCATTTCTTTATTTTACATTTTTTACTACCTTAAATTTCGAACCAATTGAAAAAATAATGATTATAGGGATTATACATTGGAATGTTAATATAAAAAGAGTTCTCATGCAAAAATATGCAAGGATTAAGTTGTTGACGAGAAATGCTATAGGAAATGCTATAGCATTTCCTATAGCATTTCTTTATTTTACATTGTTTACGACCTAAAATTTCGAACCAATTGAAAAAATAATGATTTTAGGGCTTATACATTGGAATGTTAATATAACAAGAGTTCTCATGCAAAAATATGCAAGGATTAAGTTGTTGACGAGAAATGCCATAGGAAATGCTATAGCATTTCCTATAGCATTTCTTTATTTTACATTGTTTACGACCTAAAATTTTGAACCAATTGAAAAAATAATGATTTTAGGGCTTATACATTGGAATTTGAATATAACAAGAGTTCTCATGCAAAAATATGTAAGTATTAAATTGTTGACGAGAAATGCCATAGGAAATACTAAAGCATTTCCTATAGCATTTCTTTATTTGACATTTTTTACAACCTTAAATTTCGAACAATTTGAAAAATTAATGATTTTAGGTCTTATATATTGGAATTTTAATATATCAAGAGTTCTCATGCAAAAATATGCAAGGATTAAATTGTTGACGAGAAATGCCATACGAAATGCTATAGCATTTCGTATATCATTTCTCTATTTTACATTTTTTACAACCTTAAATTTCGATTTTTACAACCTTAAATTTCGAACCAATTGAAAAAATAATGATTTTAGGGCTTATAGATTGGAATTTGAATATAACAAGAGTTCCGATGCAAAAATATGCAAGGATTAAATTGTTGACGAGAAATGCCATAGGAAATGCTATAGCATTTCCTATAGCATTTCTTTATTTTACATTTTTTACAACCTTAAATTTCGAACCAATTGAAAAAATAATGATTTTAAAGATTATACATTGGAATTTGAATATAACAAGAGTTCTCATGCAAAAATATGCAAGGATTAAATTGTTGACGAGAAATGCCATAGGAAATGCTATAGCATTTCCTATAGCATTTCATTATTTTACATTTTTTACAACCTTAAATTTCGAAACAATTGAAAAAATAATGATTTTAAAGATTATACATTGGAATTTGAATATAACAAGAGTTCTCATGCAAAAATATGCAAGGATTAAATTGTTGACGAGAAATGCCATAGGAAATGCTATAGCATTTCCTATAGCATTTCTTTATTTTACATTTTTTACAACCTTAAATTTCGAACCAATTGAAAAAATAATGATTTTAGGGATTATACATTGGAATGTTAATATAACAAGAGTTCTCATGCAAAAATATGCAAGGATTAAGTTGTTGACGAGAAATGCCATAGGAAATGCTATAGCATTTCCTATAGCATTTCTTTATTTTACATTGTTTACGACCTAAAATTTTGAACCAATTGAAAAATAATTATTTTAGGGCTTATACATTGGAATTTGAATATAATAAGAGTTCTCATGCAAAAAAATGCAATGATTAGATTGTTGACGAGAAATACCATAGGAAATACTAAAGCATTTCCTATAGCATTTCTTTATTTGACATTTTTTACAACCTTAAATTTCGAACAATTTGAAAAATTAATGATTTTAGGGCTTATACATTGGAATTTGAATATATCAAGAGTTCTCATGCAAAAATATGCAAGGATTAAATTGTTGACGAGAAATGCCATACGAAATGCTATAGCATTTCGTATATCATTTCTTTATTTTACATTTTTTACAACCTTAAATTTTGAACCAATTGAAAAAATAATGATTTTAGGGCTTATACATTGGAATTTGAATATAACAAGAGTTCTCATGCAAAAATATGCAAGGATTAAATTGTTGACGAGAAATGCCATAGGAAATGCTATAGCATTTCCTATAGCATTTCTTTATTTTACATTTTTTACAACCTTAAATTTCGAACCAATTGAAAAAATAATGATTTTAAAGCTTATACATTGGAATTTTAATATAACAAGAGTTCTCATGCAAAATTATGCAAGGATTAAATTGTTGACGAGAAATGCCATAGGAAATGCTATAGCATTGACGAGAAATGCCATAGGAAATGCTATAGAATTTCCTATAGAATTTCTTTATTTTACATGTTTTACAACCTTAAATTTCGAACCAATTGAAAAAATAATTATTTTAGGGCTTATACATTGGAATTTGAATATAACAAGAGTTCTCATGCAAAAATATGCAAGGATTAAATTGTTGACGAGAAATGCCATAGGAAATGCTATATAGCATTTCCTATAGCATTTCTTTATTTTACATTTTTTACAACCTTAAATTTCGAACCAATTGAAAAAATAATGATTTTAAAGCATATACATTGGAATTTGAATATAACAAGAGTTCTCATGCAAAAATATGCAAGGATTAAATTGTTTACGGGAAATGCCATAGGAAATGCTATCATTTCCTATAGCATTTCTTTATTTTACATTGTTTACGACCTAAAATTTCGAACCAATAGAAAAAATAATGATTTTAGGGCTTATAATTTGCAATTTTGACTATAACAAGAGTTCTCATGCAAAAATATGCAAGGATTAAATTGTTGACGAGTAATGCCATAGGAAATGCTATAGTATTTCTTATAGCATTTCTTTATTTTACTTTTTTTACAACCTTAAATTTCGAACCAATTGAAAAAATAATGATTTTAGGGCTTTATACATTGGAATTTGAATATAACAAGAGTTCTCATGCCAAAATATGCAAGGATTAAATTGTTGACGAGAAATGCCATAGGAAATGCTATAGAATCTCCTATAGAATTTATTTATTTTACATTTTTTACTACCTTAAATTTCGAACCAATTGAAAAAATAATTATTTTAGGGCTTACACATTGGAATTTTAATATAACAAGAGTTCTCATGCAAAAATATGCAAGGATTAATTTGTTGACGAGAAATGCCATAGGAAATGCTATCATTTCCTATAGCATTTCTTTATTTTACATTGTTTACGACCTAAAATTTCGAACCAATTGAAAAAATAATGAATTTAGGGCTTATACATTGGAATTTGAATATAACAAGAGTTCTCATGCAAAAATATGCAAGGATTAAATTGTTGACGAGTAATGCCATAGGAAATGCTATAGAATTTCCGATAGAATTTCTTTATTTTACATGTTTTACAACCTTAAATTTCGAACCAATTGAAAAAATAATTATTTTAGGGCTTATACATTGGAATTTGAATATAACAAGAGTTCTCATGCAAAAATATGCAAGGATTAAATTGTTGACGAGAAATGCCATAGGAAATGCTATATAGCATTTCCTATAGCATTTCTTTATTTTACATTTTTTACAACCTAAAATTTCGAACCAATTGAAAAAATAATGATTTTAAAGCATATAAATTGGAATTTGAATATAACAAGAGTTCTCATGCAAAAATATGCAAGGATTAAATTGTTGACGAGAAATGCCATAGGAAATGCTATCATTTCCTATAGCAATTCTTTATTTTACATTGTTTACGACCTAAAATTTCGAACTAATAGAAAAAATAATGATTTTAGGGCTTATAATTTGGAATTTGGACTATAACAAGAGTTCTCATGCAAAATTATGCAAGGATTAAATTGTTGACGAGTAATGCCATAGGAAATGCTATAGCATTTCCTATAGCATTTCTTTATTTTACTTTTTTATAACCTTAAATTTCGAACCAATTGAAAAAATAATGATTTTAGGGCTTATACATTGGAATTTTAATATAACAAGAGTTCTCATGCCAAAATATGCAAGGATTAAATTGTTGACGAGAAATGCCATAGGAAATGCGATAGAATCTCCTATAGAATTTATTTATTTTACATTTTTTACAACCTTAAATTTCGAACCAACTGAAAAAATAATGATTTTAGGGCTTACACATTGGAATTTTAATATAACAAGAGTTCTCATGCAAAAATGTGCAAGGATTAAATTGTTGACGAGAAATGCCATAGGAAATGCTATATCATTTCCTATGGCATTTCTTTATTTTACATTTTTTACAACCTTAAATTTCGAACAAATTGAAAAAATAATGATTTTAAAGCTTATACATTGGAATTTGAATATAACAAGAGTTCTCATGCAAAAATATGCAAGGATTAAATTGTTGACGAGAAATGCCATAGGAAATGCTATCATTTCCTATAGCATTTCTTTATTTTACATTGTTTACGACCTAAAATTTCGAACCAATTGAAAAAATAATGAATTTAGGGCTTATACATTGGAATTTGAATATAACAAGAGTTCTCATGCAAAAATATGCAAGGATTAAATTGGTTACGAGTAATGCCATATGAAATGCTATAGCATTTCCTATAGCATTTCTTTATTTTACTTTTTTTACAACCTTAAATTTCGAACTAATTGAAAAAATAATGATTTTAGGGCTTATACATTGGAATTTGAATATAACAAGAGTTCTCATGCCAAAATATGCAAGGATTAAATTGTTGACGAGAAATGCCATAGGAAATGCTATAGAATTTCCTATAGAATTTCTTTATTTTACATGTTTTACAATCTTAAATTTCGAACCAATTGAAAAAATAATTATTTTAGGGCTTATACATTGGAATTTGACTATAACAAGAGTTCTCATGCAAAAATATGCAAGGATTAAATTGTTGACGAGTAATGCCATAGGAAATGCTATAGCATTTCCTATAGCATTTCTTTATTTTACTTTTTTTACAACCTTAAATTTCGAACCAATTGAAAAAATAATGATTTTAGGGCTTATACATTGGAATTTGAATATAACAAGAGATCTCATGCCAAAATATGCAAGGATTAAATTGTTGACGAGAAATGCCATAGGAAATGCTATAGAATCTCCTATAGAATTTATTTATTTTACATTTTTTACAACCTTAAATTTCGAACCAATTGAAAAAATAATGATTTTAGGGCTTACACATTGGAATTTTAATATAACAAGAGTTCTCATGAAAAAATATGCAAGGATTAAATTGTTGACGAGAAATGCCATAGGAAATGTTATATCATTTCCTATGGCATTTCTTTATTTTACATTTTTTACAACCTTAAATTTCGAACCAATTGAAAAAATAATGATTTTAAAGCTTATACATTGGAATTTGAATATAACAAGAGTTCTCATGCAAAAATTTGCAAGGATTAAATTGTTGACGAGAAATGCCATAGGAAATGCTATCATTTCCTATAGCATTTCTTTATTTTACATTTTTTACGACCTCAAATTGCGAACAAATTGAAAAAATAATGAATTTAGGGCTTATACATTGGAATTTGAATATAACAAGAGTTCTCATGCAAAAATAAGCAAGGATTAAATTGTTGACGAGTAATGCCATAGGAAATGCTATAGCATTTCCTATAGCATTTCTTTATTTTACATTTTTACAACCTTAAATTTCAAACCAATTGAAAAAATAATGATTTTAGCGCTTATACATTGGAGTTTGAATATAATAAGAGTTCTCATGCAAAAATATGCAAGGATTAAATTAATGACGAGAAATTCCATAGGAATTGCTATGGCATTTCCTATAGCATTTCTTTATTTGACATTTTTTACAACCTTAAATTTTGAACCAATTGAAAAAATAATGATTTTAGGGCTTATAAATTGGAATTTGACTATAACAAGAGTTCTCATGCAAATATATGCAAGGATTAAATTGTTGACGAGTAATGCCATAGGAAATGCTATAGCATTTCCTATAGCATTTCTTTATTTTACTTTTTTTACAACCTTAAATTTCGAACCAATTGAAAAAATAATGATTTTAGGGCTTATACATTGGAATTTGAATACAACAAGAGTTCTCATGCCAAAATATGCAAGGATTAAATTGTTGACGAGAAATGCCATAGAAAATGCTATAGAATTTCCTGTAGAATTTCTGTATTTTACATTTTTTACAACCTTAAATTTCGAACCAATTGAAAAAATAACGATTTTAGGGCTTATACATTGGAATTTTAATATAACAAGAGTTCTCATGCAAAAATAAGGAAGGATTAAATTGTTGACGAGAAATCCCATAGGAAATGCTATAGCATTTCCTATGGCATTTATTTATTTTACATTTTTTACAACCTTAAATTTCGAACCAATTGAAAAAATAATAATTTTAAAGCTTATACATTGGAATTTGAATATAACAAGAGTTCTCATGCAAAAATTTGCAAGGATTAAATTGTTGACGAGAAATGCCATAGGAAATGCTATAGAAATTCCTATAGAATTTCTTTATTTTACATTTTTAACAACCTTAAATTTCGAACCAATTGAAAAAATAATGATTTTAGGGCTTATACATTGGAATTTTAATATAACAAGAGTTCTCATGCAAAAATATGGAAGGATTTAATTGTTGACGAGAAATGCCGTAAGAAATGCTATAGCATTTCCTATAGCATTTCTTTATTTTACATTGTTTACGACCTTAAATTTTGAACCAATTGAAAAAATAATGATTTTAGGGCTTATACATTGGAATTTGAATATAACAAGAGTTCTCATGCCAATATATGCAAGGATTTAATTGTTGACGAGAAATGCCATAAGAAATGCTATAGCATTTCCTATAGCATTTCTTTATTTTACATTGTTTACGACCTAAAATTTCGAACCAATTGAAAAAATAATGATTTTAGGGTTTATACATTGAAATTTCAATATAACAAGAGTTCTCATGCAAAAATATGCAAGGATTAAATTGTTGACGAGTAATGCCATAGGAAATGCTATAGCATTTCCTATAGCATTTCTTTATTTTACTTTTTTTACAACCTTAAATTTCGAACCAATTGAAAAAATAATGATTTTAGGGCTTATACATTGGAATTTGAATATAACAAGAGTTCTCATGCCAAAATATGCAAGGATTAAATTGTTGACGAGAAATGCCATAGGAAATGCTATAGAATCTCCTATAGAATTTATTTATTTTACATTTTTTACAACCTTAAATTCCGAACAAATTGAAAAAATAATGAATTTAGGGCTTATACATTGGAATTTGAATATAACAAGAGTTCTCATGCAAAAATATGCAAGGATTAAATTGTTGACGAGTAATGCCATAGGAAATGCTATAGCATTTCCTATAGCATTTCTTTATTTTACTTTTTTTACAACCTTAAATTTCGAACCAATTGAAAAAATAATGATTTTAGGGCTTATACATTGGAATTTGAATACAACAAGAGTTCTCATGCCAAAATATGCAAGGATTAAATTGTTGACGAGAAATGCCATAGGAAATGCTATAGAATTTCCTGTAGAATTTCTGTATTTTACATTTTTTACAACCTTAAATTTCGAACCAATTGAAAAAATAACGATTTTAGGGCTTATACATTGGAATTTTAATATAACAAGAGTTCTCATGCAAAAATATGGAAGGATTAAATTGTTGACGAGAAATCCCATAGGAAATGCTATTTCCTATGGCATTTATTTATTTTACATTTTTTACAACCTTAAATTTCGAACCAATTGAAAAAATAATAATTTTAAAGCTTATACATTGGAATTTGAATATAACAAGAGTTCTCATGCAAAAATATGCAAGGATTAAATTGTTGACGAGAAATGCCATAGGAAATGCTATCATTTCCAATAGCATTTCTTTATTTTACATTGTTTACGACCTAAAATTTCAAACCAATTGAAAAAATAATGATTTTAGGGCTTATACATTGAAATTTCAATATAACAAGAGTTCTCATGCAAAAATATGCAAGGATTAAATTGTTGACGAGATATTCTAGCATTTCCTATAGCATTTCTTTATTTTACATTGTTTACGACCTAAAAGTCGAACCAATTGAAAAAATAATGATTTTAGGGCTTATACATTGGAATTTGAATATAACAAGAGTTCTCATGCAAAAATATGCAAGGATTAAATTGTTGACGAGAAATGCCATAGGAAATGCTATAGCATTTCCAATAGCATTTCTTTTTTTGACATTTTTTACAACCTTAAGTTTTAAACCAATTGAAAAAATAATGATTTTAGGGCTTATACATTGGAATTTGAATATAACAAGAGTTCTCATGCCAATATATGCAAGGATTTAATTGTTGACGAGAAATGCCATAAGAAATGCTATAGCATTTCCTATAGCATTTCTTTATTTTACATTGTTTACGACCTAAAATTTCGAACCAATTGAAAAAATAATGATTTTAGGGTTTATACATTGAAATTTAAATATAACAAGAGTTCTCATGCAAAAATATGCAAGGATTAAATTGTTCACGAGTAATGCCATAGGAAATGCTATAGCATTTCCTATAGCATTTCTTTATTTTACTTTTTTTACAACCTTAAATTTCGAACCAATTGAAAAAATAATGATTTTAGGGCTTATACATTGGAATTTTAATATAACAAGAGTTCTCATGCCAAAATATGCAAGGATTAAATTGTTGACGAGAAATGCCATAGGAAATGCTATAGAATCTCCTATAGAATTTATTTATTTTACATTTTTTACAACCTTAAATTCCGAAAAAATTGAAAAAATAATGAATTTAGGGCTTATACATTGGAATTTGAATATAACAAGAGTTCTCATGCAAAAATATGCAAGGATTAAATTGTTGACGAGTAATGCCATAGGAAATGCTATAGCATTTCCTATAGCATTTCTTTATTTTACATTTTTACAACCTTAAATTTCAAACCAATTGAAAAAATAATGATTTTAGCGCTTATACATTGGAGTTTGAATATAACAAGAGTTCTCATGCAAAAATATGCAAGGATTAAATTAATGACGATAAATTCCATAGGAATTGCTATGGCATTTCCTATAGAATTTCTTTATTTTACATTTTTAACAACCTTAAATTTCGAACCAATTGAAAAAATAATGATTTTAAAGCTTATACATTGGAATTTGAATATAACAAGAGTTCTCATGCAAAAATTTGTAAGGATTAAATTGTTGACGAGAAATGCCATAGGAAATGCTATAGAAATTCCTATAGAATTTCTTTATTTTACATTTTTAACAACCTTAAATTTCGAACCAATTGAAAAAATAATGATTTTAGGGCTTATACATTGGAATTTTAATATAACAAGAGTTCTCATGCAAAAATATGGAAGGATTTAATTGTTGACGAGAAATGCCGTAAGAAATGCTATAGCATTTCCTATAGCATTTCTTTATTTTACATTGTTTACGACCTTATATTTTGAACCAATTGAAAAAATAATGATTTTAGGGCTTATACATTGGAATTTGAATATAACAAGAGTTCTCATGCCAATATATGCAAGGATTTAATTGTTGACGAGAAATGCCATAAGAAATGCTATAGCATTTCCTATAGCATTTCTTTATTTTACATTGTTTACGACCTAAAATTTCGAACCAATTGAAAAAATAATGATTTTAGGGTTTATACATTGAAATTTCAATATAACAAGAGTTCTCATGCAAAAATATGCAAGGATTAAATTGTTGACGAGTAATGCCATAGGAAATGCTATAGCATTTCCTATAGCATTTCTTTATTTTACTTTTTTTACAACCTTAAATTTCGAACCAATTGAAAAAATAATGATTTTAGGGCTTATAAATTGGAATTTGACTATAACAAGAGTTCTCATGCAAAAATATGCAAGGATTAAATTGTTGACGAGTAATGCCATAGGAAATGCTATAGCATTTCCTATAGCATTTCTTTATTTTACTTTTTTTACAACCTTAAATTTCGAACCAATTGAAAAAATAATGATTTTAGGGCTTATACATTGGAATTTGAATACAACAAGAGTTCTCATGCCAAAATATGCAAGGATTAAATTGTTGACGAGAAATGCCATAGGAAATGCTATAGAATTTCCTGTAGAATTTCTGTATTTTACATTTTTTACAACCTTAAATTTCGAACCAATTGAAAAAATAACGATTTTAGGGCTTATACATTGGAATTTTAATATAACAAGAGTTCTCATGCAAAAATATGCAAGGATTAAATTGTTGACGAGAAATCCCATAGGAAATGCTATAGCATTTCCTATGGCATTTATTTATTTTACATTTTTTACAACCTTAAATTTCGAACCAATTGAAAAAATAATAATTTTAAAGCTTATACATTGGAATTTGAATATAACAAGAGTTCTCATGCAAAAATTTGTAAGGATTAAATTGTTGACGAGAAATGCCATAGGAAATGCTATAGAAATTCCTATAGAATTTCTTTATTTTACATTTTTAACAACCTTAAATTTCGAACCAATTGAAAAAATAATGATTTTAGGGCTTATACATTGGAATTTTAATATAACAAGAGTTCACATGCAAAAATATGGAAGGATTTAATTGTTGACGAGAAATGCCGTAAGAAATGCTATAGCATTTCCTATAGCATTTCTTTATTTTACATTGTTTACGACCTTAAATTTTGAACCAATTGAAAAAATAATGATTTTAGGGCTTATACATTGGAATTTGAATATAACAAGAGTTCTCATGCCAATATATGCAAGGATTTAATTGTTGACGAGAAATGCCATAAGAAATGCTATAGCATTTCCTATAGCATTTCTTTATTTTACATTGTTTACGACCTAAAATTTCGAACCAATTGAAAAAATAATGATTTTAGGGTTTATACATTGAAATTTCAATATAACAAGAGTTCTCATGCAAAAATATGCAAGGATTAAATTGTTGACGAGTAATGCCATAGGAAATGCTATAGCATTTCCTATAGCATTTCTTTATTTTACTTTTTTTACAACCTTAAATTTCGAACCAATTGAAAAAATAATGATTTTAGGGCTTATAAATTGGAATTTGACTATAACAAGAGTTCTCATGCAAAAATATGCAAGGATTAAATTGTTGACGAGTAATGCCATAGGAAATGCTATAGCATTTCCTATAGCATTTCTTTATTTTACTTTTTTTACAACCTTAAATTTCGAACCAATTGAAAAAATAATGATTTTAGGGCTTATACATTGGAATTTGAATACAACAAGAGTTCTCATGCCAAAATATGCAAGGATTAAATTGTTGACGAGAAATGCCATAGGAAATGCTATAGAATTTCCTGTAGAATTTCTGTATTTTACATTTTTTACAACCTTAAATTTCGAACCAATTGAAAAAATAACGATTTTAGGGCTTATACATTGGAATTTTAATATAACAAGAGTTCTCATGCAAAAATATGGAAGGATTAAATTGTTGACGAGAAATCCCATAGGAAATGCTATAGCATTTCCTATGGCATTTATTTATTTTACATTTTTTACAACCTTAAATTTCGAACCAATTGAAAAAATAATAATTTTAAAGCTTATACATTGGAATTTGAATATAACAAGAGTTCTCATGCAAAAATTTGTAAGGATTAAATTGTTGACGAGAAATGCCATAGGAAATGCTATAGAAATTCCTATAGAATTTCTTTATTTTACATTTTTAACAACCTTAAATTTCGAACCAATTGAAAAAATAATGATTTTAGGGCTTATACATTGGAATTTTAATATAACAAGAGTTCTCATGCAAAAATATGGAAGGATTTAATTGTTGACGAGAAATGCCGTAAGAAATGCTATAGCATTTCCTATAGCATTTCTTTATTTTACATTGTTTACGACCTTAAATTTTGAACCAATTGAAAAAATAATGATTTTAGGGCTTATACATTGGAATTTGAATATAACAAGAGTTCTCATGCCAATATATGCAAGGATTTAATTGTTGACGAGAAATGCCATAAGAAATGCTATAGCATTTCCTATAGCATTTCTTTATTTTACATTGTTTACGACCTAAAATTTCGAACCAATTGAAAAAATAATGATTTTAGGGTTTATACATTGAAATTTCAATATAACAAGAGTTCTCATGCAAAAATATGCAAGGATTAAATTGTTGACGAGTAATGCCATAGGAAATGCTATAGCATTTCCTATAGCATTTCTTTATTTTACTTTTTTTACAACCTTAAATTTCGAACCAATTGAAAAAATAATGATTTTAGGGCTTATACATTGGAATTTGAATATAACAAGAGTTCTCATGCCAAAATATGCAAGGATTAAATTGTTGACGAGAAATGCCATAGGAAATGCTATAAAATCTCCTATAGAATTTATTTATTTTACATTTTTTACAACCTTAAATTCCGAACAAATTGAAAAAATAATGAATTTAGGGCTTATACATTGGAATTTGAATATAACAAGAGTTCTCATGCAAAAATATGCAAGGATTAAATTGTTGACGAGTAATGCCATAGGAAATGCTATAGCATTTCCTATAGCATTTCTTTATTTTACTTTTTTTACAACCTTAAATTTCGAACCAATTGAAAAAATAATGATTTTAGGGCTTATACATTGGAATTTGAATACAACAAGAGTTCTCATGCCAAAATATGCAAGGATTAAATTGTTGACGAGAAATGCCATAGGAAATGCTTTAGAATTTCCTGTAGAATTTCTGTATTTTACATTTTTTACAACCTTAAATTTCGAACCAATTGAAAAAATAACGATTTTAGGGCTTATACATTGGAATTTTAATATAACAAGAGTTCTCATGCAAAAATATGGAAGGATTAAATTGTTGACGAGAAATCCCATAGGAAATGCTATAGCATTTCCTATGGCATTTATTTATTTTACATTTTTTACAACCTTAAATTTCGAACCAATTGAAAAAATAATAATTTTAAAGCTTATACATTGGAATTTGAATATAACAAGAGTTCTCATGCCAAAATATGCAAGGATTAAATTGTTGACGAGAAATGCCATAGGAAATGCTATAGAAATTCCTATAGAATTTCTTTATTTTACATTTTTAACAACCTTAAATTTCGAACCAATTGAAAAAATAATGATTTTAGGGCTTATACATTGGAATTTTAATATAACAAGAGTTCTCATGCAAAAATATGCAAGGATTAAATTGTTGACGAGAAATGCCATAGAAAATGCTATAGCATTTCCTATGGCGTTTCTTTATTTTACATTTTTTACAACCTTAAATTTCGAACCAATTGAAAAAATAATGATTTTAAAGCTTATACATTGGAATTTGAATATAACAAGAGTTCTCATGCAAAAATATGCAAGGATTAAATTGTTGACGAGAAATGCCATCGGAAATGCTATCATTTCCTATAGCATTTCTTTATTTTACATTGTTTACGACCTAAAATTTCGAACCAATTGAAAAAATAATGATTTTAGGGCTTATACATTGAAATTTCAATATAACAAGAGTTCTCATGCAAAAATATGCAAGGATTAAATTGTTGACGAGTAAAACCATAGAAAATGCTATAGCATTTCCTATGGCGTTTCTTTATTTTACATTTTTTACAACCTTAATATTCGAACCAATTGAAAAAATATTGATTTTAGGGCTTATACATTGGAATTTGAATATAACAAGAGTTCTTATGCCAAAATATGCAAGGATTAAATTGTTGACGAGAAATGCCATAGGAAATGCTATAGAATTTCCTATAGAATTTCTTTATTTTACATTTTTTACAACCTTAAATTTCGAACCAATTGAAAAAATAATGATTTTAGGGCTTATACATTGGAATTTTAATAGACAAGAGTTCTCATGCAAAAATATGCAAGGATTAAATTGTTGACGAGAAATGCTATAGAATTTCCTATGGCATTTCTTTATTTTACATTTTTTACGACCTTAAATTTTGAACCAATTGAAAAAATAATGATTTTAGGGCTTATACATTGGAATTTGAATATAACAAGAGTTCTCATGCCAATATATGCAAGGATTTAATTGTTGACGAGAAATGCCATAAGAAATGCTATAGCATTTCCTATAGCATTTCTTTATTTTACATTGTTTACGACCTAAAATTTCGAACCAATTGAAAAAATAATGATTTTAGGGTTTATACATTGAAATTTCAATATAACAAGAGTTCTCATGCAAAAATATGCAAGGATTAAATTGTTGACGAGTAATGCCATAGGAAATGCTATAGCATTTCCTATAGCATTTCTTTATTTTACTTTTTTTACAACCTTAAATTTCGAACCAATTGAAAAAATAATGATTTTAGGGCTTATAAATTGGAATTTGACTATAACAAGAGTTCTCATGCAAAAATATGCAAGGATTAAATTGTTGACGAGTAATGCCATAGGAAATGCTATAGCATTTCCTATAGCATTTCTTTATTTTACTTTGTTTACAACCTTAAATTTCGAACCAATTGAAAAAATAATGATTTTAGGGCTTATACATTGGAATTTGAATACAACAAGAGTTCTCATGCCAAAATATGCAAGGATTAAATTGTTGACGAGAAATGCCATAGGAAATGCTATAGAATTTCCTGTAGAATTTCTGTATTTTACATTTTTTACAACCTTAAATTTCGAACCAATTGAAAAAATAACGATTTTAGGGCTTATACATTGGAATTTTAATATAACAAGAGTTCTCATGCAAAAATATGCAAGGATTAAATTGTTGACGAGAAATCCCATAGGAAATGCTATAGCATTTCCTATGGCATTTATTTATTTTACATTTTTTACAACCTTAAATTTCGAACCAATTGAAAAAATAATAATTTTAAAGCTTATACATTGGAATTTGAATATAACAAGAGTTCTCATGCAAAAATTTGTAAGGATTAAATTGTTGACGAGAAATGCCATAGGAAATGCTATAGAAATTCCTATAGAATTTCTTTATTTTACATTTTTAACAACCTTAAATTTCGAACCAATTGAAAAAATAATGATTTTAGGGCTTATACATTGGAATTTTAATATAACAAGAGTTCTCATGCAAAAATATGGAAGGATTTAATTGTTGACGAGAAATGCCGTAAGAAATGCTATAGCATTTCCTATAGCATTTCTTTATTTTACATTGTTTACGACCTTAAATTTTGAACCAATTGAAAAAATAATGATTTTAGGGCTTATACATTGGAATTTGAATATAACAAGAGTTCTCATGCCAATATATGCAAGGATTTAATTGTTGACGAGAAATGCCATAAGAAATGCTATAGCATTTCCTATAGCATTTCTTTATTTTACATTGTTTACGACCTAAAATTTCGAACCAATTGAAAAAATAATGATTTTAGGGTTTATACATTGAAATTTCAATATAACAAGAGTTCTCATGCAAAAATATGCAAGGATTAAATTGTTGACGAGTAATGCCATAGGAAATGCTATAGCATTTCCTATAGCATTTCTTTATTTTACTTTTTTTACAACCTTAAATTTCGAACCAATTGAAAAAATAATGATTTTAGGGCTTATAAATTGGAATTTGACTATAACAAGAGTTCTCATGCAAAAATATGCAAGGATTAAATTGTTGACGAGTAATGCCATAGGAAATGCTATAGCATTTCCTATAGCATTTCTTTATTTTACTTTTTTTACAACCTTAAATTTCGAACCAATTGAAAAAATAATGATTTTAGGGCTTATACATTGGAATTTGAATACAACAAGAGTTCTCATGCCAAAATATGCAAGGATTAAATTGTTGACGAGAAATGCCATAGGAAATGCTATAGAATTTCCTGTAGAATTTCTGTATTTTACATTTTTTACAACCTTAAATTTCGAACCAATTGAAAAAATAACGATTTTAGGGCTTATACATTGGAATTTTAATATAACAAGAGTTCTCATGCAAAAATATGGAAGGATTAAATTGTTGACGAGAAATCCCATAGGAAATGCTATAGCATTTCCTATGGCATTTATTTATTTTACATTTTTTACAACCTTAAATTTCAAACCAATTGAAAAAATAATAATTTTAAAGCTTATACATTGGAATTTGAATATAACAAGAGTTCTCATGCAAAAATTTGTAAGGATTAAATTGTTGACGAGAAATGCCATAGGAAATGCTATAGAAATTCCTATAGAATTTCTTTATTTTACATTTTTAACAACCTTAAATTTCGAACCAATTGAAAAAATAATGATTTTAGGGCTTATACATTGGAATTTTAATATAACAAGAGTTCTCATGCAAAAATATGGAAGGATTTAATTGTTGACGTGAAATGCCGTAAGAAATGCTATAGCATTTCCTATAGCATTTCTTTATTTTACATTGTTTACGACCTTAAATTTTGAACCAATTGAAAAAATAATGATTTTAGGGCTTATACATTGGAATTTGAATATAACAAGAGTTCTCATGCCAATATATGCAAGGATTTAATTGTTGACGAGAAATGCCATAAGAAATGCTATAGCATTTCCTATAGCATTTCTTTATTTTACATTGTTTACGACCTAAAATTTCGAACCAATTGAAAAAATAATGATTTTAGGGTTTATACATTGAAATTTCAATATAACAAGAGTTCTCATGCAAAAATATGCAAGGATTAAATTGTTGACGAGTAATGCCATAGGAAATGCTATAGCATTTCCTATAGCATTTCTTTATTTTACTTTTTTTACAACCTTAAATTTCGAACCAATTGAAAAAATAATGATTTTAGGGCTTATACATTGGAATTTGAATATAACAAGAGTTCTCATGCCAAAATATGCAAGGATTAAATTGTTGACGAGAAATGCCATAGGAAATGCTATAAAATCTCCTATAGAATTTATTTATTTTACATTTTTTACAACCTTAAATTCCGAACAAATTGAAAAAATAATGAATTTAGGGCTTATACATTGGAATTTGAATATAACAAGAGTTCTCATGCAAAAATATGCAAGGATTAAATTGTTGACGAGTAATGCCATAGGAAATGCTATAGCATTTCCTATAGCATTTCTTTATTTTACTTTTTTTACAACCTTAAATTTCGAACCAATTGAAAAAATAATGATTTTAAGGCTTATACATTGGAATTTGAATACAACAAGAGTTCTCATGCCAAAATATGCAAGGATTAAATTGTTGACGAGAAATGCCATAGGAAATGCTTTAGAATTTCCTGTAGAATTTCTGTATTTTACATTTTTTACAACCTTAAATTTCGAACCAATTGAAAAAATAACGATTTTAGGGCTTATACATTGGAATTTGAATACAACAAGAGTTCTCATGCCAAAATATGCAAGTATTAAATTGTTGACGAGAAATGCCATAGGAAATGCTATAGAATTTCCTGTAGAATTTCTGTATTTTACATTTTTTACAACCTTAAATTTCGAACCAATTGAAAAAATAACGATTTTAGGGCTTATACATTGGAATTTTAATATAACAAGAGTTCTCATGCAAAAATATGGAAGGATTAAATTGTTGACGAGAAATCCCATAGGAAATGCTATAGCATTTCCTATGGCATTTATTTATTTTACATTTTTTACAACCTTAAATTTCGAACCAATTGAAAAAATAATAATTTTAAAGCTTATACATTGGAATTTGAATATAACAAGAGTTCTCATGCAAAAATTTGTAAGGATTAAATTGTTGACGAGAAATGCCATAGGAAATGCTATAGAAATTCCTATAGAATTTCTTTATTTTACATTTTTAACAACCTTAAATTTCGAACCAATTGAAAAAATAATGATTTTAGGGCTTATACATTGGAATTTTAATATAACAAGAGTTCTCATGCAAAAATATGGAAGGATTTAATTGTTGACGTGAAATGCCGTAAGAAATGCTATAGCATTTCCTATAGCATTTCTTTATTTTACATTGTTTACGACCTTAAATTTTGAACCAATTGAAAAAATAATGATTTTAGGGCTTATACATTGGAATTTGAATATAACAAGAGTTCTCATGCCAATATATGCAAGGATTTAATTGTTGACGAGAAATGCCATAAGAAATGCTATAGCATTTCCTATAGCATTTCTTTATTTTACATTGTTTACGACCTAAAATTTCGAACCAATTGAAAAAATAATGATTTTAGGGTTTATACATTGAAATTTCAATATAACAAGAGTTCTCATGCAAAAATATGCAAGGATTAAATTGTTGACGAGTAATGCCATAGGAAATGCTATAGCATTTCCTATAGCATTTCTTTATTTTACTTTTTTTACAACCTTAAATTTCGAACCAATTGAAAAAATAATGATTTTAGGGCTTATACATTGGAATTTGAATATAACAAGAGTTCTCATGCCAAAATATGCAAGGATTAAATTGTTGACGAGAAATGCCATAGGAAATGCTATAAAATCTCCTATAGAATTTATTTATTTTACATTTTTTACAACCTTAAATTCCGAACAAATTGAAAAAATAATGAATTTAGGGCTTATACATTGGAATTTGAATATAACAAGAGTTCTCATGCAAAAATATGCAAGGATTAAATTGTTGACGAGTAATGCCATAGGAAATGCTATAGCATTTCCTATAGCATTTCTTTATTTTACTTTTTTTACAACCTTAAATTTCGAACCAATTGAAAAAATAATGATTTTAAGGCTTATACATTGGAATTTGAATACAACAAGAGTTCTCATGCCAAAATATGCAAGGATTAAATTGTTGACGAGAAATGCCATAGGAAATGCTTTAGAATTTCCTGTAGAATTTCTGTATTTTACATTTTTTACAACCTTAAATTTCGAACCAATTGAAAAAATAACGATTTTAGGGCTTATACATTGGAATTTTAATATAACAAGAGTTCTCATGCAAAAATATGGAAGGATTAAATTGTTGACGAGAAATCCCATAGGAAATGCTATAGCATTTCCTATGGCATTTATTTATTTTACATTTTTTACAACCTTAAATTTCGAACCAATTGAAAAAATAATAATTTTAAAGCTTATACATTGGAATTTGAATATAACAAGAGTTCTCATGCCAAAATATGCAAGGATTAAATTGTTGACGAGAAATGCCATAGGAAATGCTATAGAAATTCCTATAGAATTTCTTTATTTTACATTTTTAACAACCTTAAATTTCGAACCAATTGAAAAAATAATGATTTTAGGGCTTATACATTGGAATTTTAATATAACAAGAGTTCTCATGCAAAAATATGCAAGGATTAAATTGTTGACGAGAAATGCCATAGAAAATGCTATAGCATTTCCTATGGCGTTTCTTTATTTTACATTTTTTACAACCTTAAATTTCGAACCAATTGAAAAAATAATGATTTTAAAGCTTATACATTGGAATTTGAATATAACAAGAGTTCTCATGCAAAAATATGCAAGGATTAAATTGTTGACGAGAAATGCCATCGGAAATGCTATCATTTCCTATAGCATTTCTTTATTTTACATTGTTTACGACCTAAAATTTCGAACCAATTGAAAAAATAATGATTTTAGGGCTTATACATTGAAATTTCAATATAACAAGAGTTCTCATGCAAAAATATGCAAGGATTAAATTGTTGACGAGTAAAACCATAGAAAATGCTATAGCATTTCCTATGGCGTTTCTTTATTTTACATTTTTTACAACCTTAATATTCGAACCAATTGAAAAAATATTGATTTTAGGGCTTATACATTGGAATTTGAATATAACAAGAGTTCTTATGCCAAAATATGCAAGGATTAAATTGTTGACGAGAAATGCCATAGGAAATGCTATAGAATTTCCTATAGAATTTCTTTATTTTACATTTTTTACAACCTTAAATTTCGAACCAATTGAAAAAATAATGATTTTAGGGCTTATACATTGGAATTTTAATAGACAAGAGTTCTCATGCAAAAATATGCAAGGATTAAATTGTTGACGAGAAATGCCATAGGAAATGCTATAGAATTTCCTATGGCATTTCTTTATTTTACATTTTTTACGACCTTAAATTTTGAACCAATTGAAAAAATAATGATTTTAGGGCTTATACATTGGAATTTGAATATAACAAGAGTTCTCATGCCAATATATGCAAGGATTTAATTGTTGACGAGAAATGCCATAAGAAATGCTATAGCATTTCCTATAGCATTTCTTTATTTTACATTGTTTACGACCTAAAATTTCGAACCAATTGAAAAAATAATGATTTTAGGGTTTATACATTGAAATTTCAATATAACAAGAGTTCTCATGCAAAAATATGCAAGGATTAAATTGTTGACGAGAAATTCCATAGGAAATGCTATAGCATTTCCTATAGCATTTCTTTATTTTACTTTTTTTACAACCTTAAATTTCGAACCAATTGAAAAAATAATGATTTTAGGGCTTATAAATTGGAATTTGACTATAACAAGAGTTCTCATGCAAAAATATGCAAGGATTAAATTGTTGACGAGTAATGCCATAGGAAATGCTATAGCATTTCCTATAGCATTTCTTTATTTTACTTTTTTTACAACCTTAAATTTCGAACCAATTGAAAAAATAATGATTTTAGGGCTTATACATTGGAATTTGAATACAACAAGAGTTCTCATGCCAAAATATGCAAGGATTAAATTGTTGACGAGAAATGCCATAGGAAATGCTATAGAATTTCCTGTAGAATTTCTGTATTTTACATTTTTTACAACCTTAAATTTCGAACCAATTGAAAAAATAACGATTTTAGGGCTTATACATTGGAATTTTAATATAACAAGAGTTCTCATGCAAAAATATGGAAGGATTAAATTGTTGACGAGAAATCCCATAGGAAATGCTATAGCATTTCCTATGGCATTTATTTATTTTACATTTTTTACAACCTTAAATTTCGAACCAATTGAAAAAATAATAATTTTAAAGCTTATACATTGGAATTTGAATATAACAAGAGTTCTCATGCAAAAATTTGTAAGGATTAAATTGTTGACGAGAAATGCCATAGGAAATGCTATAGAAATTCAATAGAATTTCTTTATTTTACATTTTTAACAACCTTAAATTTCGAACCAATTGAAAAAATAATGATTTTAGGGCTTATACATTGGAATTTTAATATAACAAGAGTTCTCATGCAAAAATATGGAAGGATTTAATTGTTGACGAGAAATGCCGTAAGAAATGCTATAGCATTTCCTATAGCATTTCTTTATTTTACATTGTTTACGACCTTAAATTTTGAACCAATTGAAAAAATAATGATTTTAGGGCTTATACATTGGAATTTGAATATAACAAGAGTTCTCATGCCAATATATGCAAGGATTTAATTGTTGACGAGAAATGCCATAAGAAATGCTATAGCATTTCCTATAGCATTTCTTTATTTTACATTGTTTACGACCTAAAATTTCGAACCAATTGAAAAAATAATGATTTTAGGGTTTATACATTGAAATTTCAATATAACAAGAGTTCTCATGCAAAAATATGCAAGGATTAAATTGTTGACGAGTAATGCCATAGGAAATGCTATAGCATTTCCTATAGCATTTCTTTATTTTACTTTTTTTACAACCTTAAATTTCGAACCAATTGAAAAAATAATGATTTTAGGGCTTATACATTGGAATTTGAATATAACAAGAGTTCTCATGCCAAAATATGCAAGGATTAAATTGTTGACGAGAAATGCCATAGGAAATGCTATAAAATCTCCTATAGAATTTATTTATTTTACATTTTTTACAACCTTAAATTCCGAACAAATTGAAAAAATAATGAATTTAGGGCTTATACATTGGAATTTGAATATAACAAGAGTTCTCATGCAAAAATATGCAAGGATTAAATTGTTGACGAGTAATGCCATAGGAAATGATATAGCATTTCCTATAGCATTTCTTTATTTTACTTTTTTTACAACCTTAAATTTCGAACCAATTGAAAAAATAATGATTTTAGGGCTTATACATTGGAATTTGAATACAACAAGAGTTCTCATGCCAAAATATGCAAGGATTAAATTGTTGACGAGAAATGCCATAGGAAATGCTTTAGAATTTCCTGTAGAATTTCTGTATTTTACATTTTTTACAACCTTAAATTTCGAACCAATTGAAAAAATAACGATTTTAGGGCTTATACATTGGAATTTTAATATAACAAGAGTTCTCATGCAAAAATATGGAAGGATTAAATTGTTGACGAGAAATCCCATAGGAAATGCTATAGCATTTCCTATGGCATTTATTTATTTTACATTTTTTACAACCTTAAATTTCGAACCAATTGAAAAAATAATAATTTTAAAGCTTATACATTGGAATTTGAATATAACAAGAGTTCTCATGCCAAAATATGCAAGGATTAAATTGTTGACGAGAAATGCCATAGGAAATGCTATAGAAATTCCTATAGAATTTCTTTATTTTACATTTTTAACAACCTTAAATTTCGAACCAATTGAAAAAATAATGATTTTAGGGCTTATACATTGGAATTTTAATATAACAAGAGTTCTCATGCAAAAATATGCAAGGATTAAATTGTTGACGAGAAATGCCATAGAAAATGCTATAGCATTTCCTATGGCGTTTCTTTATTTTACATTTTTTACAACCTTAAATTTCGAACCAATTGAAAAAATAATGATTTTAAAGCTTATACATTGGAATTTGAATATAACAAGAGTTCTCATGCAAAAATATGCAAGGATTAAATTGTTGACGAGAAATGCCATCGGAAATGCTATCATTTCCTATAGCATTTCTTTATTTTACATTGTTTACGACCTAAAATTTCGAACCAATTGAAAAAATAATGATTTTAGGGCTTATACATTGAAATTTCAATATAACAAGAGTTCTCATGCAAAAATATGCAAGGATTAAATTGTTGACGAGTAAAACCATAGAAAATGCTATAGCATTTCCTATGGCGTTTCTTTATTTTACATTTTTTACAACCTTAATATTCGAACCAATTGAAAAAATATTGATTTTAGGGCTTATACATTGGAATTTGAATATAACAAGAGTTCTTATGCCAAAATATGCAAGGATTAAATTGTTGACGAGAAATGCCATAGGAAATGCTATAGAATTTCCTATAGAATTTCTTTATTTTACATTTTTTACAACCTTAAATTTCGAACCAATTGAAAAAATAATGATTTTAGGGCTTATACATTGGAATTTTAATAGACAAGAGTTCTCATGCAAAAATATGCAAGGATTAAATTGTTGACGAGAAATGCCATAGGAAATGCTATAGCATTTCCTATAGCATTTCTTTATTTGACATTTTTTACAACCTTAAATTTCGAACCAATTGAAAAAATAATGATTTTAGGGCTTATACATTGGAATTTTAATAATACAAGCGTTCTCATGCAAAAATATGCAAGGATTAAATTGTTGACGTGAAATTTCATAGGAAATGCTATAGCATTTCTTTATTTTACATTGTTTACGACCTAAAAGTCGAACCAATATAAAAAATAATGATTTTAGGACTTATACATTGGAGTTTGAATATAACAAGAGTTCTTATGCAAAAATATGCAAGGATTAAATTGTTGACGAGAAATGCCATAGGAAATGCTATCATTTCCAATAGCATTTCTTTATTTTACATTGTTTACGACCTAAAATTTCAAACCAATTGAAAAAATAATGATTTTAGGGCTTATACATTGAAATTTCAATATAACAAGAGTTCTCATGCAAAAATATGCAAGGATTAAATTGTTGACGAGATATTCCATAAGCATTTCCTATAGCATTTCTTTATTTTACATTGTTTACGACCTAAAAGTCGAACCAATTGAAAAAATAATGATTTTAGGGCTTATACATTGGAATTTGAATATAACAAGAGTTCTCATGCAAAAATATGCAAGGATTAAATTGTTGACGAGAAATGCCGTAGGAAATGCTATAGCATTTCCAATAGCATTTCTTTTTTTGACATTTTTTACAACCTTAAGTTTTAAACCAATTGAAAAAATAATGATTTTAGGGCTTATACATTGGAATTTGTATATAACAAGAGTTCTCATGCCAATATATGCAAGGATTTAATTGTTGATGAGAAATGCCATAAGAAATGCTATAGCAATTCCTATAGCATTTCTTTATTTTATATTGTTTACGACCTAAAATTTCGAACCAATTGAAAAAATAATGATTTTAGGGTTTATACATTGAAATTTAAATATAACAAGAGTTCTCATGCAAAAATATGCAAGGATTAAATTGTTGACGAGTAATGCCATAGGAAATGCTATAGCATTTCCTATAGCATTTCTTTATTTTACTTTTTTTACAACCTTAAATTTCGAACCAATTGAAAAAATAATGATTTTAGGGCTTATACATTGGAATTTGAATATAACAAGAGTTCTCATGCCAAAATATGCAAGGATTAAATTGTTGACGAGAAATGCCATAGGAAATACTATAGAATCTCCTATAGAATTTATTTATTTTACATTTTTTACAACCTTAAATTCCGAACAAATTGAAAAAATAATGAATTTAGGGCTTATACATTGGAATTTGAATATAACAAGTGTTCTCATGCAAAAATATGCAAGGATTAAATTGTTGACGAGTAATGCCATAGGAAATGCTATAGCATTTCCTATAGCATTTCTTTATTTTACTTTTTTTACAACCTTAAATTTCGAACCAATTGAAAAAATAATGATTTTAGGGCTTATACATTGGAATTTGAATACAACAAGAGTTCTCATGCCAAAATATGCAAGGATTAAATTGTTGACGAGAAATGCCATAGGAAATGCTATAGAATTTCCTGTAGAATTTCTGTATTTTACATTTTTTACAACCTTAAATTTCGAAAACAATTAAAAAAATAACGATTTTAGGGCTTATACATTGGAATTTTAATATAACAAGAGTTCTCATGCAAAAATATGGAAGGATTAAATTGTTGACGAGAAATCCCATAGGAAATGCTATAGCATTTCCTATGGCATTTATTTATTTTACATTTTTTACAACCTTAAATTTCGAACCAATTGAAAAAATAATAATTTTAAAGCTTATACATTGGAATTTGAATATAACAAGAGTTCTCATGCCAAAATATGCAAGGATTAAATTGTTGACGAGAAATGCTATAGGAAATGCTATAGAAATTCCTATAGAATTTCTTTATTTTACATTTTTAACAACCTTAAATTTTAGAACCAATTGAAAAAATAATGATTTTAGGGCTTATACATTGGAATTTGAATATAACAAGAGTTCTCATGCAAAAATATGCAAGGATTAAATTGTTGACGAGAAATGCCATAGAAAATGCTATAGCATTTCCTATGGCGTTTCTTTATTTTACATTTTTTACAACCTTAAATTTCGAACCAATTGAAAAAATAATGATTTTAAAGCTTATACATTAGAATTTGAATATAACAAGAGTTCTCATGCAAAAATATGCAAGGATTAAATTGTTGACGAGAAATGCCATCGGAAATGCTATCATTTCCAATAGCATTTCTTTATTTTACATTGTTTACGACCTAAAATTTCGAACCAATTGAAAAAATAATGATTTTAGGGCTTATACATTGAAATTTCAATATAACAAGAGTTCTCATGCAAAAATATGCAAGGATTAAATTGTTGACGAGTAAAGCCATAGGAAATGCTATAGCATTTCCTATAGCATTTCTTTATTTTACTTTTTTTACAACCTTAATATTCGAACCAATTGAAAAAATATTGATTTTAGGGCTTATACATTGGAATTTGAATATAACAAGAGTTCTCATGCCAAAATATGCAAGGATTAAATTGTTGACGAGAAATGCCATAGGAAATGCTATAGAATTTCCTATAGAATTTCTTTATTTTACATTTTTTACAACCTTAAATTTCGAACCAATTGGAAAAATAATGATTTTAGGGCTTATACATTGGAATTTTAATATGACAAGAGTTCTCATGCAAAAATATGCAAGGATTAAATTGTTGACGAGAAATGCCATAGGAAATGCTATAGAATTTCCTATGGCATTTCTTTATTTTACATTTTTTACAACCTTAAATTTTGAACCAATTGAAAAAATAATGATTTTAAAGCTTATACATTGGAATTTGAATATAACAAAAGTTCTCATGCAAAAATATGATGGGATTAAATTGTTGATAAGAAATGCCATAGGAAATGCTATCATTTCCTATAGCATTTCTTTATTTTACATTGTTTACGACCTAAAATTTCGAACCAATTGAAAAAATAATGATATTAGGGCTTTTACATTGAAATTTCAATATAACAAGAGTTCTCATGCAAAAATATGCAAGGATTAAATTGTTGACGAGATATTCCATTGGAAATGCTTTAGCATTTCCTATAGAATTTCTTTATTTTACATTGTTTACGACCTAAAAGTCAAACCAATTGAAAAAATAATGATTTTAGGGCTTATACATTGCAATTTGAATAGAACAAGAGTTCTCATGCAAAAATATGCAAGGATTAAATTGTTGACAAGAAATGCCATAGGAAATGCTATAGCATTTTCTATAGCATTTCTTTATTTGACATTTTTTACAACCTTAAATTTCAAACCAATTGAAAAAATAATGATTTTAGGGCTTATACATTGGAATTTTAATATAACAAGAGTTCTCATGCAAAAATATGCAAGGATTAATTTGTTGACGAGAAATGCCATAGGAAATGCTATTGTATTTCCTATGGCATTTCTTTATTTTACATTTTTTACAACCTTAAATTTCAAACCAATTGAAAAAATAATGATTTTAAAGCTTATACATTGGAATTTGAATATAACAAGAGTTCTCATGCAAAAATATGCAAGGATTAAATTGTTGACGAGAAATGCCATAGGAAATGCTATCATTTCCTATAGCATTTCATTATTTTACATTGTTTACGACCTAAAATTTCGAACCAATTGAAAAAATAATGATTTTAGGGCTTATACATTGGAATTTGAATATAACAAGAATTCTCATGCAAAAATATGCAAGGATTAAATTGTTGACGAGTAATGCCATAGGAAATGCTAGCATTTCTTTATTTTACTTTTTTTACAACCGTAAATTTCGAACCAATTGAAAAAATAATGTTTTTAGGGCTTATACATTGTAATTTGAATAACAAGAGTTCTCATGCCAAAATATGCAAGGATTAAATTGTTGACGAGAAATGCCATAGGAAATGCTATAGAATTTCCTATAAAATTTATTTATTTTACATTTTTTACAACCTTAAATTTCGAACCAATTGAAAAAATAATGATTTTAGGGCTTTTACATTAGAATTTGAATATAGCAAGAATTCTCATGCAAAAATATGCAAGGATTAAATTGTTGACGAGAAATGCCATAGGAAATGCTATAGCATTTCCTATAGCATTTCTTTATTTGACATTTTTTACAACCTTAAATTTCGAACCAATTGAAAAAATAATGATTTTAGGGCTTATACATTGGAATTTTAATATTACAAGCGTTCTCATGCAAAAATATGCAAAGATTAAATTGTTGACGTGAAATTTCATAGGAAATGCTATAGCATTTCTTTATTTTACATTGTTTACGACCTAAAAGTCGAACCAATATAAAAAATAATGATTTTAGGACTTATACATTGGAGTTTGAATATAACAAGAGTTCTTATGCAAAAATATGCAAGTATTAAATTGTTGACGAGAAATGCCATAGGAAATGCTATCATTTCCAATAGCATTTCTTTATTTTACATTGTTTACGACCTAAAATTTCAAACCAATTGAAAAAATAATTATATTAGGGCTTATACATTGAAATTTCAATATAACAAGAGTTCTCATGCAAAAATATGCAAGGATTAAATTGTTGACGAGATATTCCATAGGAAATGCTTTAGCATTTCTTATAGCATTTCTTTATTTTACATTGTTTACGACCTAAAAGTCGAACCAATTGAAAAAATAATGATTTTAGGGCTTATACATTGGAATTTGAATATAACAAGAGTTCTCATGCAAAAATATGCAAGGATTAAATTGTTGACGAGAAATGCCATAGGAAATGCTATAGCATTTCCAATAGCATTTCTTTTTTTGACATTTTTTACAACCTTAAGTTTTAAACCAATTGAAAAAATAATGATTTTAGGGCTCATACATTGGAATTTGAATATAACAAGAGTTCTCATGCCAATATATGCAAGGATTTAATTGTTGACGAGAAATGCCATAAGAAATGCTATAGCATTTCCTATAGCATTTCTTTATTTTACATTGTTTACGACCTAAAATTTCGAACCAATTGAAAAAATAATGATTTTAGGGTTTATACATTGAAATTTCAATATAACAAGAGTTCTCATGCAAAAATATGCAAGGATTAAATTGTTGACGAGTAATGCCATAGGAAATGCTATAGCATTTCCTATAGCATTTCTTTATTTTACTTTTTTTACAACCTTAAATTTCGAACCAATTGAAAAAATAATGATTTTAGGGCTTATACATTGGAATTTGATTATAACAAGAGTTCTCATGCCAAAATATGCAAGGATTAAATTGTTGACGAGAAATGCCATAGGAAATGCTATAGAATCTCCTATTGAATTTATTTCTTTTACATTTTTTACAACCTTAAATTCCGAACAAATTGAAAAAATAATGAATTTAGGGCTTATACATTGGAATTTGAATATAACAAGAGTTCTCATGCAAAAATATGCAAGGATTAAATTGTTGACGAGTAATGCCATAGGAAATGCTATGCATTTCCTATAGCATTTCTTTATTTTACTTTTTTTACAACCTTAAATTTCGAACCAATTGAAAAAATAATGATTTTATTGCTTATACATTGGAATTTGAATACAACAAGAGTTCTCATGCCAAAATATGCAAGGATTAAATTGTTGACGAGAAATGCCATAGGAAATGCTATAGAATTTCCTGTAGAATTTCTCTATTTTACATTTTTTACAACCTTAAATTTCGAACCAATTGAAAAAATAACGATTTTAGGGCTTATACATTGGAATTTTAATATAACAAGAGTTCTCATGCAAAAATATGGAAGGATTAAATTGTTGACGAGAAATCCCATAGGAAATGCTATAGCATTTCCTATGGCATTTATTTATTTTACATTTTTTACAACCTTAAATTTCGAACCAATTGAAAAAATAATAATTTTAAAGCTTATACATTGGAATTTGAATATAACAAGAGTTCTCATGCCAAAATATGCAAGGATTAAATTGTTGACGAGAAATGCCATAGGAAATGCTATAGAATTTCCTATAGAATTTATTTATTTTACATTTTTTACAACCTTAAATTTCGAACCAATTGAAAAAATAATGATTTTAGGGCTTTTACATTAGAATTTGAATATAGCAAGAATTCTCATGCAAAAATATGCAAGGATTAAATTGTTGACGATAAATGCCATAGGAAATGCTATAGCATTTCCTATAGCATTTCTTTATTTGACATTTTTTACAACCTTAAATTTCGAACCAATTGAAAAAATAATGATTTTAGGGCTTATACATTGGAATTTTAATATTACAAGCGTTTTCATGCAAAAATATGCAAGGATTAAATTGTTGACGTGAAATTTCATAGGAAATGCTATAGCATTTCTTTATTTTACATTGTTTACGACCTAAAAGTCGAACCAATATAAAAAATAATGATTTTAGGACTTATACATTGGAGTTTGAATATAACAAGAGTTCTTATGCAAAAATATGCAAGGATTAAATTATTGACGAGAAATGCCATAGGAAATGCTATAGCATTTCCTATAGCATTTCTTTATTTTACATTGTTTACGACCTAAAAGTCGAACCAATTGAAAAAATAATGATTTCAGGACTTATACATTGGAATTTGAATATAAAAAGAGTTCTCATGCAAAAACATGCAAGGATTAAATTGTTGACGAGAAATGCCATAGGAAATGCTATAGCATTTCCTATAGCATTTCTTTATTTTACATTTTTTACAACCTTAAATTTCGAACCAATTGAAAAAATAATGATTTTAGGACTTATACATTGGAATTTGAATATAACAAGAGTTCTCGTGCCAAAATATGCAACGATTAAATTGTTGACGAGAAATGCCACAGGAAATGCTATAGCATTTTCTATAGCATTTCTTTATTTGACATTTTTTACAACCTTAAATTTCGAACCAATTGAAAAAATAATTATTTTAGGGCTTATACATTGGAATTTGAATATAACAAGAGTTCTCATGCAAAAATATGCAAGGATTAAATTGTTGACGAAAAATGCCATAGGAAATGCTATAGCATTTCCTATAGAATTTCTTTATTTGACATTTTTTACAACCTTAAATTTCGAACCAATTGAAAAAATAATGATTTTAGGGATTATACATTGGAATTTGAATATATTAAGAGTTCTCATGCAAAAATAAGCAAGGATTAACTTGTTGACGAGAAATGCCATACGAAATACTATTGCATTTCCTATAGCATTTCTTTATTTTACATTTTTTACAACCTTAAATTTCGAACCAATTGAAAAAATAATGATTTTAGGGCTTATACATTGGAATTTGAATATATTAAGAGTTCTCATGCAAAAATAAGCAAGGATTAACTTGTTGACGAGAAATGCCATACGAAATACTATTGCATTTCCTATAGCATTTCTTTATTTTACATTTTTTACAACCTTAAATTTCGAACCAATTGAAAAAATAATGATTTTAGGGCTTATACATTGGAATTTGAATATAACAAGAGTTCTCATGCAAAAATATGCTAGGATTAAATTGTTGACGAGAAATGCCATAGGAAATGCTATAGCATATCCTATAGCATTTCTTTATTTGACATTTTTTACAAACTTAAATTTGGAACCAATTGAAAAAATAATAATTTTAGGCCTTATACATTGAAATTTGAATATAACAAGAGTTCTCATGCATAAATATGCAAGAATTAAATTGTTGACGAGAAATGCCATAGGAAATGCTATTTCCTATAGCATTTCTTTATTGTACATTTTTTGCAACCTTAAATTTCGAACAGATTGAAAAAATAATGATTTTAAGGCTTATAGATTGGAATTTGAATATGACAAGAGTTCTCATGCAAAAATATGAAAGTATTAAATTGTTGACGAGAAATGCCATTGGAAATGCTATAGCATTTCCTATAGCATTTCTTTATTTGTCATTTTTTACAACCTTAAATTTCTAACCAATTGAAAAAATAATTATTTTAGGGCTTATACATTGGAATTTGAATATAACAATAGTTCTCATGCAAAAATATGTAAAGATTAAATTGTTGACAAGAAATGCCATAGGAAATGCTAGCATTTCCTATAACATTTCTTTATTTTACATTGTTTACGACCTAAAATTTCGAACCAATTGAAAAATAATGATTTTAGGGCTTATACATTGGAATTTGAATATAACAAGAGTTCTCATGCAAAAATATGCAAGGATTAAATTGTTGACAAGAAATGCCATAGGAAATGCTATAGCATATCCTATAGCATTGCTTTATTTGACATTTTTTACAAACTTAAATTTCGAACCAATTGAAAAAATAATGATTTTAGGGCTTATACATTGAAATTTGAATATAACAAGAGTTCTCATGCATAAATATGCAAGGATTAAATTGTTGACGAGAAATGCCATAGGAAATGCTATAGCATTTCCTATAGCATTTCTTTATTTTACATTGTTTAGGACCTAAAATTTCAAACCAATTGAAAAAAATTATAATTTTAGGGCTTATACATTGGAATTTGAATATAACAAGAGTTCTCATGCAAAAATATGCAAGGATTAAATTGTTGACGAGAAATGCCATAGGAAATGCTATAGCATTTCCTATAGGATTTCTTTATTTTACATTTTACGACCTAAAAGTCGAACCAATTGAAAAAATAATGATTTTTGGGCTTATACATTGGAATTTGAATATGACAAGAGTTCTCATGCAAAAATATGCAAGTATTAAATTGTTGACGAGAAATGCCATAGGAAATGCTATAGCATTTCCTATAGTATTTCTTTATTTGTCATTTTTTACAACCATAAATTTCGAACCAATTGAAAAAATAATGATTTTAGGGCTTATACATTGGAATTTGAAGATAACAAGTGTTCTCGTGCAAAATATGCAAGGATTAAATTGTTGACGAGAAATGCCATAGGAAATGCTATAGCATTTCCTATAGAATTTCTTTATTTTACATTTTTTACAACCTTAAATTTCGAACCTGTTGAAAAATTAATGATTTTAGGGCTTATACAATGGAATTTGAATATAACAAGAGTTCTCATGCAAAATATGCAAGGATTAAATTGTTGACGAGAAATGCAATAGGAAATGCTATAGCATTTCGTATAGCATTTCTTTATTTGACATTTTTTACAACCTTAAATTACGAACCAATTGAAAAAATAATGATTTTAGGGCTTATACAATGGAATTTGAATATAACAAGAGTTCTCATGCAAAAATATGCAAGGATTAAATTGTTGACGAGAAATGCCATAGGAAATGCTATAGCATTTTGTATAGCATTTCTTTATTTGACATTTTTTAAAACCTTAAATTTCGAACCAATTGAAAAAATAATGATTTTAGGGCTTATACATTGGAATTTGAATATAACAAGAGTTCTCATGCAAAAATATGCTAGGATTAAATTGTTGACGAGAAATGCCATAGGAAATGCATAGCATTTCTTTATTTGACATTTTTTACAACCTTAAATTTCGAACCAATTGAAAAAATAATAATTTTAGGGCTTATACATTGGAATTTTAATATAACAAGAGTTCTCATGCAAAAATATGCTAGGATTAAATTGTTGACGAGAAATGCCATAGGAAATGCTATAGCATTTCCTATAGCATTTCTTTATTTTACATTTTTTATAACCTTGAATTTCGAACCAATTGAAAAAATAAAGATATTAGGGCTTATACATAGAAATTTGAATATAACAAGAGTTCTCATGCCAAAATATGCAAGGATTAAATTGTTGACGAGAAATGCCATAGGAAATGCTATAGCATTTCCTATAGCATTTCTTTATTTTACATTTTTACAACCATAAATTTCGAACCAATTGAAAAAATAATGATTTTAGGGCTTATACATTGGAATTTGAATATAACAAGTGTTCTCGTGCAAAATATGCAAGGATTAAATTGTTGACGAGAAATGCCATAGGAAATGCTATAGCATTTCCTTTAGAATTTCTTTATTTTACATTTTTTACAACCTTAAATTTCGAACCAGTTGAAAAATTAATGATTTTAGGGCTTATACATTAGAATTTGAATATAACAAGACTTCTCATGCAAAAATATACAAGGATTAAATTGTTGACGAGAAATGCAATAGGAAATGCTATAGCATTTCCTATAGCATTTCTTTATTTGACATTTTTTACAACCATAAATTTCGAACCAATTGAAAAAATAATGATTTTAGGGCTTATACAATGGAATTTGAATATAACAAGAGTTCTCATGCAAAAATATGCGAGGATTAAATTGTTTACGAGAAATGCCATAGGAAATGCTATAGCATTTCGTATAGCATTTCTTTATTTGACATTTTTTACAACCTTAAATTTTGAACCAATTGAAAAAATAATGATTTTAGGGCTTATACATTGGAATTTGAATATAACAAGAGTTCTCATGCAAAAATATGCTAGGATTAAATTGTTGACGAGAAATGCCATAGGAAATGCTAGCATTTCCTATAGCATTTCTTTATTTGACATTTTTTACAACCTTAAATTTCGAACCAATTGAAAAAAATAATAATTTTAGGGCTTATACATTGGAATTTTAATATAACAAGAGTTCTCATGCAAAAATATGCTAGGATTAAATTGTTGACGAGAAATGCCGTAGGAAATGCTATAGCATTTCCTATAGCATTTCTTTATTTGACATTTTTTATAACCTTGAATTTCGAACCAATTGAAAAAATAATGATTTTAGGGCTTATACATTGAAATTTGAATATAACAAGAGTTATCATGCCAAAATATGCAAGGATTAAATTGTTGACGAGAAATGCCATAGGAAATGCTATAGCATTTCGTATAGCATTTCTTTATTTGACATTTTTTACAACCTTAAATTTTGAACCAATTGAAAAAATAATGATTTTAGGGCTTATACATTGGAATTTGAATATAACAAGAGTTCTCATGCAAAAATATGCTAGGATTAAATTGTTGACGAGAAATGCCATAGGAAATGCTAGCATTTCCTATAGCATTTCTTTATTTGACATTTTTTACAACCTTAAATTTCGAACCAATTGAAAAAAATAATAATTTTAGGGCTTATACATTGGAATTTTAATATAACAAGAGTTCTCATGCAAAAATATGCTAGGATTAAATTGTTGACGAGAAATGCCGTAGGAAATGCTATAGCATTTCCTATAGCATTTCTTTATTTGACATTTTTTATAACCTTGAATTTCGAACCAATTGAAAAAATAATGATTTTAGGGCTTATACATTGAAATTTGAATATAACAAGAGTTATCATGCCAAAATATGCAAGGATTAAATTGTTGACGAGAAATGCCATAGGAAATGCTATAGCATTTCGTATAGCATTTCTTTATTTGACATTTTTTACAACCTTAAATTTTGAACCAATTGAAAAAATAATGATTTTAGGGCTTATACATTGGAATTTGAATATAACAAGAGTTCTCATGCAAAAATATGCTAGGATTAAATTGTTGACGAGAAATGCCATAGGAAATGCTAGCATTTCCTATAGCATTTCTTTATTTGACATTTTTTACAACCTTAAATTTCGAACCAATTGAAAAAAATAATAATTTTAGGGCTTATACATTGGAATTTTAATATAACAAGAGTTCTCATGCAAAAATATGCTAGGATTAAATTGTTGACGAGAAATGCCGTAGGAAATGCTATAGCATTTCCTATAGCATTTCTTTATTTGACATTTTTTATAACCTTGAATTTCGAACCAATTGAAAAAATAATGATTTTAGGGCTTATACATTGAAATTTGAATATAACAAGAGTTATCATGCCAAAATATGCAAGGATTAAATTGTTGACGAGAAATGCCATAGTAAATGCTATAGGATTTCCTATAGCATTTATTTTTTTTACATTTTTAAAAACCTTAAATTTTGAACCAATTGAAAAAATAATGATTTTAGGGCTTATACATTGGAATTTGAATATAACAAGAGTTCTCATGCAAAAATATGCAAGGATTAAATTTTTAACGAGAAATTCCATACGAAATGCTATAGCATTTCCTATAGCATTTCTTTATTTGACATTTTTTACAACCTTAAATTTCGAACCAATTGAAAAAACAATTATTTTAGGGATTATACATTGGAATTTGAATATATTAAGAGTTCTCATGCAAAAATATGCAAGTATTAACTTGTTGACGAGAAATGCCATACGAAATACTATTGCATTTCCTATAGCATTTCTCTATTTTACATTTTTTACAACCTTAAATTTCGAACAAATTGAAAAAATAATGATTTTAGGGGTTATACATTGGAATTTGAATATAACAAGAGTTCTCATGCAAAAATACGCTAGGATTAAATTGTTGACGAGAAATGCCATAGGAAATGCTATAGCATATCCTATAGCATTGCTTTATTTGACATTTTTTACAAACTTAAATTTTGAACCAATTGAAAAAATAATGATTTTAGGGCTTATACATTGAAATTTGAATATAACAAGAGTTCTCATGCATAAATATGCAAGGATTAAATTGTTGACGAGAAATGCCATAGGAAATGCTATAGCATTTCCTATAGCATTTCTTTATTTTACATTGTTTAGGACCTAAAATTTCAAACCAATTGAAAAAAATTATAATTTTAGGGCTTATACATTGGAATTTGAATATAACAAGAGTTCTCATACAAAAATATGCAAGGATTATATTGTTGACGAGAAATGCCATAGGAAATGCTATAGCATTTCGTATAGCATTTCTTTATTTTATATTTTTTACAACCTTAAATTTCGAACAGATTGAAAAAATAATGATTTAGGGCTTATACATTGGAATTTGAATATGACAAGAGTTCTCATGCAAAAATATGCAAGTATTAAATTGTTGACGAGAAATGGTAGCATTTCCTATAGAATTTCTTTATTTGTCATTTTTTACAACCTTAAATTTCTAACCAATTGAAAAAATAATGATTTTAGGGCTTATACATTGGAATTTGAATATAACAAGAGTTCTCATGCAAAAATATGCAAGAATTAAATTGTTGATAAGAAATGCCACAGGAAATGCTATAGCATTTCCTATAGCATTTCTTTATTTGACATTTTTGACAACCTTAAATTTTGAACCAATTGAAAAAATAATGATTTTAGGGATTATACATTGGAATTTGAATATATTAAGAGTTCTCATGCAAAAATATGCAAGGATTAACTTGTTGACGAGAAATGCCATACGAAATACTATTGCATTTCCTATAGCATTTCTTTATTTTACATTTTTTACAACCTTAAATTTCGAAACAATTGAAAAATTAATGATTTTAGGGTTTATACATTGGAATTTGAATATAACAAGAGTTCTCATGCAAAAATATGCTAGGATTAAATTGTTGGCGAAAAATGCCATAGGAAATGCTATAGCATATCCTATAGCATTTCTTTATTTGACATTTTTTACAAACTTAAATTTCGAACCAATTGAAAAAATAATGATTTTAGGGCTTATACATTGAAATTTGAATATAACAAGAGTTCTCATGCATAAATATGCAAGGATTAAATTGTTGAAGAGAAATGCCATAGGAAATGCTATAGCATTTCCTATAGCATTTCTTTATTTTACATTGTTTACGACCTAAAATTTCAAACCAATTGAAAAAAATTATAATTTTAGGCCTTATACATTGGAATTTGAATATAACAAGAGTTCTCATGCAAAAATATGCAAGGATTAAATTGTTGACGTTAAATTCCTTAGGAAATGCTATAGCATTTCCTATAGGATTTCTTTATTTTACATTTTACGACCTAAAAGTCGAACCAATTGAAAAAATAATGATTTTCGGGCTTATACATTGGAATTTGAATATGACAAGAGTTCTCATGCAAAAATATGCAAGTATTAAATTGTTGACGAGAAATGCCTAGCATTTCCTATAGCATTTATTTATTTGTCATTTTTTACAACCATAAATTTCGAACCAATTGAAAAAATAATGATTTTAGGGCTTATACATTGGAATTTGAATATAACAAGTGTTCTCGTGCAAAATATGCAAGGATTAAATTGTTGACGAGAAATGCCATAGGAAATGCTATAGCATTTCCTATAGAATTTCTTTATTTTACATTTTTTACAACCTTAAATTTCGAACCTGTTTAAAAATTAATGATTTTAGGGCTTATACATTATAATTTGAATATAACAAGACTTCTCTTGCAAAAATATGCAAGGATTAAATTGTTGATGAGAAATGCAATAGGAAATGCTATAGCATTTCCTATAGCATTTCTTTATTTGACATTTTTTACAACCTTGAATTTCGAACCAATTGAAAAAATAATGATTTTAGGGCTTATACAATGGAATTTGAATATAACAAGAGTTCTCATGCAAAAATATGCGAGGATTAAATTGTTTACGAGAAATGCCATAGGAAATGCTATAGCATTTCGTATAGCATTTCTTTATTTGACATTTTTTACAACCTTAAATTTTGAACCAATTGAAAAAATAATGATTTTAGGGCTTATACATTGGAATTTGAATATAACAAGAGTTCTCATGCAAAAATATGCTAGGATTAAATTGTTGACGAGAAATGCCATAGGAAATGCTAGCATTTCCTATAGCATTTCTTTATTTGACATTTTTTACAACCTTAAATTTCGAACCAATTGAAAAAAATAATAATTTTAGGGCTTATACATTGGAATTTGAATATAACAAGAGTTCTCATGCAAAAATATGCTAGGATTAAATTGTTGACGAGAAATGCCGTAGGAAATGCTATAGCATTTCCTATAGCATTTCTTTATTTGACATTTTTTATAACCTTGAATTTCGAACCAATTGAAAAAATAATGATTTTAGGGCTTATACATTGAAATTTGAATATAACAAGAGTTCTCATGCCAAAATATGCAAGGATTAAATTGTTGACGAGAAATGCCATAGTAAATGCTATAGGATTTCCTATAGCATTTATTTTTTTTACATGTATTTGACGAAAAATACATGTATTTCCTATAGCATTTATTTGACGAAAAATGTCAAATAAAGAAATGCCATAGTAAATGCTATAGCATTTCCTATAGCATTTCTTTATTTTACATTGTTTACGACCTTAAATTTTGAACCAATTGAAAAAATAATGATTTTAGGGCTTATACATTGGAATTTGAATATAACAAGAGTTCTCATGCAAAAATATGCAAGGATTAAATTTTTAACGAGAAATTCCATACGAAATGCTATAGCATTTCCTATAGCATTTCTTTATTTGACATTTTTTACAACCTTAAATTTCGAACCAATTGAAAAAACAATTATTTTAGGGATTATACATTGGAATTTGAATATATTAAGAGTTCTCATGCAAAAATATGCAAGTATTAACTTGTTGACGAGAAATGCCATACGAAATACTATTGCATTTCCTATAGCATTTCTCTATTTTACATTTTTTACAACCTTAAATTTCGAACAAATTGAAAAAATAATGATTTTAGGGGTTATACATTGGAATTTGAATATAACAAGAGTTCTCATGCAAAAATACGCTAGGATTAAATTGTTGACGAGAAATGCCATAGGAAATGCTATAGCATATCCTATAGCATTGCTTTATTTGACATTTTTTACAAACTTAAATTTTGAACCAATTGAAAAAATAATGATTTTAGGGCTTATACATTGAAATTTGAATATAACAAGAGTTCTCATGCATAAATATGCAAGGATTAAATTGTTGACGAGAAATGCCATAGGAAATGCTATAGCATTTCCTATAGCATTTCTTTATTTTACATTGTTTAGGACCTAAAATTTCAAACCAATTGAAAAAAATTATAATTTTAGGGCTTATACATTGGAATTTGAATATAACAAGAGTTCTCATACAAAAATATGCAAGGATTATATTGTTGACGAGAAATGCCATAGGAAATGCTATAGCATTTCGTATAGAATTTCTTTATTTTATATTTTTTACAACCTTAAATTTCGAACAGATTGAAAAAATAATGATTTAGGGCTTATACATTGGAATTTGAATATGACAAGAGTTCTCATGCAAAAATATGCAAGTATTAAATTGTTGACGAGAAATGGTAGCATTTCCTATAGAATTTCTTTATTTGTCATTTTTTACAACCTTAAATTTCTAACCAATTGAAAAAATAATGATTTTAGGGCTTATACATTGGAATTTGAATATAACAAGAGTTCTCATGCAAAAATATGCAAGAATTAAATTGTTGATAAGAAATGCCATAGGAAATGCTATAGCATTTCATATAGCATTTCTTTATTTGACATTTTTTACAACCTTATATTTCGAACCAATTGAAAAAATAATGATTTTAGGGCTTATACATTGGAATTTGAATATAACAAGAGTTCTCATGCAAAAATATGCAAGAATTAAATTGTTCATAAGAAATGCCATAGGAAATGCTATAGCATTTCCTATGCATTTCTTTATTTGACATTTTTTACAACCTTATATTTCGAACCAATTGAAAAAATAATGATTTTAGGGATTATACATTGGAATTTGAATATATTAAGAGTTCTCATGCAAAAATATGCAAGGATTAACTTGTTGACGAGAAATGCCATACGAAATACTATTGCATTTCCTATAGCATTTCTTTATTTTACATTTTTTACAACCTTAAATTTCGAACCAATTGAAAAATTAATGATTTTAGGGTTTATACATTGGAATTTGAATATAACAAGAGTTATCATGCAAAAATATGCTAGGATTAAATTGTTGGCGAGAAATGCCATAGGAAATGCTATAGCATTTCGTATAGCATTTCTTTATTTGACATTTTTTACAACCTTAAATTTTGAACCAATTGAAAAAATAATGATTTTAGGGCTTATACATTGGAATTTGAATATAACAAGAGTTCTCATGCAAAAATATGCTAGGATTAATTTGTTGACGAGAAATGCCATAGGAAATGCATAGCATTTCTTTATTTGACATTTTTTACAACCTTATATTTCGAACCAATTGAAAAAATAATAATTTTAGGGCTTATACATTGGAATTTGAATATAACAAGAGTTCTCATGCAAAAATATGCTAGGATTAAATTGTTGACGAGAAATGCAATACGAAATGCTATATCATTTCCTATAGCATTTCTTTATTTGACATTTTTTACAACCTTAAATTTCGAACCAGTTGAAAAATTAATGATTTTAGGGCTTATACATTATAATTTGAATATAACAAGACTTCTCATGCAAAAATATGCAAGGATTAAATTGTTGACGAGAAATGCAATAGGAAATGCTATAGCATTTCCTATAGCATTTCTTTATTTGACATTTTATACAACCTTAAATTTCGAACCAATTGAAAAAATAATGATTTTAGGGCTTATACAGTGGAATTTGAATATAACAAGAGTTCTCATGCGAAAATATGCAAGGATTAAATTGTTGACGAGAAATGCCATAGGAAATGCTATAGCATTTCGAATAGCATTTCTTTATTTGACATTTTTTACAACCTTAAATTTTGAACCAATTGAAAAAATAATGATTTTAGGGCTTATACATTGGAATTTGAATATAACAAGTGTTCTCATGCAAAAATATGCTAGGATTAAATTGTTGACGAGAAATGCCATAGGAAATGCTAGCATTTCCTATAGCATTTCTTTATTTGACATTTTTTACAACCTTAAATTTCGAACCAATTGAAAAAATAATAATTTTAGGGCTTATACATTGGAATTTTAATATAACAAGAGTTCTCATGCAAAAATATGCTAGGATTAAATTGTTGACGAGAAATGCCATAGGAAATGCTATAGCATTTCCTATAGCATTTCTTTATTTGACATTTTTTATAACCTTGAATTTCGAACCAATTGAAAAAATAATGATTTTAGGGCTTATACATTGAAATTTGAATATGACAAGAGTTCTCATGCCAAAATATGCAAGGATTAAATTATTGACGAGAAATGCCATAGTAAATGCTATAGGATTTCCTATAGCATTTCTTTTTTTTACATTTTTAAAAACCTTAAATTTCGAACCAATTGAAAAAATAATGATTTTAGGGCTTATACATTGGAATTTGAATATAACAAGAGTTCTCATGCAAAAATATGCAAGGATTAAATTTTTAACGAGAAATGCCATACGAAATGCTATAGCATTTCCTATAGCATTTCTTTATTTGACATTTTTTACAACCTTAAATTTCGAACCAATTGAAAAAATAATGATTTTAGGGCTTATACATTGGAATTTGAATATAACGAGAGTTCTCATGCAAAAATATGCAAGGATTAAATTGTTGACGAGAAATGCCATAGAAAATGCTATAGCATTTCCTATAGCATTTCTTTATTTTACATATTTTACCACCTAAAATTTCGAACCAATTGAAAAAATTATGATTTTAGGGCTTATACATTGGAATTTGAATATAACAAGAGTTCTCATGCAAAAATATGCAAGGATTAAATTGTTAACGAGTAATGCAATACGAAATGCTATAGCATTTCCTATAGCATTTCTTTATTTGACATTTTTTACAACCTTAAATTTCAAACCAATTGAAAAAATAATGATTTTAGGGCTTATACATTGGAATTTGAATATAACAAGAGTTCTCATGCAAAAATATGCAAGGATTAAATTGTTGACGAGAAATGCCATAGGAAATGATATAGAATTTCCTATATAATATCTTTATTTTACATTTTTTACAACCTTAAATTTTGAACCAATTGAAAAATTAATGATTTTAGGGCTTATACATTAGAATTTGAATATAACAAGACTTCTCATGCAAAAATATTCAAGGATTAAATTGTTGACGAGAAATGCCATAGGAAATGCTATAGCATTTCCTATAGCATTTCATTATTTGACATTTTTTACAACCTTAAATTTCGAACCAATTGAAAAAATAACGATTTTAGGGCTTATACATTGGAATTTGAATATAACAAGAGTTCTCATGCAAAAATATGCAAGGAATAAATTGTTGACGAGGAATGCCATAAGAAATTCTATAGCATTTTCTATAGCATTTCTTTATTTTACATTTTTTACAACCTTAAATTTCGAACCAATTGAAAAAATAATGATTTTCGGGCTTATACATTGGAATTTTAGTAATACAAGCGTTCTCATTAAAAAATATGCAAGGATTAAATTGTTGACGAGAAATGCCATAGGAAATGCTATAGCATTTCCTATAGCATTTCTTTATTTACATTTTTTACAACCTTAAATTTCGAACCAATTGAAAAAATAATGATTTTAAAGCTTATACATTGGAATTTGTATATAACAAGAGTTCTCATGCAAAAATATGCAAGGATTAAATTGTTGACGAGAAATGCCATATGAACTGCTATAGCATTTCCTATAGCATTTCTTTATTTGACATTTTTTACAAACTTAATTTTCGAACCAATTGAAAAAATAATGATTTTCGGGCTTATACATTGGAACTTGAATATAACAAGAGTTCTCATGCCAAAATATGCAAGGATTAAATTGTTGACGAGAAATGCCATAGGAAATGCTATAACATTTCCTATAGCATTTCTTTATTTTACATTTTTTACAACCTTAACTTTTGAACCAATTGAAAAAATAATGATTTTATTGCTTATACATTGGAATTTGAATATAACAAGAATTCTCATGCAAAAATATGCAAGGATTAAATTGTTGACGAGAAATGCCATAGGAAATGCTATAGCACTTCCTATAGCATTTCTTTATTTTACATTGTTTACGACCTAAAATTTGAACCAATTGAAAAATAATGATTTTAGGGCTTATACATTGGAATTTGAATATAACAAGAGTTCTCATGCAAAAATATGCAAGGACTAAATTGTTGACGAGAATTGCCATAGGAAATGCTATAGCAATTCCTATAGCATTTCTTTATTTGACATTTTTTACAACCTTAAATTTCGAACCAATTGAAAAAATAATAATTTTAGGGCTTATACATTGGAATTTGAATATAACAAGCTTTCTCATGCTAAAATATGCAAGGATTAAATTGTTGACGAGGAATGCCATAGGAAATGTTATAGCACTTCCTATAGCATTTCTTTATTTTACATTGTTTACGACCTAAAATTTGAACCAATTGAAAAATAATGATTTTAGGGCTTAAACATTGGAATTTGAATATAACAAGAGTTCTCATGCAAAAATATGCAAGGATTAAATTGTTGACGAGAAATGCCATAGGAAATGCTATAGCAATTCCTATAGCATTTCTTTATTTGACATTTTTTACAACCTTAAATTTTGAACCAATTGAAAAAATAATGATTTTAGGGCTTATACATTGGAATTTTAATATAACAAGCTTTCTCATGCTAAAATATGCAAGGATTAAATTGTTGACGAGAAATGCCATAGGAAATGCTATAGCAATTCCTATAGCATTTCTTTATTTTACATTTTTTACAACCTTAAAGTTCGAACCAATTGAAAAAATAATGATTTTATGGCTTATACATTGGAATTTGAATATAAAAAGAATTCTCATGCAAAAATATGCAAGGATTAAATTGTTGACGAGAAATGCCATAGGAAATGCTATAACATTTCCTATAGCATTTCTTTATTTTACATTTTTTACAACCTTAAATTTCGAACCAATTGAAAAAATAATGATTTTATGGCTTATACACTGGAATTTGAATATAACAAGAATTCTCATGCAAAAATATGCAAGGATTAAATTGTTGACGAGAAATGCCATAGGAAATGCTATAGCACTTCCTATAGCATTTCTTTATTTTACATTGTTTACGACCTAAAATTTGAACCAATTGAAAAATAATGATTTTAGGGCTTATACATTGGAATTTGAATATAACAAGAGTTCTCATGCAAAAATATGCAAGGATTAAATTGTTGACGAGAAATGCCATAGGAAATGCTATAGCATTTCCTATAGCATTTATTTATTTGACATTTTTTACAACCTTAAATTTCGAACCAATTGAAAAAATAATGATTTTAAGGCTTATACATTGGAATTTTAATATTACAAGCGTTCTCATGAAAAAATATGCAAGAATTAAATTGTTGGCGAGAAATGCCATAGGAAATTCTATAGCATTTCCTATAGCATTTATTTATTTTACATTTTTTACAACCTTAAATTTCGAACCAATTGAAAAAATAATGATTTTAAGGCTTATACATTGGAATTTTAATATTACAAGCGTTCTCATGAAAAAATATGCAAGAATTAAATTGTTGGCGAGAAATGCCAGCATTTCCTATAGCATTTCTTTATTTGACATTTTTTACAACCTTAAATTTCGAACCAATTGAAAAAATAATCATTTTAGGGCTTATACATTGGAATTTGAATATAACAAGAGTTCGCATGCCAAAATATGCAACGATTAAATTGTTGACGAGAAATGCCATAGGAAATGCTATAACATTTCCTATAGCATTTCTTTATTTTACATTTTTTACAACCTTAAAGTTCGAACCAATTGAAAAAATAATGATTTTATGGCTTATACATTGGAATTTGAATATAACAAGAATTCTCATGCAAAAATATGCAAGGATTAAATTGTTGACGATAAATGCCATAGGAAATGCTATAACATTTCCTATAGCATTTCTTTATTTTACATTTTTTACAACCTTAAATTTCGAACCAATTGAAAAAATAATGATTTTATGGCTTATACATTGGAATTTGAATATAACAAGAATTCTCATGCAAAAATATGCAAGGATTAAATTGTTGACGAGAAATGCCATAGGAAATGCTATAGCACTTCCTATAGCATTTCTTTATTTTACATTGTTTACGACCTAAAATTTGAACCAATTGAAAAATAATGATTTTAGGGCTTATACATTGGAATTTGAATATAACAAGAGTTCTCATGCAAAAATATGCAAGGATTAAATTGTTGACGAGAAATGCCATAGGAAATGCTATAGCATTTCCTATAGCATTTCTTTATTTGACATTTTTTACAACCTTAAATTTCGAACCAATTGAAAAAATAATGATTTTAGGGCTTATACATTAGAATTTGAATATAACAAGCTTTCTCATACTAAAATATGCAAGGATTAAATTATTGACGAGGAATGCCATAGGAAATTCTATAGCATTTCCTATAGCATTTCTTTATTTTACATTTTTTACAACCTTAAATTTCGAACCAATTGAAAAAATAATGATTTTAAGGCTTATACATTGGAATTTTAATATTACAAGCGTTCTCATGAAAAAATATGCAAGAATTAAATTGTTGGCGAGAAATGCCATAGGAAATGCTATAGCATTTCCTATAGCATTTCTTTATTTGACATTTTTTACAACCTTAAATTTCGAACCAATTGAAAAAATAATCATTTTAGGGCTTATACATTGGAATTTGAAAATAACAAGAGTTCTCATGCAAAAATATGCAACGATTAAATTGTTGACGAGAAATGCCATAGGAAATGCTATAACATTTCCTATAGCATTTCTTTATTTTACATTTTTTACAACCTTAAAGTTCTAACCAATTGAAAAAATAATGATTTTATGGCTTATACATTGGAATTTGAATATAACAAGAATTCTCATGCAAAAATATGCAAGGATTAAATTGTTGACGAGAAATGCCATAGGAAATGCTATAACATTTCCTATAGCATTTCTTTATTTTACATTTTTTACAACCTTAAATTTCGAACCAATTGAAAAAATAATGATTTTAAGGCTTATACATTGGAATTTTAATATTACAAGCGTTCTCATGAAAAAATATGCAAGAATTAAATTGTTGGCGAGAAATGCCATAGGAAATGCTATAGCATTTCCTATAGCATTTCTTTATTTGACATTTTTTACAACCTTAAATTTCGAACCAATTGAAAAAATATTCATTTTAGGGCTTATACATTGGAATTTGAATATAACAAGAGTTCTCATGCCAAAATATGCAACGATTAAATTGTTGACGAGAAATGCCATAGGAAATGCTATAACATTTCCTATAGCATTTCTTTATTTTACATTTTTTACAACCTTAAATTTCGAACCAATTGAAAAAATAATGATTTTATGGCTTATACATTGGAATTTGAATATAACAAGAATTCTCATGCAAAAATATGCAAGGATTAAATTGTTGACGAGAAATGCCATAGGAAATGCTATAGCACTTCCTATAGCATTTCTTTATTTTACATTGTTTACGACCTAAAATTTGAACCAATTGAAAAATAATGATTTTAGGGCTTATACATTGGAATTTGAATATAACAAGAATTCTCATGCAAAAATATGCAAGGATTAAATTGTTGACGAGAAATGCCATAGGAAATGCTATAGCATTTCCTATAGCATTTCTTTATTTGACATTTTTTACAACCTTAAATTTCGAACCAATTGAAAAAATAATGATTTTAGGGCTTATACATTAGAATTTGAATATAACAAGCTTTCTCATACTAAAATATGCAAGGATTAAATTATTGACGAGGAATGCCATAGGAAATTCTATAGCATTTCCTATAGCATTTTTTTATTTTACATTTTTTACAACCTTAAATTTCGAACCAATTGAAAAAATAATGATTTTAAGGCTTATACATTGGAATTTTAATATTACAAGCGTTCTCATGAAAAAATATGCAAGAATTAAATTGTTGGCGAGAAATGCCATAGGAAATGCTATAGCATTTCCTATAGCATTTCTTTATTTGACATTTTTTACAACCTTAAATTTCGAACCAATTGAAAAAATAATCATTTTAGAGCTTATACATTGGAATTTGAATATAACAAGAGTTCTCATGCCAAAATATGCAACGATTAAATTGTTGACGAGAAATGCCATAGGAAATGCTATAACATTTCCTATAGCATTTCTTTATTTTACATTTTTTACAACCTTAAATTTCAAACCAATTGAAAAAATAATGATTTTATGGCTTATACATTGGAATTTTAATATAACAAGAATTCTCATGCAAAAATATGCAAGGATTAAATTGTTGGCGAGAAATGCCATAGGAAATGCTATAGCACTTCCTATAGCATTTCTTTATTTTACATTGTTTACGACCTAAAATTTGAACCAATTGAAAAATAATGATTTTAGGTCTTATACATTGGAATTTGAATATAACAAGAGTTCTCATGCAAAAATATGAAAGGATTAAATTGTTGACGAGAAATGCCATAGGAAATGCTATAGCATTTCCTATAGCATTTCTTTATTTGACATTTTTTACAACCTTAAATTTCGAACCAATTGAAAAAATAATGATTTTAGGGCTTATACATTAGAATTTGAATATAACAAGCTTTCTCATACTAAAATATGCAAGGATTAAATTATTGACGGAGAATGCCATAGGAAATTCAATAGCATTTCCTATAGCATTTCTTTATTTTACATTTTTTACAACCTTAAATTTCGAACCAATTGAAAAAATAATGATTTTAAGGCTTATACATTGGAATTTTAATATTACAAGCGTTCTCATGAAAAAATATGCAAGAATTAAATTGTTGGCGAGAAATGCCATAGGAAATGATATAGCATTTCCTATAGCATTTCTTTATTTGACATTTTTTACAACCTTAAATTTCGAACCAATTGAAAAAATAATCATTTTAGGGCTTATACATTGGAATTTGAAAATAACAAGAGTTCTCATGCAAAAATATGCAACGATTAAATTGTTGACGAGAAATGCCATAGGAAATGCTATAACATTTCCTATAGCATTTCTTTATTTTACATTTTTTACAACCTTAAAGTTCTAACTAATTGAAAAAATAATGATTTTATGGCTTATACATTGGAATTTGAATATAACAAGAATTCTCATGCAAAAATATGCAAGGATTAAATTGTTGACGAGAAATGCCATAGGAAATGCTATAACATTTCCTATAGCATTTCTTTATTTTACATTTTTTACAACCTTAAATTTCGAACCAATTGAAAAAATAATGATTTTAAGGCTTATACATTGGAATTTTAATATTACAAGCGTTCTCATGAAAAAATATGCAAGAATTAAATTGTTGGCGAGAAATGCCATAGGAAATGCTATAGCATTTCCTATAGCATTTCTTTATTTGACATTTTTTACAACCTTAAATTTCGAACCAATTGAAAAAATATTCATTTTAGGGCTTATACATTGGAATTTGAATATAACAAGAGTTCTCATGCCAAAATATGCAACGATTAAATTGTTGACGAGAAATGCCATAGGAAATGCTATAACATTTCCTATAGCATTTCTTTATTTTACATTTTTTACAACCTTAAATTTCGAACCAATTGAAAAAATAATGATTTTATGGCTTATACATTGGAATTTGAATATAACAAGAATTCTCATGCAAAAATATGCAAGGATTAAATTGTTGACGAGAAATGCCATAGGAAATGCTATAGCACTTCCTATAGCATTTCTTTATTTTACATTGTTTACGACCTAAAATTTGAACCAATTGAAAAATAATGATTTTAGGGCTTATACATTGGAATTTGAATATAACAAGAGTTCTCATGCAAAAATATGCAAGGATTAAATTGTTGACGAGAAATGCCATAGGAAATGCTATAGCATTTCCTATAGCATTTCTTTATTTGACATTTTTTACAACCTTAAATTTCGAACCAATTGAAAAAATAATGATTTTAGGGCTTATACATTAGAATTTGAATATAACAAGCTTTCTCATACTAAAATATGCAAGGATTAAATTATTGACGAGGAATGCCATAGGAAATTCTATAGCATTTCCTATAGCATTTTTTTATTTTACATTTTTTACAACCTTAAATTTCGAACCAATTGAAAAAATAATGATTTTAAGGCTTATACATTGGAATTTTAATATTACAAGCGTTCTCATGAAAAAATATGCAAGAATTAAATTGTTGGCGAGAAATGCCATAGGAAATGCTATAGCATTTCCTATAGCATTTCTTTATTTGACATTTTTTACAACCTTAAATTTCGAACCAATTGAAAAAATAATCATTTTAGGGCTTATACATTGGAATTTGAATATAACAAGAGTTCTCATGCCAAAATATGCAACGATTAAATTGTTGACGAGAAATGCCATAGGAAATGCTATAACATTTCCTATAGCATTTCTTTATTTTACATTTTTTACAACCTTAAATTTCGAACCAATTGAAAAAATAATGATTTTATGGCTTATACATTGGAATTTGAATATAACAAGAATTCTCATGCAAAAATATGCAAGGATTAAATTGTTGACGAGAAATGCCATAGGAAATGCTATAGCACTTCCTATAGCATTTCTTTATTTTACATTGTTTACGACCTAAAATTTGAACCAATTGAAAAATAATGATTTTAGGGCTTATACATTGGAATTTGAATATAACAAGAGTTCTCATGCAAAAATATGCAAGGATTAAATTGTTGACGAGAAATGCCATAGGAAATGCTATAGCATTTCCTATAGCATTTCTTTATTTGACATTTTTTACAACCTTAAATTTCGAACCAATTGAAAAAATAATGATTTTAGGGCTTATACATTAGAATTTGAATATAACAAGCTTTCTCATACTAAAATATGCAAGGATTAAATTATTGACGAGGAATGCCATAGGAAATTCTATAGCATTTCCTATAGCATTTCTTTATTTTACATTTTTTACAACCTTAAATTTCGAACCAATTGAAAAAATAATGATTTTAAGGCTTATACATTGGAATTTTAATATTACAAGCGTTCTCATGAAAAAATATGCAAGAATTAAATTGTTGGCGAGAAATGCCATAGGAAATGCTATAGCATTTCCTATAGCATTTCTTTATTTGACATTTTTTACAACCTTAAATTTCGAACCAATTGAAAAAATAATCATTTTAGGGCTTATACATTGGAATTTGAATATAACAAGAGTTCTCATGCCAAAATATGCAACGATTAAATTGTTGACGAGAAATGCCATAGGAAATGCTATAACATTTCCTATAGCATTTCTTTATTTTACATTTTTTACAACCTTAAATTTCAAACCAATTGAAAAAATAATGATTTTATGGCTTATACATTGGAATTTTAATATAACAAGAATTCTCATGCAAAAATATGCAAGGATTAAATTGTTGGCGAGAAATGCCATAGGAAATGCTATAGCACTTCCTATAGCATTTCTTTATTTTACATTGTTTACGACTTAAAATTTGAACCAATTGAAAAATAATGATTTTAGGTCTTATACATTGGAATTTGAATATAACAAGAGTTCTCATGCAAAAATATGAAAGGATTAAATTGTTGACGAGAAATGCCATAGGAAATGCTATAGCATTTCCTATAGCATTTCTTTATTTGACATTTTTTACAACCTTAAATTTCGAACCAATTGAAAAAATAATGATTTTAGGGCTTATACATTAGAATTTGAATATAACAAGCTTTATCATACTAAAATATGCAAGGATTAAATTATTGACGGAGAATGCCATAGGAAATTCAATAGCATTTCCTATAGCATTTCTTTATTTTACATTTTTTACAACCTTAAATTTCGAACCAATTGAAAAAATAATTATTTTAAGGCTTATACATTGGAATTTTAATATTACAAGCGTTCTCATGAAAAAATATGCAAGAATTAAATTGTTGGCGAGAAATGCCATAGGAAATGATATAGCATTTCCTATAGCATTTCTTTATTTGACATTTTTTACAACCTTAAATTTCGAACCAATTGAAAAAATAATCATTTTAGGGCTTATACATTGGAATTTGAATATAACAAGAGTTCTCATACCAAAATATGCAACGATTAAATTGTTGACGAGAAATGCCATAGGAAATGCTATAACATTTCCTATAGCATTTCTTTATTTTACATTTTTTACAACCTTAAAGTTCGAACCAATTGAAAAAATAATGATTTTATGGCTTATACATTGGAATTTTAATATAACAAGAATTCTCATGCAAAAATATGCAAGGATTAAATTGTTGGCGAGAAATGCCATAGGAAATGCTATAGCACTTCCTATAGCATTTCTTTATTTTACATTGTTTACGACCTAAAATTTGAACCAATTGAAAAATAATGATTTTAGGTCTTATACATTGGAATTTGAATATAACAAGAGTTCTCATGCAAAAATATGAAAGGATTAAATTGTTGACGAGAAATGCCATAGGAAATGCTATAGCATTTCCTATAGCATTTCTTTATTTGACATTTTTTACAACCTTAAATTTCGAACCAATTGAAAAAATAATGATTTTAGGGCTTATACATTAGAATTTGAATATAACAAGCTTTCTCATACTAAAATATGCAAGGATTAAATTATTGACGGAGAATGCCATAGGAAATTCAATAGCATTTCCTATAGCATTTCTTTATTTTACATTTTTTACAACCTTAAATTTCGAACCAATTGAAAAAATAATTATTTTAAGGCTTATACATTGGAATTTTAATATTACAAGCGTTCTCATGAAAAAATATGCAAGAATTAAATTGTTGGCGAGAAATGCCATAGGAAATGATATAGCATTTCCTATAGCATTTCTTTATTTGACATTTTTTACAACCTTAAATTTCGAACCAATTGAAAAAATAATCATTTTAGGGCTTATACATTGGAATTTGAATATAACAAGAGTTCTCATGCCAAAATATGCAACGATTAAATTGTTGACGAGAAATGCCATAGGAAATGCTATAACATTTCCTATAGCATTTCTTTATTTTACATTTTTTACAACCTTAAAGTTCGAACCAATTGAAAAAATAATGATTTTATGGCTTATACATTGGAATTTGAATATAACAAGAATTCTCATGCAAAAATATGCAATGATTAAATTGTTGACGAGAAATGCCATAGGAAATGCTATAGCACTTCCTATAGCATTTCTTTATTTTACATTGTTTACGACCTAAAATTTGAACCAATTGAAAAATAATGATTTTAGGGCTTATACATTGGAATTTGAATATAACAAGAGTTCTCATGCAAAAATATGAAAGGATTAAATTGTTGACGAGAAATGCCATAGGAAATGCTATAGCATTTCCTATAGCATTTCTTTATTTGACATTTTTTACAACCTTAAATTTCGAACCAATTGAAAAAATAATGATTTTAGGGCTTATACATTAGAATTTGAATATAACAAGCTTTCTCATACTAAAATATGCAAGGATTAAATTATAGACGAGGAATGCCATAGGAAATTCTATAGCATTTCCTATCGCATTTCTTTATTTTACATTTTTTACAACCTTAAATTTCGAACCAATTGAAAAAATAATGATTTTAAGGCTTATACATTGGAATTTTAATATTACAAGCGTTCTCATGAAAAAATATGCAAGAATTAAATTGTTGGCGAGAAATGCCATAGGAAATGCTATAGCATTTCCTATAGGATTTCTTTATTTTACATTTTTTACAACCTTAAATTTCGAACCAATTGAAAAAATAATGATATTAGGGCTTATACATTGGAATTTTAATATAACAAGAGTTCTCATACCAAAATATGCAAGGATTAAATTGTTGACGAGAAATGCCATAGGAAATTCTATAACATTTCCTATAGCATTTCTTTATTTTACATTTTTTACAACCTTAAATTTCGAACCAATTGAAAAAATAATTATTTTAGGGGTTATAAATTGGAATTTTAATATTACAAGCGTTCTCATGAAAAAATATGCAAGGATTAAATTGTTGACGAGAAATGCCATAGGAAATGCTATAGCACTTCCTATAGCATTTATTTATTTTACATTTTTTACAACCTTAAATTTCGAACCAATTGAAAAAATAATGATTTTAAGGCTTATACTTTTAATATTACAAGCGTTCTCATGAAAAAATATGCAAGGATTAAATTGTTGACGAGAAATGCCATAGGAAATGCTATAGCATTTCTTTATTTTACATTGTTTACGACCTAAAATTCGAACCAATTGAAAAATAATGATTTTAGGGCTTATACATTGGAATTTTAATATAACAAGAGTTCTCATGCAAAAATATGCAAGGATTAAATTGTTGACGAGAAATGCCATAGGAAATGCTATAGCATTTGCTATGGCATTTCCTTATTTTACATTTTTTACAACCTTAAATTTTGAACCAATTGAAAAAATAATGATCTTAGGGCTTATACATTGGAATTTTAATATTACAAGCGTTCTCATGAAAAAATATGCAAGGATTAAATTTTTGACGAGAAATGCCATAGGAAATGCTATAGCATTTCTTATAGAATTTCTTTATTTTAAATTTTTTACAACCTTGAATTTAAAACAAATTGAAAAAATAATGATTTTAGGGCTTATATATTGGAATTTTAATATTAAAAGTGTTCTAATGCAAAAATATGCAAGGATTAAATTGTTGACAAGAAATGCCATAGGAAATGCTATAGCAATTCCTATAGGATTTCTTTAGTTTACATTGTTTACGACCTAAAATTCGAACCAATTGAAAAAATGATGATTTTAGGGCTTATACATTGGAATTTGAATATAACAAGAGTTCTCATGCAAAAATATGCAATGATTAAATTGTTGACGAGAAATGCCATAGGAAATGCCATTTCCTATAGAATTTCTATATTTTACATTTTTTACAACCTTAAATTTCGAACAGATTGAAAAAATAATGATTTTAGGGCTTATACATTGGAATTTGAATATAACACGAGTTCTCATTCAAAAATATGCAAGGATTAAATTATTGACGAGAGCATTTCCTATTGCATTTCTTTATTTGACATTTTTTACAACCTTAAATATCGAACCAATTGAAAAAATAATGATTTTAGGGATTATACATTGGAATTTGAATATATTAAGAGTTCTCATGCAAAAATATGCAAGGATTAAATTGTTGTCGAGAAATGCAATAGGAAATACTATAGCATTACCTATTGCATTTCTTTATTTTACATTTTTTACAACCGTAAATTTCGAACCAATTGAAAAAATAATGATTCTAGGGCTTATACATTAGAATTTGAATATAACAAGAGTTCTCATGCAAAAATATGCAAGGATTAAATTGTTGACGAGAAATGCCATAGGAAATGCTATAGCATTTCCTATGGCATTTCTTTATTTTACATTGTTTACGACCTAAAATTTCGAACCAATTGAAAAAATTATGATTTTAGGGCTTATACATTGGAATTTGAATATAACAAGAGTTCTCATGCAAAAATATGCAATGATTAAATTGTTGACGAGAAATGCCATAGGAAATGCCATTTCCTATAGAATTTCTATATTTTACATTTTTTACAACCTTAAATTTCGAACATATTGAAAAAATAATGATTTTAGGGCTTATACATTGGAATTTGAATATAACACGAATTCTCATGCAAAAATATGCAAGGATTAAATTATTGACGAGAGCATTTCCTATTGCATTTCTTTATTTGACATTTTTTACAACCTTAAATATCGAACCAATTGAAAAAATAATGATTTTAGGGATTATACATTGGAATTTGAATATATTAAGAGTTCTCATGCAAAAATATGCAAGGATTAAATTGTTGTCGAGAAATGCAATAGGAAATACTATAGCATTACCTATTGCATTTCTTTATTTTACATTTTTTACAACCGTAAATTTCGAACCAATTGAAAAAATAATGATTCTAGGGCTTATACATTAGAATTTGAATATAACAAGAGTTCTCATGCAAAAATATGCAAGGATTAAATTGTTGACGAGAAATGCCATAGGAAATGCTATGGCATTTCTTTAATAGGAAATACTATAGCATTTCCTATGGCATTTCTTTATTTTACATTGTTTACGACCTAAAATTTCGAACCAATTGAAAAAATTATGATTTTAGGGCTTATACATTGGAATTTGAATATAACAAGAGTTCTCATGCAAAAATATGCAATGATTAAATTGTTGACGAGAAATGCCATAGGAAATGCCATTTCCTATAGAATTTCTATATTTTACATTTTTTACAACCTTAAATTTCGAACATATTGAAAAAATAATGATTTTAGGGCTTATACATTGGAATTTGAATATAACACGAGTTCTCATGCAAAAATATGCAAGGATTAAATTATTGACGAGAGCATTTCCTATTGCATTTCTTTATTTGACATTTTTTACAACCTTAAATATCGAACCAATTGAAAAAATAATGATTTTAGGGATTATACATTGGAATTTGAATATATTAAGAGTTCTCATGCAAAAATATGCAAGGATTAAATTGTTGTCGAGAAATGCCATAGGAAATACTATAGCATTACCTATTGCATTTCTTTATTTTACATTTTTTACAACCGTAAATTTCGAACCAATTGAAAAAATAATGATTCTAGGGCTTATACATTAGAATTTGAATATAACAAGAGTTCTCATGCAAAAATATGCAAGGATTAAATTGTTGACGAGAAATGCCATAGGAAATGCTATAGCATTTCCTATGGCATTTCTTTATTTTACATTGTTTACGACCTAAAATTTTGAACCAATTGAAAAAATTATGATTTTAGGGCTTATACATTCTAATTTGAATATAACAAGAGTTCTCATGCAAAAATATGCAAGGATTAAATTGTTAACGAGAAATGCAATACGAAATGCTATAGCATTCTTATAGCATTTCTTTATTTGACATTTTTTACAACCTTAAATTTCGAACCAATTGAAAAAATAATGATTTTAGGGCTTATACATTGGAATTTGAATATAACAAGCTTTCTCATGCTAAAATATGCTAGGATTAAATTGTTGACGAGGAATGCCATAGGAAATTCTATAGCATTTCCTATAGCATTTCTTTATTTTACATTTTTTACAACCTTAAATTTAGAACCAATTGAAAAATTAATGGTTTTAGGGCTTATACATTAGAATTTTAATATAACAAGACTTCTCATGCAAAAATATGCAAGGATTAAATTGTTGACGAGAAATGCCATAGGAAATGCTATAGCATTTCCTTATTTGACATTTTTTACAACCTTAAATTTTGAACCAATTGAAAAAATAATGATTTTAGTGCTTATACATTGGAATTTGAATATAACAAGAGTTCTCATGCAAAAATATGCAAGGATTAAATAAGTGATGAGAAATGCCATAGGAAATGCTATAGCATTTCCTATAGCATTTCTTTATTTTACATTTTTTACAACCTTAAATTTCGAACCAATTGAAAAAATAATGATTTTAGGGCTTATACATTGGAATTTAAATATAACAAGAGTTCTCATGCAAAAATATGCAAGGATTAAATTGTTGACGAGAAATGCCATAGGAAATGCTATAGCATTTCCTATAGCATTTCTTTATTTGACATTTTTTACAACCTTAAATTTCGAACCAATTGAAAAAATAATAATTTTAGGGCTTATACATTGGAATTTGAATATAACATGAGTTCTCATGCAAAAATATGCAAGGATTAAATTGTTGATGAGGAATGCCATAGGAAATTCTATAGCATTTCCTATAGCATTTCTTTATTTTACATTTTTTACAACCTTAAATTTTGAACCAATTGAAAAAATAATGATTTTAGGGCTTATAAATTGGAGTTTTAATATTACAAGCGTTCTCATAAAAAAATATGCAAGGATTAAATTGTTGACGAGAAATGCCAAGCATTTCCTATGGCATTTCTTTATTTGACATTTTTTACAACCTTAAATTTCGAACCAATTGAAAATATAATGATTTTAGGGATTATACATTGGAATTTGAATATAACAAGAGTTCTCATGCAAAAATATGCAAGGATTAAATTGTTGACGAGAAAAGCCATAGGAAATGATATAGTATTTCCTATAGCATTTCTTTATTTTACATTTTTTACAACCTTAAATTTCGAACCAATTGAAAAATAATGATTTTAGGGCTTATACATTGGAATTTGAATATAACAAGAGTTCTCATGCAAAAATATGCAAGGATTAAATTGTTGACGAGAAATACCATAGGAAATGATATAGCATTTCCTTTAGCATTTCTTTATTTTACATTTTTTACAACCTTAAATTTTGAACCAATTGAAAAATAATGATTTTAGGGCTTATACATTGGAATTTGAATATAACAAGAGTTCTCATGCAAAAATATGCAAGGATTAAATTGTTGACGAGACATGCCATAGGAAATGCTATAACATTTCCTATAGCATTTCTTTATTTTACATATTTTACAACCTTAAATTTCAAACCAATTGAAAAAATAATGATTTTAGGGCTTATACATTGAAATTTTAATATTACAAGCATTCTCATGAAAAAATATGCAAGGATTAAATTGTTGACGAGAAATGCCATAGCATTTCCTATAGCATTTCTTTATTTTACATTGTTTACGAACTTAAATTTCGAACCAATTGAAAAATAATGATTTTAGGGCTTATACATTGGAATTTGAATAAAACAAGAGTTCTCATGCGAAAATATGCAAGGATTAAATTGTTGACGAGAAATACCATAGGAAATGATATAGCATTTCCTTTAGCATTTCTTTATTTTACATTTTTTACAACCTTAAATTTCGAACCAATTGAAAAATAATGATTTTAGGGCTTATACATTGGAATTTGAATATAACAAGAGTTCTCATGCAAAAATATGCAAGGATTAAATTGTTGACGAGAAATGCCAAGCATTTCCTATGGCATTTCTTTATTTGACATTTTTTACAACCTTAAATTTCGAACCAATTGAAAATATAATGATTTTAGGGATTATACATTGGAATTTGAATATAACAAGAGTTCTCATGCAAAAATATGCAAGGATTAAATTGTTGACGAGAAATGCCATAGGAAATGATATAGCATTTCCTATAGCATTTCTTTATTTTACATTTTTTACAACCTTAAATTTCGAACCAATTGAAAAATAATGATTTTAGGGCTTATACATTGGAATTTGAATATAACAAGAGTTCTCATGCTAAAATATGCAAGGATTAAATTGTTGACGAGACATGCCATAGGAAATGTTATAGCATTTCCTATAGCATTTCTTTATTTTACATTTTTTACAACCTTAAATTTTGAACCAATTGAAAAAATAATGATATTCGGGCTTATACATTGGAATTTGAATATAACAAGAGTTCTCATGCCAAAATATGCAAGGATTAAATTGTTGACGAGAAATGCCATAGGAAATGCTATAACATTTCCTATAGCATTTCTTTATTTTACATATTTTACAACCTTAAATTTCAAACCAATTGAAAAAATAATGATTTTAGGGCTTATACATTGGAATTTGAATATAACAAGAGTTCTCATGCAAAAATATGCAAGGATTAAATTGTTGACGAGGAATTCCATAGGAAATTCTATAGCGTTTCCTATAGCATTTCTTTATTTTACATTTTTTACAACCTTAAATTTCGAACCAATTGAAAAAATAATGATTTTAAGGCTTATACATTGGAATTTTAATATTACAAGCGTTCTCATGAAAAAATATGCAAGGATTAAATTATTGACGAAAAATGCCATAGGAAATGTTATAGCACTTCGTATAGCATTTCTTTATTTTACATTTTTTACAACCTTAAATTTCGAACCAATTGAAAAAATAATTATTTTAGGGCTTATACATTGGAATTTTAATATTACAAGCGTTCTCATGAAAAAATATGCAAGGATTAAATTGTTGACGAGAAATACAATAGGAAATGCTATAGCACTTCCAATAGCATTTCTTTATTTTTTATTGTTTACGACCTAAAATTCGAACCAATTGAAAAAATAATGATTTTAGGGCTTATACATTGGAATTTGAATATAACAAGAGTTCTCATGCCAAAATATGCAAGGATTAAATTGTTGACGAGAAATGCCATAGGAAATGCTATATAATTTCCTATAGCATTTCTTTATTTTATATTTTTTACAACCTTAAATTTCGAACCAATTGAAAAAATAATGATTTTAGGGCTTATACATTTGAATTTGAATATAACAAGAATTCTCATGCAAAAATATGCAAGGATTAAATTGTTGACGAGAAATGCTATAGGAAATGCTATAGAATTTCCTATAGAATTTCTTTATTTTACATTTTTTACAACCTTAAATTTTGAACCAATTGAAAGAGTAATGATTTTAGGGCTTATACATTGGAATTTGAATATAACAAGAGTTCTCATGAAAAAATATGCAAGGATTAAATTGTTGACGAGAAATGCCATAGGAAATGCTATAGCATTTCCTATAGCATTTCTTTATTTGACGCTTTTTACAACCTAAAATTTCGAACCAATTGAAAAAATAATGATTTTAGGGCTTATAAATTGGAATTTGAATATAACAAGAGTTCTCATGCAAAAATATGCAAGGATTAAATTGTTGACGAGGAATGCCATAGGAAATTCTATAGCATTTCCTATAGCATTTCTTTATTTTACATTTTTTACAACCTTAAATTTCGAACCAATTGAAAAAAAATGATGTTAGGGCTTATACATTGGAATTTGAATATAACAAGAGTTCTCATGCAAAAATATGCAAGGATTAAATTGTTGACGAGGAATGCCATAGGAAATTCTATAGCATTTCCTATAGCATTTCTTTATTTTACATTTTTTACAACCTTAAATTTCGAACCAATTGAAAAAATAATGATTTTAGGGCTTATACATTGGAATTTTTATATTACAAGTGTTCTCATGCAAAAATATGCAAGGATTAAATTGTTGACGAGGAATGCCATAGGAAATTCTATAGCATTTCCTATAGCATTTCTTTATATTACATTTTTTACAACCTTAAATTTCGAACCAATTGAAAAAATAATGATCTTAGGGCTTATACATTGGAATTTTAATATTACAAGCGTTCTCATGAAAAAATATGCAAGGATTAAATTGTTGACGAGAAATGCCATAAGAAATGCTATAGCATTTCCTATAGCATTTCTTTATTTTACATTTTTTACAACCTTAAATTTCTAAACAATTGAAAAATAATGATTTTAGGGCTTATACATTAGAATTTGAATATTACAAGAGTTCTCATGCAAAAATATGCAAGGATTAAATTGTTGACGAGAAATGCCATAGGAAATGCTATAGCATTTCCTATAGCATTTCTTTATTTTACATTTTTTACAACCTTAAATTTTGAACCAATTGAAAAAAATAATGATATTAGGGCTTATACATTGGATTTTGAATATAACAAGAGTTCTCATGCCAAAATATGCAAGGATTAAATTGTTGACGAGAAATGCCATAGGAAATGCTATAACATTTCCTATAGCATTTCTTTATTTTACATTTTTTACAACCTTAAATTTCGACCAAATTGAAAAAATAATGATTTTAGGGTTTATACATTGGAATTCGAATATAACAAGAGTTCTCATGCAAAAATATGCAAGGATTAAATTGTTGACGAGAAATGCCATAGGAAATGCTTTAGCATTTCCTATAGCATTTCTTTATTTTACATTTTTTACAACCTTAAATTTTGAAGCAATTGAAAAAATAATGATATTAGGGCTTTTACATTGGAATTTGAATATAACAAGAGTTCTCATGCCAAAATATTCAAGGATTAAATTGTTGACGAGAAATGCCATAGGAAATACTATAGCATTTCCTATAGCATTTCTTTATTTGACATTTTTTACAACCTTAAATTTCGAACCAATTGAAAAAATAATGATTTTAGGGCTTATACATTGGAATTTGAATATAACAAGAGTTCTCATGCAAAAATATGCATGGATTAAATTGTTGACGAGGAATGCCATAGGAAATTCTATAGAATTTCCTATAGCATTTCTTTATTTTACATTTTTTAAAACCTTAAATTTAGAACCAATTGAAAAAATAATGATTTTAGGGCTTATACATTGGAATTTTAATATAACAAGAGTTCTCATGCAAAAATATGCAAGGATTAAATAGTTGACGAGAAATGCCATAGAAAATGCTATAGCATTTCCTATAGCATTTCTTTATTTTACATTTTTTACAACCTTAAATTTCGAACCAATTGAAAAAATAATGATTTTAAAGCTTATACATTGGAATTTGAATATAACAAGAGTTCTCATGCAAAAATATGCAAGGATTAAATTGTTGACGAGAAATTCCAAAGGAAATACAAGCATTTCCTATAGCATTTATTTATTTTACATTGTTTACGACCTAAAATTTTGAGCCAATTGAAAAACTAATGATTTTAGGGCTTATACATTGGAATTTGAATATAACAAGAGTTCTCATGCAAAAATATGCAAGGATTAAATTGCTGATGTGAAATGCTATAGGAAATGCTAGCATTTCTTTATTTGACATTTTTTACAACCTTAAATTTCGAACCAATTGAAAAAATAATGATTTTAGGGCTTATACATTGGAATTTGAATATAACAAGAGTTCTCATGCAAAAATATGCAAGGATTAAATTGTTGACGAGAAATGCCAAAGGAAATGCTATAGAATTTCCTATAGAATTTCTGTATTTTACATTTTTTACAACCTTAAATTTAAAACCAATTGAAAAAATAATGATTTTAGGACTTATACATTGGAATTTTAATATTACAAGCGTTCTCCTGCAAAAATATGCAAGGATTAGATTGTTGACGAGAAATGCCATAGGAAATGCTATAGCATTTCCTATAGCATTTCTTTATTTTACATTTTTTAACAACCTTAAATTTCGAACCAATTGAAAAAATAATGATTTTAGGGCTTATACATAGGAATTTGAATATAACAAGAGTTCTCATGAAAAAATATGCAAGGATTAAATTGTTGACGAGAAATGTCATAGGAAATGCTATAGCATTTCCTATAGCATTTCTTTATTTGACATTTTTTACACCTTAAATTTCGAACAAGTTGAAAAAATTATGATTTTAGGGCTTATACATAGGAATTTGAATATAACAAGAGTTCTCATGCAAAAATATGCAAGGATTAAATAGTTGACGAGAAATGCCATAGAAAATGCTATAGCATTTCTTATAGCATTTCTTTATTTTACATTTTTTAAAACCTTAAATTTCAAACCAATTGAAAAAATAATGATTTTAAAGCTTATATATTGGAATTTGAATATAACAAGAGTTCTCATGCAAAAATATGCAAGGATTAAATTGTTGACGAGAAATGCATAGGAATGCATTTCCTATAGCATTTCACTATTTTACATTGTTTACGACCTAAAATTTCGAACAATTTGAAAAAATAATGATTTTAGGGCTTATACATTGGAATTTGAATATAACAAGAGTTCTCATGAAAAAATATGCAAGCATTAAATTGTTGACGAGAAATGCCATAGGAAATGCTATAGCATTTCCTATAGCATTTATTTATTTGACATTTTTTACAACCTTAAATTTCGAACCAATTGAAAAAATAATGATTTTAGGGCTTATACATTGGAATTTGAATATAACAAGAGTTCTCATGCAAAAATATGCAAGGATTAAATTGTTGACGAGAAATGCCATAGGAAATGCTATAGCATTTTCTATAGCATTTCTTTATTTTACATTTTTTACAACCTTAAATTTCGAACCAATTGAAAAAATAATGATTGTAGGGCTTATACATTGGAATTTGAATATAACAAGAGTTCTCAAGCAAAAATATGCAAGGATTAAATTTTTGACGAAAAATGCCATTCGAAATTCTATAGCATTTCCTATAGCATTTCTTTATTTTACATTGTTTACGACCTAAAATTTCGAACCAATTGAAAAATAATGATTTTAGGGCTTATACATTGGAATTTGAATATAACAAGAGTTCTCATGCAAAAATACGCAAGGATTAAATTGTTGACGAGAAATGCCATAGGAAATTCTATAGCATTTTCTATAGCATTTCTTTATTTTACACTTTTTACAACCTTAAATTTCAAACCAATTGAAAAAATATTGATTTTAGGGCTTATACATTGGAATTTGAATATAACAAGAGTTCTCATGCAAAAATATGCAAGGATTAAATTGTTGACGAGAAATGCCATAGGAAATGCTATAGCATTTTCTATAGCATTTCTTTACTTTACATTTTTTACAACCTTAAATTTCGAACCAATTGAAAAAATAATGATTTTAGGGCTTATACATTGGAATTTGAATATAACAAGAGTTCTCATGCAAAAAAATGCAAGGATTAAATTGTTGACGAGAAATGCCATAGGAAATGCTATAGCATTTTCTATAGCATTTCTTTATTTTACATTTTTTACAACCTTAAATTTCCAACCAATTGAAAAAATAATGATTTTAGGGCTTATACATTGGAATATGAATATAACCAGAGTTCTCATGCAAAAATATGCAAGGATTAAATTGTTGACGAGAAATGCCATACGAAATGCTATAGCATTTTCTATAGCATTTCTTTATTTTACATTTTTTACAACCTTAAATTTCGAACCAATTAAAAAAATAATGATTTTAGGGCTTATACATTGGAATATGAATATAACCAGAGTTCTCATGCAAAAATATGCAAGGATTAAATTGTTGACGAGAAATGCCATACGAAATGCTATAGCATTTTCTATAGCATTTCTTTATTTTACATTTTTTACAACCTTAAATTTCGAACCAATTGAAAAAATAATGATTTTAGGGCTTATACATTGGAATTTGAATATAACAAGAGTTCTCATGCAAAAATATGCAAGGATTAAATTGTTGACGAGAAATGCCATAGGAAATGCTATAGCATTTTCTATAGCATTTCTTTATTTTACATTTTTTACAACCTTAAATTTCGAACCAATTGAAAAAATAATGATTTTAGGGCTTATACATTGGAATTTGAATATAACAAGAGTTCTCATGCAAAAAAATGCAAGGATTAAATTGTTGACGAGAAATGCCATAGGAAATGCTATAGCATTTTTTATAGCATTTCTTTATTTTACATTTTTTACAACCTTAAATTTCCAACCAATTGAAAAAATAATGATTTTAGGGCTTATACTTTGGAATATGAATATAACCAGAGTTCTCATGCAAAAATATGCAAGGATTAAATTGTTGACGAGAAATGCCATACGAAATGCTATAGCATTTTCTATAGCATTTCTTTATTTTACATTTTTTACAACCTTAAATTTCGAACCAATTGAAAAAATATTGATTTTAGGGCTTATACATTGGAATTTGAATATAACAAGAGTTCTCATGCAAAAATATGCAAGGATTAAATTGTTGACGAGAAATGCCATAGGAAATGCTATAGCATTTTCTATAGCATTTCTTTATTTTACATTTTTTACAACCTTAAATTTCGAACCAATTGAAAAAATAATGATTTTAGGGCTTATACATTGGAATTTGAATATAACAAGAGTTCTCATGCAAAAAAATGCAAGGATTAAATTGTTGACGAGAAATGCCATAGGAAATGCTATAGCATTTTCTATAGCATTTCTTTATTTTACATTTTTTACAACCTTAAATTTCCAACCAATTGAAAAAATAATGATTTTAGGGCTTATACATTGGAATATGAATATAACCAGAGTTCTCATGCAAAAATATGCAAGGATTAAATTGTTGACGAGAAATGCCATACGAAATGCTATAGCATTTTCTATAGCATTTCTTTATTTTACATTTTTTACAACCTTAAATTTCGAACCAATTGAAAAAATAATGATTTTAGGGCTTATACATTGGAATTTGAATATAACAAGAGTTCTCATGCAAAAATATGCAAGGATTAAATTGTTGACGAGAAATGCCATAGGAAATGCTATAGCATTTTCTATAGCATTTCTTTATTTTACATTTTTTACAACCTTAAATTTCGAACCAATTAAAAAAATAATGATTTTAGGGCTTATACATTGGAATATGAATATAACCAGAGTTCTCATGCAAAAATATGCAAGGATTAAATTGTTGACGAGAAATGCCATACGAAATGCTATAGCATTTTCTATAGCATTTCTTTATTTTACATTTTTTACAACCTTAAATTTCGAACCAATTGAAAAAATAATGATTTTAGGGCTTATACATTGGAATTTGAATATAACAAGAGTTCTCATGCAAAAATATGCAAGGATTAAATTGTTGACGAGAAATGCCATAGGAAATGCTATAGCATTTTCTATAGCATTTCTTTATTTTACATTTTTTACAACCTTAAATTTCGAACCAATTGAAAAAATAATGATTTTAGGGCTTATACATTGGAATTTGAATATAACAAGAGTTCTCATGCAAAAAAATGCAAGGATTAAATTGTTGACGAGAAATGCCATAGGAAATGCTATAGCATTTTCTATAGCATTTCTTTATTTTACATTTTTTACAACCTTAAATTTCCAACCAATTGAAAAAATAATGATTTTAGGGCTTATACATTGGAATTTGAATATAACAAGAGTTCTCATGCAAAAATATGCAAGGATTAAATTGTTGACGAGAAATGCCATAGGAAATGCTATAGCATTTTCTATAGCATTTCTTTATTTTACATTTTTTACAACCTTAAATTTCGAACCAATTAAAAAAATAATGATTTTAGGGCTTATACATTGGAATATGAATATAACCAGAGTTCTCATGCAAAAATATGCAAGGATTAAATTGTTGACAAGAAATGCCATACGAAATGCTATAGCATTTTCTATAGCATTTCTTTATTTTACATTTTTTACAACCTTAAATTTCGAACCAATTGAAAAAATATTGATTTTAGGGCTTATACATTGGAATTTGAATATAACAAGAGTTCTCATGCAAAAATATGCAAGGATTAAATTGTTGACGAGAAATGCCATAGGAAATGCTATAGCATTTTCTATAGCATTTCTTTATTTTACATTTTTTACAACCTTAAATTTCGAACCAATTGAAAAAATAATGATTGTAGGGCTTATACATTGGAATTTGAATATAACAAGAGTTCTCATGCAAAAAAATGCAAGGATTAAATTGTTGACGAGAAATGCCATAGGAAATGCTATAGCATTTTCTATAGCATTTCTTTATTTTACATTTTTTACAACCTTAAATTTCCAACCAATTGAAAAAATAATGATTTTAGGGCTTATACATTGGAATATGAATATAACCAGAGTTCTCATGCAAAAATATGCAAGGATTAAATTGTTGACGAGAAATGCCATACGAAATGCTATAGCATTTTCTATAGCATTTCTTTATTTTACATTTTTTACAACCTTAAATTTCGAACCAATTGAAAAAATATTGATTTTAGGGCTTATACATTGGAATTTGAATATAACAAGAGTTCTCATGCAAAAATATGCAAGGATTAAATTGTTGACGAGAAATGCCATAGGAAATGCTATAGCATTTTCTATAGCATTTCTTTATTTTACATTTTTTACAACCTTAAATTTCGAACCAATTGAAAAAATAATGATTTTAGGGCTTATACATTGGAATTTGAATATAACAAGAGTTCTCATGCAAAAAAATGCAAGGATTAAATTGTTGACGAGAAATGCCATACGAAATGCTATAGCATTTTCTATAGCATTTCTTTATTTTACATTTTTTACAACCTTAAATTTCCAACCAATTGAAAAAATAATGATTTTAGGGCTTATACATTGGAATATGAATATAACCAGAGTTCTCATGCAAAAATATGCAAGGATTAAATTGTTGACGAGAAATGCCATACGAAATGCTATAGCATTTTCTATAGCATTTCTTTATTTTACATTTTTTACAACCTTAAATTTCGAACCAATTGAAAAAATAATGATTTTAGGGCTTATACATTGGAATTTGAATATAACAAGAGTTCTCATGCAAAAATATGCAAGGATTAAATTGTTGACGAGAAATGCCATAGGAAATGCTATAGCATTTTCTATAGCATTTCTTTATTTTACATTTTTTACAACCTTAAATTTCGAACCAATTAAAAAAATAATGATTTTAGGGCTTATACATTGGAATATGAATATAACCAGAGTTCTCATGCAAAAATATGCAAGGATTAAATTGTTGACGAGAAATGCCATACGAAATGCTATAGCATTTTCTATAGCATTTCTTTATTTTACATTTTTTACAACCTTAAATTTCGAACCAATTGAAAAAATAATGATTTTAGGGCTTATACATTGGAATTTGAATATAACAAGAGTTCTCATGCAAAAATATGCAAGGATTAAATTGTTGACGAGAAATGCCATAGGAAATGCTATAGCATTTTCTATAGCATTTCTTTATTTTACATTTTTTACAACCTTAAATTTCGAACCAATTGAAAAAATAATGATTTTAGGGCTTATACATTGGAATTTGAATATAACAAGAGTTCTCATGCAAAAAAATGCAAGGATTAAATTGTTGACGAGAAATGCCATAGGAAATGCTATAGCATTTTCTATAGCATTTCTTTATTTTACATTTTTTACAACCTTAAATTTCCAACCAATTGAAAAAATAATGATTTTAGGGCTTATACATTGGAATTTGAATATAACAAGAGTTCTCATGCAAAAATATGCAAGGATTAAATTGTTGACGAGAAATGCCATAGGAAATGCTATAGCATTTTCTATAGCATTTCTTTATTTTACATTTTTTACAACCTTAAATTTCGAACCAATTAAAAAAATAATGATTTTAGGGCTTATACATTGGAATATGAATATAACCAGAGTTCTCATGCAAAAATATGCAAGGATTAAATTGTTGACAAGAAATGCCATACGAAATGCTATAGCATTTTCTATAGCATTTCTTTATTTTACATTTTTTACAACCTTAAATTTCGAACCAATTGAAAAAATATTGATTTTAGGGCTTATACATTGGAATTTGAATATAACAAGAGTTCTCATGCAAAAATATGCAAGGATTAAATTGTTGACGAGAAATGCCATAGGAAATGCTATAGCATTTTCTATAGCATTTCTTTATTTTACATTTTTTACAACCTTAAATTTCGAACCAATTGAAAAAATAATGATTTTAGGGCTTATACATTGGAATTTGAATATAACAAGAGTTCTCATGCAAAAAAATGCAAGGATTAAATTGTTGACGAGAAATGCCATAGGAAATGCTATAGCATTTTCTATAGCATTTCTTTATTTTACATTTTTTACAACCTTAAATTTCCAACCAATTGAAAAAATAATGATTTTAGGGCTTATACATTGGAATATGAATATAACCAGAGTTCTCATGCAAAAATATGCAAGGATTAAATTGTTGACGAGAAATGCCATACGAAATGCTATAGCATTTTCTATAGCATTTCTTTATTTTACATTTTTTACAACCTTAAATTTCGAACCAATTGAAAAAATATTGATTTTAGGGCTTATACATTGGAATTTGAATATAACAAGAGTTCTCATGCAAAAATATGCAAGGATTAAATTGTTGACGAGAAATGCCATAGGAAATGCTATAGCATTTTCTATAGCATTTCTTTATTTTACATTTTTTACAACCTTAAATTTCGAACCAATTGAAAAAATAATGATTTTAGGGCTTATACATTGGAATTTGAATATAACAAGAGTTCTCATGCAAAAAAATGCAAGGATTAAATTGTTGACGAGAAATGCCATAGGAAATGCTATAGCATTTTCTATAGCATTTCTTTATTTTACATTTTTTACAACCTTAAATTTCCAACCAATTGAAAAAATAATGATTTTAGGGCTTATACATTGGAATATGAATATAACCAGAGTTCTCATGCAAAAATATGCAAGGATTAAATTGTTGACGAGAAATGCCATACGAAATGCTATAGCATTTTCTATAGCATTTCTTTATTTTACATTTTTTACAACCTTAAATTTCGAACCAATTGAAAAAATAATGATTTTAGGGCTTATACATTGGAATTTGAATATAACAAGAGTTCTCATGCAAAAATATGCAAGGATTAAATTGTTGACGAGAAATGCCATAGGAAATGCTATAGCATTTTCTATAGCATTTCTTTATTTTACATTTTTTACAACCTTAAATTTCGAACCAATTAAAAAAATAATGATTTTAGGGCTTATACATTGGAATATGAATATAACCAGAGTTCTCATGCAAAAATATGCAAGGATTAAATTGTTGACGAGAAATGCCATACGAAATGCTATAGCATTTTCTATAGCATTTCTTTATTTTACATTTTTTACAACCTTAAATTTCGAACCAATTGAAAAAATAATGATTTTAGGGCTTATACATTGGAATTTGAATATAACAAGAGTTCTCATGCAAAAATATGCAAGGATTAAATTGTTGACGAGAAATGCCATAGGAAATGCTATAGCATTTTCTATAGCATTTCTTTATTTTACATTTTTTACAACCTTAAATTTAGAACCAATTAAAAAAATAATGATTTTAGGGCTTATACATTGGAATTTGAATATAACAAGAGTTCTCATGCAAAAATATGCAAGGATTAAATTGTTGACGAGAAATGCCATAGGAAATGCTATAGCATTTCTTTATTTTACATTGTTTACGACCTAAAATTTCGAACCAATTGAAAAAATAATGATTTTAGGGCTTATACATTGGAATTTGAATATAACAAGAGTTCTCACGCAAAAATATGCAAGGATTAAATTGTTGACGAGAAATGCCATAGGAAATGCTATAGCATTTCCTATAGCATTTCTTTATTTTACATTTTTTACAACATTAAATTTCAAACCAATTGAAAAATAATGATTTTAGGGCTTATACATTGGAAATTGAATATAACAAGAGTTCTCATGCAAAAATATGCAAGAATTAAATTGTTGACGAGAAATGCTATAGGAAATGTTATAGCATTTCCTATAGCATTTCTTTATTTTACATTTTTTACAACCTTAAATTTCGAACCAATTGAAAAAATAATGATTTTAGGGCTTATACATTGGAATTTGAATATAACAAGAGTTCTCATGCAAAAATATGCAAGGATTAAATTGTTGAAGAGAAATGCCATAGGAAATGCTATAGCATTTCCTATAGCATTTCTTTATTTTACATTTTTTAAAACCTTAAATTTCGAACCAATTAAAAAAATAATGATTTTAGGGCTTATACATTGGAATTTGAATATAACAAGAGTTCTCATGCAAAAATATGCAAGGATTAAATTGTTGACGAGAAATGCCATAGGAAATGCTATAGCATTTCTTTATTTTACATTTTTTACAACCTTAAATTTCGAACCAATTGAAAAAATAATGATTTTAGGGCTTATACATTGGAATTTTAATATTACAAGAGTTCTCATGCAAAAAAAATGCAAGGATTAAATTGTTGACGTTAAATTCCATAGGAAATGCTATAGCATTTCCTATAGCATTTCTTTATTTTACATTGTTTACGACCTAAAATTTCGAATAAATTGAAAAAATAATGATTTTAGGGCTTATACATTGGAATATGAATATAACAAAAGTTCTCATGCAAAAATATGTAAGGATTATATTGTTGACGAGAAATGCCATAGGAAATGCTATAGCATTTCCTATAGCATTTCTTTATTTGACATTTTTTACAACCTTAAATTTCGAATCAATTGAAGAAATAATGATTTTCGGGCTTATACATTGGAATTTGAATATAACAAGAGTTCTCATGCAAAAATATGCAAGGATTAAATTGTTGAAGAGAAATGCCATATGAAATGCTATATTTTACATTTTTTACAACCTTAAATCTCGAACCAATTAAAAAAATAATGATTTTAGGGCTTATACATTGGAATTTGAATATAACAAGAGTTCTCATGCAAAAATATGCAAGGATTAAATTGTTGACGAGAAATGCCATAGGAAATGCTATTGCATTTCCTATAGCATTTCTTTATTTTACATTGTTTACGACCTAAAATTTCGAACCAATTGAAAAAATAATGATTTTAGGGCTTATACATTGGAATTTGAATATAACAAGAGTTCTCACGCAAAAATATGCAAGGGTTAAATTGTTGACGAGAAATGCCATAGGAAATGCTATAGCATTTCCTATAGCATTTCTTTATTTTACAGTTTTTTACAACATTAAATTTTGAACCAATTGAAAAATAAATGATTTTAGGGCTTATACATTGGAATTTGAATATAACAAGAGTTCTCATGCAAAAATATGCAAGGATTAAATTGTTGACGAGAAATGCTATAGGAAATGCTATAGCATTTCCTATAGCATTTCTTTATTTTACATTTGTTACAACCTTAAATTTCGAACCAATTAAAAAAATAATGATTTTTAGGGATTATACATTGGGATTTGAATATAACAAGAGTTCTCATGGAAAAATATGCAAGGATTAAATTGTTGACGAGAAATGCCATAGGAAATGCTATACATTTCTTATAGCATTTCTTTATTTTATATTTTTTACAACCTTAAATTTCGAACCAATTGAAAAAATAATTATTTTAGGGCTTATACATTGGAATTTGAATATAACAAGAGTTCTCATGCAAAAATATGCAAGGATTTAATTGTTGACGGTAAATGCTATAGGAAATGCTATAGCATTTCCTATAGTATTTCTTTATTTCACATTTTTTACAACCTTACATTTCGAACCAATTGAAAAAATAATGATTTTAGGGCTTATACATTGGAATTTGAATATAACAAGAGTTCTCATGCAAAAATATGCAAGGATTAAATTGTTGACGAGAAATGCCATAGGAAATGCTAGCATTTCCTATAGCATTTCTTTATTTTAAATTTTTTACAACCTTAAATTTCAAACAAATTGAAAAAATAATGATTTTAGGGTTTATACATTGGAATTTGAATATAACAAGAGTTCTCATGCAAAAATATGCAAGGATTTAATTGTTGACGAGAAATGCAATAGGAAATGCTATAGCATTTTCTATAGCATTTCTTTATTTTACATTTTTTACAACCTTAAATTTCGAACCAATTGAAAAAATAATGATTTTAGGTCTTATATATTGGAATATGAATATAACGAGAGTTATCATGCAAAAATATGCAAGGATTAAATTGTTGACGAGAAATGCCATAGGAAATGCTATAGCATTTCCTATAGAATTTCTTTATTTGACATTTTTTACAACCTTAAATTTCGAATCAATTGAAAAAATAATGATTTTAGGGCTTATACATTGGAATTTGAATATAACAAGAGTTATCATGCAAAAATATGCAAGGATTAAATTGTTGAAGAGAAATGCCGTAGGTAGCATTTCTTTATTTTACAATGTTTACGACCTAAAAGTCGAACCAATTGAAAAAATAATGATTTTAGGGCTTATACATTGGAATTTGAATATAACAAGAGTTATGATGCAAAAATATGCAAGGATTAAATTGTTGACGAGAAATGCCATAGGAGCATTTCCTATAGCATTTCTTTATTTTACATTGTTTACGACCTAAAATTTCGAATCAATTTAAAAAATAATGATTTTAGGGCTTATACATTGGAATTTAAATATAACAAGAGTTCTCATGCAAAAATATGCAAGGATTAAATTGTTGAAGAGAAATGCCATAGGAAATGCTATAGCATTTCCTATAGCATTTCTTTATTTTACATTTTTTACAACCTTAAATTTCGAACCAATTGAAAAAATAATTATTTTAGGGCTTAAACATTGGTATTTGAATATAACAAGAGTTCTCATGCAAAAATATGCAAGGATTAAATTGTTGACGAGAAATGCCATAGGAAATGCTATAGCATTTTCTATAGCATTTGTTTATTTTACATTTTTTACAACCTTAAATTTCGAACCAATTAAAAAAATATTGATTTTAGGGCTTATACATTGGAATTTGAATATAACAAGAGTTCTCATGCAAAAATATGCAAGGATTAAATTGTTGACGAGAAATGCCATAGGAAATGTTATAGCATTTCCTATAGCATTTCTTTATTTTACATTTTTTACAACCTTAAATTTTGAACCAATTGAAAAAATAATGATTTTAGGGCTTATACATTGGAATTTGAATATAACAAGAGTTCTCATGCAAAAATATGCAAGGATTAAATTGTTGACGAGAAATGCCATAGGAAATGCTATAGCATTTCCTATAGCATTTCTTTATTTTACATTTTTTACAACCTTAAATTTCGAACCAATTAAAAAATAATGATTTTAAAGCTTATACATTGGCATTTGAATATAACAAGAGTTCTCATGCAAAAATATGCAAGGATTAAATTGTTGACGAGAAATGCCATAGGAAATGCTATAGCATTTCCAATAGCATTTCTTTATTTTACATTGTTTACGACCTAAAAGTCGAACCAATTGAAAAAATAATGATTTTAGGGCTTGTACATTGGAATTTGAATATAACAAGAGTTCTCATGCAAAAATATGCAAGGATTAAATTGTTGACGAGAAATGCCATAGGAAATGCTATAGCATTTTCTATAGCATTTGTTTATTTTACATTTTTTACAACCTTAAATTTCGAACCATTTGAAAAAATAATGATTTTAGGGCTTATACATTGGAATTTCAATATAACAAGAGTTCTCATGCAAAAATATGCAAGGATTAAATTGTTGACGAGAAATGCCATAGGAAATGCTATAGCATTTCCTATAGCATTTCTTTATTTTACATTGTTTACGACCTTAAATTTCGAACCAATTGAAAAAATAATGATTTTAGGGCTTATACATTGGAATTTGAATATAACAAGAGTTCTCATGCAAAAATATGCAAGGATTAAATTGTTGACGAGAAATGCCATAGGAAATGCTATAGCATTTCCTATAGCATTTCTTTATTTTACATTTTTTACAACCTTAAATTTCGAACCAATTGAAAAAATAATGATTTTAGGGCTTATACATTGGATTATGAATATAACAAGAGTTCTCATGCAAAAATTTGCAAGGATTAAATTGTTGACGAGAAATGCCATAGGAAATGCTATAGCATTTCCTATAGCATTTCTTTATTTGACATTTTTTACAACCTTAAATTTCAAACCAATTGAAAAAACAATGATATTAGGGCTTATACTTTGTAATTTGAATATAACAAGAGTTCTCATGCAAAAATATGCAAGGATTAAATTGTTGACGAGAAATGCTATAGGAAATGCTATAGCATTTCCTATAGCATTTCTTTATTTTACATTGTTTACGACCTACAAGTCGAACCAATTGAAAAAATAATGATTTTAGGGCTTGTACATTGGAATTTAAATATAACAAGAGTTCTCATGCAAAAATATGCAAGGATTAAATTGTTGACGAGAAATGCCATAGGAAATGCTATAGCATTTCCTATAGCATTTTTTTATTTTACATTTTTACAACTTTAAATTTCGAACCAATTAAAAAAATAATGATTTTAGGGCTTATACATTGGAATTTGAATATAACAAGAGTTCTCATGCAAAAATATGCAAGGATTAAATTGTTGACGAGAAATGCCATAGGAAATGCTATAGCATTTCCAATAGCATTTCTTTATTTTACATTGTTTACGACCTAAAAGTCGAACCAATTGAAAAAATAAAGATTTTAGGGCTTGTACATTGGAATTTGAATATAACAAGAGTTCTCATGCAAAAATATGCAAGGATTAAATTGTTGACGAGAAATGCCATAGGAAATGCTATAGCATTTTCTATAACATTTGTTTATTTTACATTTTTTACAACCTTAAATTTCGAACCATTTGAAAAAATAATGATTTTAGGGCTTATACATTGGAATTTGAATATAACAAGAGTTCTCATGCAAAAATATGCAAGGATTAAATTGTTGACGAGAAATGCCATAGGAAATGCTATAGCATTTCCTATAGCATTTCTTTATTTTACATTGTTTACGACCTTAAATTTCGAACCAATTGAAAAAATAATGATTTTAGGGCTTATACATTGGAATTTGAATATAACAAGAGTTCTCATGCAAAAATATGCAAGGATTAAATTGTTGACGAGAAATGCCATAGGAAATGCTATAGCATTTCCTATAGCATTTCTTTATTTTACATTTTTTACAACCTTAAATTTCGAACCAATTGAAAAAATAATGATTTTAGGGCTTATACATTGGATTATGAATATAACAAGAGTTCTCATGCAAAAATTTGCAAGGATTAAATTGTTGACGAGAAATGCCATAGGAAATGCTATAGCATTTCCTATAGCATTTCTTTATTTGACATTTTTTACAACCTTAAATTTCAAACCAATTGAAAAAACAATGATATTAGGGCTTATACTTTGTAATTTGAATATAACAAGAGTTCTCATGCAAAAATATGCAAGGATTAAATTGTTGACGAGAAATGCCATAGGAAATGCTATAGCATTTCCTATAGCATTTCTTTATTTTACATTGTTTACGACCTACAAGTCGAACCAATTGAAAAAAATAATGATTTTAGGGCTTGTACATTGGAATTTAAATATAACAAGAGTTCTCATGCAAAAATATGCAAGGATTAAATTGTTGACGAGAAATGCCATAGGAAATGCTATAGCATTTCCTATAGCATTTTTTTATTTTACATTTTTACAACTTTAAATTTCGAACCAATTAAAAAAATAATGATTTTAGGGCTTATACATTGGAATTTGAATATAACAAGAGTTCTCATGCAAAAATATGCAAGGATTAAATTGTGGACGAGAAATGCCATAGGAAATGCTATAGCATTTCTTTATTTTACATTTTTTACAACCTTAAATTTCGAACCAATTGAAAAAATAATGATTTTAGGGCTTATACATTGGAATTTTAATATTACAAGAGTTCTCATGCAAAAAAAATGCAAGGATTAAATTGTTGACGTTAAATTCCATAGGAAATGCTAGCATTTCCTATAGCATTTCTTTATTTTACATTGTTTACGACCTAAAATTTCGAATAAATTGAAAAAATAATGATTTTAGGGCTTATACATTGGAATATGAATATAACAAAAGTTCTCATGCAAAAATATGTAAGGATTATATTGTTGACGAGAAATGCCATAGGAAATGCTATATTTTACATTTTTTACAACCTTAAATCTCGAACCAATTAAAAAAATAATGATTTTAGGGCTTATACATTGGAATTTGAATATAACAAGAGTTCTCATGCAAAAATATGCAAGGATTAAATTGTTGACGAGAAATGCCATAGGAAATGCTATTGCATTTCCTATAGCATTTCTTTATTTTACATTGTTTACGACCTAAAATTTCGAACCAATTGAAAAAATAATGATTTTAGGGCTTATACATTGGAATTTGAATATAACAAGAGTTCTCACGCAAAAATATGCAAGGGTTAAATTGTTGACGAGAAATGCCATAGGAAATGCTATAGCATTTCCTATAGCATTTCTTTATTTTACATTTTTTACAACATTAAATTTTGAACCAATTGAAAAAATAATGATTTTAGGGCTTATACATTGGAATTTGAATATAACAAGAGTTCTCATGCAAAAATATGCAAGGATTAAATTGTTGACGAGAAATGCTATAGGAAATGCTATAGCATTTCCTATGGCATTTCTTTATTTTACATTTGTTACAACCTTAAATTTCGAACCAATTAAAAAAATAATGATTTTTAGGGCTTATACATTGGGATTTGAATATAACAAGAGTTCTCATGGAAAAATATGCAAGGATTAAATTGTTGACGAGAAATGCCATAGGAAATGCTATACATTTCTTATAGCATTTCTTTATTTTATATTTTTTACAACCTTAAATTTCGAACCAATTGAAAAAATAATGATTTTAGGGCTTATACATTGGAATTTGAATATAACAAGAGTTCTCATGCAAAAATATGCAAGGATTAAATTGTTGACGGTAAATGCTATAGGAAATGCTATAGCATTTCCTATAGTATTTCTTTATTTCACATTTTTTACAACCTTACATTTCGAACCAATTGAAAAAATAATGATTTTAGGGCTTATACATTGGAATTTGAATATAACAAGAGTTCTCATGCAAAAATATGCAAGGATTAAATTGTTGACGAGAAATGCCATAGGAAATGCTAGCATTTCCTATAGCATTTCTTTATTTTAAATTTTTTACAACCTTAAATTTCAAACCAATTGAAAAAATAATGATTTTAGGGTTTATACATTGGAATTTGAATATAACAAGAGTTCTCATGCAAAAATATGCAAGGATTTAATTGTTGACGAGAAATGCCATAGGAAATGCTATAGCATTTTCTATAGCATTTCTTTATTTTACATTTTTTACAACCTTAAATTTCGAACCAATTGAAAAAATAATGATTTTAGGTCTTATATATTGGAATATGAATATAACGAGAGTTATCATGCAAAAATATGCAAGGATTAAATTGTTGACGAGAAATTCCATAGGAAATGCTATAGCATTTCCTATAGAATTTCTTTATTTGACATTTTTTACAACCTTAAATTTCGAATCAATTGAAAAAATAATGATTTTAGGGCTTATACATTGGAATTTGAATATAACAAGAGTTATCATGCAAAAATATGCAAGGATTAAATTGTTGAAGAGAAATGCCGTAGGTAGCATTTCTTTATTTTACATTGTTTACGACCTAAAAGTCGAACCAATTGAAAAAATAATGATTTTAGGGCTTATACATTGGAATTTGAATATAACAAGAGTTCTGATGCAAAAATATGCAAGGATTAAATTGTTGACGAGAAATGCCATAGGAGCATTTCCTATAGCATTTCTTTATTTTACATTGTTTACGACCTAAAATTTCGAATCAATTTAAAAAATAATGATTTTAGGGCTTATACATTGGAATTTAAATATAACAAGAGTTCTCATGCAAAAATATGCAAGGATTAAATTGTTGAAGAGAAATGCCATAGGAAATGCTATAGCATTTCCTATAGCATTTCTTTATTTTACATTTTTTACAACCTTAAATTTCGAACCAATTGAAAAAATAATTATTTTAGGGCTTAAACATTGGTATTTGAATATAACAAGAGTTCTCATGCAAAAATATGCAAGGATTAAATTGTTGACGAGAAATGCCATAGGAAATGTTATAGCATTTCCTATAGCATTTCTTTATTTTACATTTTTTACAACCTTAAATTTTGAACCAATTGAAAAAATAATGATTTTAGGGCTTATACATTGGAATTTGAATATAACAAGAGTTCTCATGCAAAAATATGCAAGGATTAAATTGTTGACGAGAAATGCCATAGGAAATGCTATAGCATTTCCTATAGCATTTCTTTATTTTACATTTTTTACAACCTTAAATTTCGAACCAATTAAAAAATAATGATTTTAAAGCTTATACATTGGCATTTGAATATAACAAGAGTTCTCATGCAAAAATATGCAAGGATTAAATTGTTGACGAGAAATGCCATAGGAAATGCTATAGCATTTCCAATAGCATTTCTTTATTTTACATTGTTTACGACCTAAAAGTCGAACCAATTGAAAAAATAATGATTTTAGGGCTTGTACATTGGAATTTGAATATAACAAGAGTTCTCATGCAAAAATATGCAAGGATTAAATTGTTGACGAGAAATGCCATAGGAAATGCTATAGCATTTTCTATAGCATTTGTTTATTTTACATTTTTTACAACCTTAAATTTCGAACCATTTGAAAAAATAATGATTTTAGGGCTTATACATTGGAATTTGAATATAACAAGAGTTCTCATGCAAAAATATGCAAGGATTAAATTGTTGACGAGAAATGCCATAGGAAATGCTATAGCATTTCCTATAGCATTTCTTTATTTTACATTGTTTACGACCTTAAATTTCGAACCAATTGAAAAAATAATGATTTTAGGGCTTATACATTGGAATTTGAATATAACAAGAGTTCTCATGCAAAAATATGCAAGGATTAAATTGTTGACGAGAAATGCCATAGGAAATGCTATAGCATTTCCTATAGCATTTCTTTATTTTACATTTTTTACAACCTTAAATTTCGAACCAATTGAAAAAATAATGATTTTAGGGCTTATACATTGGATTATGAATATAACAAGAGTTCTCATGCAAAAATTTGCAAGGATTAAATTGTTGACGAGAAATGCCATAGGAAATGCTATAGCATTTCCTATAGCATTTCTTTATTTGACATTTTTTACAACCTTAAATTTCAAACCAATTGAAAAAACAATGATATTAGGGCTTATACTTTGTAATTTGAATATAACAAGAGTTCTCATGCAAAAATATGCAAGGATTAAATTGTTGACGAGAAATGCCATAGGAAATGCTATAGCATTTCCTATAGCATTTCTTTATTTTACATTGTTTACGACCTACAAGTCGAACCAATTGAAAAAATAATGATTTTAGGGCTTGTACATTGGAATTTAAATATAACAAGAGTTCTCATGCAAAAATATGCAAGGATTAAATTGTTGACGAGAAATGCCATAGGAAATGCTATAGCATTTCCTATAGCATTTTTTTATTTTACATTTTTACAACTTTAAATTTCGAACCAATTAAAAAAATAATGATTTTAGGGCTTATACATTGGAATTTGAATATAACAAGAGTTCTCATGCAAAAATATGCAAGGATTAAATTGTTGACGAGAAATGCCATAGGAAATGCTATAGCATTTCCAATAGCATTTCTTTATTTTACATTGTTTACGACCTAAAAGTCGAACCAATTGAAAAAATAAAGATTTTAGGGCTTGTACATTGGAATTTGAATATAACAAGAGTTCTCATGCAAAAATATGCAAGGATTAAATTGTTGACGAGAAATGCCATAGGAAATGCTATAGCATTTTCTATAGCATTTGTTTATTTTACATTTTTTACAACCTTAAATTTCGAACCATTTGAAAAAATAATGATTTTAGGGCTTATACATTGGAATTTGAATATAACAAGAGTTCTCATGCAAAAATATGCAAGGATTAAATTGTTGACGAGAAATGCCATAGGAAATGCTATAGCATTTCCTATAGCATTTCTTTATTTTACATTGTTTACGACCTTAAATTTCGAACCAATTGAAAAAATAATGATTTTAGGGCTTATACATTGGAATTTGAATATAACAAGAGTTCTCATGCAAAAATATGCAAGGATTAAATTGTTGACGAGAAATGCCATAGGAAATGCTATAGCATTTCCTATAGCATTTCTTTATTTTACATTTTTTACAACCTTAAATTTCGAACCAATTGAAAAAATAATGATTTTAGGGCTTATACATTGGATTATGAATATAACAAGAGTTCTCATGCAAAAATTTGCAAGGATTAAATTGTTGACGAGAAATGCCATAGGAAATGCTATAGCATTTCCTATAGCATTTCTTTATTTGACATTTTTTACAACCTTAAATTTCAAACCAATTGAAAAAACAATGATATTAGGGCTTATACTTTGTAATTTGAATATAACAAGAGTTCTCATGCAAAAATATGCAAGGATTAAATTGTTGACGAGAAATGCCATAGGAAATGCTATAGCATTTCCTATAGCATTTCTTTATTTTACATTGTTTACGACCTACAAGTCGAACCAATTGAAAAAAATAATGATTTTAGGGCTTGTACATTGGAATTTAAATATAACAAGAGTTCTCATGCAAAAATATGCAAGGATTAAATTGTTGACGAGAAATGCCATAGGAAATGCTATAGCATTTCCTATAGCATTTTTTTATTTTACATTTTTACAACTTTAAATTTCGAACCAATTAAAAAAATAATGATTTTAGGGCTTATACATTGGAATTTGAATATAACAAGAGTTCTCATGCAAAAATATGCAAGGATTAAATTGTGGACGAGAAATGCCATAGGAAATGCTATAGCATTTCTTTATTTTACATTTTTTACAACCTTAAATTTCGAACCAATTGAAAAAATAATGATTTTAGGGCTTATACATTGGAATTTTAATATTACAAGAGTTCTCATGCAAAAAAAATGCAAGGATTAAATTGTTGACGTTAAATTCCATAGGAAATGCTAGCATTTCCTATAGCATTTCTTTATTTTACATTGTTTACGACCTAAAATTTCGAATAAATTGAAAAAATAATGATTTTAGGGCTTATACATTGGAATATGAATATAACAAAAGTTCTCATGCAAAAATATGTAAGGATTATATTGTTGACGAGAAATGCCATAGGAAATGCTATATTTTACATTTTTTACAACCTTAAATCTCGAACCAATTAAAAAAATAATGATTTTAGGGCTTATACATTGGAATTTGAATATAACAAGAGTTCTCATGCAAAAATATGCAAGGATTAAATTGTTGACGAGAAATGCCATAGGAAATGCTATTGCATTTCCTATAGCATTTCTTTATTTTACATTGTTTACGACCTAAAATTTCGAACCAATTGAAAAAATAATGATTTTAGGGCTTATACATTGGAATTTGAATATAACAAGAGTTCTCACGCAAAAATATGCAAGGGTTAAATTGTTGACGAGAAATGCCATAGGAAATGCTATAGCATTTCCTATAGCATTTCTTTATTTTACATTTTTTACAACATTAAATTTTGAACCAATTGAAAAAATAATGATTTTAGGGCTTATACATTGGAATTTGAATATAACAAGAGTTCTCATGCAAAAATATGCAAGGATTAAATTGTTGACGAGAAATGCTATAGGAAATGCTATAGCATTTCCTATGGCATTTCTTTATTTTACATTTGTTACAACCTTAAATTTCGAACCAATTAAAAAAATAATGATTTTTAGGGCTTATACATTGGGATTTGAATATAACAAGAGTTCTCATGGAAAAATATGCAAGGATTAAATTGTTGACGAGAAATGCCATAGGAAATGCTATACATTTCTTATAGCATTTCTTTATTTTATATTTTTTACAACCTTAAATTTCGAACCAATTGAAAAAATAATGATTTTAGGGCTTATACATTGGAATTTGAATATAACAAGAGTTCTCATGCAAAAATATGCAAGGATTAAATTGTTGACGGTAAATGCTATAGGAAATGCTATAGCATTTCCTATAGTATTTCTTTATTTCACATTTTTTACAACCTTACATTTCGAACCAATTGAAAAAATAATGATTTTAGGGCTTATACATTGGAATTTGAATATAACAAGAGTTCTCATGCAAAAATATGCAAGGATTAAATTGTTGACGAGAAATGCCATAGGAAATGCTAGCATTTCCTATAGCATTTCTTTATTTTAAATTTTTTACAACCTTAAATTTCAAACCAATTGAAAAAATAATGATTTTAGGGTTTATACATTGGAATTTGAATATAACAAGAGTTCTCATGCAAAAATATGCAAGGATTTAATTGTTGACGAGAAATGCCATAGGAAATGCTATAGCATTTTCTATAGCATTTCTTTATTTTACATTTTTTACAACCTTAAATTTCGAACCAATTGAAAAAATAATGATTTTAGGTCTTATATATTGGAATATGAATATAACGAGAGTTATCATGCAAAAATATGCAAGGATTAAATTGTTGACGAGAAATTCCATAGGAAATGCTATAGCATTTCCTATAGAATTTCTTTATTTGACATTTTTTACAACCTTAAATTTCGAATCAATTGAAAAAATAATGATTTTAGGGCTTATACATTGGAATTTGAATATAACAAGAGTTATCATGCAAAAATATGCAAGGATTAAATTGTTGAAGAGAAATGCCGTAGGTAGCATTTCTTTATTTTACATTGTTTACGACCTAAAAGTCGAACCAATTGAAAAAATAATGATTTTAGGGCTTATACATTGGAATTTGAATATAACAAGAGTTCTGATGCAAAAATATGCAAGGATTAAATTGTTGACGAGAAATGCCATAGGAGCATTTCCTATAGCATTTCTTTATTTTACATTGTTTACGACCTAAAATTTCGAATCAATTTAAAAAATAATGATTTTAGGGCTTATACATTGGAATTTAAATATAACAAGAGTTCTCATGCAAAAATATGCAAGGATTAAATTGTTGAAGAGAAATGCCATAGGAAATGCTATAGCATTTCCTATAGCATTTCTTTATTTTACATTTTTTACAACCTTAAATTTCGAACCAATTGAAAAAATAATTATTTTAGGGCTTAAACATTGGTATTTGAATATAACAAGAGTTCTCATGCAAAAATATGCAAGGATTAAATTGTTGACGAGAAATGCCATAGGAAATGCTATAGCATTTTCTATAGCATTTGTTTATTTTACATTTTTTACAACCTTAAATTTCGAACCAATTAAAAAAATAATGATTGTAGGGCTTATACATTGGAATTTGAATATAACAAGAGTTCTCATGCAAAAATATGCAAGGATTAAATTGTTGACGAGAAATTCCATAGGAAATGCTATAGCATTTCCTAGAGCATTTCTTTATTTTACATTTTTTACAACCTTAAATTTCGAACCAATTGAAAAAATAATGATTTTAGGGCTTATACATTGGAATTTGAATATAACAAGAGTTCTCATGCAAAAATATGCAATGATTAAATTGTTGAAGAGAAATGCCATAGGAAATGCTATAGCATTTCCTATAGCATTTCTTTATTTTACATTTTTTACAACCTTAAATTTCGAACCAATTGAAAAAATAACTATTTTAGGGCTTAAACATTGGTATTTGAATATAACAAGAGTTCTCATGGAAAAATATGCAAGGATTAAATTGTTGACGAGCAATGCCATAGGAAATGCTATAGCATTTTCTATAGCATTTGTTTATTTTACATTTTTTACAATCTTAAATTTCGAACCAATTGAAAAAATAATGATTTTAGGGCTTATACATTGGAATTTTAATATAACAAGAGTTCTCATGAAAAAATATGCAAGGATTAAATTGTTGACGAGAAATGCCATAGGAAATGCTATAGCATTTCCTATAGCATTTCTTTATTTTAAATTTTTTACAACCTTAAATTTCGAACCAATTGAAAAAATAATGATTTTAGGGCTTATACATTGGAATTTGAATATAACAAGAGTTCTCATGCAAAAATATGCAAGGATTAAATTGTTGACGAGAAATGCCATAGGAAATGCTATAGCATTTTCTATAGCATTTCTTTATTTTACATTTTTTACAACCTTAAATTTAGAACCAATTGAAAAAATAATGATTTTAGGGCTTATAAATTGGAATATGAATATAACAAGAGTTCTCATGCAAAAATATGCAAGGATTAAATTGTTGACAAGAAATGCCATAGGAAATGCTATAGCATTTTCTATAGCATTTCTTTATTTTACATTGTTTATGACCTAAAATATCGAACCAGTTGAAAAAATAATTATTTTAGGGCTTATACATTGGAATTTGAATATAACAAGAGTTCTCACGCAAAAATATGCAAGGATTAAATTGTTGACGAGAAATGCCATAGGAAATGCTATAGCATTTCCTATAGCATTTCTTTATTTTACATTTTTTACAACCTTAAATTTCGAACCAATTGAAAAAATAATGATTTTAGGGCTTATACATTGGAATTTGAATATAACAAGAGTTCTCATGCAAAAATATGCAATGATTAAATTGTTGAAGAGAAATGCCATAGGAAATGCTATAGCATTTCCTATAGCATTTCTTTATTTTACATTTTTTACAACCTTAAATTTCGAACCAATTGAAAAAATAATTATTTTAGGGCTTAAACATTGGTATTTGAATATAACAAGAGTTCTCATGGAAAAATATGCAAGGATTAAATTGTTGACGAGCAATGCCATAGGAAATGCTATAGCATTTTCTATAGCATTTGTTTATTTTACATTTTTTACAATCTTAAATTTCGAACCAATTGAAAAAATAATGATTTTAGGGCTTATACATTGTAATTTTAATATAACAAGAGTTCTCATGAAAAAATTTGCAAGGATTAAATTGTTGACGAGAAATGCCATAGGAAATGCTATAGCATTTCCTATAGCATTTCTTTATTTTAAATTTTTTACAACCTTAAATTTCGAACCAATTGAAAAAATAATGATTTTAGGGCTTATACATTTGAATTTGAATATAACAAGAGTTCTCATGCAAAAATATGCAAGGATTAAATTGTTGACGAGAAATGCCATAGGAAATGCTATAGCATTTTCTATAGCATTTCTTTATTTTACATTTTTTACAACCTTAAATTTAGAACCAATTGAAAAAATAATGATTTTAGGGCTTATAAATTGGAATATGAATATAACAAGAGTTCTCATGCAAAAATATGCAAGGATTAAATTGTTGACAAGAAATGCCATAGGAAATGCTATAGCATTTTCTATAGCATTTCTTTATTTTACATTGTTTACGACCTAAAATATCGAACCAGTTGAAAAAAATAATTATTTTAGGGCTTATGCATTGGAATTTGAATATAACAAGAGTTCTCACGCAAAAATATGCAAGGATTAAATTGTTGACGAGAAATGCCATAGGAAATTCTATAGCATTTCCTATAGCATTTATTTATTTTACATTTTTTAGAACATTAAATTTCGAACCAATGGAAAAAATAATGATTTTAGGGCTTATACATTGGAATTTGAATATAACAAGAGTTCTCATGCAAAAATATGCAAGGATTAAATTGTTGACGAGAAATGCCATAGGAAATGCTATAGCATTTCCTATAGCATTTCTTTATTTTACATTGTTTACGCCCTAAAATTTCGAATCAATTTAAAAAGTAATGATTTTAGGGCTTATACATTGGAATTTAAATATAACAAGAGTTCTCATGCAAAAATATGCAAGGATTAAATTGTTGACGAGAAATGCCATAGGAAATGCTAGCATTTGCTATAGCATTTATTTTATTTAAATTTTTTACAACCTTAAATTTCGAACCAATTGAAAAAAATAATGATTTTAGGGCTTATACATTGGAATATGAATATAACAAGAGTTCTCATGCAAAAATATGGAAGGATTAAATTGTTGACGAGAAATGCCATAGGAAATGCTATAGCATTTCCTATAGCATTTCTTTATTTTAAATTTTTTACAACCTTAAATTTCGAACCAATTGAAAAAATAATGATTTTAGGGCTTATACATTGGAATTTGAATATAACAAGAGTTCTCATGCAAAAATATGCAAGGATTAAATTGTTGACGAGAAATGCCATAGGAAATGCTACAGCATTTCCTATAGCATTTCTTTATTTTACATTTTTTACAACCTTAAATTTTGAACCAATTGAAAAAATAATGATTTTAGGGCTTAAACATAGGTATTTGAATATAACAAGAGTTCTCATGGAAAAATATGCAAGGATTAAATTGTTGACGAGAAATGCCATAGGAAATGCTATAGCATTTTCTATAGCATTTGTTTATTTTACATTTTTTACAACTTTAAATTTCGAACCAATTGAAAAAATAATGATTTTAGGGCTTATACATTGGAATTTTAATATAACAAGAGTTCTCATGCAAAAATATGCAAGGATTAAATTGTTGACGAGAAATGCCATAGGAAATGCTATAGCATTTCCTATAGCATTTCTTTTATTTAAATTTTTTACAACCTTAAATTTCGAACCAATTGAAAAAATAATGATTTTAGGGCTTATACATTGGAATTTGAATATAACAAGAGTTCTCATGCAAAAATATGCAAGGATTAAATTGTTGACGAGAAATGCCATAGGAAATGCTATAGCATTTTCTATAGCATTTATTTATTTTACATTTTTTACAACCTTAAATTTCGAACCAATTGAAAAAATAATGATTTTAGGGCTTATACATTGGAATTTTAATATAACAAGAGTTCTCATGCAAAAATATGCAAGGATTAAATTGTTGACGAGAAATGCCATAGGAAATGCTATAGCATTTCCTATAGCATTTCTTTATTTTACATTTTTTACAACCTTAAATTTCGAACCAATTGAAAAAATAATGATTTTAGGGCTTATACATTGGAATATGAATATAACAAGAGTTCTCATGCAAAAATATGCAAGGATTAAATTGTTGACGAGAAATGCCATAGGAAATGCTATAGCATTTTCTATAGCATTTCTTTATTTTACATTTTTTACAACCTTAAATTTCGAACCAATTGAAAAAATAATGATTTTAGGGCTTATACATTGGAATATGAATATAACAAGAGTTCTCATGCAAAAATATGCAAGGATTAAATTGTTGACGAGAAATGCCATAGGAAATGCTATAGCATTTCCTATAGCATTTCTTTATTTTAAATTTTTTACAACCTTAAATTTCGAACCAATTGAAAAAATAATGATTTTAGGGCTTATACATTGGAATTTTAATATAACAAGAGTTCTCATGCAAAAATATGCAAGGATTAAATTGTTGACGAGAAATGCCATAGGAAATGCTATAGCATTTCCTATAGCATTTCTTTATTTTAAATTTTTTACAACCTTAAATTTCGAACCAATTGAAAAAATAATGATTTTAGGGCTTATACATTGGAATTTGAATATAACAAGAGTTCTCATGCAAAAATATGCAAGGATTAAATTGTTGACGAGAAATGCCATAGGAAATGCTATAGCATTTTCTATAGCATTTCTTTATTTTACATTTTTTACAACCTTAAATTTCGAACCAATTGAAAAAATAATGATTTTAGGGCTTATACATTGGAATATGAATATAACAAGAGTTCTCATGCAAAAATATGCAAGGATTAAATTGTTGACGAGAAATGCCATAGGAAATGCTATAGCATTTTCTATAGCATTTCTTTATTTTACATTTTTTACAACCTTAAATTTCGAACCAATTGAAAAAATAATGATTTTAGGGCTTATACATTGGAATATGAATATAACAAGAGTTCTCATGCAAAAATATGCAAGGATTAAATTGTTGACGAGAAATGCCATAGGAAATGCTATAGCATTTCCTATAGCATTTCTTTATTTTAAATTTTTTACAACCTTAAATTTCGAACCAATTGAAAAAATAATGATTTTAGGGCTTATACATTGGAATTTTAATATAACAAGAGTTCTCATGCAAAAATATGCAAGGATTAAATTGTTGACGAGAAATGCCATAGGAAATGCTATAGCATTTCCTATAGCATTTCTTTATTTTAAATTTTTTACAACCTTAAATTTCGAACCAATTGAAAAAATAATGATTTTAGGGCTTATACATTGGAATTTGAATATAACAAGAGTTCTCATGCAAAAATATGCAAGGATTAAATTGTTGACGAGAAATGCCATAGGAAATGCTATAGCATTTCCTATAGCATTTCTTTATTTTACATTTTTTACAACCTTAAATTTCGAACCAATTGAAAAAATAATGATTTTAGGGCTTATACATTGGAATATGAATATAACAAGAGTTCTCATGCAAAAATATGCAAGGATTAAATTGTTGACGAGAAATGCCATAGGAAATGCTATAGCATTTCCTATAGCATTTCTTTATTTTAAATTTTTTACAACCTTAAATTTCGAACCAATTGAAAAAATAATGATTTTAGGGCTTATACATTGGAATTTTAATATAACAAGAGTTCTCATGCAAAAATATGCAAGGATTAAATTGTTGACGAGAAATGCCATAGGAAATGCTATAGCATTTCCTATAGCATTTCTTTATTTTAAATTTTTTACAACCTTAAATTTCGAACCAATTGAAAAAATAATGATTTTAGGGCTTATACATTGGAATTTGAATATAACAAGAGTTCTCATGCAAAAATATGCAAGGATTAAATTGTTGACGAGAAATGCCATAGGAAATGCTATAGCATTTTCTATAGCATTTCTTTATTTTACATTTTTTACAACCTTAAATTTCGAACCAATTGAAAAAATAATGATTTTAGGGCTTATACATTGGAATATGAATATAACAAGAGTTCTCATGCAAAAATATGCAAGGATTAAATTGTTGACGAGAAATGCCATAGGAAATGCTATAGCATTTTCTATAGCATTTGTTTATTTTACATTTTTTACAACCTTAAATTTAGAACCAATTGAAAAAATAATGATTTTAGGGCTTATACATTGGAATTTTAATATAACAAGAGTTCTCATGCAAAAATTTTCAAGGATTAAATTGTTGACGAGAAATGCTAGCATTTCCTATAGCATTTCTTTATTTTACATTTTTTACAACCTTAAATTTCGAACCAATTAAAAAAATAATGATTTTAGGGCTTATACATTGGAATTTGAATATAACAAGAGTTCTCATGCAAAAATATGCAAGGATTAAATTGTTGACGAGAAATGCCATAGGATAGCATTTCTTTATTTTACATTTTTTACAACCTTAAATTTCGAACCAATTGAAAAAATAATGATTTTAGGGCTTATACATTGAAATTTGAATATAACAAGAGTTCTCATGCAAAAATATGCAAGGATTAAATTGTTGACGAGAAATGCCATAGGAAATGCTATAGCATTTCCTATAGCATTTCTTTATTTTACATTTTTTACAACCTTAAATTTCAAACCAATTGAAAAAATAATGATTTTAGGGCTTAAACATTGGTATTTGAATATAACAAGAGTTCTCATGGAAAAATATGCAAGGATTAAATTGTTGACGAGAAATGCCATAGGAAATGCTATAGCATTTTCTATAGCATTTCTTTATTTTACATTTTTTACGACCTTAAATTTTGAACCAATTGAAAAAATAATGATTTTAGGGCTGATACATTGGAATATGAATATAACAAGAGTTCTCATGCAAAAATATTCAAGGAATAAATTGTTGAAGAGAAATACCATAGGAAATGCTATAGCATTTCCTATGGCATTTCTTTATTTTACATTTTTTACAACCTTAAATTTCGAACCAATTAAAAAAATAATGATTTTAGGGCTTATACATTGGAATTTGAATAGAACAAGAGTTCTCATGCAAAAATATGCAAGGATTAAATTGTTGACGAGAAATGCCAGCATTTCTTTATTTTACATTTTTTACAACCTTAAATTTCGAACCAATTGAAAAAATAATGATTTTAGGGCTTATACATTGGAATTTGAATATAACAAGAGTTCTCATGCAAAAATATGCAAGGATTAAATTGTTGACGAGAAATGCCATAGGAAATGCTATAGCATTTTCTATAGCATTTCTTTATTTTACATTTTTTACAACCTTAAATTTCGAACCAATTGAAAAAATAATGATTTTAGGGCTTATACATTGGAATATGAATATAACAAGAGTTCTCATGCAAAAATATGCAAGGATTAAATTGTTGACGAGAAATGCCATAGGAAATGCTATAGCATTTTCTATAGCATTTGTTTATTTTACATTTTTTACAACCTTAAATTTAGAACCAATTGAAAAAATAATGATTTTAGGGCTTATACATTGGAATTTTTATATAACAAGAGTTCTCATGCAAAAATATTCAAGGATTAAATTGTTGACGAGAAATGCTAGCATTTCCTATAGCATTTCTTTATTTTACATTTTTTACAACCTTAAATTTCGAACCAATTAAAAAAATAATGATTTTAGGGCTTATACATTGGAATTTGAATATAACAAGAGTTCTCATGCAAAAATATGCAAGGATTAAATTGTTGACGAGAAATGCCAAAGGATAGCATTTCTTTATTTTACATTTTTTACAACCTTAAATTTCGAACCAATTGAAAAAATAATGATTTTAGGGCTTATACATTGAAATTTTAATTTAACAAGAGTTCTCATGCAAAAATATGCAAGGATTAAATTGTTGACGAGAAATGCCATAGGAAATGCTATAGCATTTCCTATAGCATTTCTTTATTTTACATTTTTTACAACCTTAAATTTCAAACCAATTGAAAAAATAATGATTTTAGGGCTTAAACATTGGTATTTGAATATAACAAGAGTTCTCATGGAAAAATATGCAAGGATTAAATTGTTGACGAGAAATGCCATAGGAAATGCTATAGCATTTTCTATAGCATTTCTTTATTTTACATTTTTTACGACCTTAAATTTTGAACCAATTGAAAAAATAATGATTTTAGGGCTCATACATTGGAATATGAATATAACAAGAGTTCTCATGCAAAAATATTCAAGGAATAAATTGTTGAAGATAAATACCATAGGAAATGCTATAGCATTTCCTATGGCATTTCTTTATTTTACATTTTTTACAACCTTAAATTTCGAACCAATTAAAAAAATAATAATTTTAGGGCTTATACATTGGAATTTGAATAGAACAAGAGTTCTCATACAAAAATATGCAAGGATTAAATTGTTGACGAGAAATGCCAGCATTTCTTTATTTTACATTTTTTACAACCTTAAATTTCGAACCAATTCAAAAAATAATGATTTTAGGGCTTATACATTGGAATTTGAATATAACAAGAGTTCTCATGCAAAAATATGCAAGGATTAAATTGTTGACGAGAAATGCCATAGGAAATGCTATAGCATTTTCTATAGCATTTCTTTATTTTACATTTTTTACAACCTTAAATTTCGAACCAATTGAAAAAATAATGATTTTAGGGCTTATACATTGGAATATGAATATAACAAGAGTTCTCATGCAAAAATATGCAAGGATTAAATTGTTGACGAGAAATGCCATAGGAAATGCTATAGCATTTTCTATAGCATTTGTTTATTTTACATTTTTTACAACCTTAAATTTAGAACCAATTGAAAAAATAATGATTTTAGGGCTTATACATTGGAATTTTTATATAACAAGAGTTCTCATGCAAAAATATTCAAGGATTAAATTGTTGACGAGAAATGCTAGCATTTCCTATAGCATTTCTTTATTTTACATTTTTTACAACCTTAAATTTCGAACCAATTAAAAAAATAATGATTTTAGGGCTTATACATTGGAATTTGAATATAACAAGAGTTCTCATGCAAAAATATGCAAGGATTAAATTGTTGACGAGAAATGCCATAGGATAGCATTTCTTTATTTTACATTTTTTACAACCTTAAATTTCGAACCAATTGAAAAAATAATGATTTTAGGGCTTATACATTGAAATTTGAATATAACAAGAGTTCTCATGCAAAAATATGCAAGGATTAAATTGTTGACGAGAAATGCCATAGGAAATGCTATAGCATTTCCTATAGCATTTCTTTATTTTACATTTTTTACAACCTTAAATTTCAAACCAATTGAAAAAATAATGATTTTAGGGCTTAAACATTGGTATTTGAATATAACAAGAGTTCTCATGGAAAAATATGCAAGGATTAAATTGTTGACGAGAAATGCCATAGGAAATGCTATAGCATTTTCTATAGCATTTCTTTATTTTACATTTTTTACGACCTTAAATTTTGAACCAATTGAAAAAATAATGATTTTAGGGCTCATACATTGGAATATGAATATAACAAGAGTTCTCATGCAAAAATATTCAAGGAATAAATTGTTGAAGAGAAATACCATAGGAAATGCTATAGCATTTCCTATGGCATTTCTTTATTTTACATTTTTTACAACCTTAAATTTCGAACCAATTAAAAAAATAATGATTTTAGGGCTTATACATTGGAATTTGAATAGAACAAGAGTTCTCATGCAAAAATATGCAAGGATTAAATTGTTGACGAGAAATGCCAGCATTTCTTTATTTTACATTTTTTACAACCTTAAATTTCGAACCAATTGAAAAAATAATGATTTTAGGGCTTATACATTGGAATTTGAATATAACAAGAGTTCTCATGCAAAAATATGCAAGGATTAAATTGTTGACGAGAAATGCCATAGGAAATGCTATAGCATTTCCTATAGCATTTCTTTATTTTACATTTTTTACAACCTTAAATTTCGAACCAATTCAAAAAATAATGATTTTAGGGCTTATACATTGGAATATGAATATAACAAGAGTTCTCATGCAAAAATATGCAAGGATTAAATTGTTGACGAGAAATGCCATAGGAAATGCTATAGCATTTTCTATAGCATTTGTTTATTTTACATTTTTTACAACCTTAAATTTAGAACCAATTGAAAAAATAATGATTTTAGGGCTTATACATTGGAATTTTTATATAACAAGAGTTCTCATGCAAAAATATTCAAGGATTAAATTGTTGACGAGAAATGCTAGCATTTCCTATAGCATTTCTTTATTTTACATTTTTTACAACCTTAAATTTCGAACCAATTAAAAAAATAATGATTTTAGGGCTTATACATTGGAATTTGAATATAACAAGAGTTCTCATGCAAAAATATGCAAGGATTAAATTGTTGACGAGAAATGCCATAGGATAGCATTTCTTTATTTTACATTTTTTACAACCTTAAATTTCGAACCAATTGAAAAAATAATGATTTTAGGGCTTATACATTGAAATTTGAATATAACAAGAGTTCTCATGCAAAAATATGCAAGGATTAAATTGTTGACGAGAAATGCCATAGGAAATGCTATAGCATTTCCTATAGCATTTCTTTATTTTACATTTTTTACAACCTTAAATTTCAAACCAATTGAAAAAATAATGATTTTAGGGCTTAAACATTGGTATTTGAATATAACAAGAGTTCTCATGGAAAAATATGCAAGGATTAAATTGTTGACGAGAAATGCCATAGGAAATGCTATAGCATTTTCTATAGCATTTCTTTATTTTACATTTTTTACGACCTTAAATTTTGAACCAATTGAAAAAATAATGATTTTAGGGCTCATACATTGGAATATGAATATAACAAGAGTTCTCATGCAAAAATATTCAAGGAATAAATTGTTGAAGAGAAATACCATAGGAAATGCTATAGCATTTCCTATGGCATTTCTTTATTTTACATTTTTTACAACCTTAAATTTCGAACCAATTAAAAAAATAATGATTTTAGGGCTTATACATTGGAATTTGAATAGAACAAGAGTTCTCATGCAAAAATATGCAAGGATTAAATTGTTGACGAGAAATGCCAGCATTTCTTTATTTTACATTTTTTACAACCTTAAATTTCGAACCAATTGAAAAAATAATGATTTTAGGGCTTATACATTGGAATTTGAATATAACAAGAGTTCTCATGCAAAAATATGCAAGGATTAAATTGTTGACGAGAAATGCCATAGGAAATGCTATAGCATTTCCTATAGCATTTCTTTATTTTACATTTTTTACAACCTTAAATTTCGAACCAATTCAAAAAATAATGATTTTAGGGCTTATACATTGGAATATGAATATAACAAGAGTTCTCATGCAAAAATATGCAAGGATTAAATTGTTGACGAGAAATGCCATAGGAAATGCTAAAGCATTTCCTATAGAATTTCTTTATTTGACATTTTTTACAACGTTAAATTTCGAATCAATTAAAAAAATAATGATTTTAGGGCTTATACATTGGAATTTGAATATAACAAGAGTTCTCATGAAAAAATATGCAAGGATTAAATTGTTGAAGAGAAATGCCATAGGAAATGCTGTAGCATTTCCTATAGCATTTCTTTATTTTACATTTTTTACAACCTTAAATTTCAAACCAATTAAAAAAATAATGATTTTAGGGCTTATACATTGGAATTTGAATATAACAAGAGTTCTCATGCAAAAATATGCAAGGATTAAATTGTTGACGAGAAATGCCATAGGAAATGCTATAGCATTTCCTATAGCATTTCTTTATTTTACATTGTTTACGACCTAAAATTTCGAACCAGTTGAAAAAATAATGATTTTAGGGCTTATACATTGGAATTTAAATATAACAAGTGTTCTCACGCAAAAATATGCAAGGATTAAATTGTTGACGAGAAATGCCATAGGAAATGCTAGCATTTCTTATAGCATTTCTTTATTTTACATTTTTTACAACATTAAATTTCGAACCAATGGAAAAAATAATGATTTTAGGGCTTATACATTGGAATTTGAATATAACAAGAGTTCTCATGCAAAAATATGCAAGGATTAAATTGTTGACGAGAAATGCCATAGGAAATGCTATAGCATTTCCTATAGCATTTCTTTATTTTACATTTTTTACAACCTTAAATTTCGAACCAATTGAAAAAATAATGATTTTAGGGCTTAAACATTGGTATTTGAATATAACAAGAGTTCTCATGGAAAAATATGCAAGGATTAAATTGTTGACGAGAAATGCCATAGGAAATGCTATAGCATTTTCTATAGCATTTCTTTATTTTACATTTTTTACAACCTTAAATTTCGAACCAATTGAAAAAATAATGATTTTAGGGCTTATACATTGGAATTTTAATATAACAAGAGTTCTCATGCAAAAATATGCAAGGATTAAATTGTTGACGAGAAATGCCATAGGAAATGCTATAGCATTTCCTATAGCATTTCTTTATTTTAAATTTTTTACAACCTTAAATTTCGAACCAATTGAAAAAATAATGATTTTAGGGCTTATACATTGGAATTTGAATATAACAAGAGTTCTCATGCAAAAATATGCAAGGATTAAATTGTTGACGAGAAATGCCATAGGAAATGCTATAGCATTTTCTATAGCATTTCTTTATTTTACATTTTTTACAACCTTAAATTTCGAACCAATTGAAAAAATAATGATTTTAGGGCTTATACATTGGAATATGAATATAACAAGAGTTCTCATGCAAAAATATGCAAGGATTAAATTGTTGACGAGAAATGCCATAGGAAATGCTATAGCATTTCCTATAGAATTTCTTTATTTGACATTTTTTACAACGTTAAATTTCGAATCAATTAAAAAAATAATGATTTTAGTGCTTATACATTGGAATTTGAATATAACAAGAGTTCTCATGCAAAAATATGCAAGGATTAAATTGTTGAAGAGAAATGCCATAGGAAATGCTGTAGCATTTCCTATAGCATTTCTTTATTTTACATTTTTTACAACCTTAAATTTTGAACCAATTAAAAAAATAATGATTTTAGGGCTTATACATTGGAATTTGAATATAACAAGAGTTCTCATGCAAAATTATGCAAGGATTAAATTGTTGACGAGAAATGCCATAGGAAATGCTATAGCATTTCCTATAGCATTTCTTTATTTTACATTGTTTACGACCTAAAATTTCGAACCAGTTGAAAAAATAATGATTTTAGGGCTTATACATTGGAATTTGAATATAACAAGTGTTCTCACGCAAAAATATGCAAGGATTAAATTGTTGACGAGAAATGCCATAGGAAATCCTATAGCATTTCCTATAGCATTTCTTTATTTTACATTTTTTACAACATTAAATTTCGAACCAATGGAAATAATAATGATTTTAGGGCTTATACATTGGAATTTGAATATAACAAGAGTTCTCATGCAAAAATATGCAAGGATTAAATAGTTGACGAGAAATGCCATAGGAAATGCTATAGCATTTCCTATAGCATTTCTTTATTTTACATTATTTACAACCTTAAATTTCGAACCAATTGAAAAAATAATGATTTTAGGGCTTAAACATTGGTATTTGAATATAACAAGAGTTCTCATGGAAAAATATGCAAGGATTAAATTGTTGACGCGAAATGCCATAGGAAATGCTATAGCATTTTCTATAGCATTTCTTTATTTTACATTTTTTACAACCTTAAATTTCGAACCAATTGAAAAAATAATGATTTTAGGGCTTATACATTGGAATTTTAATATAACAAGAGTTCTCATGCAAAAATATGCAAGGATTAAATTGTTGACGAGAAATGCCATAGGAAATGCTATAGCATTTCCTATAGAATTTCTTTATTTGACATTTTTTACAACGTTAAATTTCGAATCAATTAAAAAAATAATGATTTTAGTGCTTATACATTGGAATTTGAATATAACAAGAGTTCTCATGCAAAAATATGCAAGGATTAAATTGTTGAAGAGAAATGCCATAGGAAATGCTATAGCATTTCCTATAGAATTTCTTTATTTTACATTTTTTACAACCTTAAATTTCGAATCAATTGAAAAAATAATGATTTTAGGGCTTATACATTGGAATTTGAATATAACAAGAGTTCTCATGCAAAAATATGCAAGAATTAAATTGTTGACGAGAAATGCTATAGGAAATGCTATAGCATTTCCTTATGCATTTCTTTATTTTACATTTTTTACAACCTTAAATTTCGAACCAATTGAAAAAATAATGATTTTAGGGCTTATACATTGGAATTTGAATATAACAAGATTTCTCATGCAAAAATATGCAAGGATTAAATTGTTGACGAGAAATGCCATAGGAAATGCTATAGCATTTCCTATAGCATTTCTTTATTTTACATTTTTTACAACCTTAAATTTCGAACCAATTGAAAAAATAATGATTTTAGGGCATATACATTGGAATTTGAATATAACAAGAGTTCTCATGCAAAAATATGCAAGGATTAAATTGTTGACGAGAAATGCCATAGGAAATGCTATAGCATTTTCTATAGCATTTCTTTATTTTACATTTTTTACAACCTTAATATTCGAACCAATTGAAAAAATAATGATTTTAGGGCTTATACATTGGAATTTTAATATTACAAGCGTTCTCATACAAAAATATGCAAGGATTATATTGTTGGCGTTAAATTCAATAGGAAATTCTATAGCATTTCCTCTAGCATTTCTTTATTTTACATTGTTTACGACCTAAAAGTCGAACCAATTGAAAAAATAATGATTTTAGGGCTTATACATTGGAATTTGAATATAACAAGAGTTCTCAAGCAAAAATATGCAAGGATTAAATTGTTGACGAAAAATGCCATACGAAATTCTATAGCATTTCCTATAGCATTTCTTTATTCTACATTGTTTACGACCTAAAATTTCGAACCAATTGAAAAAATAATGATTTTAGGGCTTATACATTGGAATTTGAATATAACAACAGTTCTCATGCAAAAATACGCAAGGATTAAATTGTTGACGAGAAATGCCATAGGAAATGCTATAGCATTTAGCATTTCCTATAGCATTTCTTTATTTTACACTTTTTACAACCTTAAATTTCGAACCAATTGAAAAAATAATGATTTTAGGGCTTATACATTGGAATTTGAATATAACAAGAGTTCTCATGCAAAAATATGCAAGGATTAAATTGTTGACGAGAAATGCCATAGGAAATGCTATAGCATTTCCTATAGCATTTCTTTATTTTACATTTTTTACAACCTTAAATTTCAAACCAATTGAAAAAATAAAGATTTTAGGGCTTTTACATTGGAATTTGAATATAACAAGAGTTCTCATGCAAAAATATGCAAGGATTAAATTGTTGACGAGAAATGCCATAGGAAATGCTATAGCATTTTCTATCGCATTTCTTTATTTTACATTTTTTACAACCTTAAATTTCGAACCAATTGAAAAAATAATGATTTTAGGGCTTATACATTGGAATTTTAATATTATAAGCGTTCTCATGCAAAAATATGCAAGGATTAAATTGTTGGCGTTAAATTCCATAGGAAATTCTATAGCATTTCCTATAGCATTTCTTTATTTTACATTGTTTACGACCTAAAAGTCGAAGCAATTGAAAAAATAATGATTTTAGGGCTTATACATTGGAATTTGAATATAACAAGAGTTCTCAAGCAAAAATATGCAAGGATTAAATTGTTGACGAAAAATGCCATACGAAATTCTATAGCATTTCCTATAGCATTTCTTTATTTTACATTGTTTACGACCTAAAATTTCGAACCAATTGAAAAAATAATGATTTTAGGGCTTATACATTGGAATTTGAATATAACAAGAGTTCTCATGCAAAAATATGCAAGGATTAAATTGTTGACGAGAAATGCCATACGAAATGCTATAGCATTTTCTATAGCATTTCTTTATTTTACATTTTTTACAACCTTAAATTTCGAACCAATTGAAAAAAATAATGATTTTAGGGCTTATACATTGGAATATGAATATAACAAGAGTTCTCATGCAAAAATATGCAAGGATTAAATTGTTGACGAGAAATGCCATAGGAAATGCTATAGCATTTCCTATAGCATTTCTTTATTTTAAATTTTTTACAACCTTAAATTTCGAACCAATTGAAAAAATAATGATTTTAGGGCTTATACATTGGAATTTGAATATAACAAGAGTTCTAATGCAAAAATATGCAAGGATTAAATTGTTGACGAGAAATGCCATAGGAAATGCTATAGCATTTCCTATAGCATTTCTTTATTTTACATTTTTTACAACCTTAAATTTTGAACCAATTGAAAAAATAATGATTTTAGGGCTTAAACATTGGTATTTGAATATAACAAGAGTTCTCATGGAAAAATATGCAAGGATTAAATTGTTGACGAGAAATGCCATAGGAAATGCCATAGCATTTCCTATAGCATTTGTTTATTTTACATTTTTTACAACCTTAAATTTCGAACCAATTGAAAAAATAATGATTTTAGGGCTTATACATTGGAATTTTAATATAACAAGAGTTCTCATGCAAAAATATACAAGGATTAAATTGTTGACAAGAAATGTCATAGGAAATGCTATAGCATTTCCTATAGCATTTCTTTATTTTACATTTTTTACAACCTTAAATTTCGAACCAATTGAAAAAATAATGATTTTAGGGCTTATACATTGGAATTTTAATATTACAAGCGTTCTCATGCAAAAATATGCAAGGATTAAATTGTTGGCGTTAAATTCAATAGGAAATTCTATAGCATTTCCTATAGCATTTCTTTATTTTACATTGTTTACGACCTAAAAGTCGAACCAATTGAAAAAATAATGATTTTAGGGCTTATACAATGGAATTTGAATATAACAAGAGTTCTCAAGCAAAAATATGCAAGGATTAAATTGTTGACGAAAAATGCCATACGAAATTCTATAGCATTTCCTATAGCATTTCTTTATTTTACATTGTTTACGACCTAAAATTTCGAACCAATTGAAAAAATAATGATTTTAGGGCTTATACATTGGAATTTGAATATAACAAGAGTTCTCATGCAAAAATATGCAAGGATTAAATTGTTGACGAGAAATGCCATAGGAAATGCTATAGCATTTTCTATAGCATTTCTTTATTTTACACTTTTTACAACCTTAAATTTCGAACCAATTGAAAAAATAATGATTTTAGGGCTTATACATTGGAATTTGAATATAACAAGAGTTCTCATGCAAAAATATGCAAGGATTAAATTGTTGACGAGAAATGCTATAGGAAATGCTATAGCATTTCCTATAGCATTTCTTTATTTTACATTTTTTACAACCTCAAATTTCGAACCAATTGAAAATATAATGATTTTAGGGCTTATACATTGGAATTTGAATATAACAAGAGTTCTCATGCAAAATATGCAAGGATTAAATTGTTGACGAGAAATGCCATAGGAAATGCTATAGCATTTCCTATAGCATTTCTTTATTTTACATTTTTACAAACTTAAATTTCGAATCAATTAAAAAAATAATGATTTTAGGGCTTATACATTGGAATTTGAATATAACAAGAGTTCTCATGAAAAAATATGCAAGGATTAAATTGTTGAAGAGAAATGCCATAGGAAATGCTGTAGCATTTCCTATAGCATTTCTTTATTTTACATTTTTTACAACCTTAAATTTCAAACCAATTAAAAAAATAATTATTTTAGGGCTTATACATTGGAATTTGAATATAACAAGAGTTCTCATGCAAAAATATGCAAGGATTAAATTGTTGACGAGAAATGCCATAGGAAATGCTATAGCATTTCCTATAGCATTTCTTTATTTTACATTGTTTACGACCTAAAATTTCGAACCAGTTGAAAAAATAATGATTTTAGGGCTTATACATTGGAATTTGAATATAACAAGTGTTCTCACGCAAAAATATGCAAGGATTAAATTGTTGACGAGAAATGGCATAGGAAATGCTATAGCATTTCCTATAGCATTTCTTTATTTTATATTTTTTACAACATTAAATTTCGAACCAATGGAAAAAATAATGATTTTAGGGCTTATACATTGGAATTTGAATATAACAAGAGTTCTCATGCAAAAATATGCAAGGATTAAATTGTTGACGAGAAATGCCATAGGAAATGCTATAGCATTTCCTATAGCATTTCTTTATTTTACATTTTTTACAACCTTAAATTTCGAACCAATTGAAAAAATAATTATTTTAGGGCTTAAACATTGGTATTTGAATATAACAAGAGTTCTCATGGAAAAATATGCAAGGATTAAATTGTTGACGAGAAATGCCATAGGAAATGCTATAGCATTTTCTATAGCATTTGTTTATTTTACATTTTTTTACAACCTTAAATTTCGAACCAATTGAAAAAATAATGATTTTAGGGCTTATACATTGGAATTTTAATATAACAAGAGTTCTCAGGCAAAAATATGCAAGGATTAAATTGTTGACGAGAAATGCCATAGGAAATGCTATAGCATTTTCTATAGCATTTCTTTATTTTACATTTTTTACAACCTTAAATTTCGAACCAATTGAAAAAACAATGATTTTAGGGCTTATACATTGGAATTTTAATATTACAAGCGTTCTCATGCAAAAATATGCAAGGATTAAATTGTTGGCGTTAAATTCAATAGGAAATTCTATAGCATTTCCTATAGCATTTCTTTATTTTACATTGTTTACGACCTAAAAGTCGAACCAATTGAAAAAATAATGATTTTAGGGCTTATACAATGGAATTTGAATATAACAAGAGTTCTCATGGAAAAATATGCAAGGATTAAATTGTTGACGAAAAATGCCATACGAAATTCTATAGCATTTCCTATAGCATTTCTTTATTTTACATTGTTTACGACCTAAAATTTGAACCAATTGAAAAAATAATGATTTTAGGGCTTATACATTGGAATTTGAATATAACAAGAGTTCTCATGCAAAAATATGCAAGGATTAAATTGTTGACGAGAAATGCCATAGGAAATGCTATAGCATTTTCTATAGCATTTCTTTATTTTACACTTTTTACAACCTTAAATTTCGAACCAATTGAAAAAATAATGATTTTAGGGCTTATACATTGGAATTTGAATATAACAAGAGTTCTCATGCAAAAATATGCAAGGATTAAATTGTTGACGAGAAATGCTATAGGAAATGCTATAGCATTTCCTATAGCATTTCTTTATTTTACATTTTTTACAACCTCAAATTTCGAACCAATTGAAAATATAATGATTTTAGGGCTTATACATTGGAATTTGAATATAACAAGAGTTCTCATGCAAAATATGCAAGGATTAAATTGTTGACGAGAAATGCCATAGGAAATGCTATAGCATTTTCTATAGCATTTCTTTATTTTACATTTTTACAAACTTAAATTTCGAATCAATTAAAAAAATAATGATTTTAGGGCTTATACATTGGAATTTGAATATAACAAGAGTTCTCATGAAAAAATATGCAAGGATTAAATTGTTGAAGAGAAATGCCATAGGAAATGCTGTAGCATTTCCTATAGCATTTCTTTATTTTACATTTTTTACAACCTTAAATTTCAAACCAATTAAAAAAATAATGATTTTAGGGCTTATACATTGGAATTTGAATATAACAAGAGTTCTCATGCAAAAATATGCAAGGATTAAATTGTTGACGAGAAATGCCATAGGAAATGCTATAGCATTTCCTATAGCATTTATTTATTTTACATTGTTTACGACCTAAAATTTCGAACCAGTTGAAAAAATAATGATTTTAGGGCTTATACATTGGAATTTGAATATAACAAGTGTTCTCACGCAAAAATATGCAAGGATTAAATTGTTGACGAGAAATGGCATAGGAAATGCTATAGCATTTCCTATAGCATTTCTTTATTTTATATTTTTTACAACATTAAATTTCGAACCAATGGAAAAAATAATGATTTTAGGGCTTATACATTGGAATTTGAATATAACAAGAGTTCTCATGCAAAAATATGCAAGGATTAAATTGTTGACGAGAAATGCCATAGGAAATGCTATAGCATTTTCTATAGCATTTGTTTATTTTACATGTTTTTACAACCTTAAATTTCGAACCAATTGAAAAAATAATGATTTTAGGGCTTATACATTGGAATTTTAATATAACAAGAGTTCTCAGGCAAAAATATGCAAGGATTAAATTGTTGACGAGAAATGCCATAGGAAATGCTATAGCATTTTCTATAGCATTTCTTTATTTTACATTTTTTACAACCTTAAATTTCGAACCAATTGAAAAAACAATGATTTTAGGGCTTATACATTGGAATTTTAATATTACAAGCGTTCTCATGCAAAAATATGCAAGGATTAAATTGTTGGCGTTAAATTCAATAGGAAATTCTATAGCATTTCCTATAGCATTTCTTTATTTTACATTGTTTACGACCTAAAAGTCGAACCAATTGAAAAAATAATGATTTTAGGGCTTATACAATGGAATTTGAATATAACAAGAGTTCTCAAGCAAAAATATGCAAGGATTAAATTGTTGACGAAAAATGCCATACGAAATTCTATAGCATTTCCTATAGCATTTCTTTATTTTACATTGTTTACGACCTAAAATTTCGAACCAATTGAAAAAATAATGATTTTAGGGCTTATACATTGGAATTTGAATATAACAAGAGTTCTCATGCAAAAATATGCAAGGATTAAATTGTTGACGAGAAATGCCATAGGAAATGCTATAGCATTTTCTATAGCATTTCTTTATTTTACATTTTTTACAACCTTAAATTTCGAACCAATTGAAAAAATAATGATTTTAGGGCTTATACATTGGAATTTGAATATAACAAGAGTTCTCATGCAAAAATATGCAAGGATTAAATTGTTGACGAGAAATGCTATAGGAAATGCTATAGCATTTCCTATAGCATTTCTTTATTTTACATTTTTTACAACCTCAAATTTCGAACCAATTGAAAATATAATGATTTTAGGGCTTATACATTGGAATTTGAATATAACAAGAGTTCTCATGCAAAATATGCAAGGATTAAATTGTTGACGAGAAATGCCATAGGAAATGCTATAGCATTTTCTATAGCATTTCTTTATTTTACATTTTTACAAACTTAAATTTCGAATCAATTAAAAAAATAATGATTTTAGGGCTTATACATTGGAATTTGAATATAACAAGAGTTCTCATGAAAAAATATGCAAGGATTAAATTGTTGAAGAGAAATGCCATAGGAAATGCTGTAGCATTTCCTATAGCATTTCTTTATTTTACATTTTTTACAACCTTAAATTTCAAACCAATTAAAAAAATAATGATTTTAGGGCTTATACATTGGAATTTGAATATAACAAGAGTTCTCATGCAAAAATATGCAAGGATTAAATTGTTGACGAGAAATGCCATAGGAAATGCTATAGCATTTCCTATAGCATTTATTTATTTTACATTGTTTACGACCTAAAATTTCGAACCAGTTGAAAAAATAATGATTTTAGGGCTTATACATTGGAATTTGAATATAACAAGTGTTCTCACGCAAAAATATGCAAGGATTAAATTGTTGACGAGAAATGGCATAGGAAATGCTATAGCATTTCCTATAGCATTTCTTTATTTTATATTTTTTACAACATTAAATTTCGAACCAATGGAAAAAATAATGATTTTAGGGCTTATACATTGGAATTTGAATATAACAAGAGTTCTCATGCAAAAATATGCAAGGATTAAATTGTTGACGAGAAATGCCATAGGAAATGCTATAGCATTTCCTATAGCATTTCTTTATTTTACATTTTTTACAACCTTAAATTTCGAACCAATTGAAAAAATAATTATTTTAGGGCTTAAACATTGGTATTTGAATATAACAAGAGTTCTCATGGAAAAATATGCAAGGATTAAATTGTTGACGAGAAATGCCATAGGAAATGCTATAGCATTTTCTATAGCATTTGTTTATTTTACATTTTTTTACAACCTTAAATTTCGAACCAATTGAAAAAATAATGATTTTAGGGCTTATACATTGGAATTTTAATATAACAAGAGTTCTCAGGCAAAAATATGCAAGGATTAAATTGTTGACGAGAAATGCCATAGGAAATGCTATAGCATTTTCTATAGCATTTCTTTATTTTACATTTTTTACAACCTTAAATTTCGAACCAATTGAAAAAACAATGATTTTAGGGCTTATACATTGGAATTTTAATATTACAAGCATTCTCATGCAAAAATATGCAAGGATTAAATTGTTGGCGTTAAATTCAATAGGAAATTCCATAGCATTTCCTGTAGCATTTCTTTATTTTACATTGTTTACGACCTAAAAGTCGAACCAATTGAAAAAATAATGATTTTAGGGCTTATACATTGGAATTTGAATATAACAAGAGTTCTCAAGCAAAAATATGCAAGGATTAAATTGTTGACCAAAAATGCCATACGAAATTCTATTGCATTTCCTATAGCATTTCTTTATTTTACATTGTTTACGACCTAAAATTTCGAACCAATTGAAAAAATAATGATTTTAGGGCTTATACATTGGAATTTGAATATAACAAGAGTTCTCATGCAAAAATACGCAAGGATTAAATTGTTGACGAGAAATGCCATAGGAAATGCTATAGCATTTTCTATAGCATTTCTTTATTTTACACTTTTTACAACCTTAAATTTCGAACCAATTGAAAAAATAATGATTTTAGGGCTTATACATTTGAATTTGAATATAACAAGAGTTCTCATGCAAAAATTATGCAAGGATTAAATTGTTGACGAGAAATGCCATAGGAAATGCTATAGCATTTCCTATAGCATTTCTTTATTTTACATTTTTTACAACATTAAATTTTGAACCAATGGAAAAAATAATGATTTTAGGGCTTATACATTGGAATTTGAATATAACAAGAGTTCTCATGCAAAAATATGCAAGAATTAAATTGTTGACGAGAAATGCTATAGGAAATGATATAGCATTTCCTATAGCATTTCTTTATTTTACATTCTTTACAACCTTAAATTTCGAACCAATTGAAAAAATAATGATTTTAGGGCTTATACATTGGAATATGAATATAACAAGAGTTCTCATGCAAAAATATGCAAGGATTAAATTGTTGACGAGAAATGCCATAGGAAATGCTATAGCATTTCTTTATTTTACATTGTTTACGACCTAAAATTTCAAACCAATTGAAAAAATAATGATTTAAGGGCTTATACATTGGAATTTGAATATAACAAGAGTTCTCATGCAAAAATATGCAAGGATTAAATTGTTGACGAGAAATGCCATAGGAAATGCTATAGCATTTTCTATAGCATTTCTTTATTTTACACTTTTTACAACCTTAAATTTCGAACCAATTGAAAAAATAATGATTTTAGGGCTTATACATTGGAATTGGAATATAACAAGAGTTCTCATGCAAAAATTATGCATGGATTAAATTGTTGACGAGAAATGCCATAGGAAATGCTATAGCATTTCCTATAGCATTTCTTTATTTTACATTTTTTACAGCATTAAATTTCTAACCAATGGAAAAAATAATGATTTTAGGGCTTATACATTGGAATTTGAATATAACAAGAGTTCTCATGCAAAAATTATGCATGGATTAAATTGTTGACGAGAAATGCCATAAGAAATGCTATAGCATTTGCTATAGCATTTCTTTATTTTACATTTTTTACAACATTAAATTTCGAACCAATTGAAAAAATAATGATTTTAGGGCTTATACATTGGAATTTGAATATAACAAGAGTTCTCATGCAAAAATATGCAAGAATTAAATTGTTGACGAGAAATGCTATAGGAAATGCTATTGCATTTCATATAGCATTTCTTTATTTAACATTTTTTACAACCTTAAATTTCGAACCAATTGAAAAAATAATGATTTTAGGGCTTATACATTGGAATTTGAATATAACAAGAGTTCTCATGCAAAAATATGCAAGGATTATATTGTTGACGAGAAATGCCATAGGAAATGCTATAGCATTTTCTATAGCATTTCTTTATTTTACATTTTTTACAACCTTAAATTTCGAAACAATTGCAAAATAATTATTTTAGGGCTTATACATTGGAATTTTAATTTTACAAGCGTTCTCATGCAAAAATATGCAAGGATTAAATTGTTGGCGTTAAATTCAATAGGAAATTCTATAGCATTTCCTATAGCATTTCTTTATTTTACATTGTTTACGACCTAAAAGTCGAACCAATTGAAAAAATAATGATTTTAGGGCTTATACATTGGAATTTGAATATAACAAGAGTTCTCAAGCAAAAATATGCAAGGATTAAATTGTTGACGAAAAATGCCATACGAAGTTCTATAGCATTTCCTATAGCATTTCTTTATTTTACATTGTTTACGACCTAAAATTTCGAACCAATTGAAAAAATAATGATTTTAGGGCTTATACATTGGAATTTGAATATAACAAGAGTTCTCATGCAAAAATACGCAAGGATTAAATTGTTGACGAGAAATGCCATAGGAAATGCTATAGCATTTTCTATAGCATTTCTTTATTTTACACTTTTTACAACCTTAAATTTCGAACCAATTGAAAAAATAATGATTTTAGGGCTTATACATTGGAATTTGAATATAACAAGAGTTCTCATGCAAAAATATGCAAGGATTAAATTGTTGACGAGAAATGCCATAGGAAATGCTATAGCATTTCCTATAGCATTTCTTTATTTTACATTTTTTACAACCTTAAATTTCGAACCAATGGAAAAAATAATGATTTTAGGGCTTATACATTGGAATTTTAATATTACAAGCGTTCTCATGCAAAAATATGCAAGGATTAAATTGTTGGCGATAAATTCCATAGGAAATTCTATAGCATTTCCTATAGCATTTCTTTATTTTACATTGTTTACGACCTAAAAGTCGAAGCAATTGAAAAAATAATGATTTTAGGGCTTATACATTGGAATTTGAATATAACAAGAGTTCTCAAGCAAAAATATGCAAGGATTAAATTGTTGACGAAAAATGCCATACGAAATTCTATAGCATTTCTTTATTTTACATTGTTTACGACCTAAAATTTCAAACCAATTGAAAAAATAATGATTTTAGGGCTTATACATTGGAATTTGAATATAACAAGAGTTCTCATGCAAAAATATGCAAGGATTAAATTGTTGACGAGAAATGCCATAGGAAATGCTATAGCATTTTCTATAGCATTTCTTTATTTTACACTTTTTACAACCTTAAATTTCGAACCAATTGAAAAAATAATGATTTTAGGGCTTATACATTGGAATTGGAATATAACAAGAGTTCTCATGCAAAAATTATGCATGGATTAAATTGTTGACGAGAAATGCCATAGGAAATGCTATAGCATTTCCTATAGCATTTCTTTATTTTACATTTTTTACAGCATTAAATTTCTAACCAATGGAAAAAATAATGATTTTAGGGCTTATACATTGGAATTTGAATATAACAAGAGTTCTCATGCAAAAATTATGCATGGATTAAATTGTTGACGAGAAATGCCATAAGAAATGCTATAGCATTTGCTATAGCATTTCTTTATTTTACATTTTTTACAACATTAAATTTCGAACCAATGGAAAAAATAATGATTTTAGGGCTTATACATTGGAATTTGAATATAACAAGAGTTCTCATGCAAAAATATGCAAGAATTAAATTGTTGACGAGAAATGCTATAGGAAATGCTATAGCATTTCATATAGCATTTCTTTATTTTACATTTTTTACAACCTTAAATTTCGAACCAATTGAAAAAATAATGATTTTAGGGCTTATACATTGGAATTTGAATATAACAAGAGTTCTCATGCAAAAATATGCAAGGATTAAATTGTTGACGAGAAATGCCATAGGAAATGCTATAGCATTTTCTATAGCATTTCTTTATTTTACATTTTTTACAACCTTAAATTTCGAACCAATTGAAAAAATAATGATTTTAGGGCTTATACATTGGAATTGGAATATAACAAGAGTTCTCATGCAAAAATTATGCATGGATTAAATTGTTGACGAGAAATGCCATAGGAAATGCTATAGCATTTCCTATAGCATTTCTTTATTTTAAATTTTTTACAGCATTAAATTTCTAACCAATGGAAAAAATAATGATTTTAGGGCTTATACATTGGAATTTGAATATAACAAGAGTTCTCATGCAAAAATTATGCATGGATTAAATTGTTGACGAGAAATGCCATAAGAAATGCTATAGCATTTGCTATAGCATTTCTTTATTTTACATTTTTTACAACATTAAATTTCGAACCAATGGAAAAAATAATGATTTTAGGGCTTATACATTGGAATTTGAATATAACAAGAGTTCTCATGCAAAAATATGCAAGAATTAAATTGTTGACGAGAAATGCTATAGGAAATGCTATAGCATTTCATATAGCATTTCTTTATTTTACATTTTTTACAACCTTAAATTTCTAACCAATGGAAAAAATAATGATTTTAGGGCTTATACATTGGAATTTGAATATAACAAGAGTTCTCATGCAAAAATATGCAAGGATTAAATTGTTGACGAGAAATGCCATAGGAAATGCTATAGCATTTTCTATAGCATTTCTTTATTTTACATTTTTTACAACCTTAAATTTCGAACCAATTGAAAAAATAATGATTTTAGGGCTTATACATTGGAATTGGAATATAACAAGAGTTCTCATGCAAAAATTATGCATGGATTAAATTGTTGACGAGAAATGCCATAGGAAATGCTATAGCATTTCCTATAGCATTTCTTTATTTTACATTTTTTACAGCATTAAATTTCTAACCAATGGAAAAAATAATGATTTTAGGGCTTATACATTGGAATTTGAATATAACAAGAGTTCTCATGCAAAAATTATGCATGGATTAAATTGTTGACGAGAAATGCCAAAAGAAATGCTATAGGAAATGCTATAGCATTTCTTTATTTTACATTTTTTACAACATTAAATTTCGAACCAATGGAAAAAATAATGATTTTAGGGCTTATACATTGGAATAATGCTATAACAAGAGTTCTCATGCAAAAATATGCAAGAATTAAATTGTTGACGAGAAATGCTATAGGAAATGCTATAGCATTTCATATAGCATTTCTTTATTTTACATTTTTTACAACCTTAAATTTCGAACCAATTGAAAAAATAATGATTTTAGGGCTTATACATTGGAATTTGAATATAACAAGAGTTCTCATGCAAAAATATGCAAGGATTAAATTGTTGACGAGAAATGCCATAGGAAATGCTATAGCATTTTCTATAGCATTTCTTTATTTTACATTTTTTACAACCTTAAATTTCGAACCAATTGAAAAAATAATGATTTTAGGGCTTATACATTGGAATTGGAATATAACAAGAGTTCTCATGCAAAAATTATGCATGGATTAAATTGTTGACGAGAAATGCCATAGGAAATGCTATAGCATTTCCTATAGCATTTCTTTATTTTACATTTTTTACAGCATTAAATTTCTAACCAATGGAAAAAATAATGATTTTAGGGCTTATACATTGGAATTTGAATATAACAAGAGTTCTCATGCAAAAATTATGCATGGATTAAATTGTTGACGAGAAATGCCATAAGAAATGCTATAGGAAATGCTATAGCATTTCTTTATTTTACATTTTTTACAACATTAAATTTCGAACCAATGGAAAAAATAATGATTTTAGGGCTTATACATTGGAATTTGAATATAACAAGAGTTCTCATGCAAAAATATGCAAGAATTAAATTGTTGACGAGAAATGCTATAGGAAATGCTATAGCATTTCATATAGCATTTCTTTATTTTACATTTTTTACAACCTTAAATTTCGAACCAATTGAAAAAATAATGATTTTAGGGCTTATACATTGGAATTTGAATATAACAAGAGTTCTCATGCAAAAATATGCAAGGATTAAATTGTTGACGAGAAATGCCATAGGAAATGCTATAGCATTTTCTATAGCATTTCTTTATTTTACATTTTTTACAACCTTAAATTTCGAACCAATTGAAAAAATAATTATTTTAGGGCTTATACATTGGAATTTTAATATTACAAGCGTTCTCATGCAAAAATATGCAAGGATTAAATTGTTGGCGTTAAATTCAATAGGAAATTCTATAGCATTTCCTATAGCATTTCTTTATTTTACATTGTTTACGACCTAAAAGTCGAACCAATTGAAAAAATAATGAATTTAGGGCTTATACATTGGAATTTGAATATAACAAGAGTTCTCAAGAAAAAATATGCAAGGATTAAATTGTTGACAAAAAATGCCATACGAAATTCTATAGCATTTCCTATAGCATTTCTTTATTTTACATTGTTTACGACCTAAAATTTCGAACCAGATGAAAAAATAATGATTTTAGGGCTTATACATTGGAATTTGAATATAACAAGAGTTCTCATGCAAAAATATGCAAGGATTAAATTGTTGACGAGAAATGCCATAGGAAATGCTATAGCATTTTCTATAGCATTTCTTTATTTTGCACTTTTTACAACCTTAAATTTTGAACCAATTGAAAAAATAATGATTTTAGGGCTTATACATTGGAATTTGAATATAACAAGAGTTCTCATGCAAAAATATGCAAGGATTAAATTGTTGACGAGAAATGCTATAGGAAATGCTATAGCATTTCCTATAGCATTTCTTTATTTTACATTTTTTACAACCTCAAATTTCGAACCAATTGAAAATATAATGATTTTAGGGCTTATACATTGGAATTTGAATATAACAAGAGTTCTCATGCAAAATATGCAAGGATTAAATTGTTGACGAGAAATGCCATAGGAAATGCTATAGCATTTTCTATAGCATTTCTTTATTTTACATTTTTTACAACCTTAAATTTCGAACCAATTGAAAAAATAATGATTTTAGGTCTTATACATTGGAATTTTAATATTACAAGCGTTCTCATGCAAAAATATGCAAGGATTAAATTGTTGGCGTTAAATTCAATAGGAAATTCTATAGCATTTCCTATAGCATTTCTTTATTTTACATTGTTTACGACCTAAAAGTCGAACCAATTGAAAAAATAATGATTTTAGAGCTTATACATTGGAATTTGAATATAACAAGAGTTCTCATGCAAAAATATGCAAGGATTAAATTGTTGACGAAAAATGCCATACGAAATTCTATAGCATTTCCTATAGCATTTCTTTATTTTACATTGTTTACGACCTAAAATTTCGAACCAATTGAAAAAATAATGATTTTAGGGCTTATACATTGGAATTTGAATATAACAAGAGTTCTCATGCAAAAATACGCAACGATTAAATTGTTGACGAGAAATGCCATAGGAAATGCTATAGCATTTTCTATAGCATTTCTTTATTTTACACTTTTTACAACCTTAAATTTCGAACCAATTGAAAAAATAATGATTTTAGGGCTTATACATTGGAATTTGAATATAACAAGAGTTCTCATGCAAAAATATGCAAGGATTAAATTGTTGACGAGAAATGCCATAGGAAATGCTATAGCATTTCCTATAGCATTTCTTTATTTTACATTTTTTACAACCTTAAATTTCGAACCAATGGAAAAAATAATGATTTTAGGGCTTATACATTGGAATTTTAATATTACAAGCGTTCTCATGCAAAAATATGCAAGGATTAAATTGTTGGCGATAAATTCCATAGGAAATTCTATAGCATTTCCTATAGCATTTCTTTATTTTACATTGTTTACGACCTAAAAGTCGAAGCAATTGAAAAAATAATGATTTTAGGGCTTATACATTGGAATTTGAATATAACAAGAGTTCTCAAGCAAAAATATGCAAGGATTAAATTGTTGACGAAAAATGCCATACGAAATTCTATAGCATTTCTTTATTTTACATTGTTTACGACCTAAAATTTCAAACCAATTGAAAAAATAATGATTTTAGGGCTTATACATTGGAATTTGAATATAACAAGAGTTCTCATGCAAAAATATGCAAGGATTAAATTATTGACGAGAAATGCCATAGGAAATGCTATAGCATTTTCTATAGCATTTCTTTATTTTACATTTTTTACAACCTTAAATTTCGAACAAATTGAAAAAATAATGATTTTAGGGCTTATACATTGGAATTTTAATATTACAAGCGTTCTCATGCAAAAATATGCAAGGATTAAATTGTTGGCGTTAAATTCAATAGGAAATTCTATAGCATTTCCTATAGAATTTATTTATTTTACATTGTTTACGACCTAAAAGTCGAACCAATTGAAAAAATAATGATTTTAGGGCTTATACATTGGAATTTGAATATAACAAGAGTTCTCAAGCAAAAATATGCAAGGATTAAATTGTTGACGAAAAATGCCATACGAAATTCTATAGCATTTCCTATAGCATTTCTTTATTTTACATTGTTTACGACCTAATATTTCGAACCAATTGAAAAAATAATGATTTTAGGGATTATACATTGGAATTTGAATATAACAAGAGTTCTCATGCAAAAATACGAAAGGATTAAGTTGTTGACGAGAAATGCCATAGGAAATGCTATAGCATTTTCTATAGCATTTCTTTATTTTACACTTTTTAAAACCTTAAATTTCGAACCAATTGAAAAAATAATGATTTTAGGGCTTATACATTGGAATTTGAATATAACAAGAGTTCTCATGCAAAAATATGCAAGGATTAAATTGTTGACGAGAAATGCCATAGGAAATGCTATAGCGTTACCTATAGCATTTCTCTATTTTACATTTTTTACAACCTTAAATTTCGAACCAATTGAAAAAATAATGATTTTAGGGCTTATACATTGGAATTTTAATATTACAAGCGTTCTCATGCAAAAATATGCAAGGATTAAATTGTTGGCGTTAAATTCCATAGGAAATTCTATAGCATTTCCTATAGCATTTCTTTATTTTACATTGTTTACGACCTAAAAGTCGAAGCAATTGAAAAAATAATGATTTTAGGGCTTATACATTGGAATTTGAATATAACAAGAGTTCTCAAGCAAAAATATGCAAGGATTAAATTGTTGACGAAAAATGCCATACGAAATTCTATAGCATTTCTTTATTTTACATTGTTTACGACCTAAAATTTCAAACCAATTGAAAAAATAATGATTTTAGGGCTTATACATTGGAATTTGAATATAACAAGAGTTCTCCTGCAAAAATATGCAAGGATTAAATTGTTGACGATAAATGCCATAGGAAATGCTATAGCATTTTCTATAGCATTTCTTTATTTTACACTTTTTACAACCTTAAATTTCGAACCAATTGAAAAAATAATGATTTTAGGGCTTATACATTGGAATTTGAATATAACAAGAGTTCTCATGCAAAAATTATGCATGGATTAAATTGTTGACGAGAAATGCCATAGGAAATGCTATAGCATTTCTTTATTTTACATTTTTTACAACATTAAATTTTGAACCAATGGAAAAAATAATGATTTTAGGGCTTATACATTGGAATTTGAATATAACAAGAGTTCTCATGCAAAAATATGCAAGAATTAAATTGTTGACGAGAAATGCTATAGGAAATGCTATAGCATTTCATATAGCATTTCTTTATTTTACATTTTTTACAACCTTAAATTTCGAACCAATTGAAAAAATAATGATTTTAGGGCTTATACATTGGAATTTGAATATAACAAGAGTTCTCATGCAAAAATATGCAAGGATTATATTGTTGACGAGAAATGCCATAGGAAATGCTATAGCATTTTCTATAGCATTTCTTTATTTTACATTTTTTACAACCTTAAATTTCGAAACAATTGAAAAAATAATTATTTTAGGGCTTATACATTGGAATTTTAATATTACAAGCGTTCTCATGCAAAAATATGCAAGGATTAAATTGTTGGCGTTAAATTCAATAGGAAATTCTATAGCATTTCTTTATTTTACATTGTTTACGACCTAAAAGTCGAACCAATTGAAAAAATAATGATTTTAGGGCTTATACATTGGAATTTGAATATAACAAGAGTTCTCAAGCAAAAATATGCAAGGATTAAATTGTTGACGAAAAATGCCATACGAAATTCTATAGCATTTCCTATAGCATTTCTTTATTTTACATTGTTTACGACCTAAAATTTTGAACCAATTGAAAAAATAATTATTTTAGGGCTTATACATTGGAATTTGAACATAACAAAAGTTCTCATGCAAAAATATGCAAGGATTAAATTGTTGACGAGAAATGCCATAGGAAATGCTATAGCATTTTCTATAGCATTTCTTTATTTTACACTTTTTAAAACCTTAAATTTCGAACCAATTGAAAAAATAATGATTTTAGGGCTTATACATTGGAATTTGAATATAACAAGAGTTCTCATGCAAAAATATGCAAGGATTAAATTGTTGACGAGAAATGCCATAGGAAATGCTATAGCGTTTCCTATAGCATTTCTCTATTTTACATTTTTTACAACCTTAATTTTCGAACCAATTGAAAAAATAATGATTTTAGGGCTTATACATTGGAATTTTAATATTACAAGCGTTCTCATGCAAAAAAATATGCAAGGATTAAATTGTTGGCGTTAAATTCCATAGGAAATTCTATAGCATTTCCTATAGCATTTCTTTATTTTACATTGTTTACGACCTAAAAGTCGAAGCAATTGAAAAAATAATGATTTTAGGGCTTATACATTGGAATTTGAATATAACAAGAGTTCTCAAGCAAAAATATGCAAGGATTAAATTGTTGACGAAAAATGCCATACGAAATTCTATAGCATTTCTTTATTTTACATTGTTTACGACCTAAAATTTCAAACCAATTGAAAAAATAATGATTTTAGGGCTTATACATTGGAATTTGAATATAACAAGAGTTCTCATGCAAAAATATGCAAGGATTAAATTGTTGACGAGAAATGCCATAGGAAATGCTATAGCATTTTCTATAGCATTTCTTTATTTTACACTTTTTACAACCTTAAATTTCGAACCAATTGAAAAAATAATGATTTTAGGGCTTATACATTGGAATTGGAATATAACAAGAGTTCTCATGCAAAAATTATGCATGGATTAAATTGTTGACGAGAAATGCCATAGGAAATGCTATAGCATTTCCTATACCATTTCTTTATTTTAAATTTTTTACAACATTAAATTTCTAACCAATGGAAAAAATAATGATTTTAGGGCTTATACATTGGAATTTGAATATAACAAGAGTTCTCATGCAAAAATTATGCATGGATTAAATTGTTGACGAGAAATGCCATAGGAAATGCTATAGCATTTGCTATAGCATTTCTTTATTTTACATTTTTTACAACATTAAATTTCGAACCAATGGAAAAAATAATGATTTTAGGGCTTATACATTGGAATTTGAATATAACAAGAGTTCTCATGCAAAAATATGCAAGAATTAAATTGTTGACGAGAAATGCTATAGGAAATGCTATAGCATTTCATATAGCATTTCTTTATTTTACATTGTTTACGACCTAAAATTTCAAACCAATTGAAAAAATAATGATTTTAGGGCTTATACATTGGAATTTGAATATAACAAGAGTTCTCATGCAAAAATATGCAAGGATTAAATTGTTGACGAGAAATGCCATAGGAAATGCTATAGCATTTTCTATAGCATTTCTTTATTTTACACTTTTTAAAACCTTAAATTTCGAACCAATTGAAAAAATAATGATTTTAGGGCTTATACATTGGAATTTGAATATAACAAGAGTTCTCATGCAAAAATATGCAAGGATTAAATTGTTGACGAGAAATGCCATAGGAAATGCTATAGCGTTTCCTATAGCATTTCTCTATTTTACATTTTTTACAACCTTAATTTTCGAACCAATTGAAAAAATAATGATTTTAGGGCTTATACATTGGAATTTTAATATTACAAGCGTTCTCATGCAAAAATATGCAAGGATTAAATTGTTGGCGTTAAATTCCATAGGAAATTCTATAGCATTTCCTATAGCATTTCTTTATTTTACATTGTTTACGACCTAAAAGTCGAAGCAATTGAAAAAATAATGATTTTAGGGCTTATACATTGGAATTTGAATATAACAAGAGTTCTCAAGCAAAAATATGCATGGATTAAATTGTTGACGAAAAATGCCATACGAAATTCTATAGCATTTCTTTATTTTACATTGTTTACGACCTAAAATTTCAAACCAATTGAAAAAATAATGATTTTAGGGCTTATACATTGGAATTTGAATATAACAAGAGTTCTCATGCAAAAATATGCAAGGATTAAATTGTTGACGAGAAATGCCATAGGAAATGCTATAGCATTTTCTATAGCATTTCTTTATTTTACACTTTTTACAACCTTAAATTTCGAACCAATTGAAAAAATAATGATTTTAGGGCTTATACATTGGAATTGGAATATAACAAGAGTTCTCATGCAAAAATTATGCATGGATTAAATTGTTGACGAGAAATGCCATAGGAAATGCTATAGCATTTCCTATAGCATTTCTTTATTTTATATTTTTTACAACATTAAATTTCGAACCAATGGAAAAAATAATGATTTTAGGGCTTATACATTGGAATTTTAATATAACAAGAGTTCTCATGAAAAAATATGCAAGAATTAAATTGTTGACGAGAAATGCTATAGCATTTCCTATAGCATTTCTTTATTTTACATTTTTTACAACCTTAAATTTCGAACCAATTGAAAAAATAATGATTTTAGGGCTTATACATTGGAATTTGAATATAACAAGAGTTCTCATGCAAAAATATGCAAGGATTAAATTATTGACGAGAAATGCCATAGGAAATGCTATAGCATTTTCTATAGCATTTCTTTATTTTACATTTTTTACAACCTTAAATTTCGAACCAATTGAAAAAATAATGATTTTATGGCTTATACATTGGAATTTTAATATTACAAGCGTTCTCATGCAAAAATATGCAAGGATTAAATTGTTGGCGTTAAATTCAATAGGAAATTCTATAGCATTTCCTATAGAATTTATTTATTTTACTTTGTTTACTACCTAAAAGTCGAACCAATTGAAAAAATAATGATTTTAGGGCTTATACATTGGAATTTGAATATAACAAGAGTTCTCAAGCAAAAATATGCAAGGATTAAATTGTTGACGAAAAATGCCATACGAAATTCTATAGCATTTCCTATAGCATTTCTTTATTTTACATTGTTTACGACCTAAAATTTCGAACCAATTGAAAAAATAATGATTTTAGGGATTATACATTGGAATTTGAATATAACAAGAGTTCTCATGCAAAAATACGCAAGGATTAAGTTGTTGACGAGAAATGCCATAGGAAATGCTATAGCATTTTCTATAGCATTTCTTTATTTTACACTTTTTAAAACCTTAAATTTCGAACCAATTGAAAAAATAATGATTTTAGGGCTTATACATTGGAATTTGAATATAACAAGAGTTCTCATGCAAAAATATGCAAGGATTAAATTATTGACGAGAAATGCCATAGGAAATGCTATAGCATTTTCTATAGCATTTCTTTATTTTACATTTTTTACAACCTTAAATTTCGAACCAATTGAAAAAATAATGATTTTATGGCTTATACATTGGAATTTTAATATTACAAGCGTTCTCATGCAAAAATATGCAAGGATTAAATTGTTGGCGTTAAATTCAATAGGAAATTCTATAGCATTTCCTATAGAATTTATTTATTTTACTTTGTTTACGACCTAAAAGTCGAACCAATTGAAAAAATAATGATTTTAGGGCTTATACATTGGAATTTGAATATAACAAGAGTTCTCAAGCAAAAATATGCAAGGATTAAATTGTTGACGAAAAATGCCATACGAAATTCTATAGCATTTCCTATAGCATTTCTTTATTTTACATTGTTTACGACCTAAAATTTCGAACCAATTGAAAAAATAATGATTTTAGGGATTATACATTGGAATTTGAATATAACAAGAGTTCTCATGCAAAAATACGCAAGGATTAAGTTGTTGACGAGAAATGCCATAGGAAATGCTATAGCATTTTCTATAGCATTTCTTTATTTTACACTTTTTAAAACCTTAAATTTCGAACCAATTGAAAAAATAATGATTTTAGGGCTTATACATTGGAATTTGAATATAACAAGAGTTCTCATGCAAAAATATGCAAGGATTAAATTGTTGACGAGAAATGCCATAGGAAATGCTATAGCGTTTCCTATAGCATTTCTCTATTTTACATTTTTTAAAACCTTAAATTTCGAACCAATTGAAAAAATAATGATTTTAGGGCTTATACATTGGAATTTTAATATTACAAGCGTTCTCATGCAAAAATATGCAAGGATTAAATTGTTGGCGTTAAATTCCATAGGAAATTCTATAGCATTTCCTATAGCATTTCTTTATTTTACATTGTTTACGACCTAAAAGTCGAAGCAATTGAAAAAATAATGATTTTAGAGCTTATACATTGGAATTTGAATATAACAAGAGTTCTCAGGCAAAAATATGCAAGGATTAAATTGTTGACGAAAAATGCCATACGAAATTCTATAGCATTTCTTTATTTTACATTGTTTACGACCTAAAATTTCAAACCAATTGAAAAAATAATGATTTTAGGGCTTATACATTGGAATTTGAATATAACAAGAGTTCTCCTGCAAAAATATGCAAGGATTAAATTGTTGACGATAAATGCCATAGGAAATGCTATAGCATTTTCTATAGCATTTCTTTATTTTACACTTTTTACAACCTTAAATTTCGAACCAATTGAAAAAATAATGATTTTAGGGCTTATACATTTGAATTTGAATATAACAAGAGTTCTCATGCAAAAATTATGCAAGGATTAAATTGTTGACGAGAAATGCCATAGGAAATGCTATAGCATTTCCTATAGTATTTCTTTATTTTACATTTTTTACAACATTAAATTTCGAACCAATGGAAAAAATAATGATTTTAGGGCTTATACATTGGAATTTGAATATAACAAGAGTTCTCATGCAAAAATATGCAAGAATTAAATTGTTGACGAGAAATGCTATAGGAAATGCTATAGCATTTCCTATAGCATTTCTTTATTTTACATTCTTTACAACCTTAAATTTCGAACCAATTGAAAAAATAATGATTTTAGGGCTTATACATTGGAATATGAATATAACAAGAGTTCTCATGCAAAAATATGCAAGGATTAAATTGTTGACGAGAAATGCCATAGGAAATGCTATAGCATTTTCTATAGCATTTCTTTATTTTACATTTTTTACAACCTTAAATTTTGAACCAATTGAAAAAACAATTATTTTAAGGCTTATACATTGGAATTTTAATATTACAAGCGTTCTCATGCAAAAATATGCAAGGATTAAATTGTTGGCGTTAAATTCAATAGGAAATTCTAGAGCATTTCCTATAGCATTTCTTTATTTTACATTGTTTACGACCTAAAAGTCGAACCAATTGAAAAAATAATGAATTTAGGGCTTATACATTGGAATTTGAATATAACAAGAGTTCTCAAGCAAAAATATGCAAGGATTAAATTGTTGACGAAAAATGCCATACGAAATTCTAAAGCATTTCCTATAGCATTTCTTTATTTTATATTGTTTACGACCTAAAATTTCGAACCAATTGAAAAAATAATGATTTTAGGGCTTATAAATTGGAATTTGAATATAACAAGAGTTCTCATGCAAAAATACGCAAGGATTAAATTGTTGACGAGAAATGCCATAGGAAATGCTATAGCATTTTCTATAGCATTTCTTTATTTTACACTTTTTACAACCTTAAATTTCGAACCAATTGAAAAAATAATGATTTTAGGGCTTATACATTGGAATTTGAATATAACAAGAGTTCTCATGCAAAAATATGCAAGGATTAAATTGTTGACGAGAAATGCCATAGGAAATGCTATAGCATTTCCTATAGCATTTCTTTATTTTAGATTTTTTACAACCTTAAATTTTGAACCAATTGAAAAAATAATGATTTTAGGGCTTATACATTGGAATTTGAATATAACAAGAGTTCTCATGCAAAAATATGCAAGGATTAAATTGTTGACGAGAAATGCCATAGGAAATGCTATAGCATTTTCTATAGCATTTCTTTATTTTACATTTTTTACAACCTTAAATTTTGAACCAATTGAAAAAATAATGATTTTAGGTCTTATACATTGGAATTTTAATATTACAAGCGTTCTCATGCAAAAATATGCAAGGATTAAATTGTTGGCGTTAAATTCCATAGGAAATTCTATAGCATTTCTTTATTTTACATTGTTTACGACCTAAAAGTCGAAGCAATTGAAAAATAATGATTTTAGGGCTTATACATTGGAATTTGAATATAACAAGAGTTCTCAAGAAAAAATATGCAAGGATTAAATTGTTGACGAAAAATGCCATACGAAATTCTATAGCATTTCCTATAGCATTTCTTTATTTTACATTGTTTACGACCTAAAATTTCGAACCAATTGAAAAAATAATGATTTTAGGGCTTATACATTGGAATTTGAATATAACAAGAGTTCTCATGCAAAAATATGCAAGGATTAAATTGTTGACGAGAAATGCCATAGGAAATGCTATAGCATTTTCTATAGCATTTCTTTATTTTACACTTTTTACAACCTTAAATTTCGAACAAATTGAAAAAATAATGATTTTAGGGCTTATACATTTTTAATTTGAATATAACAAGAGTTCTCATGCAAAAATATGCAAGGATTAAATTGTTGACGAGAAATGCCATAGGAAATGCTATAGCATTTTCTATAGCATTTCTTTATTTTACATTTTTTACAACCTTAAATTTCGAACCAATTGAAAAAATAATGATTTAAGGGCTTATACACTGGAATATGAATATAACAAGAGTTCTCATGCAAAAATATGCAAGGATTAAATTGTTGACGAGAAATGTCATAGGAAATGCTATAGCATTTCCTATAGAATTTCTTTATTTGACATTTTTTACAACCTTAAATTTCGAATCAATTAAAAAAATAATGATTTTAGGGCTTATACATTGGAATTTGGATATAACAAGAGTTCTCATGCAAAAATATGCAAGGATTAAATTGTTGAAGAGAAATGCCATAGGAAATGCTATAGCATTTCCTATAGCATTTCTTTATTTTACATTTTTTACAACCTTAAATTTCAAACCAATTAAAAAAATAATGATTTTAGGGCTTATACATTGGAATTTGAATATAACAAGAGTTCTCATGCAAAAATATGCAAGGATTAAATTGTTGACGAGAAATGCCATAGGAAATGCTATAGCATTTCCTATAGCATTTCTTTATTTTAGATTTTTTACAACCTTAAATTTCGAACCAATTGAAAAAAATAATGATTTTAGGGCTTATACATTGGAATTTGAATATAACAAGAGTTCTCATGCAAAAATATGCAAGGATTAAATTGTTGACGAGAAATGCCATAGGAAATGCTATAGCATTTTCTATAGCATTTCTTTATTTTACATTTTTTACAACCTTAAATTTCGAACCAATTGAAAAAATAATGATTTTAGGTCTTATACATTGGAATTTTAATATTACAAGCGTTCTCATGCAAAAATATGCAAGGATTAAATTGTTGGCGTTAAATTCCATAGGAAATTCTATAGCATTTCCTATAGCATTTCTTTATTTTACATTGTTTACGACCTAAAAGTCGAAGCAATTGAAAAAATAATGATTTTAGGGCTTATACATTGGAATTTGAATATAACAAGAGTTCTCAAGAAAAAATATGCAAGGATTAAATTGTTGACGAAAAATGCCATACGAAATTCTATAGCATTTCCTATAGCATTTCTTTATTTTACATTGTTTACGACCTAAAATTTCGAACCAATTGAAAAAATAATGATTTTAGGGCTTATACATTGGAATTTGAATATAACAAGAGTTCTCATGCAAAAATATGCAAGGATTAAATTGTTGACGAGAAATGCCATAGGAAATGCTATAGCATTTTCTATAGCATTTCTTTATTTTACACTTTTTACAACCTTAAATTTCGAACCAATTGAAAAAATAATGATTTTAGGGCTTAGACATTGGAATTTGAATATAACAAGAGTTCTCATGCAAAAATATGCAAGGATTAAATTGTTGACGAGAAATGCCATAGGAAATGCTATAGCATTTTCTATAGCATTTCTTTATTTTACATTTTTTACAACCTTAAATTTCGAACCAATTGAAAAAATAATGATTTAAGGGCTTATACACTGGAATATGAATATAACAAGAGTTCTCATGCAAAAATATGCAAGGATTAAATTGTTGACGAGAAATGTCATAGGAAATGCTATAGCATTTCCTATAGAATTTCTTTATTTGACATTTTTTACAACCTTAAATTTCGAATCAATTAAAAAAATAATGATTTTAGGGCTTATACATTGGAATTTGGATATAACAAGAGTTCTCATGCAAAAATATGCAAGGATTAAATTGTTGAAGAGAAATGCCATAGGAAATGCTATAGCATTTCCTATAGCATTTCTTTATTTTACATTTTTTACAACCTTAAATTTCGAACCAATTAAAAAAATAATGATTTTAGGGCTTATACATTGGAATTTGAATATAACAAGAGTTCTCATGCAAAAATATGCAAGGATTAAATTGTTGACGAGAAATGCCATAGGAAATGCTATAGCATTTCCTATAGCATTTCTTTATTTTAGATTTTTTACAACCTTAAATTTCGAACCAATTGAAAAAATAATGATTTTAGGGCTTATACATTGGAATTTGAATATAACAAGAGTTCTCATGCAAAAATATGCAAGGATTAAATTGTTGACGAGAAATGCCATAGGAAATGCTATAGCATTTTCTATAGCATTTCTTTATTTTACATTTTTTACAACCTTAAATTTCGAACCAATTGAAAAAATAATGATTTTAGGTCTTATACATTGGAATTTTAATATTACAAGCGTTCTCATGCAAAAATATGCAAGGATTAAATTGTTGGCGTTAAATTCCATAGGAAATTCTATAGCATTTCCTATAGCATTTCTTTATTTTACATTGTTTACGACCTAAAAGTCGAAGCAATTGAAAAAATAATGATTTTAGGGCTTATACATTGGAATTTGAATATAACAAGAGTTCTCAAGAAAAAATATGCAAGGATTAAATTGTTGACGAAAAATGCCATACGAAATTCTATAGCATTTCCTATAGCATTTCTTTATTTTACATTGTTTACGACCTAAAATTTCGAACCAATTGAAAAAATAATGATTTTAGGGCTTATACATTGGAATTTGAATATAACAAGAGTTCTCATGCAAAAATATGCAAGGATTAAATTGTTGACGAGAAATGCCATAGGAAATGCTATAGCATTTACTATAGCATTTCTTTATTTTACACTTTTTACAACCTTAAATTTCGAACCAATTGAAAAAATAATGATTTTAGGGCTTATACATTGGAATTTGAATATAACAAGAGTTCTCATGCAAAAATATGCAAGGATTAAATTGTTGACGAGAAATGCCATAGGAAATGCTATAGCATTTTCTATAGCATTTCTTTATTTTACATTTTTTACAACCTTAAATTTCGAACCAATTGAAAAAATAATGATTTAAGGGCTTATACACTGGAATATGAATATAACAAGAGTTCTCATGCAAAAATATGCAAGGATTAAATTGTTGACGAGAAATGTCATAGGAAATGCTATAGCATTTCCTATAGAATTTCTTTATTTGACATTTTTTACAACCTTAAATTTCGAATCAATTAAAAAAATAATGATTTTAGGGCTTATACATTGGAATTTGGATATAACAAGAGTTCTCATGCAAAAATATGCAAGGATTAAATTGTTGAAGAGAAATGCCATAGGAAATGCTATAGCATTTCCTATAGCATTTCTTTATTTTACATTTTTTACAACCTTAAATTTCGAACCAATTAAAAAAATAATGATTTTAGGGCTTATACATTGGAATTTGAATATAACAAGAGTTCTCATGCAAAAATATGCAAGGATTAAATTGTTGACGAGAAATGCCATAGGAAATGCTATAGCATTTCCTATAGCATTTCTTTATTTTAGATTTTTTACAACCTTAAATTTCGAACCAATTGAAAAAATAATGATTTTAGGGCTTATACATTGGAATTTGAATATAACAAGAGTTCTCATGCAAAAATATGCAAGGATTAAATTGTTGACGAGAAATGCCATAGGAAATGCTATAGCATTTTCTATAGCATTTCTTTATTTTACATTTTTTACAACCTTAAATTTCGAACCAATTGAAAAAATAATGATTTTAGGTCTTATACATTGGAATTTTAATATTACAAGCGTTCTCATGCAAAAATATGCAAGGATTAAATTGTTGGCGTTAAATTCCATAGGAAATTCTATAGCATTTCCTATAGCATTTCTTTATTTTACATTGTTTACGACCTAAAAGTCGAAGCAATTGAAAAAATAATGATTTTAGGGCTTATACATTGGAATTTGAATATAACAAGAGTTCTCAAGAAAAAATATGCAAGGATTAAATTGTTGACGAAAAATGCCATACGAAATTCTATAGCATTTCCTATAGCATTTCTTTATTTTACATTGTTTACGACCTAAAATTTCGAACCAATTGAAAAAATAATGATTTTAGGGCTTATACATTGGAATTTGAATATAACAAGAGTTCTCATGCAAAAATATGCAAGGATTAAATTGTTGACGAGAAATGCCATAGGAAATGCTATAGCATTTTCTATAGCATTTCTTTATTTTACACTTTTTACAACCTTAAATTTCGAACCAATTGAAAAAATAATGATTTTAGGGCTTATACATTGGAATTTGAATATAACAAGAGTTCTCATGCAAAAATATGCAAGGATTAAATTGTTGACGAGAAATGCCATAGGAAATGCTATAGCATTTTCTATAGCATTTCTTTATTTTACATTTTTTACAACCTTAAATTTCGAACCAATTGAAAAAATAATGATTTAAGGGCTTATACATTGGAATATGAATATAACAAGAGTTCTCATGCAAAAATATGCAAGGATTAAATTGTTGACGAGAAATGTCATAGGAAATGCTATAGCATTTCCTATAGAATTTCTTTATTTGACATTTTTTACAACCTTAAATTTCGAATCAATTAAAAAAATAAAGATTTTAGGGCTTATACATTGGAATTTGGATATAACAAGAGTTCTCATGCAAAAATATGCAAGGATTAAATTGTTGAAGAGAAATGCCATAGGAAATGCTATAGCATTTCCTATAGCATTTCTTTATTTTACATTTTTTACAACCTTAAATTTCGAACCAATTAAAAAAATAATGATTTTAGGGCTTATACATTGGAATTTGAATATAACAAGAGTTCTCATGCAAAAATATGCAAGGATTAAATTGTTGACGAGAAATGCCATAGGAAATGCTATAGCATTTCTTTATTTTACATTGTTTACGACCTAAAATTTCGAACCAATTGAAAAAATAATGATTTTAGGGCTTATACATTGGAATTTGAATATAACAAGAGTTCTCACGCAAAAATATGCAAGGATTAAATTGTTGACGAGAAATGCCATAGGAAATGTTATAGCATTTCCTATAGCATTTCTTTATTTTAAATTTTTTACAACATTAAATTTCGAACCAATTGAAAAAATAATGATTTTAGGGCTTATACATTGGAATTTGAATATAACAAGAGTTCTCATGCAAAAATATGCAAGAATTAAATTGTCGACGAGAAATGCTATAGGAAATGCTATAGCATTTTGTTGGATCGATATTAAACTTTTTTAATATAAATAATGAACGTAACGAGTTACGGCGGAATTTCAAAATTTCTTTTTAATATGAAAACAGATTTTCGACATATTAAAATAACCATAACGTTAAAAACGATTATCATACAAGCAAAATAAATTTATTACGTAAACAACGATTAGATAAAATTCCGGAAAATCATATAACACTTATAGGATTAAGAAGACTTACAAATCCGGAATTTATTCACGGTTTTCGTCGTCGATCTTCGCGAGTCGTCCCTCCGTCTTCAATCAAACAACCACGATGGATTCGATGCTATGGCTTTCGGATTCTATGTGAGATTAAGAGGGTGGGCTCTTTATGAACAAGAGAAGAAAAGAAGAACAACTTTTTCCTCAATATTTTCTCTCAAATATTCGTCGCACTCTGTATGCGAATTGAGAGAGAATATTTCTTCTCTGATTGTTTCTCAAAACATGCGAATTGGAGAATATGGAGGCTAAGTTTTTAATGTGATCAATATCCCATATTTATAGCCATATAATATTTGATTTAAAAATTAAATCTATTATTTAATTCAAATCTCTTTTATACTCATGACTATCTTTTAATATATATCAATATATATATCATATCATGATTCGGTGGCTTTCTTAAAGGGCCAAGTCATGGACCGAATCTCTCCATCATATGCGAATAGGGTTTGATAAAATACCAAAAGAAATATATCTTCTTTAATTTTTATTTTGAATTCGCATGAATTAATCAAGGGAAGAAAATATGACAAATCTTTTATCCTAATCTTCATAGATTAACCAATAGGAATTACTGTATTAATTTTCTTCACCTTTATTAAAATCGCATATTGTACAATTGTCAATATAATTATACAAATTGCTATATTTTATAAAGATGATTAAAATAAAATAACTATTTATTTATTTAATCATGAGAAAATAATTACCAGAGTATAAATCACAATTTATACATAAGATAAAATTATCAAACCAATTTCGTAGTTAAAAATGCTTCAATTTAATAATTGAACTTAAAGTATGATTTCAATAAATCAACTTTACATATTTTCAATACTTATTTTGTTCATCAAAATCTCGTCCGAAAGTCTAACATTGAGACCTCATGGACCCACATGAACGAAGCTTTAGAATAAAGTCCGGACACAAAAGTTCACAAACTTTTCCCGCCTTTTAATTCTTAACATTGGTCGATTCCACTAAAGGACCAATACTGACAATCTCTAAGTTCATATGCGTTCTTATTTCCGTTTGATGTGATACGACTATTCTTCACACGGTCCACGGTGTATTTACGATATTACCCTTTGTGTGTATCATTAACTAAAAGGAATGTAAAATTACCGTTTTACCCCTTAGTCATTATTTCATCAACTCCTTTGTTGTTTGTGAATGAGAAAAACATAAAGTGAGATGTCACAACATGTCACATGTTTTATCCAGAGAATATATTATTCAATGAGTACCAGGCCCGGTTTGTTCATTCACACTTCAAAGAACAAAGCATGATGTGATACTAATGTCGTAACATTCTTATAACACAAATTCCATATCTATGAATCACATAATTCAACGAGACAGTATTATGACACCAACCGTCGGGTCTTTGATCCAGCATTTGGATCTTGCCCTTTGACTAGTCAAGTGTCACAAAGTGTCACAAGAAATTATGTACCCACTTCAGGATTTAGGTAATTACGAAAATACCCCTCGTTTGTGATTTTGAAGCTTCGAGTAATGAAACGGTTTTACCTCGAACTTCAAAGTGTCACAGGTCTAGTTCAATGTCTTCATTAAGACATCAAGAATAAACTCCAGAGTCACAACTCTCAATATCACAAGATCCGATATCAGTAGTTTATTCGAACAATCAATAATCGGATACGATTGCCCTATCGATCCTAAGATTGCGAACTGTTTATTTTAAACTTATCAAGAAGAGGTCTCTTGTTAAGTCTGTACTTAACTCTTCTTTCGTTGATGATAGTATCAGGGCGTAGACATATATGCATAAACACAAACTTAAATAAATAAGAATGAATACTTAATCTTTATTTAATTCTCAGCAAAAGAACATAATCGTATTATTACATCGAGTACTTTATTAATAAACTTAATTATTTGCTAAAAGGTCCTTCATGTCTTCTTTGTGGGCATAAATCCCAACAAACTCCCACTTGACTCAAAGGAGATGTGAATGATCTTTCACTCCTAAGCCCTCCAGGTGTCTTTCGAAAACTTTACTCGTTAAAGGCTTCGTAAACGGATCTGCAAGGTTGTCCAACGTTGAGATCTTCTTCACATCTGCATCTCCTCTTTTGACAATATCTCGAACTAGGTGATATTTCCTCTCTATGTGTTTTGAGCGTCTGTGACTTCTTGGTTCCCTACAGTTAGCAACGGCCCCACTGTTATCACAATAAAGTGTGATGGGCCCGCTGACACTTGGAACGACTTCCAAGTACTTAAGGAATTTGCGAAGCCAGACTGCTTCCTTTGCGGCTTCACAAGCCGCCACATATTCGGCCTCCATGGTCGAGTCAGCAATGCAAGATTGCTTGATACTCCTCCAGACCACAGATCCACTATTGAGGATAAACACAGATCCCGAAGTGGATTTCCTGGAATCCTTATCCGCCTGAAAGTCGGAATCGGTATACCCCGTCAAAGTCAGGTCATCACCTGAAAATGCAAGCATATAGTTTCTCGTTCTCCGGAGATACTTGAGAATGTGCTTGACAGCAACCCAATGCTGGGGTCCAGGGTTTGACTGGAATCGGCTCACCACACCTACTGCGTAACAAATATCTGGTCTGGTGCAAAGCATAGCATACATGAGACTTCCTACGGCTGAGGCGTACGGAACATGTCTCATGTCCTCTTCCTGCTGAGGAGTCTTTGGAGACTGCTCATTAGAAAGGTGAACTCCATGACGAAAAGGTAACTGACCTTTCTTGGAGTTTTGCATACTGAAGCGATCCATTATCTTATCAATATAAGATGCCTGAGAGAGCGCTAATTTTCGGTTCTTCCGATCCCTAAAGATTTGAATCCCCAAAATGTAAGCTGCTTCTCCGAGATCCTTCATATCAAACTGCTTTGACAACCAGATTTTAACCTCTGATAACTTTCCTACGTCATTCCCAATGAGTAGTATGTCATCGACATATAGAACCAGGAAAACCTCTTTGCCGTTGTTTATCATCTTATAAACGCATGGCTCATCTACTGTCTGCTCAAAGCCAAAGCCTTTTACAGTCTCGTCGAATCTAATATTCCACGATCTAGATGCTTGCTTGAGTCCATAAATGGACTTCAGCAACTCACAAACCTTGCCCTCTTGGCCTTTTTCCACGAACCCGTCTGGTTGAGCCATATAAATGCGCTCGTCAAGATTGCCATTCAGGAAAGCAGTCTTGACATCCATCTGCCAGATTTCATAATCAAGGGCGGCAGCAATAGATAAAAGAATACGGATGGACTTTAGCATTGCGACCGGCGAGAAAGTATCCTCATAGTCTATACCTTCTCTTTGGGTAAAACCCTTTGCCACAAGTCGCGCTTTGAATGTCTCTACATTTCCATCCGGACCTCTTTTCTTCTTATAGATCCATTTACATCCCACAGGTTTAATTCCTTGGGGTGGATCCACAAGTTTCCAGACTTCGTTGGTGTGCATCGATTGCATTTCAACGTTCATGGCTTCTTGCCATAGGTTTGCTTCGGAACCTGACATCGCATGGGAGAATGATGCTGGATCATCTACCTCTTTGTTTACGATGGCAATGTGAGCTTCTCCGAATAACATGTATCGGTTAGGCGGTCGTACTACCCTATTACTGCGACGACTCACAGTGCGCTCAATTTCCGATTGCGGTTCTTCCAGTGTTGGTGTAGGACTTATCCTAACATGTGGAGTACTGGCTACTTCACCCAACATTTCCTTAAGCACAAGTCTGCTTCTGGGTACTGCATTCTTTATAAAGTCTTCCTCAAGAAACCTAGCGTTCGTGCTAACAAACGTTTTCTTGTCGGTAGGACTATAGAATATATACCCTTTTGTTCCCTTAGGATATCCTATGAAAAGGCATAATTCTGACCGACTAGCCAACTTGCTCGTCTTTTGCCTTAGCACATGTGCTGGGCAGCCCCAGATTCTGATGTGGTTTAAAACAGATTTTCTACCACACCATCTTTCATAAGGCGTACCAGGAACTGTCTTCGATGGTACTTGGTTCAGAATGTAAGCTGCCGTTTCCAAGGCATATCCCCAGAACGAATCAGGAAGTGATGAATAACTCATCATTGATCTCACCATATCTAACAGAGTTCGGTTCCTTCTCTCTGACACTCCATTTTGTTGCGGGGTGCCAGGTGCTGTAAGCTGAGAATGAATACCTTCTTCTTTAAGTAGGTCTTCGAACTCTCCAGACAAGTATTCTCCACCACGATCAGATCGCAGTGTTTTGATCTGTTTCTCTCTTTGTTTTTCAACCAATGCCCGATACTGCTTGAACATTTCAAAAGTGTCGGATTTGTTTCGCATAAGAAAGACATGACCAAAACGTGAGAAGTCATCAGTAAAGGTCACGAAGTATTCGTAACCTCCTCTTGCCTGGATGTTGATCGGTCCACATACATCAGTATGTACGAGTTCCAATACTTGAATGGCTCTCTCACCTTTCGACGAGAAAGGTCTCTTGGTCATTTTGCCTTCGAGACAAGATTCGCACGTGGGTAGAGATCCCACGTTTAGAGATTGCAAAGGACCATCTTTTGCTAATCTCTTAATCCTTTCAAGACCAATGTGTCCAAGACGTAAGTGCCATAGATATGTTTTGTCGGTCTCATCAGTATAAGACCTTTTACGCTTCCTGTGTGAATCGTTATTCACTTCGGTGTCTAAGATAGTCGGCTCATCCGGATAAAGATAATATATAGAATCAATACGATGAGCTTTAGTAATAAACGAATCATCAAGATAAATTTCAATACCATTATTGACTTTAAACTTAAAAAATTGTTCTTCTAAACGACCAAAAGAAACAAGGTTCTTGCTAAAATCCGGTACATAATAAACGTTATTCAATAATAAAGTTTTATTCCCAAACTTAAGCTTCAAGGTCCCGACTGATCTTGCTCCGACATTCGTTCCATTACCCCAGTTGAACGAGAACTCCCCATCACTCAAGCGTCTTGTTTGCCTGAAACCATTCGAATTACACACAATATGATCAGAAGCCCCGCAATCTAATATCCAGGGTGATTCTTTATTTGTAATGTAACATGCTTGAGTAACGAGACTAATACCTTTCCCTTTGACAGTCTTGAGATAGGCAGGACAGTTCCTTCGCCAATGGCCGACTTCTCCACAATGGTGACACTTGTGGTTAGACTTGTCCACCTTTGCGACGCTCTTGCCCTTAGCATCCTTAGCCTTGTTCTGAGGCGCTTTGGATCCCGTTTGGTTGGCGTTTTTAGGACCTTTTCTTTGCTTCTTGAAACGAGAGGTGGAAGCCTTGTGTTCAGCAACATTGGCTTCTCCATTCTTCCTCTTGTTATTCGGAAGGAGTCCCTCGGCAGTCTGCAACTCCTTCATGAGCTCAGTCAGAGTATAATCCAACTTGTTCATGGAGTAGTTCAGACGGAAGCTATCGAAGGAGTCCGACAGAGTCTCCAAGATCATGTCGGTCTTAGTGAGTCCATCGATCTCGGATCCGAGAATTTCCATCTCATTCAGATGCCCCATGATCTTTAGCATGTGGTCTCGAACAGGAGTTCCCGGCTTCATCCGGCAATTCATGAAATTCCGGATAGCTTGCTGCCTTGCCTGACGCCCGTGACACCCAAACATCTCCTGGAGATTAAAGAGCATCTCATATGCCGTGGGTATGTCCCGGTGAGACTGCTGCAACACATTGCTCATAGATGCTAAAATGTAGCACCTAGCAATCTCATCGGATCTAATCCAGGCATCATAAGCATCCTTGTCCTCTTTGCTCGAGTCAGTACTCGGAGCTTCAGGACACGGGGTGGTGAGAACATACTTGTGCTTTTCCACCGTCAATACGATGTCGAGGTTACGTTTCCAATCTACGTAATTCTCACCCTCGAGTTTGTTAGTGCTCAAAATTGTTGCGAGCGGGTTCAAAGACATTTTGCTGAAAATTATAATAAAGAAAAATAATTTTAGACATATGCTACATTTGGAATAATCATGATGCATGAACAATCCTAATTATTATATGTGATAAAATGATATTTTGATTCCATGGTATTATGAACAAAATGATTATTTACTTCTCCTAAGGGAGACCGTAAATAAACGCCTTTCATAGTCGTGACACATCACTATTTAATTCGAACTTTCAAAGAAGTCACAACTCCTAGTTCTTATTAATTACCATAAAAATTTGGTCACTTATTTCTAATGCATTGCCTCTAGGGAGGATTATATTAGGAATAAGTCTAAGTGTGTAACCGACATATGGACCTTTATCCAAGTTACTTTGAGAACGGTCCACCTAGGGGAGGCCCCGCCTCATCGCTCCTCTTTAAGGCTTAGTTCGTTAACGATTTAATCAACGGAGTGATTCCGGAGTACTCCCATTGAAGAGAGGGCCACTATGGTGACTCTTAGTCCATCACACACACCGTTATTAAATCTATGTCGGGGACCGTGGGTTATTTCAACGTTAAACAACCCTCCCACTTAGTTTTTACAAAAAACAAATTTTGTTCATTGAGTTTAAATTTTATAACTTTGTTTATAAACCAAACTACAATGATGCATGAACATGACATAGTTTACACGAGGTGTTGGCATCCTATCCTATATGACGTGTGACGTGAAATGCAAGAAGTATAAATAAATCAAAGCATAAATTTAACTTCTCTAATGGCCCAATTCTAAATTACAATCCATAGACAAAATACATAGAAAATAAACTACACTTTATCTCCTTCGTTATTTCGCCGTGATGTCGAGTTTCCGTTTTTAAAACTTAGAGATCAATATCTCTCCCACTCAAATAATTAAACGCGCTTTTAATATTTCAAAAATATTGTGACTATATATTATATATTTTCTTAATTTTATTTTTTCTCAAAAAAAAAATAAGCTTTCATAAAAATAATTAAGTCATATATATAATATCACCTTTTATTAAGAAAAAATAAATGAGCGCAATTTAATTATATAGATTTTAAAAAAAATATCCGGAACAATTTCCGAATCGTTGTGGGCCACGGAGGCGCCTCGGGTTAGCTCACGTACGCCCGAGAACGTACGGCCATGCCCGAGAAAAAATCTCCGTTCTTCTCGTCTCGTCTTGGTTCTTCGTGTCCTCCGGAAAATATAATAATATTTACATAATCCTATGTCCTTCAAAAACCGAGGCTCACATTTTTCTAATAAAAATAAAAACCGGGACGATAGCCGGAAACAATCCTAGGGCCACTTTGAGAAGGATCCATTCACATTCACATATTCAAAAATACATGCACACAAAAACGCCAACACCTAACTACTCATATAATCGCATGCATTAAACATTTTACGTAAAAAATATTTTGCATGACGTTATTAACGCTAATTATGGCTCTGATACCATTTGTTGGATCGATATTAAACTTTTTTAATATAAATAATGAACGTAACGAGTTACGGCGGAATTTCAAAATTTCTTTTTAATATGAAAACAGATTTTCGACATATTAAAATAACCATAACGTTAAAAACGATTATCATACAAGCAAAATAAATTTATTACGTAAACAACGATTAGATAAAATTCCGGAAAATCATATAACACTTATAGGATTAAGAAGACTTACAAATCCGGAATTTATTCACGGTTTTCGTCGTCGATCTTCGCGAGTCGTCCCTCCGTCTTCAATCAAACAACCACGATGGATTCGATGCTATGGCTTTCGGATTCTATGTGAGATTAAGAGGGTGGGCTCTTTATGAACAAGAGAAGAAAAGAAGAACAACTTTTTCCTCAATATTTTCTCTCAAATATTCGTCGCACTCTGTATGCGAATTGAGAGAGAATATTTCTTCTCTGATTGTTTCTCAAAACATGCGAATTGGAGAATATGGAGGCTAAGTTTTTAATGTGATCAATATCCCATATTTATAGCCATATAATATTTGATTTAAAAATTAAATCTATTATTTAATTCAAATCTCTTTTATACTCATGACTATCTTTTAATATATATCAATATATATATCATATCATGATTCGGTGGCTTTCTTAAAGGGCCAAGTCATGGACCGAATCTCTCCATCATATGCGAATAGGGTTTGATAAAATACCAAAAGAAATATATCTTCTTTAATTTTTATTTTGAATTCGCATGAATTAATCAAGGGAAGAAAATATGACAAATCTTTTATCCTAATCTTCATAGATTAACCAATAGGAATTACTGTATTAATTTTCTTCACCTTTATTAAAATCGCATATTGTACAATTGTCAATATAATTATACAAATTGCTATATTTTATAAAGATGATTAAAATAAAATAACTATTTATTTATTTAATCATGAGAAAATAATTACCAGAGTATAAATCACAATTTATACATAAGATAAAATTATCAAACCAATTTCGTAGTTAAAAATGCTTCAATTTAATAATTGAACTTAAAGTATGATTTCAATAAATCAACTTTACATATTTTCAATACTTATTTTGTTCATCAAAATCTCGTCCGAAAGTCTAACATTGAGACCTCATGGACCCACATGAACGAAGCTTTAGAATAAAGTCCGGACACAAAAGTTCACAAACTTTTCCCGCCTTTTAATTCTTAACATTGGTCGATTCCACTAAAGGACCAATACTGACAATCTCTAAGTTCATATGCGTTCTTATTTCCGTTTGATGTGATACGACTATTCTTCACACGGTCCACGGTGTATTTACGATATTACCCTTTGTGTGTATCATTAACTAAAAGGAATGTAAAATTACCGTTTTACCCCTTAGTCATTATTTCATCAACTCCTTTGTTGTTTGTGAATGAGAAAAACATAAAGTGAGATGTCACAACATGTCACATGTTTTATCCAGAGAATATATTATTCAATGAGTACCAGGCCCGGTTTGTTCATTCACACTTCAAAGAACAAAGCATGATGTGATACTAATGTCGTAACATTCTTATAACACAAATTCCATATCTATGAATCACATAATTCAACGAGACAGTATTATGACACCAACCGTCGGGTCTTTGATCCAGCATTTGGATCTTGCCCTTTGACTAGTCAAGTGTCACAAAGTGTCACAAGAAATTATGTACCCACTTCAGGATTTAGGTAATTACGAAAATACCCCTCGTTTGTGATTTTGAAGCTTCGAGTAATGAAACGGTTTTACCTCGAACTTCAAAGTGTCACAGGTCTAGTTCAATGTCTTCATTAAGACATCAAGAATAAACTCCAGAGTCACAACTCTCAATATCACAAGATCCGATATCAGTAGTTTATTCGAACAATCAATAATCGGATACGATTGCCCTATCGATCCTAAGATTGCGAACTGTTTATTTTAAACTTATCAAGAAGAGGTCTCTTGTTAAGTCTGTACTTAACTCTTCTTTCGTTGATGATAGTATCAGGGCGTAGACATATATGCATAAACACAAACTTAAATAAATAAGAATGAATACTTAATCTTTATTTAATTCTCAGCAAAAGAACATAATCGTATTATTACATCGAGTACTTTATTAATAAACTTAATTATTTGCTAAAAGGTCCTTCATGTCTTCTTTGTGGGCATAAATCCCAACACATTTCCTATAGCATTTCTTTATTTTACATTTTTTACAACCTTAAATTTTAAACCAATTAAAAAAATAATGATTTTAGGGCTTATACATTGGAATTTGAATATAACAAGAGTTCTCATGCAAAAATATGCAAGGATTAAATTGTTGACGAGAAATGCCATAGGAAATGCTATAGCATTTCTTTATTTTACATTGTTTACGACCTAAAATTTCGAACCAATTGAAAAAATAATGATTTTAGGGCTTATACATTGGAATTTGAATATAACAAGAGTTCTCATGCAAAAATATGCAAGGATTAAATTGTTAACGAGAAATGCTATACGAAATGCTATAGCATTTCTTATAGCATTTCTTTATTTGACATTTTTTACAACCTTAAATTTCGAACCAATTGAAAAAATAATGATTTTAGGGCTTATACATTGGAATGGAATATAACAAGAGTTCTCATGCAAAAATATGCAAGGATTAAATTGTTGACGAGAAATGCCATAGGAAATGCTATAGCATTTCCTATAGCATTTCTTTATTTTACATTTTTTACAACATTAAACTTCGAACCAATTGAAAAAATAATGATTTTAGGGCTTATACATTGGAATTTGAATATAACAAGAGTTCTCATGCAAAAATATGCAAGAATTAAATTGTTGACGAGAAATGCTATACGAAATGCTATAGCATTTCCTATAGCATTTCTTTATTTTACATTTTTTACAACCTTAAATTTCGAACCAATTGAAAAAATAATGATTTTAGGGCTTATACATTGGAATTTGAATATAACAAGAGTTCTCATGCAAAAATATGCAAGGATTAAATTGTTGACGAGAAATGCCATAGGAAATGCTATAGCAATTCTTTATTTTACATTGTTTACGACCTAAAATTTCGAACCAATTGAAAAAATAATGATCTTAGGGCTTATACATTGGAATTTGAATATAACAAGAGTTCTCACACAAAAATATACAAGGATTAAATTGTTGACGAGAAATGCCATAGGAAATGCTATAGCATTTCCTATAGCATTTCTTTATTTTACATTTTTTACAACATTAAACTTCGAACCAATTGAAAAAATAATGATTTTAGGGCTTATACATTGGAATTTGAATAGAACAAGAGTTCTCAAGCAAAAATATGCAAGGATTAAATTGTTGACGAAAAATGCCATACGAAATTCTATAGCATTTCCTATAGCATTTCTTTATTTTACATTGTTTACGACCTAAAATTTCGAACCAATTGAATAAATAATGATTTTAGGGCTTATACATTGGAATTTGAATATAACAAGAGTTCTCATGCAAAAATATGCAAGGATTAAATTGTTGACGAGAAATGCCATAGGAAATGCTATAGCATTTCTTTATTTTACATTGTTTACGACCTAAAATTTCGAACCAATTGAAAAAATAATGATTTTAGGGCTTATACATTGGAATTTGAATATAACAAGAGTTCTCACGCAAAAATATGCAAGGATTAAATTGTTGACGAGAAATGCCATAGGAAATGCTATAGCATTTCCTATAGCATTTCTTTATTTTACATTTTTTACAACATTAAACTTCGAACCAATTGAAAAAATAATGAATTTAGGGCTTATACATTGGAATTTGAATATAACAAGAGTTCTCATGCAAAAATATGCAAGGATTAAATTGTTGACGAGAAATGTCATAGGAAATGCTATAGCATTTCCTATAGAATTTCTTTATTTGACATTTTTTACAACCTTAAATTTCGAATCAATTAAAAAAATAATGAATTTAGGGCTTATACATTGGAATTTGAATATAACAAGAGTTCTCATGCAAAAATATGCAAGGATTAAATTGTTGACGAGAAATGTCATAGGAAATGCTATAGCATTTCCTATAGCATTTCTTTATTTTACATTGTTTACGACCTAAAATTTCGAACCAATTGAAAAAATAATGATTTTAGGGCTTATACATTGGAATTTGAATATAACAAGAGTTCTCATGCAAAAATATGCAAGGATTAAATTGTTGACGAGAAATGCCATAGGAAATGCTATAGCATTTCTTTATTTTACATTGTTTACGACCTAAAATTTCGAACCAATTGAAAAAATAATGATTTTAGGGCTTATACATTGGAATTTGAATATAACAAGAGTTCTCACGCAAAAATATGCAAGGATTAAATTGTTGACGAGAAATGCCATAGGAAATGCTATAGCATTTCCTATAGCATTTCTTTATTTTACATTTTTTACAACAATAAACTTCAAACCAATTGAAAAAATAATGAATTTAGGGCTTATACATTGGAATTTGAATATAACAAGAGTTCTCATGCAAAAATATGCAAGGATTAAATTGTTGACGAGAAATGTCATAGGAAATGCTATAGCATTTCCTATAGAATTTCTTTATTTGACATTTTTTACAACCTTAAATTTCGAATCAATTAAAAAAATAATGATTTTAGGGCTTATACATTGGAAATTGGATATAACAAGAGTTCTCATGCAAAAATATGCAAGGATTAAATTGTTGAAGAGAAATGCCATAGGAAATGCTATAGCATTTCCTATAGCATTTCTTTATTTTACATTTTTTACAACCTTAAATTTCGAACCAATTAAAAAAATAATGATTTTAGGGCTTATACATTGGAATTTGAATATAACAAGAGTTCTCATGCAAAAATATGCAAGGATTAAATTGTTGACGAGAAATGCCATAGGAAATGCTATAGCATTTCTTTATTTTACATTGTTTACGACCTAAAATTTCGAACAAATTGAAAAAATAATGATTTTAGGGCTTATACATTGGAATTTGAATATAACAAGAGTTCTCACGCAAAAATATGCAAGGATTAAATTGTTGACGAGAAATGCCATAGGAAATGCTATAGCATTTCCTATAGCATTTCTTTATTTTACATTTTTTACAACATTAAACTTCGAACCAATTGAAAAAATAATGAATTTAGGGCTTATACATTGGAATTTGAATATAACAAGAGTTCTCATGCAAAAATATGCAAGGATTAAATTGTTGACGAGAAATGTCATAGGAAATGCTATAGCATTTCCTATAGAATTTCTTTATTTGACATTTTTTACAACCTTAAATTTCGAATCAATTAAAAAAATAATGATTTTAGGGCTTATACATTGGAATTTGGATATAACAAGAGTTCTCATGCAAAAATATGCAAGGATTAAATTGTTGAAGAGAAATGCCATAGGAAATGCTATAGCATTTCCTATAGCATTTCTTTATTTTACATTTTTTACAACCTTAAATTTCGAACCAATTAAAAAAATAATGATTTTAGGGCTTATACATTGGAATTTGAATATAACAAGAGTTCTCATGCAAAAATATGCAAGGATTAAATTGTTGACGAGAAATGCCATAGGAAATGCTATAGCATTTCTTTATTTTACATTGTTTACGACCTAAAATTTCGAACCAATTGAAAAAATAATGATTTTAGAGCTTATACATTGGAATTTGAATATAACAAGAGTTCTCACGCAAAAATATGCAAGGATTAAATTGTTGACGAGAAATGCCATAGGAAATGTTATAGCATTTCCTATAGCATTTCTTTATTTTAAATTTTTTACAACATTAAATTTCGAACCAATTGAAAAAATAATGATTTTAGGGCTTATACATTGGAATTTGAATATAACAAGAGTTCTCATGCAAAAATATGCAAGAATTAAATTGTTGACGAGAAATGCTATAGGAAATGCTATAGCATTTCCTATAGCATTTCTTTATTTTACATTTTTTACAACCTTAAATTTTAAACCAATTAAAAAAATAATGATTTTAGGGCTTATACATTGGAATTTGAATATAACAAGAGTTCTCATGCAAAAATATGCAAGGATTAAATTGTTGACGAGAAATGCCATAGGAAATGCTATAGCATTTCTTTATTTTACATTGTTTACGACCTAAAATTTCGAACCAATTGAAAAAATAATGATTTTAGGGCTTATACATTGGAATTTGAATATAACAAGAGTTCTCACGCAAAAATATGCAAGGATTAAATTTTTGACGAGAAATGCCATAGGAAATGCTATAGCATTTCCTATAGCATTTCTGTATTTTACATTTTTTACAACATTAAACTTCGAACCAATTGAAAAAATAATGATTTTAGGGCTTATACATTGGAATTTGAATATAACAAGAGTTCTCATGCAAAAATATGCAAGAATTAAATTGTTGACGAGAAATGCTATACGAAATGCTATAGCATTTCCTATAGCATTTCTTTATTTTACATTTTTTACAACCTTAAATTTCGAACCAATTGAAAAAATAATGATTTTAGGGCTTATACATTGGAATTTGAATATAACAAGAGTTCTCATGCAAAAATATGCAAGTATTAAATTGTTGACGAGAAATGCAATAGGAAATGCTATAGCATTTCTTTATTTTACATTGTTTACGACCTAAAATTTCGAACCAATTGAAAAAATAATGATCTTAGGGCTTATACATTGGAATTTGAATATAACAAGAGTTCTCACACAAAAATATGCAAGGATTAAATTGTTGACGAGAAATGCCATAGGAAATGCTATAGCATTTCCTATAGCATTTCTTTATTTTACATTTTTTACAACATTAAACTTCGAACCAATTGAAAAAATAAAGATTTTAGGGCTTATACATTGGAATTTGAATATAACAAGAGTTCTCATGCAAAAATATGCAAGGATTAAATTGTTGACGAGAAATGCCATAGGAAATGCTATAGCATTTCCTATAGCATTTCTTTATTTTACATTTTTTACAACCTTAAATTTCGAACCAATTGAAAAAATAATGATTTTAGGGCTTATACATTGGAATTTGAATATAACAAGAGTTCTCATGCAAAAATATGCAAGGATTAAATTGTTGACAAGAAATGCCATAGGAAATGCTATAGCATTTCCTATAGCATTTCTTTATTTTACATTTTTTACAACCTTAAATTTCGAACCAATTGAAAAAATAATGATTTTAGGGCTTATACATTGGAATTTGAATATAACAAGAGTTCTCATGTAAAAATATGCAAGGATTAAATTGTTGACGAGAAATGCCATAGGAAATGCTATAGCATTTCTTTATTTTACATTGTTTACGACCTAAAATTTCGAACCAATTGAAAAAATAATGATCTTAGGGCTTATACATTGGAATTTGAATATAACAAGAGTTCTCACACAAAAATATGCAAGGATTAAATTGTTGACGAGAAATGTCATAGGAAATGCTATAGCATTTCCTATAGCATTTCTTTATTTTACATTTTTTACAACATTAAACTTCGAACCAATTGAAAAAATAATGATTTTAGGGCTTATACATTGGAATTTGAATATAACAAGAGTTCTCATGCAAAAATATGCAAGGATTAAATTGTTGACGAGAAATGCCATAGGAAATGCTATAGCATTTCCTATAGCATTTTTTCTTTATTTTACATTTTTTACAACCTCAAATTTCGAACCAATTGAAAAAATAATGATTTTAGGGCTTATACATTGGAATTTGAATATAACAAGAGTTCTCATGCAAAAATATGTAAGGATTAAATTGTTGACAAGAAATGCCATAGGAAATGCTATAGCATTTCCTATAGCATTTCTTTATTTTACATTTTTTACAACCTTAAATTTCGAACCAATTGAAAAAATAATGATTTTAGGGCTTATACATTGGAATTTGAATATAACAAGAGTTCTCATGCAAAAATATGCAAGGATTAAATTGTTGACGAGAAATGCCATAGGAAATGCTATAGCATTTCTTTATTTTACATTGTTTACGACCTAAAATTTCGAACCAATTGAAAAAATAATGATTTTAGGGCTTATACATTGGAATTTGAATATAACAAGAGTTCTCACGCAAAAATATGCAAGGATTAAATTGTTGACGAGAAATGCCATAGGAAATGCTATAGCATTTCCTATAGCATTTCTTTATTTTACATTTTTTACAACATTAAACTTCGAACCAATTGAAAAAATAATGAATTTAGGGCTTATACATTGGAATTTGAATATAACAAGAGTTCTCATGCAAAAATATGCAAGGATTAAATTGTTGACGAGAAATGTCATAGGAAATGCTATAGCATTTCCTATAGAATTTCTTTATTTGACATTTTTTACAACCTTAAATTTCGAATCAATTAAAAAAATAATGATTTTAGGGCTTATACATTGGAATTTGGATATAACAAGAGTTCTCATGCAAAAATATGCAAGGATTAAATTGTTGAAGAGAAATGCCATAGGAAATGCTATAGCATTTCCTATAGCATTTCTTTATTTTACATTTTTTACAACCTTAAATTTCGAACCAATTAAAAAAATAATGATTTTAGGGCTTATACATTGGAATTTGAATATAACAAGAGTTCTCATGCAAAAATATGCAAGGATTAAATTGTTGACGAGAAATGCCATAGGAAATGCTATAGCATTTCTTTATTTTACATTGTTTACGACCTAAAATTTCGAACCAATTGAAAAAATAATGATTTTAGGGCTTATACATTGGAATTTGAATATAACAAGAGTTCTCACGCAAAAATATGCAAGGATTAAATTGTTGACGAGAAATGCCATAGGAAATGCTATAGCATATCCTATAGCATTTCTTTATTTTACATTTTTTACAACATTAAACTACGAACCAATTGAAAAAATAATGAATTTAGGGCTTATACATTGGAATTTGAATATAACAAGAGTTCTCATGCAAAAATATGCAAGGATTAAATTGTTGACGAGAAATGTCATAGGAAATGCTATAGCATTTCCTATAGAATTTCTTTATTTGACATTTTTTACAACCTTAAATTTCGAATCAATTAAAAAAATAATGATTTTAGGGATTATACATTGGAATTTGGATATAACAAGAGTTCTCATGCAAAAATATGCAAGGATTAAATTGTTGAAGAGAAATGCCATAGGAAATGCTATAGCATTTCCTATAGCATTTCTTTATTTTACATTTTTTACAACCTTAAATTTCGAACCAATTAAAAAAATAATGATTTTAGGGCTTATACATTGGAATTTGAATATAACAAGAGTTCTCATGCAAAAATATGCAAGGATTAAATTGTTGACGAGAAATGCCATAGGAAATGCTATAGCATTTCTTTATTTTACATTGTTTACGACCTAAAATTTCGAACAAATTGAAAAAATAATGATTTTAGGGCTTATACATTGGAATTTGAATATAACAAGAGTTCTCACGCAAAAATATGCAAGGATTAAATTGTTGACGAGAAATGCCATAGGAAATGCTATAGCATTTCCTATAGCATTTCTTTATTTTACATTTTTTACAACATTAAACTTCGAACCAATTGAAAAAATAATGAATTTAGGGCTTATACATTGGAATTTGAATATAACAAGAGTTCTCATGCAAAAATATGCAAGGATTAAATTGTTGACGAGAAATGTCATAGGAAATGCTATAGCATTTCCTATAGAATTTCTTTATTTGACATTTTTTACAACCTTAAATTTCGAATCAATTAAAAAAATAATGATTTTAGGGCTTATACATTGGAATTTGGATATAACAAGAGTTCTCATGCAAAAATATGCAAGGATTAAATTGTTGAAGAGAAATGCCATAGGAAATGCTATAGCATTTCTTTATTTTACATTGTCTACGACCTAAAATTTCGAACCAATTGAAAAAATAATGATTTTAGGGCTTATACATTGGAATTTGAATATAACAAGAGTTCTCACGCAAAAATATGCAAGGATTAAATTGTTGACGAGAAATGCCATAGGAAATGCTATAGCATTTCTTTATTTTACATTTTTTACAACATTAAACTTCGAACCAATTGAAAAAATAATGATTTTAGGGCTTATACATTGGAATTTGAATATAACAAGAGTTCTCATGCAAAAATATGCAAGAATTAAATTGTTGACGAGAAATGCTATACGAAATGCTATAGCATTTCCTATAGCATTTCTTTATTTTACATTTTTTACAACCTTAAATTTCGAACCAATTGAAAAAATAATGATTTTAGGGCTTATACATTGGAATTTGAATATAACAAGAGTTCTCATGCAAAAATATGCAAGGATTAAATTGTTGACGAGATATGCCATAGGAAATGCTATAGCATTTCTTTATTTTACATTGTTTACGACCTAAAATTTCGAACCAATTGAAAAAATAATGATCTTAGGGCTTATACATTGGAATTTGAATATAACAAGAGTTTCACACAAAAATATGCAAGGATTAAATTGTTGACGAGAAATGCCATAGGAAATGCTATAGCATTTCCTATAGCATTTCTTTATTTTACATTTTTTACAACATTAAACTTCGAACCAATTGAAAAAATAATGCTTTTAGGGCTTATACATTGGAATTTAAATATAACAAGAGTTCTCATGCAAAAATATGCAAGGATTAAATTGTTGACGAGAAATGCCATAGGAAATGCTATAGCATTTCCTATAGCATTTCTTTATTTTACATTTTTTACAACCTTAAATTTCGAACCAATTGAAAAAATAATGATTTTAGGGCTTATACATTGGAATTTGAATATAACAAGAGTTCTCATGCAAAAATATGCAAGGATTAAATTGTTGACGAGAAATGCCATAGGAAATGCTATAGCATTTCCTATAGCATTTCTTTATTTTACATTTTTTACAACCTTAAATTTGGAACCAATTGAAAAAATAATGATTTTAGGGCTTATACATTGGAATTTTAATATTACAAGCGTTCTCATGCAAAAATATGCAAGGATTAAATTGTTGGCGTTAAATTCCATAGGAAATTCTATAGCATTACCTATAGCATTTCTTTATTTTACATTGTTTACGACCTAAAAGTCGAACCAATTGAAAAAATAATGATTTTAGGGCTTATACATTGGAATATGAATATAACAAGAGTTCTCAAGCAAAAATATGCAAGTATTAAATTGTTGACGAAAAATGCCATACGAAATTCTATAGCATTTCTTTATTTTACATTGTTTACGACCTAAAATTTCGAACCAATTGAAAAAATAATGATTTTAGGGATTATACATTGGAATTTGAATAGAACAAGAGTTCTCATGCAAAAATACGCAAGGATTAAATTGTTGACGAGAAATGCCATAGGAAATGCTATAGCATTTTCTATAGCATTTCTTTATTTTACACTTTTTACAACCTTAAATTTCGAACCAATTGAAAAAATAATGATTTTAGGGCTTATACATTGGAATTTGAATATAACAAGAGTTCTCATGAAAAAATATGCAAGGATTAAATTGTTGACGATAAATGCCATAGGAAATGCTATAGCATTTTCTATATCATTTCTTTATTTTACATTTTTTACAGCCTTAAATTTCGAACCAATTGAAAAAATAATGATTTTAGGGCTTATACATTGGAATTTGAATATAACAAGAGTTCTCATGCAAAAATATGCAAGGATTAAATTGTTGACAAGAAATGCCATAGGAAATGCTATAGCATTTTCTATAGCATTTCTTTATTTTACATTTTTTACAACCTTAAATTTCGAACCAATTGAAAAAATAATGATTTTAGGGCTTATACATTGGAATTTTAATATTACAAGCGTTTTCATGCAAAAATATGCAAGGATTAAATTGTTGACGTTAAATTCCATAGGAAATTCTATAGCATTTCCTATAGCATTTCTTTATTTTACATTGTTTACGACCTAAAAGTCGAACCAATTGAAAAAATAATGATTTTAGGGCTTATACATTGGAATTTGAATATAACAAGAGTTCTCAAGCAAAATTATGCAAGGATTAAATTGTTGATGAAAAATGCCATACGAAATTCTATAGCATTTCCTATAGCATTTCTTTATTTTACATTGTTTACGACCTAAAATTTCGAACCAATTGAAAAAATAATGATTTTAGGGCTTATACATTGGAATTTGAATATAACAAGAGTTCTCATGCAAAAATATGCAAGGATTAAATTGTTGACGAGAAATGCCATAGGAAATGCTATAGCATTTCCTATAGCATTTCTTTATTTTACATTGTTTACGACCTAAAATTTCGAACCAATTGAAAAAATAATGATTTTAGGGCTTATACATTGGAATTTTAATATAACAAGAGTTCTCACGCAAAAATATGCAAGGATTAAATTGTTGACGAGAAATGCCATAGGAAATGCTATCGCATTTCCTATAGCATTTCTTTATTTTACATTGTTTACGACCTAAAATTTCGAACCAATTGAAAAAATAATGATTTTAGGGATTATACATTGGAATTTGAATATAACAAGAGTTCTCACGCAAAAATATGCAAGGATTAAATTGTTGACGAGAAATGCCATAGGAAATGTTATAGCATTTCCTATAGCATTTCTTTATTTTACATTTTTTACAACATTAAATTTCGAACCAATGGAAAAAATAATGATTTTAGGGCTTATACATTTGAATTTGAATATAACAAGAGTTCTCATGCAAAAATATGCAAGGATTAAATTGTTGACGAGAAATGCCATAGGAAATGCTATAGCATTTCCTATAGCATTTCTTTATTTTACATTTTTTACAACCTTAAATTTTGAACCAATTGAAAAAATAATGATTTTAGGGCTTATACATTGGAATTTGAATATAACAAGAGTTCTCATGCAAAAATATGCAAGGATTAAGTTGTTGACGAGAAATGCCATAGGAAATGCTATAGCATTTCCTATAGCATTTCTTTATTTTACATTTTTTACAACCTTAAATTTCGAACCAATTGAAAAAATAATGATTTTAGGGCTTATACATTGGAATTTGAATATAACAAGAGTTCTCATGCAAAAATATGCAAGGATTAAATTGTTGACGAGAAATGCCATAGGAAATGCTGTAGCATTTTCTATAGCATTTCTTTATTTTACATTTTTTACAACCTTAAATTTTGAACCAATTGAAAAAATAATGATTTTAGGGCTTATACATTGGAATTTGAATATTACAAGCGTTCTCATGCAAAAATATGCAAGGATTAAATTGTTGGCGTTAAATTCCATAGGAAATTCTATAGCATTTCCTATAGCATTTCTTTATTTTACATTGTTTACGACCTAAAAGTCGAACCAATTGAAAAAATAATAATTTTAGGGCTTATACATTGGAATTTGAATATAACAAGATTTCTCAAGCAAAAATATGCAAGGATTAAATTGTTGACGAAAAATGCCATACGAAATTCTATAGCATTTCTTTATTTTAGATTGTTTACGACCTAAAATTTCGAACCAATTGAAAAAATAATGATTTTAGGGCTTATACATTGGAATTTGAATATAACAAGAGTTCTCATGCAAAAATACGCAAGGATTAAATTGTTGACGAGAAATGCCATAGGAAATGCTATAGCATTTTCTATAGCATTTCTTTATTTTACACTTTTTACAACCTTAAATTTCGAACCAATTGAAAAAATATTGATTTTAGGGCTTATACATTGGAATTTGAATATAACAAGAGTTCTCATGCAAAAATACGCAAGGATTAAATTGTTGACGAGAAATGCCATAGGAAATGCTATAGCATTTTCTATAGCATTTCTTTATTTTACACTTTTTACAACCTTAAATTTCGAACCAATTGAAAAAATAATGATTTTAGGGCTTATACATTGGAATTTCAATATAACAAGAGTTCTCATGCAAAAATATGCAAGGATTAAATTGTTGACGAGAAATGCCATAGAAAATGCTATAGCATTTCCTATAGCATTTCTTTATTTTACATTTTTTACAACCTTAAATTTCGAACCAATTGAAAAAATAATGATTTTAGGGCTTATACATTGGAATTTGAATATAACAAGAGTTCTCATGCAAAAAATATGCAAGGATTAAATTGTTGACGAGAAATGCCATAGGAAACGCTATAGCATTTTCTATAGCATTTCTTTATTTTACATTTTTTACAACCTTAAATTTCGAACCAATTGAAAAAATAATGATTTTAGGGCTTATACATTGGAATTTTAATATTACAAGCGTTCTCATGCAAAAATATGCAAGGATCAAATTGTTGGCGTTAAATTCCATAGGAAATTCTATAGCATTTCCTATAGCATTTCTTTATTTTACATTGTTTACGACCTAAAAGTCGAAGCAATTGAAAAAATAATGATTTTAGGGCTTATATTTTGGAATTTGAATATAACAAGAGTTCTCAAGAAAAAATATGCAAGGATTAAATTGTTGACGAAAAATGCCATTCGAAATTCTATAGCCTTTCCTATAGCATGTCTTTATTTTACATTGTTTACGACCTAAAATTTCGAACCAATTGAAAAAATAATGATTTTAGGGCTTATACATTGGAATTTGAATATGACAAGAGTTCTCATGCAAAAATACGCAAGGATTAAATTGTTGACGAGAAATGCCATAGGAAATGCTATAGCATTTTCTATAGCATTTCTTTATTTTACATTTTTTACAACCTTAAATTTTGAACCAATTGAAAAAAAAATGATTTTAGGGCTTATACATTTGAATATGAATATAACAAGAGTTCTCATGCAAAAATATGCAAGGATTAAATTGTTGACGAGAAATGCCATAGGAAATGCTATAGCATTTTCTATAGCATTTCTTTATTTTACATTTTTTACAACCTTAAATTTCGAACCAATTGAAAAAATAATGATTTTAGGGCTTATACATTGGAATATGAATATAACAAGAGTTCTCATGCAAAAATATGCAAGGATTAAATTGTTGACGAGAAATGCCATAGGAAATGCTATAGCATTTTCTATAGCATTTCTTTATTTTACATTTTTTACAACCTTAAATTTCAAACCAATTGAAAAAATAATGATTTTAGGGCTTATACATTGGAATTTGAATATAACAAGCGTTCTCAAGCAAAAATATGCAAGGATTAAATTGTTGACGAAAAATGCCATTCGAAATTCTATAGCATTTCCTATAGCATTTCTTTATTTTACATTGTTTACGACCTAAAATTTCGAACCAATTGAAAAAATAATGATTTTAGGGCTTATACATTGGAATTTGAATATAACAAGAGTTCTCATGCAAAAATACGCAAGGATTAAATTGTTGACGAGAAATGCCATAGGAAATGCTATAGCATTTTCTATAGCATTTCTTTATTTTACACTTTTTACAACCTTAAATTTCGAACCAATTGAAAAAATATTGATTTTGGGGCTTATACATTGGAATTTGAATATAACAAGAGTTCTCATGCAAAAATACGCAAGGATTAAATTGTTGACGAGAAATGCCATAGGAAATGCTATAGCATTTTCTATTGCATTTCTTTATTTTACACTTTTTACAACCTTAAATTTTGAACCAATTGAAAAAATAATGATTTTAGGGCTTATACATTGGAATTTCAATATAACAAGAGTTCTCATGCAAAAATATGCAAGGATTAAATTGTTGACGAGATATGCCATAGGAAATGCTATAGCATTTCCTATAGCATTTCTTTATTTTACATTTTTTACAACCTTAAATTTCGAACCAATTGAAAAAATAATGATTTTAGGGCTTATACATTGGAATTTGAATATAACAAGAGTTCTCATGCAAAAAATATGCAAGGATTAAATTGTTGACGAGAAATGCCATAGGAAATGCTATAGCATTTTCTATAGCATTTCTTTATTTTACATTTTTTACAACCTTAAATTTCGAACCAATTGAAAAAATAATGATTTTAGGGCTTATACATTGGAATTTTAATATTACAAGCGTTCTCATGCAAAAATATGCAAGGATCAAATTGTTGGCGTTAAATTCCATAGGAAATTCTATAGCATTTCCTATAGCATTTCTTTATTTTACATTGTTTACGACCTAAAAGTCGAAGCAATTGAAAAAATAATGATTTTAGGGCTTATATTTTGGAATTTGAATATAACAAGAGTTCTCAAGAAAAAATATGCAAGGATTAAATTGTTGACGAAAAATGCCATTCGAAATTCTATAGCCTTTCCTATAGCATTTCTTTATTTTACATTGTTTACGACCTAAAATTTCGAACCAATTGAAAAAATAATGATTTTAGGGCTTATACATTGGAATTTGAATATAACAAGAGTTCTCATGCAAAAATACGCAAGGATTAAATTGTTGACGAGAAATGCCATAGGAAATGCTATAGCATTTTCTATAGCATTTCTTTATTTTACATTTTTTACAACCTTAAATTTCGAACCAATTGAAAAAAAAATGATTTTAGGGCTTATACATTGGAATATGAATATAACAAGAGTTCTCATGCAAAAATACGCAAGGATTAAATTGTTGACGAGAAATGCCATAGGAAATGCTATAGCATTTTCTATAGCATTTCTTTATTTTACATTTTTTACAACCTTAAATTTCGAACCAATTGAAAAAATAATGATTTTAGGGCTTATACATTGGAATATGAATATAACAAGAGTTCTCATGCAAAAATATGCAAGGATTAAATTGTTGACGAGAAATGTCATAGGAAATGCTATAGCATTTTCTATAGCATTTCTTTATTTTACATTTTTTACAACCTTAAATTTCAAACCAATTGAAAAAATAATGATTTTAGGGCTTATACATTGGAATTTGAATATAACAAGCGTTCTCAAGCAAAAATATGCAAGGATTAAATTGTTGACGAAAAATGCCATTCGAAATTCTATAGCATTTCCTATAGCATTTCTTTTTTTACATTGTTTACGACCTAAAATTTTGAACCAATTGAAAAAATAATGATTTTAGGGCTTATACATTGGAATTTGAATATAACAAGAGTTCTCATGCAAAAATATGCAAGGATTAAATTGTTGACGAGAAATGCCATAGGAAATGCTATAGCATTTTCTATAGCATTTCTTTATTTTACACTTTTTACAACCTTAAATTTCGAACCAATTGAAAAAATATTGATTTTAGGGCTTATACATTGGAATTTGAATATAACAAGAGTTCTCATGCAAAAATATGCAAGTATTAAATTGTTGACGAGAAATGCAATAGGAAATGCTATAGCATTTCTTTATTTTACATTGTTTACGACCTAAAATTTTGAACCAATTGAAAAAATAATGATCTTAGGGCTTATACATTGGAATTTGATTATAACAAGAGTTCTCACACAAAAATATGCAAGGATTAAATTGTTGACGAGAAATGCCATAGGAAATGCTATAGCATTTCCTATAGCATTTCTTTATTTTACATTTTTTACAACATTAAACTTTGAACCAATTGAAAAAATAATGATTTTAGGGCTTATACATTGGAATTTGAATATAACAAGAGTTCTCATGCAAAAATATGCAAGGATTAAATTGTTGACGAGAAATGCCATAGGAAATGCTATAGCATTTCCTATAGCATTTCTTTATTTTACATTTTTTACAACCTTAAATTTCGAACCAATTGAAAAAATAATGATTTTAGGGCTTATACATTGGAATATGAATATAACAAGAGTTCTCATGCAAAAATATGCAAGGATTAAATTGTTGACGAGAAATGCCATAGGAAATGCTATAGCATTTTCTATAGCATTTCTTTATTTTACATTTTTTACAACCTTAAATTTCGAACCAATTGAAAAAAAAATTATTTTAGGGCTTATACATTGGAATATGAATATAACAAGAGTTCTCATGCAAAAATATGCAAGGATTAAATTGTTGACGAGAAATGCCATAGGAAATGCTATAGCATTTTCTATAGCATTTCTTTATTTTACATTTTTTACAACCTTAAATTTCGAACCAATTGAAAAAATAATGATTTTAGGGCTTATACATTGGAATATGAATATAACAAGAGTTCTCATGCAAAAATATGCAAGGATTAAATTGTTGACGAGAAATGCCATAGGAAATGCTATAGCATTTTCTATAGCATTTCTTTATTTTACATTTTTTACAACCTTAAATTTCAAACCAATTGAAAAAATAATGATTTTAGGGCTTATACATTGGAATTTGAATATAACAAGCGTTCTCAAGCAAAAATATGCAAGGATTAAATTGTTGACGAAAAATGCCATTCGAAATTCTATAGCATTTCCTATAGCATTTCTTTATTTTACATTGTTTACGACCTAAAATTTCGAACCAATTGAAAAAATAATGATTTTAGGGCTTATACATTGGAATTTGAATATAACAAGAGTTCTCATGCAAAAATACGCAAGGATTAAATTGTTGACGAGAAATGCCATAGGAAATGCTATAGCATTTCCTATAGCATTTCTTTATTTTACACTTTTTACAACCTTAAATTTCGAACCAATTGAAAAAATATTGATTTTAGGGCTTATACATTGGAATTTGAATATAACAAGAGTTCTCATGCAAAAATACGCAAGGATTAAATTGTTGACGAGAAATGCCATAGGAAATGCTATAGCATTTTCTATAGCATTTCTTTATTTTACACTTTTTACAACCTTAAATTTCGAACCAATTGAAAAAATAATGATTTTAGGGCTTATACATTGGAATTTCAATATAACAAGAGTTCTCATGCAAAAATATGCAAGGATTAAATTGTTGACGAGAAATGCCATAGGAAATGCTATAGCATTTCCTATAGCATTTCTTTATTTTACATTTTTTACAACCTTAAATTTCGAACCAATTGAAAAAATAATGATTTTAGGGCTTATACATTGGAATTTGAATATAACAAGAGTTCTCATGCAAAAAATATGCAAGGATTAAATTGTTGACGAGAAATGCCATAGGAAATGCTATAGCATTTTCTATAGCATTTCTTTATTTTACATTTTTTACAACCTTAAATTTCGAACCAATTGAAAAAATAATGATTTTAGGGCTTATACATTGGAATTTTAATATTACAAGCGTTCTCATGCAAAAATATGCAAGGATCAAATTGTTGGCGTTAAATTCCATAGGAAATTCTATAGCATTTCCTATAGCATTTCTTTATTTTACATTGTTTACGACCTAAAAGTCGAAGCAATTCAAAAAATAATGATTGTAGGGCTTATATTTTGGAATTTGAGTATAACAAGAGTTCTCAAGAAAAAATATGCAAGGATTAAATTGTTGACGAAAAATGCCATTCGAAATTCTATAGCCTTTCCTATAGCATTTCTTTATTTTACATTGTTTACGACCTAAAATTTCGAACCAATTGAAAAAATAATGATTTTAGGGCTTATACATTGGAATTTGAATATAACAAGAGTTCTCATGCAAAAATACGCAAGGATTAAATTGTTGACGAGAAATGCCATAGGAAATGCTATAGCATTTTCTATAGCATTTCTTTATTTTACATTTTTTACAACCTTAAATTTCGAACCAATTGAAAAAAAAATGATTTTAGGGCTTATACATTGGAATATAAATATAACAAGAGTTCTCGTGCAAAAATACGCAAGGATTAAATTGTTGACGAGAAATGCCATAGGAAATGCTATAGCATTTTCTATAGCATTTCTTTATTTTACATTTTTTACAACCTTAAATTTCGAACCAATTGAAAAAATAATGATTTTAGGGCTTATACATTGGAATATGAATATAACAAGAGTTCTCATGCAAAAATATGCAAGGATTAAATTGTTGACGAGAAATGCCATAGGAAATGCTATAGCATTTTCTATAGCATTTCTTTATTTTACATTTTTTACAACCTTAAATTTCAAACCAATTGAAAAAATAATGATTTTAGGGCTTATACATTGGAATTTGAATATAACAAGCGTTCTCAAGCAAAAATATGCAAGGATTAAATTGTTGACGAAAAATGCCATTCGAAATTCTATAGCATTTCCTATAGCATTTCTTTATTTTACATTGTTTACGACCTAAAATTTTGAACCAATTGAAAAAATAATGATTTTAGGGCTTATACATTGGAATTTGAATATAACAAGAGTTCTCATGCAAAAATACGCAACTATTAAATTGTTGACGAGAAATGCCATAGGAAATGCTATAGCATTTTCTATAGCATTTCTTTATTTTACACTTTTTACAACCTTAAATTTCGAACCAATTGAAAAAATATTGATTTTAGGGCTTATACATTGGAATTTGAATATAACAAAAGTTCTCATGCAAAAATACGCAAGGATTAAATTGTTGACGAGAAATGCCATAGGAAATGCTATAGCATTTTCTATAGCATTTCTTTATTTTACATTTTTTACAACCTTAAATTTCGAACCAATTGAAAAAATAATGATTTTAGAGCTTATACATTGGAATATGAATATAACAAGAGTTCTCATGCAAAAATATGCAAGGATTAAATTGTTGACGAGAAGTGCCATAGGAAATGCTATAGCATTTTCTATAGCATTTCTTTATTTTACATTTTTTACAACCTTAAATTTCGAACCAATTGAAAAAATAATGATTTTAGGGCTTATACATTGGAATTTGAATATAACAAGAGTTCTCAAGCAAAAATATGCAAGGATTAAATTGTTGACGAAAAATGCCATTCGAAATTCTATAGCATTTCCTATAGCATTTCTTTATTTTACATTGTTTACGACCTAAAATTTCGAACCAATTGAAAAAATAATGATTTTAGGGCTTATACATTGTAATTTGAATATAACAAGAGTTCTCATGCAAAAATACGCAAGGATTAAATTGTTGACGAGAAATGCCATATGAAATGCTATAGTATTTTCTATAGCATTTCTTAATTTTACACTTTTTACAACCTTAAATTTCGAACCAATTGAAAAAATATTGATTTTAGGTCTTATACATTGGAATTTGAATATAACAAGAGTTCTCATGCAAAAATACGCAAGGATTAAATTGTTGACGAGAAATGCCATAGGAAATGCTATAGCATTTTCTATAGCATTTCTTTATTTTACATTTTTTACAACCTTAAATTTCGAACCAATTGAAAAAATAATGATTTTAGGGCTTATACATTGGAATTTGAATATAACAAGAGTTCTCATGCAAAAAAACGCAAGGATTAAATTGTTGACGAGAAATGCCATAGGAAATGCTATAGCATTTTCTATAGCATTTCTTTATTTTACATTTTTTACAACGTTAAATTTCGAACCAATTGAAAAAATAATGATTTTAGGGCTTATACATTGGAATATGAATATAACAAGAGTTCTCATGCAAAAATTTGCAAGGATTAAATTGTTGACGAGAAATGCCATAGGAAATGCTATAGCATTTTCCATAGCATTTCTTTATTTTACATTTTTTACAACCTTAAATTTCGAACCAATTGAAAAAATATTGATTTTAGGTCTTATACATTGGAATTTGAATATAACAAGAGTTCTCATGCAAAAATACGCAAGGATTAAATTGTTGACGAGAAATGCCATATGAAATGCTATAGTATATTCTATAGCATTTCTTAATTTTACACTTTTTACAACCTTAAATTTCGAACCAATTGAAAAAATATTGATTTTAGGTCTTATACATTGGAATTTGAATATAACAAGAGTTCTCATGCAAAAATACGCAAGGATTAAATTGTTGACGAGAAATGCCATAGGAAATGCTATAGCATTTTCTATAGCATTTCTTTATTTTACATTTTTTACAACCTTAAATTTCGAACCAATTGAAAAAATAATGATTTTAGGGCTTATACATTGGAATATGAATATAACAAGAGTTCTCATGCAAAAATTTGCAAGGATTAAATTGTTGACGAGAAATGCCATAGGAAATGCTATAGCATTTTCCATAGCATTTCTTTATTTTACATTTTTTACAACCTTAAATTTCGAACCAATTGAAAAAATAATGATTTTAGGGCTTATACATTGGAATATGAATATAACAAGAGTTCTCATGCAAAAATACGCAAGGATTAAATTGTTGACGAGAAATGCCATATGAAATGCTATAGTATTTTCTATAGCATTTCTTAATTTTACACTTTTTACAACCTTAAATTTCGAACCAATTGAAAAAATATTGATTTTAGGTCTTATACATTGGAATTTGAATATAACAAGAGTTCTCATGCAAAAATACGCAAGGATTAAATTGTTGACGAGAAATGCCATAGGAAATGCTATAGCATTTTCTATAGCATTTCTTTATTTTACATTTTTTACAACCTTAAATTTCGAACCAATTGAAAAAATAATGATTTTAGGGCTTATACATTGGAATTTGAATATAACAAGAGTTCTCATGCAAAAAAACGCAAGGATTAAATTGTTGACGAGAAATGCCATAGGAAATGCTATAGCATTTTCTATAGCATTTCTTTATTTTACATTTTTTACAACGTTAAATTTCGAACCAATTGAAAAAATAATGATTTTAGGGCTTATACATTGGAATATGAATATAACAAGAGTTCTCATGCAAAAATTTGCAAGGATTAAATTGTTGACGAGAAATGCCATAGGAAATGCTATAGCATTTTCCATAGCATTTCTTTATTTTACATTTTTTACAACCTTAAATTTCGAACCAATTGAAAAAATATTGATTTTAGGTCTTATACATTGGAATTTGAATATAACAAGAGTTCTCATGCAAAAATACGCAAGGATTAAATTGTTGACGAGAAATGCCATATGAAATGCTATAGTATATTCTATAGCATTTCTTAATTTTACACTTTTTACAACCTTAAATTTCGAACCAATTGAAAAAATATTGATTTTAGGTCTTATACATTGGAATTTGAATATAACAAGAGTTCTCATGCAAAAATACGCAAGGATTAAATTGTTGACGAGAAATGCCATAGGAAATGCTATAGCATTTTCTATAGCATTTCTTTATTTTACATTTTTTACAACCTTAAATTTCGAACCAATTGAAAAAATAATGATTTTAGGGCTTATACATTGGAATATGAATATAACAAGAGTTCTCATGCAAAAATTTGCAAGGATTAAATTGTTGACGAGAAATGCCATAGGAAATGCTATAGCATTTTCCATAGCATTTCTTTATTTTACATTTTTTACAACCTTAAATTTCGAACCAATTGAAAAAATATTGATTTTAGGTCTTATACATTGGAATTTGAATATAACAAGAGTTCTCATGCAAAAATACGCAAGGATTAAATTGTTGACGAGAAATGCCATATGAAATGCTATAGTATTTTCTATAGCATTTCTTAATTTTACACTTTTTACAACCTTAAATTTCGAACCAATTGAAAAAATATTGATTTTAGGTCTTATACATTGGAATTTGAATATAACAAGAGTTCTCATGCAAAAATACGCAAGGATTAAATTGTTGACGAGAAATGCCATAGGAAATGCTATAGCATTTTCTATAGCATTTCTTTATTTTACATTTTTTACAACCTTAAATTTCGAACCAATTGAAAAAAAAATGATTTTAGGGCTTATACATTGGAATATGAATATAACAAGAGTTCTCATGCAAAAATATGCAAGGATTAAATTGTTGACGAGAAATGCCATAGGAAATGCTATAGCATTTTCTATAGCATTTCTTTATTTTACATTTTTTACAACCTTAAATTTCAAACCAATTGAAAAAATAATGATTTTAGGGCTTATACATTGGAATATGAATATAACAAGAGTTCTCATGCAAAAATATGCAAGGATTAAATTGTTGACGAGAAATGCCATAGGAAATGCTATAGCATTTTCCATAGCATTTCTTTATTTTACATTTTTTACAACCTTAAATTTCAAACCAATTGAAAAAATAATGATTTTAGGGCTTATACATTGGAATTTGAATATAACAAGCGTTCTCAAGCAAAAATATGCAAGGATTAAACTGTTGACGAAAAATGCCATTCGAAATTCTATAGCATTTCCTATAGCATTTCTTTATTTTACATTGTTTACGACCTAAAATTTCGAACCAATTGAAAAAATAATGATTTTAGGGCTTATACATTGGAATTTGAATATAACAAGAGTTCTCATGCAAAAATACGCAAGGATTAAATTGTTGACGAGAAATGCCATAGGAAATGCTATAGCATTTTCTATAGCATTTCTTTATTTTACACTTTTTACAACCTTAAATTTCGAACCAATTGAAAAAATATTGATTTTAGGGCTTATACATTGGAATTTGAATATAACAAGAGTTCTCATGCAAAAATACGCAAGGATTAAATTGTTGAAGAGAAATGCCATAGGAAATGCTATAGCATTTTCTATAGCATTTCTTTATTTTACATTTTTTACAACCTTAAATTTCGAACCAATTGAAAAAATAATGATTTTAGAGCTTATACATTGGAATATGAATATAACAAGAGTTCTCATGCAAAAATATGCAAGGATTAAATTGTTGACGAGAAATGCCATAGGAAATGCTATAGCATTTTCTATAGCATTTCTTTATTTTACATTTTTTACAACCTTAAATTTCGAACCAATTGAAAAAATAATGATTTTAGGGCTTATACATTGGAATTTGAATATAACAAGAGTTCTCAAGCAAAAATATGCAAGGATTAAATTGTTGACGAAAAATGCCATTCGAAATTCTATAGCATTTCCTATAGCATTTCTTTATTTTACATTGTTTACGACCTAAAATTTCGAACCAATTGAAAAAATATTGATTTTAGGTCTTATACATTGGAATTTGAATATAACAAGAGTTCTCATGCAAAAATACGCAAGGATTAAATTGTTGACGAGAAATGCCATAGGAAATGCTATAGCATTTTCTATAGCATTTCTTTATTTTACATTTTTTACAACCTTAAATTTCGAACCAATTGAAAAAATAATGATTTTAGGGCTTATACATTGGAATATGAATATAACAAGAGTTCCAATGCAAAAATTTGCAAGGATTAAATTGTTGATGAGAAATGCCATAGGAAATGCTATAGCATTTTCCATAGCATTTCTTTATTTTACATTTTTTACAACCTTAAATTTCGAACCAATTGAAAAAATATTGATTTTAGGTCTTATACATTGGAATTTGAATATAACAAGAGTTCTCATGCAAAAATACGCAAGGATTAAATTGTTGACGAGAAATGCCATATGAAATGCTATAGTATTTTCTATAGCATTTCTTAATTTTACACTTTTTACAACCTTAAATTTCGAACCAATTGAAAAAATATTGATTTTAGGTCTTATACATTGGAATTTGAATATAACAAGAGTTCTCATGCAAAAATACGCAAGGATTAAATTGTTGACGAGAAATGCCATAGGAAATGCTATAGCATTTTCTATAGCATTTCTTTATTTTACATTTTTTACAACCTTAAATTTCGAACCATTTGAAAAAAAAATGATTTTAGGGCTTATACATTGGAATATGAATATAACAAGAGTTCTCATGCAAAAATATGCAAGGATTAAATTGTTGACGAGAAATGCCATAGGAAATGCTATAGCATTTTCTATAGCATTTCTTTATTTTACATTTTTTACAACCTTAAATTTCGAACCAATTGAAAAAATAATGATTTTAGGGCTTATACATTGGAATATGAATATAACAAGAGTTCTCATGCAAAAATATGCAAGGATTAAATTGTTGACGAGAAATGCCATAGGAAATGCTATAGCATTTTCCATAGCATTTCTTTATTTTACATTTTTTACAACCTTAAATTTCAAACCAATTGAAAAAATAATAATTTTAGGGCTTATACATTGGAATTTGAATATAACAAGCGTTCTCAAGCAAAAATATGCAAGGATTAAACTGTTGACGAAAAATGCCATTCGAAATTCTATAGCATTTCCTATAGCATTTCTTTATTTTACATTGTTTACGACCTAAAATTTCGAACCAATTGAAAAAATAATGATTTTAGGGCTTATACATTGGAATTTGAATATAACAAGAGTTCTCATGCAAAAATACGCAAGGATTAAATTGTTGACGAGAAATGCCATAGGAAATGCTATAGCATTTTCTATAGCATTTCTTTATTTTACACTTTTTACAACCTTAAATTTCGAACCAATTGAAAAAATATTGATTTTAGGGCTTATACATTGGAATTTGAATATAACAAGAGTTCTCATGCAAAAATACGCAAGGATTAAATTGTTGAAGAGAAATGCCATAGGAAATGCTATAGCATTTTCTATAGCATTTCTTTATTTTACATTTTTTACAACCTTAAATTTCGAACCAATTGAAAAAATAATGATTTTAGAGCTTATACATTGGAATATGAATATAACAAGAGTTCTCATGCAAAAATATGCAAGGATTAAATTGTTGACGAGAAATGCCATAGGAAATGCTATAGCATTTTCTATAGCATTTCTTTATTTTACATTTTTTACAACCTTAAATTTCGAACCAATTGAAAAAATAATGATTTTAGGGCTTATACATTGGAATTTGAATATAACAAGAGTTCTCAAGCAAAAATATGGAAGGATTAAATTGTTGACGAAAAATGCCATTCGAAATTCTATAGCATTTCCTATAGCATTTCTTTATTTTACATTGTTTACGACCTAAAATTTCGAACCAATTGAAAAAATAATTATTTTAGGGCTTATACATTGGAATTTGAATATAACAAGAGTTCTCATGCAAAAATACGCAAGGATTAAATTGTTGACGAGAAATGCCATATGAAATGCTATAGTATTTTCTATAGCATTTCTTAATTTTACACTTTTTACAACCTTAAATTTCGAACCAATTGAAAAAATATTGATTTTAGGTCTTATACATTGGAATTTGAATATAACAAGAGTTCTCATGCAAAAATACGCAAGGATTAAATTGTTGACGAGAAATGCCATAGGAAATGCTATAGCATTTTCTATAGCATTTCTTTATTTTACATTTTTTACAACCTTAAATTTCGAACCAATTGAAAAAATAATGATTGTAGGGCTTATACATTGGAATTTGAATATAAAAAGAGTTCTCAAGCAAAAATATGCAAGGATTAAATTGTTGACGAAAAATGCCATTCGAAATTCTATAGCATTTCCTATAGCATTTCTTTATTTTACATTGTTTACGACCTAAAATTTCGAACCAATTGAAAAAATAATGATTTTAGGGCTTATACATTGGAATATGAATATAACAAGAGTTCTCATGCAAAAATACGCAAGGATTAAATTGTTGACGAGAAATGCCATATGAAATGCTATAGCATTTTCTATAGCATTTCTTAATTTTACACTTTTTACAACCTTAAATTTCGAACCAATTGAAAAAATATTGATTTTAGGTCTTATACATTGGAATTTGAATATAACAAGAGTTCTCATGCAAAAATACGCAAGGATTAAATTGTTGACGAGAAATGCCATAGGAAATGCTATAGCATTTTCTATAGCATTTCTTTATTTTACATTTTTTACAACCTTAAATTTCGAACCAATTGAAAAAATAATGATTTTAGGGCTTATACATTGGAATATGAATATAACAAAAGTTCTCATGCAAAAATATGCAAGGATTAAATTGTTGACGAGAAATGCCATAGGAAATGCTATAGCATTTTCTATAGCATTTCTTTATTTTACATTTTTTACAACCTTAAATTTCGAACCAATTGAAAAAATAATGATTTTAGGGCTTATACATTGGAATTTGAATATAACAAGAGTTCTCATGCAAAAAAATGCAAGGATTAAATTGTTGACGAGAAATGCCATAGGAAATGCTATAGCATTTTCTATAGCATTTCTTTATTTTACATTTTTTACAACCTTAAATTTCGAACCAATTGAAAAAATAATGATTTTAGGGCTTATACATTGGAATTTGAATATAACAAGAGTTCTCATGCAAAAATATGCAAGGATTAAATTGTTGACGAGAAATGCCATACGAAATGCTATAGCATTTTCTATAGCATTTCTTTATTTTACATTTTTTACAACCTTAAATTTCGAACCAATTGAAAAAATAATGATTTTAGGGCTTATACATTGGAATTTGAATATAACAAGAGTTCTCATGCAAAAATGTGCAAGGATTAAATTGTTGACGAGAAATGCCATAGGAAATGCTATAGCATTTTCTATAGCATTTCTTTATTTTACACTTTTTACAACCTTAAATTTCGAACCAATTGAAAAAATAATGATTTTAGGGCTTATACATTGGAATTTCAATATAACAAGAGTTCTCATGCAAAAATATGCAAGGATTAAATTGTTGACGAGAAATGCCATAGGAAATGCTATAGCATTTTCTATAGCATTTCTTTATTTTACATTTTTTACAACCTTAAATTTCGAACCAATTGAAAAAATAATGATTTTAGGGCTTATACATTGGAATATGAATATAACAAAAGTTCTCATGCAAAAATATGCAAGGATTAAATTGTTGACGAGAAATGCCATAGGAAATGCTATAGCATTTTCTATAGCATTTCTTTATTTTACATTTTTTACAACCTTAAATTTCGAACCAATTGAAAAAATAATGATTGTTGGGCTTATACATTGGAATTTGAATATAAAAAGAGTTCTCAAGCAAAAATATGCAAGGATTAAATTGTTGACGAAAAATGCCATTCGAAATTCTATAGCATTTCCTATAGCATTTCTTTATTTTACATTGTTTACGACCTAAAATTTCGAACCAATTGAAAAAATAATGATTTTAGGGCTTATACATTGGAATTTGAATATAACAAGAGTTCTCATGCAAAAATACGCAAGGATTAAATTGTTGACGAGAAATGCTATAGGAAATTCTATAGCATTTTCTATAGCATTTCTTTATTTTACACTTTTTACAACCTTAAATTTCGAACCAATTGAAAAAATATTGATTTTAGGGCTTATACATTGGAATTTGAATATAACAAGAGTTCTCATGAAAAAATACGCAAGGATTAAATTGTTGACGAGAAATGCCATAGGAAATGCTATAGCATTTTCTATAGCATTTCTTTATTTTACATTTTTTACAACCTTAAATTTCGAACCAATTGAAAAAATAATGATTTTAGGGCTTATACATTGGAATTTGAATATAACAAGAGCTCTCATGCAAAAAAATGCAAGGATTAAATTGTTGACGAGAAATGCCATAGGAAATGCTATAGCATTTTCTATAGCATTTCTTTATTTTACATTTTTTACAACCTTAAATTTCGAACCAATTGAAAAAATATTGATTTTAGGGCTTATACATTGGAATATGAATATAACAAGAGTTCTCATGCAAAAATATGCAAGGATTAAATTGTTGACGAGAAATGCCATACGAAATGCTATAGCATTTTCTATAGCATTTCTTTATTTTACATTTTTTACAACCTTAAATTTCGAACCAATTGAAAAAATAATGATTTTAGGGCTTATACATTGGAATTTGAATATAACAAGAGTTCTCATGCAAAAATATGCAAGGATTAAATTGTTGACGAGAAATGCCATAGGAAATGCTATAGCATTTTCTATGGCATTTCTTTATTTTACATTTTTTACAACCTTAAATTTCGAACCAATTGAAAAAATAATGATTTTAGGGCTTATACATTGGAATTTGAATATAACAAGAGTTCTCATGCAAAAATATGCAAGGATTAAATTGTTGACGAGAAATGCCATAGGAAATGCTATAGCATTTTCTATAGCATTTCTTTATTTTACACTTTTTACAACCTTAAATTTCGAACCAATTGAAAAAATAATGATTTTAGGGCTTATACATTGGAATTTCAATATAACAAGAGTTCTCATGCAAAAATATGCAAGGATTAAATTGTTGACGAGAAATGCCATAGGAAATGCTATAGCATTTCCTATAGCATTTCTTTATTTTACATTTTTTACAACCTTAAATTTCGAACCAATTGAAAAAATAATGATTTTAGGGCTTGTACATTGGAATATGAATATAACAAGAGTTCTCATGCAAAAATATGCAAGGATTAAATTGTTGACGAGAAATGCCATACGAAATGCTATAGCATTTACTATAGCATTTCTTTATTTTACATTTTTTACAACCTTAAATTTCGAACCAATTGAAAAAATAATGATTTTAGGGCTTATACATTGGAATTTGAATATAACAAGAGTTCTCATGCAAAAATATGCAAGGATTAAATTGTTGACGAGAAATGCCATAGGAAATGTTATAGCATTTTCTATAGCATTTCTTTATTTTACACTTTTTACAACCTTAAATTTCGAACCAATTGAAAAAATAATGATTTTAGGGCTTATACATTGGAATTTCAATATAACAAGAGTTCTCATGCAAAAATATGCAAGGATTAAATTGTTGACGAGAAATGCCATAGGAAATGCTATAGCATTTCCTATAGCATTTCTTTATTTTACATTTTTTACAACCTTAAATTTCGAACCAATTGAAAAAATAATGATTTTAGGGCTTATACATTGGAATTTGAATATAACAAGAGTTCTCATGCAAAAAATATGCAAGGATTAAATTGTTGACGAGAAATGCCATAGGAAATGCTATAGCATTTTCTATAGCATTTCTTTATTTTACATTTTTTACAACCTTAAATTTCGAACCAATTGAAAAAATAATGATTTTAGGGCTTATACATTGGAATTTTAATATTACAAGCGTTCTCATGCAAAAATATGCAAGGATCAAATTGTTGGCGTTAAATTCCATAGGAAATTCTATAGCATTTCCTATATCATTTCTTTATTTTACATTGTTTACGACCTAAAAGTCGAAGCAATTGAAAAAATAATGATTTTAGGGCTTATATTTTGGAATTTGAATATAACAAGAGTTCTCAAGCAAAAATATGCAAGGATTAAATTGTTGACGAAAAATGCCATTCGAAATTCTATAGCCTCTCCTATAGCATTTCTTTATTTTACATTGTTTACGACCTAAAATTTCGAACCAATTGAAAAAATAATGATTTTAGGGCTTATACATTGGAATTTGAATATAACAAGAGTTCTCATGCAAAAATACGCAAGGATTAAATTGTTGATGAGAAATGCCATAGGAAATGCTATAGCATTTTCTATAGCATTTCTTTATTTTACATTTTTTACAACCTTAAATTTCGAACCAATTGAAAAAAAATGATTTTAGGGCTTATACATTGGAATATGAATATAACAAGAGTTCTCATGCAAAAATATGCAAGGATTAAATTGTTGACGAGAAATGCTATAGGAAATGCTATAGCATTTTCTATAGCATTTCTTTATTTTACATTTTTTACAACCTTAAATTTCAAACCAATTGAAAAAATAATGATTTTAGGGCTTATACATTGGAATTTGAATATAACAAGCGTTCTCAAGCAAAAATATGCAAGGATTAAATTGTTGACGAAAAATGCCATTCGAAATTCTATAGCATTTCCTATAGCATTTCTTTATTTTACATTGTTTACGACCTAAAATTTCGAACCAATTGAAAAAATAATGATTTTAGGGCTTATACATTGGAATTTGAATATAACAAGAGTTCTCATGCAAAAATACGCAAGGATTAAATTGTTGACGAGAAATGCCATAGGAAATGCTATAGCATTTAGTATAGCATTTCTTTATTTTACACTTTTTACAACCTTAAATTTCGAACCAATTGAAAAAAAATTGATTTTAGGGCTTATACATTGGAATTTGAATATAACAAGAGTTCTCATGCAAAAATACGCAAGGATTAAATTGTTGACGAGAAATGCCATAGGAAATGCTATAGCATTTTCTATAGCATTTCTTTATTTTACATTTTTTACAACCTTAAATTTCGAACCAATTGAAAAAATAATGATTTTAGAGCTTATACATTGGAATATGAATATAACAAGAGTTCTCATGCAAAAATATGCAAGGATCAAATTGTTGGCGTTAAATTCCATAGGAAATGCTATAGCATTTTCTATAGCATTTCTTTATTTTACATTTTTTACAACCTTAAATTTCGAACCAATTGAAAAAATAATGATTTTAGGGCTTATACATTGGAATTTGAATATAACAAGAGTTCTCAAGCAAAAATATGCAAGGATTAAATTGTTGACGAAAAATGCCATTCGAAATTCTATAGCCTCTCCTATAGCATTTCTTTATTTTACATTGTTTACGACCTAAAATTTCGAACCAATTGAAAAAATAATGATTTTAGGGCTTATACATTGGAATTTGAATATAACAAGAGTTCTCATGCAAAAATACGCAAGGATTAAATTGTTGATGAGAAATGCCATATGAAATGCTATAGCATTTTCTATAGCATTTCTTAATTTTACACTTTTTACAACCTTAAATTTCGAACCAATTGAAAAAATATTGATTTTAGGTCTTATACATTGGAATTTGAATATAACAAGAGTTCTCATGCAAAAATACGCAAGGATTAAATTGTTGACGAGAAATGCCATAGGAAATGCTATAGCATTTTCTATAGCATTTCTTTATTTTACATTTTTTACAACCTTAAATTTCGAACCAATTGAAAAAATAATGATTTTAGGGCTTATACATTGGAATATGAATATAACAAGAGTTCTCATGCAAAAATACGCAAGGATTAAATTGTTGACGAGAAATGCCATAGGAAATGCTATAGCATTTCCTATAGCATTTCTTTATTTTACATTTTTTACAACCTTAAATTTCGAACCAATTGAAAAAATAATGATTTTAGGGCTTATACATTGGAATATGAATATAACAAGAGTTCTCATGCAAAAATATGCAAGGATTAAATTGTTGACGAGAAATGCCATAGGAAATGCTATAGCATTTTCTTTAGCATTTCTTTATTTTACATTTTTTACAACCTTAAATTTCGAACCAATTGAAAAAATAATGATTTTAGGGCTTATACATTGGAATTTGAATATAACAAGAGTTCTCAAGAAAAAATATGCAAGGATTAAATTGTTGACGAAAAATGCCATTCGAAATTCTATAGCATTTCCTATAGAATTTCTTTATTTTACATTGTTTACGACCTAAAATTTCGAACCAATTGAAAAAATAATGATTTTAGGGCTTATACATTGGAATTTGAATATAACAAGAGTTCTCATGCAAAAATACGCAAGGATTAAATTGTTGACGAGAAATGCCATAGGAAATTCTATAGCATTTTCTATAGCATTTCTTTATTTTACACTTTTTACAACCTTAAATTTCGAACCAATTGAAAAAATATTGATTTTAGGGCTTATACATTGGAATTTGAATATAACAAGAGTTCTCATGCAAAAATATGCAAGGATTAAATTGTTGACGAGAAATGCCATAGGAAATGCTATAGCATTTTCTATAGCATTTCTTTATTTTACATTTTTTACAACCTTAAATTTCGAACCAATTGAAAAAATAATGATTTTAGGGCTTATACATTGGAATTTGAATATAACAAGAGTTCTCAAGCAAAAATATGCAAGGATTAAATTGTTGACGAAAAATGCCATTCGAAATTCTATAGCATTTCCTATAGAATTTCTTTATTTTACATTGTTTACGACCTAAAATTTCGAACCAATTGAAAAAATAATGATTTTAGGGCTTATACATTGGAATTTGAATATAACAAGAGTTCTCATGCAAAAATACGCAAGGATTAAATTGTTGACGAGAAATGCCATATGAAATGCTATAGTATTTTCTATAGCATTTCTTAATTTTACACTTTTTACAACCTTAAATTTCAAACCAATTGAAAAAATATTGATTTTAGGTCTTATACATTGGAATTTGAATATAACAAGAGTTCTCATGCAAAAATACGCAAGGATTAAATTGTTGACGAGAAATGCCATAGGAAATGCTATAGCATTTTCTATAGCATTTCTTTATTTTACATTTTTTACAACCTTAAATTTCGAACCAATTGAAAAAATAATGATTTTAGGGCTTATACATTGGAATATGAATATAACAAGAGTTCTCATGCAAAAATACGCAAGGATTAAATTGTTGACGAGAAATGCCATAGGAAATGCTATAGCATTTCCTATAGCATTTCTTTATTTTACATTTTTTACAACCTTAAATTTCGAACCAATTGAAAAAATAATGATTTTAGGGCTTATACATTGGAATATGAATATAACAAGAGTTCTCATGCAAAAATATGCAAGGATTAAATTGTTGACGAGAAATGCCATAGGAAATGCTATAGCATTTTCTTTAGCATTTCTTTATTTTACATTTTTTACAACCTTAAATTTCGAACCAATTGAAAAAATAATGATTTTAGGGCTTATACATTGGAATTTGAATATAACAAGAGTTCTCAAGCAAAAATATGCAAGGATTAAATTGTTGACGAAAAATGCCATTCGAAATTCTATAGCATTTCCTATAGCATTTCTTTATTTTACATTGTTTACGACCTAAAATTTCGAACCAATTGAAAAAATAATGATTTTAGGGCTTATACATTGGAATTTGAATATAACAAGAGTTCTCATGCAAAAATACGCAAGGATTAAATTGTTGACGAGAAATGCCATAGGAAATTCTATAGCATTTTCTATAGCATTTCTTTATTTTACACTTTTTACAACCTTAAATTTCGAACCAATTGAAAAAATATTGATTTTAGGGCTTATACATTGGAATTTGAATATAACAAGAGTTCTCATGCAAAAATATGCAAGGATTAAATTGTTGACGAGAAATGCCATAGGAAATGCTATAGCATTTTCTATAGCATTTCTTTATTTTACATTTTTTATAACCTTAAATTTCGAACCAATTGAAAAAATAATGATTTTAGGTCTTATACATTGGAATTTGAATATAACAAGAGTTCTCATGCAAAAATACGCAAGGATTAAATTGTTGACGAGAAATGCCATAGGTAATTCTATAGCATTTCCTATAGAATTTCTTTATTTTACATTGTTTACGACCTAAAATTTCGAACCAATTGAAAAAATAATGATTTTAGGGCTTATACATTGGAATTTGAATATAACAAGAGTTCTCATGCAAAAATACGCAAGGATTAAATTGTTGACGAGAAATGCCATATGAAATGCTATAGTATTTTCTATAGCATTTCTTAATTTTACACTTTTTACAACCTTAAATTTCAAACCAATTGAAAAAATATTGATTTTAGGTCTTATACATTGGAATTTGAATATAACAAGAGTTCTCATGCAAAAATACGCAAGGATTAAATTGTTGACGAGAAATGCCATAGGAAATGCTATAGCATTTTCTATAGCATTTCTTTATTTTACATTTTTTACAACCTTAAATTTCGAACCAATTGAAAAAATAATGATTTTAGGGCTTATACATTGGAATATGAATATAACAAGAGTTCTCATGCAAAAATATGCAAGGATTAAATTGTTGACGAGAAATGCCATAGGAAATGCTATAGCATTTTCTATAGCATTTCTTTATTTTACATTTTTTACAACCTTAAATTTCGAACCAATTGAAAAAATAATGATTTTAGGGCTTATACATTGGAATATGAATATAACAAGAGTTCTCATGCAAAAATATGCAAGGATTAAATTGTTGACGAGAAATGCCATAGGAAATGCTATAGCATTTTCTTTAGCATTTCTTTATTTTACATTTTTTACAACCTTAAATTTCGAACCAATTGAAAAAATAATGATTTTAGGGCTTATACATTGGAATTTGAATATAACAAGAGTTCTCAAGAAAAAATATGCAAGGATTAAATTGTTGACGAAAAATGCCATTCGAAATTCTATAGCATTTCCTATAGAATTTCTTTATTTTACATTGTTTACGACCTAAAATTTCGAACCAATTGAAAAAATAATGATTTTAGGGCTTATACATTGGAATTTGAATATAACAAGAGTTCTCATGCAAAAATACGCAAGGATTAAATTGTTGACGAGAAATGCCATAGGAAATTCTATAGCATTTTCTATAGCATTTCTTTATTTTACACTTTTTACAACCTTAAATTTCGAACCAATTGAAAAAATATTGATTTTAGGGCTTATACATTGGAATTTGAATATAACAAGAGTTCTCATGCAAAAATATGCAAGGATTAAATTGTTGACGAGAAATGCCATAGGAAATGCTATAGCATTTTCTATAGCATTTCTTTATTTTACATTTTTTACAACCTTAAATTTCGAACCAATTGAAAAAATAATGATTTTAGGGCTTATACATTGGAATTTGAATATAACAAGAGTTCTCAAGAAAAAATATGCAAGGATTAAATTGTTGACGAAAAATGCCATTCGAAATTCTATAGCATTTCCTATAGAATTTCTTTATTTTACATTGTTTACGACCTAAAATTTCGAACCAATTGAAAAAATAATGATTTTAGGGCTTATACATTGGAATTTGAATATAACAAGAGTTCTCATGCAAAAATACGCAAGGATTAAATTGTTGACGAGAAATGCCATATGAAATGCTATAGTATTTTCTATAGCATTTCTTAATTTTACACTTTTTACAACCTTAAATTTCAAACCAATTGAAAAAATATTGATTTTAGGTCTTATACATTGGAATTTGAATATAACAAGAGTTCTCATGCAAAAATACGCAAGGATTAAATTGTTGACGAGAAATGCCATAGGAAATGCTATAGCATTTTCTATAGCATTTCTTTATTTTACATTTTTTACAACCTTAAATTTCGAACCAATTGAAAAAATAATGATTTTAGGGCTTATACATTGGAATATGAATATAACAAGAGTTCTCATGCAAAAATACGCAAGGATTAAATTGTTGACGAGAAATGCCATAGGAAATGCTATAGCATTTCCTATAGCATTTCTTTATTTTACATTTTTTACAACCTTAAATTTCGAACCAATTGAAAAAATAATGATTTTAGGGCTTATACATTGGAATATGAATATAACAAGAGTTCTCATGCAAAAATATGCAAGGATTAAATTGTTGACGAGAAATGCCATAGGAAATGCTATAGCATTTTCTTTAGCATTTCTTTATTTTACATTTTTTACAACCTTAAATTTCGAACCAATTGAAAAAATAATGATTTTAGGGCTTATACATTGGAATTTGAATATAACAAGAGTTCTCAAGCAAAAATATGCAAGGATTAAATTGTTGACGAAAAATGCCATTCGAAATTCTATAGCATTTCCTATAGCATTTCTTTATTTTACATTGTTTACGACCTAAAATTTCGAACCAATTGAAAAAATAATGATTTTAGGGCTTATACATTGGAATTTGAATATAACAAGAGTTCTCATGCAAAAATACGCAAGGATTAAATTGTTGACGAGAAATGCCATAGGAAATTCTATAGCATTTTCTATAGCATTTCTTTATTTTACACTTTTTACAACCTTAAATTTCGAACCAATTGAAAAAATATTGATTTTAGGGCTTATACATTGGAATTTGAATATAACAAGAGTTCTCATGCAAAAATATGCAAGGATTAAATTGTTGACGAGAAATGCCATAGGAAATGCTATAGCATTTTCTATAGCATTTCTTTATTTTACATTTTTTATAACCTTAAATTTCGAACCAATTGAAAAAATAATGATTTTAGGTCTTATACATTGGAATTTGAATATAACAAGAGTTCTCATGCAAAAATACGCAAGGATTAAATTGTTGACGAGAAATGCCATAGGTAATTCTATAGCATTTCCTATAGAATTTCTTTATTTTACATTGTTTACGACCTAAAATTTCGAACCAATTGAAAAAATAATGATTTTAGGGCTTATACATTGGAATTTGAATATAACAAGAGTTCTCATGCAAAAATACGCAAGGATTAAATTGTTGACGAGAAATGCCATATGAAATGCTATAGTATTTTCTATAGCATTTCTTAATTTTACACTTTTTACAACCTTAAATTTCAAACCAATTGAAAAAATATTGATTTTAGGTCTTATACATTGGAATTTGAATATAACAAGAGTTCTCATGCAAAAATACGCAAGGATTAAATTGTTGACGAGAAATGCCATAGGAAATGCTATAGCATTTTCTATAGCATTTCTTTATTTTACATTTTTTACAACCTTAAATTTCGAACCAATTGAAAAAATAATGATTTTAGGGCTTATACATTGGAATATGAATATAACAAGAGTTCTCATGCAAAAATACGCAAGGATTAAATTGTTGACGAGAAATGCCATAGGAAATGCTATAGCATTTCCTATAGCATTTCTTTATTTTACATTTTTTACGACCTTAAATTTCGAACCAATTGAAAAAATAATGATTTTAGGGCTTATACATTGGAATATGAATATAACAAGAGTTCTCATGCAAAAATATGCAAGGATTAAATTGTTGACGAGAAATGCCATAGGAAATGCTATAGCATTTTCTTTAGCATTTCTTTATTTTACATTTTTTACAACCTTAAATTTCGAACCAATTGAAAAAATAATGATTTTAGGGCTTATACATTGGAATTTGAATATAACAAGAGTTCTCAAGCAAAAATATGCAAGGATTAAATTGTTGACGAAAAATGCCATTCGAAATTCTATAGCATTTCCTATAGCATTTCTTTATTTTACATTGTTTACGACCTAAAATTTCGAACCAATTGAAAAAATAATGATTTTAGGGCTTATACATTGGAATTTGAATATAACAAGAGTTCTCATGCAAAAATACGCAAGGATTAAATTGTTGACGAGAAATGCCATAGGAAATTCTATAGCATTTTCTATAGCATTTCTTTATTTTACACTTTTTACAACCTTAAATTTCGAACCAATTGAAAAAATATTGATTTTAGGGCTTATACATTGGAATTTGAATATAACAAGAGTTCTCATGCAAAAATATGCAAGGATTAAATTGTTGACGAGAAATGCCATAGGAAATGCTATAGCATTTTCTATAGCATTTCTTTATTTTACATTTTTTATAACCTTAAATTTCGAACCAATTGAAAAAATAATGATTTTAGGGCTTATACATTGGAATTTGAATATAACAAGAGTTCTCAAGCAAAAATATGCAAGGATTAAATTGTTGACGAAAAATGCCATTCGAAATTCTATAGCATTTCCTATAGAATTTCTTTATTTTACATTGTTTACGACCTAAAATTTCGAACCAATTGAAAAAATAATGATTTTAGGGCTTATACATTGGAATTTGAATATAACAAGAGTTCTCATGCAAAAATACGCAAGGATTAAATTGTTGACGAGAAATGCCATATGAAATGCTATAGTATTTTCTATAGCATTTCTTAATTTTACACTTTTTACAACCTTAAATTTCAAACCAATTGAAAAAATATTGATTTTAGGTCTTATACATTGGAATTTGAATATAACAAGAGTTCTCATGCAAAAATACGCAAGGATTAAATTGTTGACGAGAAATGCCATAGGAAATGCTATAGCATTTTCTATAGCATTTCTTTATTTTACATTTTTTACAACCTTAAATTTCGAACCAATTGAAAAAATAATGATTTTAGGGCTTATACATTGGAATATGAATATAACAAAAGTTCTCATGCAAAAATATGCAAGGATTAAATTGTTGACGAGAAATGCCATAGGAAATGCTATAGCATTTTCTATAGCATTTCTTTATTTTACATTTTTGACAACCTTAAATTTCGAACCAATTGAAAAAATAATGATTTTAGGGCTTATACATTGGAATTTGAATATAACAAGAGTTCTCATGCAAAAATATGCAAGAATTAAATTGTTGACGAGAAATGCTATAGGAAATGTTATTGCATTTTCTATAGCATTTCTTTATTTTACATTTTTTACAACCTTAAATTTCGAACCAATTGAAAAAATAATGATTTTAGGGCTTATACATTGGAATTTGAATATAACAAGAGTTCTCATGCAAAAAAACGCAAGGATTAAATTGTTGACGAGAAATGCCATAGGAAATGCTATAGCATTTTCTATAGCATTTCTTTATTTTACATTTTTTACAACCTTAAATTTCGAACCAATTGAAAAATAATGATTTTAGGGCTTATACATTGGAATATGAATATAACAAGAGTTCTCATGCAAAAATATGCAAGGATTAAATTGTTGACGAGAAATGCCATAGGAAATGCTATAGCATTTGCTATAGCATTTCTTTATTTTACATTTTTTACAACCTTAACTTTCGAACCAATTGAAAAAATAATGATTTTAGGGCTTATACATTGGAATTTGAATATAACAAGAGTTCTCAAGCAAAAATATGCAAGGATTAAATTGTTGACGAAAAATGCCATTCGAAATTCTATAGCATTTCCTATAGCATTTCTTTATTTTACATTGTTTACGACCTAAAATTTCGAACCAATTGAAAAAATAATGATTTTAGGGCTTATACATTGGAATTTGAATATAACAAGAGTTCTCATGCAAAAATATGCAAGGATTAAATTGTTGACGAGAAATGCCATAGGAAATGCTATAGCATTTTCCATAGCATTTCTTTATTTTACATTTTTTACAACCTTAAATTTCGAACCAATTGAAAAAATAATGATTTTAGGGCTTATACATTGGAATATGAATATAACAAAAGTTCTCATGCAAAAATATGCAAGGATTAAATTGTTGACGAGAAATGCCATAGGAAATGCTATAGCATTTTCTATAGCATTTCTTTATTTTACATTTTTGACAACCTTAAATTTCGAACCAATTGAAAAAATAATGATTTTAGGGCTTATACATTGGAATTTGAATATAACAAGAGTTCTCATGCAAAAATATGCAAGAATTAAATTGTTGACGAGAAATGCTATAGGAAATGTTATAGTATTTTCTATAGCATTTCTTAATTTTACACTTTTTACAACCTTAAATTTCAAACCAATTGAAAAAATATTGATTTTAGGTATTATACATTGGAATTTGAATATAACAAGAGTTCTCATGCAAAAATACGCAAGGATTAAATTGTTGATGAGAAATGCCATAGGAAATGCTATAGCATTTTCTATAGCATTTCTTTATTTTACATTTTTTACAACCTTAAATTTCGAACCAATTGAAAAAATAATGATTTTAGGGCTTATACATTGGAATATGAATATAACAAGAGTTCTCATGCAAAAATATGCAAGGATTAAATTGTTGACGAGAAATGCCATAGGAAATGCTATAGCATTTTCTATAGCATTTCTTTATTTTACATTTTTTACAACCTTAAATTTCGAACCAATTGAAAAAATAATGATTTTAGGGCTTATACATTGGAATATGAATATAACAAGAGTTCTCAAGCAAAAATATGCAAGGATTAAATTGTTGACGAAAAATGCCATTCGAAATTCTATAGCATTTCCTATAGCATTTCTTTATTTTACATTGTTTACGACCTAAAATTTCGAACCAATTGAAAAAATAATGATTTTAGGGCTTATACATTGGAATTTGAATATAACAAGAGTTCTCATGCAAAAATACGCAAGGATTAAATTGTTGACGAGAAATGCCATAGGTAATTCTATAGCATTTTCTATAGCATTTCTTTATTTTACACTTTTTACAACCTTAAATTTCGAACCAATTGAAAAAATATTGATTTTAGGGCTTATACATTGGAATTTGAATATAACAAGAGTTCTCATGCAAAAATATGCAAGGATTAAATTGTTGACGAGAAATGCCATAGGAAATGCTATAGCATTTTCTATAGCATTTCTTTATTTTACATTTTTTACAACCTTAAATTTCGAACCAATTGAAAAAATAATGATTTTAGGGCTTATACATTGGAATTTGAATATAACAAGAGTTCTCATGCAAAAAAACGCAAGGATTAAATTGTTGACGAGAAATGCCATAGGAAATGCTATAGCATTTTCTATAGCATTTCTTTATTTTACATTTTTTACAACCTTAAATTTCGAACCAATTGAAAAAATAATGATTTTAGGGCTTATACATTGGAATATGAATATAACAAGAGTTCTCATGCAAAAATACGCAAGGATTAAATTGTTGACGAGAAATGCCATAGGAAATGCTATAGCATTTCCTATAGCATTTCTTTATTTTACATTTTTTACAACCTTAAATTTCGAACCAATTGAAAAAATAATGATTTTAGGGCTTATACATTGGAATTTGAATATAACAAGAGTTCTCAAGCAAAAATACGCAAGGATTAAATTGTTGACGAAAAATGCCATTCGAAATTCTATAGCATTTCCTATAGCATTTCTTTATTTTACATTATTTACGACCTAAAATTTCGAACAAATTGAAAAAATAATGATTTTAGGGCTTATACATTGGAATTTGAATATAACAAGAGTTCTCATGCAAAAATACGCAAGGATTAAATTGTTGACGAGAAATGCCATATGAAGTGCTATAGCATTTTCTATAGCATTTCTTAATTTTACACTTTTTACAACCTTAAATTTCGAACCAATTGAAAAAATATTGATTTTAGGTCTTATACATTGGAATTTGAATATAACAAGAGTTCTCATGCAAAAATACGCAAGGATTAAATTGTTGACGAGAAATGCCATAGGAAATGCTATAGCATTTTCTATAGCATTTCTTTATTTTACATTTTTTACAACCTTTAATTTCGAACCAATTGAAAAAATAATGATTTTAGGGCTTATACATTGGAATATGAATATAACAAAAGTTCTCATGCAAAAATATGCAAGGATTAAATTGTTGACGAGAAATGCCATAGGAAATGCTATAGCATTTTCTATAGCATTTCTTTATTTTACATTTTTTACAACCTTAAATTTCGAACCAATTGAAAAAATAATGATTTTAGGACTTATACATTGGAATATGAATATAACAAGAGTTCTCATTCAAAAATATGCAAGGATTAAATTGTTGACGAGAAATGCCATAGGAAATGCTATAGCATTTTCTATAGCATTTCTTTATTTTACATTTTTTACAACCTTAAATTTCGAACCAATTGAAAAAATAATGATTTTAGGGCTTATACATTGGAATATGAATATAACAAAAGTTCTCATGCAAAAATATGCAAGGATTAAATTGTTGACGAGAAATGCCATAGGAAATGCTATAGCATTTTCTATAGCATTTCTTTATTTTACATTTTTTACAACCTTAAATTTCGAACCAATTGAAAAAAATATCGATTTTAGGGCTTATACATTGGAATTTGAATATAACAAGAGTTCTCAAGAAAAAATATGCAAGGATTAAATTGTTGACGAAAAATGCCATTCGAAATTCTATAGCATTTCCTATAGCATTTCTTTATTTTACATTGTTTACGACCTAAAATTTCGAACCAATTGAAAAAATAATGATTTTAGGGCTTATACATTGGAATTTGAATATAACAAGAGTTCTCATGCAAAAATACGCAAGGATTAAATTGTTGACGAGAAATGCCATAGGAAATTCTATAGCATTTTCTATAGCATTTCTTTATTTTACACTTTTTACAACCTTAAATTTTGAACCAATTGAAAAAATATTGATTTTAGGGCTTATACATTGCAATTTGAATATAACAAGAGTTCTCATGCAAAAAAATGCAAGGATTAAATTGTTGACGAGAAATGCCATAGGAAATGCTATAGCATTTTCTATAGCATTTCTTTATTTTACATTTTTTACAACCTTAAATTTCGAACCAATTGAAAAAATAATGATTTTAGGGCTTATACATTGGAATATGAATATAACAAGAGTTCTCATGCAAAAATATGCAAGGATTAAATTGTTGACGAGAAATGCCATACAAAATGCTATAGCATTTTCTATAGCATTTCTTTATTTTACATTTTTTACAACCTTAAATTTCGAACCAATTGAAAAAATAATGATTTTAGGGCTTATACATTGGAATTTGAATATAACAAGAGTTCTCATGCAAAAATATGCAAGGATTAAATTGTTGACGAGAAATGCTATAGGAAATGCTATAGCATTTTCTATAGCATTTCTTTATTTTACATTTTTTACAACCTTAAATTTCGAACCAATTGAAAAAAATAATGATTTTAGGGCTTATACATTGGAATTTGAATATAACAAGAGTTCTCAAGAAAAAATATGCAAGGATTAAATTGTTGACGAAAAATGCCATTCGAAATTCTATAGCATTTCCTATAGCATTTCTTTATTTTACATTGTTTACGACCTAAAATTTCGAACCAATTGAAAAAATAATGATTTTAGGGCTTATACATTGGAATTTGAATATAACAAGAGTTCTCATGCAAAAATACGCAAGGATTCAATTGTTGACGAGAAATGCCATAGGAAATTCTATAGCATTTTCTATAGCATTTCTTTATTTTACACTTTTTACAACCTTAAATTTTGAACCAATTGAAAAAATATTGATTTTAGGGCTTATACATTGCAATTTGAATATAACAAGAGTTCTCATGCAAAAAAATGCAAGGATTAAATTGTTGACGAGAAATGCCATAGGAAATGCTATAGCATTTTCTATAGCATTTCTTTATTTTACATTTTTTACAACCTTAAATTTCGAACCAATTGAAAAAATAATGATTTTAGGGCTTATACATTGGAATATGAATATAACAAGAGTTCTCATGCAAAAATATGCAAGGATTAAATTGTTGACGAGAAATGCCATACAAAATGCTATAGCATTTTCTATAGCATTTCTTTATTTTACATTTTTTACAACCTTAAATTTCCAACCAATTGAAAAAATAATGATTTTAGGGCTTATACATTGGAATTTGAATATAACAAGAGTTCTCATGCAAAAATATGCAAGGATTAAATTGTTGACGAGAAATGCTATAGGAAATGCTATAGCATTTTCTATAGCATTTCTTTATTTTACATTTTTTACAACCTTAAATTTCGAACCAATTGAAAAAATAATGATTTTAGGGCTTATACATTGGAATATTAATATAACAAGAGTTCTCATGCAAAAATATGCAAGTATTAAATTGTTGACGAGAAATGCCATAGGAAATGCTATAGCATTTCCTATAGAATTTCTTTATTTGACATTTTTTACAACCTTAAATTTTGAATCAATTAAAAAAATAATGATTTTAGGGCTTATACATTGGAATTTGAATATAACAAGAGTTCTCAAGCAAAAATATGCAAGGATTAAATTGTTGACGAGAAATGCCATAGGAAATGCTATAGCATTTTCTATAGCATTTCTTTATTTTACATTGTTTACGACCTAAAATTAACCAATTGAAAAAATAATGATTTTAGGGCTTATACATTGGAATTTTAATATAACAAGAGTTCTCATGCAAAAATACGCAAGGATTAAATTGTTGACGAGAAATGCCATAGGAAATGCTATAGCATTTTCTATAGCATTTCTTTATTTTACACTTTTTACAACCTTAAATTTTGAACCAATTGAAAAAATAATGATTTTAGGGCTTATACATTGGAATTTGAATATAACAAGAGTTCTCATGCAAAAATATGCAAGGATTAAATTGTTGACGAGAAATGCCATAGGAAATGCTATAGCATTTTCTATAGCATTTCTTTATTTTACATTTTTTACAACCTTAAATTTCGAACGAATTGAAAAAATAATGATTTTAGGGCTTATACATTGGAATTTGAATATAATAAGAGTTCGCATGCAAAAAAATGCAAGGATTAAATTGTTGACGATAAATGCCATAGGAAATGCTATAGCATTTTCTATAGTATTTCTTTATTTTACATTTTTTACAACCTTAAATTTCGAACCAATTGAAAAAATAATGATTTTAGGGCTTATACATTGGAATATGAATATAACAAGAGTTCTCATGCAAAAATATGCAAGGATTAAATTGTTGACGAGAAATGCCATAGGAAATGCTATAGCATTTTCTATAGCAATTCTTTATTTTACATTTTTTACAACCTTAAATTTTGAACCAATTGAAAAAATAATGATTTTAGGGCTTATACATTGGAATATGAATATAACAAGAGTTCTCATGCAAAAATATGCAAGGATTAAATTGTTGACGAGAAATGCCATAGGAAATGCTATAGCATTTTCTATAGAATTTCTTTATTTGACATTTTTTACAACCTTAAATTTTGAATCAATTAAAAAAATAATGATTTTAGGGCTTATACATTGGAATATGAATATAACAAGAGTTCTCATGCAAAAATATGCAAGGATTAAATTGTTGACGAGAAATGCCATAGGAAATGCTATAGCATTTTCTATAGCATTTCTTTATTTTACATTTTTTACAACCTTAAATTTCGAACCAATTGAAAAAATAATGATTTTAGGGCTTATACATTGGAATATTAATATAACAAGAGTTCTCATGCAAAAATATGCAAGGATTAAATTGTTGACGAGAAATGCCAATGGAAATGCTATAGCATTTTCTATAGCATTTCTTTATTTTACATTTTTTACAACCTTAAATTTCGAACCAATTGAAAAAATAATGATTTTAGGGCTTATACATTGGAATTTGAATATAACAAGAGTTCTCATGCAAAAATATGCAAGGATTAAATTGTTGACGAGAAATGCCATAGGAAATGCTATAGCATTTCCTATAGAATTTCTTTATTTGACATTTTTTACAACCTTAAATTTTGAATCAATTAAAAAAATAATGATTTTAGGGCTTATACATTGGAATATGAATATAACAAGAGTTCTCATGCAAAAATATGCAAGGATTAAATTGTTGACGAGAAAAGCCATAGGAAATGCTATAGCATTTTCTATAGCATTTCTTTATTTTACATTTTTTACAACCTTAAATTTCGAACCTATTGAAAAAATAATGATTTTAGGGCTTATACATTGGAATTTGAATATAACAAGAGTTCTCATGGAAAAATATGCAAGGATTAAATTGTTGACGAGAAATGCCATAGGAAATGCTATAGCATTTTCTATAGCATTTCTTTATTTTACATTTTTTACAACCTTAAATTTCGAACCAATTGAAAAAATAATGATTTTAGGGCTTATACATTGGAATATGAATATAACCAGAGTTCTCATGCAAAAATATGCAAGGATTAAATTGTTGACGAGAAATGCCATACGAAATGCTATAGCATTTTCTATAGCATTTCTTTATTTTACATTTTTTACAACCTTAAATTTCGAACGAATTGAAAAAATAATGATTTTAGGGCTTATACATTGGAATTTGAATATAACAAGAGTTCGCATGCAAAAAAATGCAAGGATTAAATTGTTGACGAGAAATGCCATAGGAAATGCTATAGCATTTTCTATAGTATTTCTTTATTTTACATTTTTTACAACCTTAAATTTCGAACCAATTGAAAAAATAATGATTTTAGGGCTTATACATTGGAATATGAATATAACAAGAGTTCTCATGCAAAAATATGCAAGGATTAAATTGTTGACGATAAATGCCATAGGAAATGCTATAGCATTTTCTATAGCATTTCTTTATTTTACATTTTTTACAACCTTAAATTTCGAACGAATTGAAAAAATAATGATTTTAGGGCTTATACATTGGAATATGAATATAACAAGAGTTCTCATGCAAAAATATGCAAGGATTAAATTGTTGACGAGAAAAGCCATAGGAAATGCTATAGCATTTTCTATAGCATTTCTTTATTTTACATTTTTTACAACCTTAAATTTCGAACCAATTGAAAAAATAATGATTTTAGGGCTTATACATTGGAATATGAATATAACAAGAGTTCTCATGCAAAAATATGCAAGGATTAAATTGTTGACGAGAAATGCCATAGGAAATGCTATAGCATTTTCTATAGCATTTCTTTATTTTACATTTTTTACAACCTTAAATTTCGAACCAATTGAAAAAATAATGATTGTAGGGCTTATACATTGGAATTTGAATATAACAAGAGTTGTCAAGCAAAAATATGCAAGGATTAAATTGTTGACGAAAAATGCCATTCGAAATTCTATAGCATTTCCTATAGCATTTCTTTATTTTACATTGTTTACGACCTAAAATTTCGAACCAATTGAAAAAAATAATGATTTTAGGGCTTATACATTGGAATTTGAATATAACAAGAGTTCTCATGCAAAAATACGCAAGGATTAAATTGTTGACGAGAAATGCCATAGGAAATTCTATAGCATTTTCTATAGCATTTCTTTATTTTACATTTTTTACAACCTTAAATTTCGAACGAATTGAAAAAATAATTATTTTAGGGCTTATACATTGGAATTTGAATATAACAAGAGTTCGCATGCAAAAAAATGCAAGGATTAAATTGTTGACGAGAAATGCCATAGGAAATGCTATAGCATTTTCTATAGTATTTCTTTATTTTACATTTTTTACAACCTTAAATTTCGAACCAATTGAAAAAATAATGATTTTAGGGCTTATACATTGGAATATGAATATAACAAGAGTTCTCATGCAAAAATATGCAAGGATTAAATTGTTGACGAGAAATGCCATAGGAAATGCTATAGCATTTTCTATAGCATTTCTTTATTTTACATTTTTTACAACCTTAAATTTCGAACGAATTGAAAAAATAATGATTTTAGGGCTTATACATTGGAATATGAATATAACAAGAGTTCTCATGCAAAAATATGCAAGGATTAAATTGTTGACGAGAAAAGCCATAGGAAATGCTATAGCATTTTCTATAGCATTTCTTTATTTTACATTTTTTACAACCTTAAATTTCGAACCAATTGAAAAAATAATGATTTTAGGGCTTATACATTGGAATATGAATATAACAAGAGTTCTCATGCAAAAATATGCAAGGATTAAATTGTTGACGAGAAATGCCATAGGAAATGCTATAGCATTTTCTATAGCATTTCTTTATTTTACATTGTTTACGACCTAAAATTAACCAATTGAAAAAATAATGATTTTAGGGCTTATACATTGGAATTTTAATATAACAAGAGTTCTCATGCAAAAATACGCAAGGATTAAATTGTTGACGAGAAATGCCATAGGAAATGCTATAGCATTTTCTATAGCATTTCTTTATTTTACACTTTTTACAACCTTAAATTTTGAACCAATTGAAAAAATAATGATTTTAGGGATTATACATTGGAATTTGAATATAACAAGAGTTCTCATGCAAAAATATGCAAGGATTAAATTGTTGACGAGAAATGCCATAGGAAATGCTATAGCATTTTCTATAGCATTTCTTTATTTTACATTTTTTACAACCTTAAATTTCGAACGAATTGAAAAAATAATGATTTTAGGGCTTATACATTGGAATTTGAATATAATAAGAGTTCGCATGCAAAAAAATGCAAGGATTAAATTGTTGACGATAAATGCCATAGGAAATGCTATAGCATTTTCTATAGTATTTCTTTATTTTACATTTTTTACAACCTTAAATTTCGAACCAATTGAAAAAATAATGATTTTAGGGCTTATACATTGGAATATGAATATAACAAGAGTTCTCATGCAAAAATATGCAAGGATTAAATTGTTGACGAGAAATGCCATAGGAAATGCTATAGCATTTCCTATAGAATTTCTTTATTTGACATTTTTTACAACCTTAAATTTTGAATCAATTAAAAAAATAATGATTTTAGGGCTTATACATTGGAATATGAATATAACAAGAGTTCTCATGCAAAAATATGCAAGGATTAAATTGTTGACGAGAAATGCCATAGGAAATGCTATAGCATTTTCTATAGCATTTCTTTATTTTACATTTTTTACAACCTTAAATTTCGAACCAATTGAAAAAATAATGATTTTAGGGCTTATACATTGGAATATGAATATAACAAGAGTTCTCATGCAAAAATATGCAAGGATTAAATTGTTGACGAGAAATGCCATAGGAAATGCTATAGCATTTTCTATAGCATTTCTTTATTTTACATTTTTTACAACCTTAAATTTCGAACCAATTGAAAAAATAATGATTTTAGGGCTTATACATTGGAATATGAATATAACAAGAGTTCTCATGCAAAAATATGCAAGGATTAAATTGTTGACGAGAAAAGCCATAGGAAATGCTATTGCATTTTCTATAGCATTTCTTTATTTTACATTTTTTACAACCTTAAATTTCGAACCAATTGAAAAAATAATGATTTTAGGGCTTATACATTGGAATTTGAATATAACAAGAGTTCTCATGCAAAAATATGCAAGGATTAAATTGTTGACGAGAAATGCCATAGGAAATGCTATAGCATTTCCTATAGAATTTCTTTATTTGACATTTTTTACAACCTTAAATTTTGAATCAATTAAAAAAATAATGATTTTAGGGCTTATACATTGGAATATGAATATAACAAGAGTTCTCATGCAAAAATATGCAAGGATTAAATTGTTGACGAGAAAAGCCATAGGAAATGCTATAGCATTTTCTATAGCATTTCTTTATTTTACATTTTTTACAACCTTAAATTTCGAACCTATTGAAAAAATAATGATTTTAGGGCTTATACATTGGAATTTGAATATAACAAGAGTTCTCATGGAAAAATATGCAAGGATTAAATTGTTGACGAGAAATACCATAGGAAATGCTATAGCATTTTCTATAGCATTTCTTTATTTTACATTTTTTACAACCTTAAATTTCGAACCAATTGAAAAAATAATGATTTTAGGGCTTATACATTGGAATATGAATATAACCAGAGTTCTCATGCAAAAATATGCAAGGATTAAATTGTTGACGAGAAATGCCATACGAAATGCTATAGCATTTTCTATAGCATTTCTTTATTTTGCATTTTTTACAACCTTAAATTTCGAACGAATTGAAAAAATAATGATTTTAGGGCTTATACATTGGAATTTGAATATAACAAGAGTTCGCATGCAAAAAAATGCAAGGATTAAATTGTTGACGAGAAATGCCATAGGAAATGCTATAGCATTTTCTATAGCAATTCTTTATTTTACATTTTTTACAACCTTAAATTTTGAACCAATTGAAAAAATAATGATTTTAGGGCTTATACATTGGAATATGAATATAACAAGAGTTCTCATGCAAAAATATGCAAGGATTAAATTGTTGACGAGAAATGCCATAGGAAATGCTATAGCATTTTCTATAGAATTTCTTTATTTGACATTTTTTACAACCTTAAATTTTGAATCAATTAAAAAAATAATGATTTTAGGGCTTATACATTGGAATATGAATATAACAAGAGTTCTCATGCAAAAATATGCAAGGATTAAATTGTTGACGAGAAATGCCATAGGAAATGCTATAGCATTTTCTATAGCATTTCTTTATTTTACATTTTTTACAACCTTAAATTTCGAACCAATTGAAAAAATAATGATTTTAGGGCTTATACATTGGAATATTAATATAACAAGAGTTCTCATGCAAAAATATGCAAGGATTAAATTGTTGACGAGAAATGCCAATGGAAATGCTATAGCATTTTCTATAGCATTTCTTTATTTTACATTTTTTACAACCTTAAATTTCGAACCAATTGAAAAAATAATGATTTTAGGGCTTATACATTGGAATTTGAATATAACAAGAGTTCTCATGCAAAAATATGCAAGGATTAAATTGTTGACGAGAAATGCCATAGGAAATGCTATAGCATTTCCTATAGAATTTCTTTATTTGACATTTTTTACAACCTTAAATTTTGAATCAATTAAAAAAATAATGATTTTAGGGCTTATACATTGGAATATGAATATAACAAGAGTTCTCATGCAAAAATATGCAAGGATTAAATTGTTGACGAGAAAAGCCATAGGAAATGCTATAGCATTTTCTATAGCATTTCTTTATTTTACATTTTTTACAACCTTAAATTTCGAACCTATTGAAAAAATAATGATTTTAGGGCTTATACATTGGAATTTGAATATAACAAGAGTTCTCATGGAAAAATATGCAAGGATTAAATTGTTGACGAGAAATGCCATAGGAAATGCTATAGCATTTTCTATAGCATTTCTTTATTTTACATTTTTTACAACCTTAAATTTCGAACCAATTGAAAAAATAATGATTTTAGGGCTTATACATTGGAATATGAATATAACCAGAGTTCTCATGCAAAAATATGCAAGGATTAAATTGTTGACGAGAAATGCCATACGAAATGCTATAGCATTTTCTATAGCATTTCTTTATTTTACATTTTTTACAACCTTAAATTTCGAACGAATTGAAAAAATAATGATTTTAGGGCTTATACATTGGAATTTGAATATAACAAGAGTTCGCATGCAAAAAAATGCAAGGATTAAATTGTTGACGAGAAATGCCATAGGAAATGCTATAGCATTTTCTATAGTATTTCTTTATTTTACATTTTTTACAACCTTAAATTTCGAACCAATTGAAAAAATAATGATTTTAGGGCTTATACATTGGAATATGAATATAACAAGAGTTCTCATGCAAAAATATGCAAGGATTAAATTGTTGACGATAAATGCCATAGGAAATGCTATAGCATTTTCTATAGCATTTCTTTATTTTACATTTTTTACAACCTTAAATTTCGAACGAATTGAAAAAATAATGATTTTAGGGCTTATACATTGGAATATGAATATAACAAGAGTTCTCATGCAAAAATATGCAAGGATTAAATTGTTGACGAGAAAAGCCATAGGAAATGCTATAGCATTTTCTATAGCATTTCTTTATTTTACATTTTTTACAACCTTAAATTTCGAACCAATTGAAAAAATAATGATTTTAGGGCTTATACATTGGAATATGAATATAACAAGAGTTCTCATGCAAAAATATGCAAGGATTAAATTGTTGACGAGAAATGCCATAGGAAATGCTATAGCATTTTCTATAGCATTTCTTTATTTTACATTTTTTACAACCTTAAATTTCGAACCAATTGAAAAAATAATGATTGTAGGGCTTATACATTGGAATTTGAATATAACAAGAGTTGTCAAGCAAAAATATGCAAGGATTAAATTGTTGACGAAAAATGCCATTCGAAATTCTATAGCATTTCCTATAGCATTTCTTTATTTTACATTGTTTACGACCTAAAATTTCGAACCAATTGAAAAAAATAATGATTTTAGGGCTTATACATTGGAATTTGAATATAACAAGAGTTCTCATGCAAAAATACGCAAGGATTAAATTGTTGACGAGAAATGCCATAGGAAATTCTATAGCATTTTCTATAGCATTTCTTTATTTTACATTTTTTACAACCTTAAATTTCGAACGAATTGAAAAAATAATTATTTTAGGGCTTATACATTGGAATTTGAATATAACAAGAGTTCGCATGCAAAAAAATGCAAGGATTAAATTGTTGACGAGAAATGCCATAGGAAATGCTATAGCATTTTCTATAGTATTTCTTTATTTTACATTTTTTACAACCTTAAATTTCGAACCAATTGAAAAAATAATGATTTTAGGGCTTATACATTGGAATATGAATATAACAAGAGTTCTCATGCAAAAATATGCAAGGATTAAATTGTTGACGAGAAATGCCATAGGAAATGCTATAGCATTTTCTATAGCATTTCTTTATTTTACATTTTTTACAACCTTAAATTTCGAACGAATTGAAAAAATAATGATTTTAGGGCTTATACATTGGAATATGAATATAACAAGAGTTCTCATGCAAAAATATGCAAGGATTAAATTGTTGACGAGAAAAGCCATAGGAAATGCTATAGCATTTTCTATAGCATTTCTTTATTTTACATTTTTTACAACCTTAAATTTCGAACCAATTGAAAAAATAATGATTTTAGGGCTTATACATTGGAATATGAATATAACAAGAGTTCTCATGCAAAAATATGCAAGGATTAAATTGTTGACGAGAAATGCCATAGGAAATGCTATAGCATTTTCTATAGCATTTCTTTATTTTACATTGTTTACGACCTAAAATTAACCAATTGAAAAAATAATGATTTTAGGGCTTATACATTGGAATTTTAATATAACAAGAGTTCTCATGCAAAAATACGCAAGGATTAAATTGTTGACGAGAAATGCCATAGGAAATGCTATAGCATTTTCTATAGCATTTCTTTATTTTACACTTTTTACAACCTTAAATTTTGAACCAATTGAAAAAATAATGATTTTAGGGCTTATACATTGGAATTTGAATATAACAAGAGTTCTCATGCAAAAATATGCAAGGATTAAATTGTTGACGAGAAATGCCATAGGAAATGCTATAGCATTTTCTATAGCATTTCTTTATTTTACATTTTTTACAACCTTAAATTTCGAACGAATTGAAAAAATAATGATTTTAGGGCTTATACATTGGAATTTGAATATAATAAGAGTTCGCATGCAAAAAAATGCAAGGATTAAATTGTTGACGATAAATGCCATAGGAAATGCTATAGCATTTTCTATAGTATTTCTTTATTTTACATTTTTTACAACCTTAAATTTCGAACCAATTGAAAAAATAATGATTTTAGGGCTTATACATTGGAATATGAATATAACAAGAGTTCTCATGCAAAAATATGCAAGGATTAAATTGTTGACGAGAAATGCCATAGGAAATGCTATAGCATTTCCTATAGAATTTCTTTATTTGACATTTTTTACAACCTTAAATTTTGAATCAATTAAAAAAATAATGATTTTAGGGCTTATACATTGGAATATGAATATAACAAGAGTTCTCATGCAAAAATATGCAAGGATTAAATTGTTGACGAGAAATGCCATAGGAAATGCTATAGCATTTTCTATAGCATTTCTTTATTTTACATTTTTTACAACCTTAAATTTCGAACCAATTGAAAAAATAATGATTTTAGGGCTTATACATTGGAATATGAATATAACAAGAGTTCTCATGCAAAAATATGCAAGGATTAAATTGTTGACGAGAAATGCCATAGGAAATGCTATAGCATTTTCTATAGCATTTCTTTATTTTACATTTTTTACAACCTTAAATTTCGAACCAATTGAAAAAATAATGATTTTAGGGCTTATACATTGGAATATGAATATAACAAGAGTTCTCATGCAAAAATATGCAAGGATTAAATTGTTGACGAGAAAAGCCATAGGAAATGCTATTGCATTTTCTATAGCATTTCTTTATTTTACATTTTTTACAACCTTAAATTTCGAACCAATTGAAAAAATAATGATTTTAGGGCTTATACATTGGAATTTGAATATAACAAGAGTTCTCATGCAAAAATATGCAAGGATTAAATTGTTGACGAGAAATGCCATAGGAAATGCTATAGCATTTCCTATAGAATTTCTTTATTTGACATTTTTTACAACCTTAAATTTTGAATCAATTAAAAAAATAATGATTTTAGGGCTTATACATTGGAATATGAATATAACAAGAGTTCTCATGCAAAAATATGCAAGGATTAAATTGTTGACGAGAAAAGCCATAGGAAATGCTATAGCATTTTCTATAGCATTTCTTTATTTTACATTTTTTACAACCTTAAATTTCGAACCTATTGAAAAAATAATGATTTTAGGGCTTATACATTGGAATTTGAATATAACAAGAGTTCTCATGGAAAAATATGCAAGGATTAAATTGTTGACGAGAAATACCATAGGAAATGCTATAGCATTTTCTATAGCATTTCTTTATTTTACATTTTTTACAACCTTAAATTTCGAACCAATTGAAAAAATAATGATTTTAGGGCTTATACATTGGAATATGAATATAACCAGAGTTCTCATGCAAAAATATGCAAGGATTAAATTGTTGACGAGAAATGCCATACGAAATGCTATAGCATTTTCTATAGCATTTCTTTATTTTGCATTTTTTACAACCTTAAATTTCGAACGAATTGAAAAAATAATGATTTTAGGGCTTATACATTGGAATTTGAATATAACAAGAGTTCGCATGCAAAAAAATGCAAGGATTAAATTGTTGACGAGAAATGCCATAGGAAATGCTATAGCATTTTCTATAGTATTTCTTTATTTTACATTTTTTACAACCTTAAATTTCGAACCAATTGAAAAAATAATGATTTTAGGGCTTATACATTGGAATATGAATATAACAAGAGTTCTCATGCAAAAATATGCAAGGATTAAATTGTTGACGAGAAATGCCATAGGAAATGCTATAGCATTTTCTATAGCATTTCTTTATTTTACATTTTTTACAACCTTAAATTTCGAACGAATTGAAAAAATAATGATTTTAGGGCTTATACATTGGAATATGAATATAACAAGAGTTCTCATGCAAAAATATGCAAGGATTAAATTGTTGACGAGAAATGCCATAGGAAATGCTATAGCATTTTCTATAGCATTTCTTTATTTTACATTTTTTACAACCTTAAATTTCGAACCAATTGAAAAAATAATGATTGTAGGGCTTATACATTGGAATTTGAATATAACAAGAGTTGTCAAGCAAAAATATGCAAGGATTAAATTGTTGACGAAAAATGCCATTCGAAATTCTATAGCATTTCCTATAGCATTTCTTTATTTTACATTGTTTACGACCTAAAATTTCGAACCAATTGAAAAAAATAATGATTTTAGGGCTTATACATTGGAATTTGAATATAACAAGAGTTCTCATGCAAAAATATGCAAGGATTAAATTGTTGACGAGAAAAGCCATAGGAAATGCTATAGCATTTTCTATAGCATTTCTTTATTTTACATTTTTTACAACCTTAAATTTCGAACCAATTGAAAAAATAATGATTTTAGGGCTTATACATTGGAATATGAATATAACAAGAGTTCTCATGCAAAAATATGCAAGGATTAAATTGTTGACGAGAAATGCCATAGGAAATGCTATAGCATTTTCTATAGCATTTCTTTATTTTACATTGTTTACGACCTAAAATTAACCAATTGAAAAAATAATGATTTTAGGGCTTATACATTGGAATTTTAATATAACAAGAGTTCTCATGCAAAAATACGCAAGGATTAAATTGTTGACGAGAAATGCCATAGGAAATGCTATAGCATTTTCTATAGCATTTCTTTATTTTACACTTTTTACAACCTTAAATTTCGAACCAATTGAAAAAATAATGATTTTAGGGCTTATACATTGGAATTTGAATATAACAAGAGTTCTCATGCAAAAATATGCAAGGATTAAATTGTTGACGAGAAATGCCATAGGAAATGCTATAGCATTTTCTATAGCATTTCTTTATTTTACATTTTTTACAACCTTAAATTTCGAACGAATTGAAAAAATAATGATTTTAGGGCTTATACATTGGAATTTGAATATAATAAGAGTTCGCATGCAAAAAAATGCAAGGATTAAATTGTTGACGATAAATGCCATAGGAAATGCTATAGCATTTTCTATAGTATTTCTTTATTTTACATTTTTTACAACCTTAAATTTCGAACCAATTGAAAAAATAATGATTTTAGGGCTTATACATTGGAATATGAATATAACAAGAGTTCTCATGCAAAAATATGCAAGGATTAAATTGTTGACGAGAAAAGCCATAGGAAATGCTATAGCATTTTCTATAGCATTTCTTTATTTTACATTTTTTACAACCTTAAATTTCGAACCAATTGAAAAAATAATGATTTTAGGGCTTATAAATTGGAATATGAATATAACAAGAGTTCTCATGCAAAAATATGCAAGGATTAAATTGTTGACGAGAAAAGCCATAGGAAATGCTATAGCATTTTCTATAGCATTTCTTTATTTTACATTTTTTACAACCTTAAATTTCGAACCTATTGAAAAAATAATGATTTTAGGGCTTATACATTGGAATTTGAATATAACAAGAGTTCTCATGGAAAAATATGCAAGGATTAAATTGTTGACGAGAAATACCATAGGAAATGCTATAGCATTTTCTATAGCATTTCTTTATTTTACATTTTTTACAACCTTAAATTTCGAACCAATTGAAAAAATAATGATTTTAGGGCTTATACATTGGAATATGAATATAACCAGAGTTCTCATGCAAAAATATGCAAGGATTAAATTGTTGACGAGAAATGCCATACGAAATGCTATAGCATTTTCTATAGCATTTCTTTATTTTGCATTTTTTACAACCTTAAATTTCGAACGAATTGAAAAAATAATGATTTTAGGGCTTATACATTGGAATTTGAATATAACAAGAGTTCGCATGCAAAAAAATGCAAGGATTAAATTGTTGACGAGAAATGCCATAGGAAATGCTATAGCATTTTCTATAGTATTTCTTTATTTTACATTTTTTACAACCTTAAATTTCGAACCAATTGAAAAAATAATGATTTTAGGGCTTATACATTGGAATATGAATATAACAAGAGTTCTCATGCAAAAATATGCAAGGATTAAATTGTTGACGAGAAATGCCATAGGAAATGCTATAGCATTTTCTATAGCATTTCTTTATTTTACATTTTTTACAACCTTAAATTTCGAACGAATTGAAAAAATAATGATTTTAGGGCTTATACATTGGAATATGAATATAACAAGAGTTCTCATGCAAAAATATGCAAGGATTAAATTGTTGACGAGAAATGCCATAGGAAATGCTATAGCATTTTCTATAGCATTTCTTTATTTTACATTTTTTACAACCTTAAATTTCGAACCAATTGAAAAAATAATGATTGTAGGGCTTATACATTGGAATTTGAATATAACAAGAGTTGTCAAGCAAAAATATGCAAGGATTAAATTGTTGACGAAAAATGCCATTCGAAATTCTATAGCATTTCCTATAGCATTTCTTTATTTTACATTGTTTACGACCTAAAATTTCGAACCAATTGAAAAAAATAATGATTTTAGGGCTTATACATTGGAATTTGAATATAACAAGAGTTCTCATGCAAAAATATGCAAGGATTAAATTGTTGACGAGAAAAGCCATAGGAAATGCTATAGCATTTTCTATAGCATTTCTTTATTTTACATTTTTTACAACCTTAAATTTCGAAACAATTGAAAAAATAATGATTTTAGGGCTTATACATTGGAATATGAATATAACAAGAGTTCTCATGCAAAAATATGCAAGGATTAAATTGTTGACGAGAAATGCCATAGGAAATGCTATAGCATTTTCTATAGCATTTCTTTATTTTACATTGTTTACGACCTAAAATTAACCAATTGAAAAAATAATGATTTTAGGGCTTATACATTGGAATTTTAATATAACAAGAGTTCTCATGCAAAAATACGCAAGGATTAAATTGTTGACGAGAAATGCCATAGGAAATGCTATAGCATTTTCTATAGCATTTCTTTATTTTACACTTTTTACAACCTTAAATTTTGAACCAATTGAAAAAATAATGATTTTAGGGCTTATACATTGGAATTTGAATATAACAAGAGTTCTCATGCAAAAATATGCAAGGATTAAATTTTTGACGAGAAATGCCATAGGAAATGCTATAGCATTTTCTATAGCATTTCTTTATTTTACATTTTTTACAACCTTAAATTTCGAACGAATTGAAAAAATAATGATTTTAGGGCTTATACATTGGAATTTGAATATAATAAGAGTTCGCATGCAAAAAAATGCAAGGATTAAATTGTTGACGATAAATGCCATAGGAAATGCTATAGCATTTTCTATAGTATTTCTTTATTTTACATTTTTTACAACCTTAAATTTCGAACCAATTGAAAAAATAATGATTTTAGGGCTTATACATTGGAATATGAATATAACAAGAGTTCTCATGCAAAAATATGCAAGGATTAAATTGTTGACGAGAAAAGCCATAGGAAATGCTATAGCATTTTCTATAGCATTTCTTTATTTTACATTTTTTACAACCTTAAATTTCGAACCAATTGAAAAAATAATGATTTTAGGGCTTATACATTGGAATATGAATATAACAAGAGTTCTCATGCAAAAATATGCAAGGATTAAATTGTTGACGAGAAATGCCATAGGAAATGCTATAGCATTTTCTATAGCATTTCTTTATTTTACATTGTTTACGACCTAAAATTAACCAATTGAAAAAATAATGATTTTAGGGCTTATACATTGGAATTTTAATATAACAAGAGTTCTCATGCAAAAATACGCAAGGATTAAATTGTTGACGAGAAATGCCATAGGAAATGCTATAGCATTTTCTATAGCATTTCTTTATTTTACATTTTTTACAACCTTAAATTTTGAACCAATTGAAAAAATAATGATTTTAGGGCTTATACATTGGAATTTGAATATAACAAGAGTTCTCATGCAAAAATATGCAAGGATTAAATTGTTGACGAGAAATGCCATAGGAAATGCTATAGCATTTTCTATAGCATTTCTTTATTTTACATTTTTTACAACCTTAAATTTCGAACGAATTGAAAAAATAATGATTTTAGGGCTTATACATTGGAATTTGAATATAATAAGAGTTCGCATGCAAAAAAATGCAAGGATTAAATTGTTGACGATAAATGCCATAGGAAATGCTATAGCATTTTCTATAGTATTTCTTTATTTTACATTTTTTACAACCTTAAATTTCGAACCAATTGAAAAAATAATGATTTTAGGGCTTATACATTGGAATATGAATATAACAAGAGTTCTCATGCAAAAATATGCAAGGATTAAATTGTTGACGAGAAAAGCCATAGGAAATGCTATAGCATTTTCTATAGCATTTCTTTATTTTACATTTTTTACAACCTTAAATTTCAAACCAATTGAAAAAATAATGATTTTAGGGCTTATACATTGGAATATGAATATAACAAGAGTTCTCATGCAAAAATATGCAAGGATTAAATTGTTGACGAGAAATGCCATAGGAAATGCTATAGCATTTTCTATAGCATTTCTTTATTTTACATTGTTTACGACCTAAAATTAACCAATTGAAAAAATAATGATTTTAGGGCTTATACATTGGAATTTTAATATAACAAGAGTTCTCATGCAAAAATACGCAAGGATTAAATTGTTGACGAGAAATGCCATAGGAAATGCTACAGCATTTTCTATAGCATTTCTTTATTTTACACTTTTTACAACCTTAAATTTTGAACCAATTGAAAAAATAATGATTTTAGGGCTTATACATTGGAATTTGAATATAACAAGAGTTCTCATGCAAAAATATGCAAGGATTAAATTGTTGACGAGAAAAGCCATAGGAAATGCTATAGCATTTTCTATAGCATTTCTTTATTTTACATTTTTTACAACCTTAAATTTCGAACCAATTGAAAAAATAATGATTTTAGGGCTTATACATTGGAATATGAATATAACAAGAGTTCTCATGCAAAAATATGCAAGGATTAAATTGTTGACGAGAAATGCCATAGGAAATGCTATAGCATTTTCTATAGCATTTCTTTATTTTACATTGTTTACGACCTAAAATTAACCAATTGAAAAAATAATGATTTTAGGGCTTATACATTGGAATTTTAATATAACAAGAGTTCTCATGCAAAAATACGCAAGGATTAAATTGTTGACGAGAAATGCCATAGGAAATGCTATAGCATTTTCTATAGCATTTCTTTATTTTACACTTTTTACAACCTTAAATTTTGAACCAATTGAAAAAATAATGATTTTAGGGCTTATACATTGGAATTTGAATATAACAAGAGTTCTCATGCAAAAATATGCAAGGATTAAATTGTTGACGAGAAATGCCATAGGAAATGCTATAGCATTTTCTATAGCATTTCTTTATTTTACATTTTTTACAACCTTAAATTTCGAACGAATTGAAAAAATAATGATTTTAGGGCTTATACATTGGAATTTGAATATAATAAGAGTTCGCATGCAAAAAAATGCAAGGATTAAATTGTTGACGATAAATGCCATAGGAAATGCTATAGCATTTTCTATAGTATTTCTTTATTTTACATTTTTTACAACCTTAAATTTCGAACCAATTGAAAAAATAATGATTTTAGGGCTTATACATTGGAATATGAATATAACAAGAGTTCTCATGCAAAAATATGCAAGGATTAAATTGTTGACGAGAAAAGCCATAGGAAATGCTATAGCATTTTCTATAGCATTTCTTTATTTTACATTTTTTACAACCTTAAATTTCGAACCAATTGAAAAAATAATGATTTTAGGGCTTATACATTGGAATATGAATATAACAAGAGTTCTCATGCAAAAATATGCAAGGATTAAATTGTTGACGAGAAATGCCATAGGAAATGCTATAGCATTTTCTATAGCATTTCTTTATTTTACATTGTTTACGACCTAAAATTAACCAATTGAAAAAATAATGATTTTAGGGCTTATACATTGGAATTTTAATATAACAAGAGTTCTCATGCAAAAATACGCAAGGATTAAATTGTTGACGAGAAATGCCATAGGAAATGCTATAGCATTTTCTATAGCATTTCTTTATTTTACACTTTTTACAACCTTAAATTTTGAACCAATTGAAAAAATAATGATTTTAGGGCTTATACATTGGAATTTGAATATAACAAGAGTTCTCATGCAAAAATATGCAAGGATTAAATTGTTGACGAGAAATGCCATAGGAAATGCTATAGCATTTTCTATAGCATTTCTTTATTTTACATTTTTTACAACCTTAAATTTCGAACGAATTGAAAAAATAATGATTTTAGGGCTTATACATTGGAATTTGAATATAATAAGAGTTCGCATGCAAAAAAATGCAAGGATTAAATTGTTGACGATAAATGCCATAGGAAATGCTATAGCATTTTCTATAGTATTTCTTTATTTTACATTTTTTACAACCTTAAATTTCGAACCAATTGAAAAAATAATGATTTTAGGGCTTATACATTGGAATATGAATATAACAAGAGTTCTCATGCAAAAATATGCAAGGATTAAATTGTTGACGAGAAAAGCCATAGGAAATGCTATAGCATTTTCTATAGCATTTCTTTATTTTACATTTTTTACAACCTTAAATTTCGAACCAATTGAAAAAATAATGATTTTAGGGCTTATACATTGGAATATGAATATAACAAGAGTTCTCATGCAAAAATATGCAAGGATTAAATTGTTGACGAGAAATGCCATAGGAAATGCTATAGCATTTTCTATAGCATTTCTTTATTTTACATTGTTTACGACCTAAAATTAACCAATTGAAAAAATAATGATTTTAGGGCTTATACATTGGAATTTTAATATAACAAGAGTTCTCATGCAAAAATACGCAAGGATTAAATTGTTGACGAGAAATGCCATAGGAAATGCTACAGCATTTTCTATAGCATTTCTTTATTTTACACTTTTTACAACCTTAAATTTTGAACCAATTGAAAAAATAATGATTTTAGGGCTTATACATTGGAATTTGAATATAACAAGAGTTCTCATGCAAAAATATGCAAGGATTAAATTGTTGACGAGAAATGCCATAGGAAATGCTATAGCATTTTCTATAGCATTTCTTTATTTTACATTTTTTACAACCTTAAATTTCGAACGAATTGAAAAAATAATGATTTTAGGGCTTATACATTGGAATTTGAATATAATAAGAGTTCGCATGCAAAAAAATGCAAGGATTAAATTGTTGACGATAAATGCCATAGGAAATGCTATAGCATTTTCTATAGTATTTCTTTATTTTACATTTTTTACAACCTTAAATTTCGAACCAATTGAAAAAATAATGATTTTAGGGCTTATACATTGGAATATGAATATAACAAGAGTTCTCATGCAAAAATATGCAAGGATTAAATTGTTGACGAGAAAAGCCATAGGAAATGCTATAGCATTTTCTATAGCATTTCTTTATTTTACATTTTTTACAACCTTAAATTTCGAACCAATTGAAAAAATAATGATTTTAGGGCTTATACATTGGAATATGAATATAACAAGAGTTCTCATGCAAAAATATGCAAGGATTAAATTGTTGACGAGAAATGCCATAGGAAATGCTATAGCATTTTCTATAGCATTTCTTTATTTTACATTGTTTACGACCTAAAATTAACCAATTGAAAAAATAATGATTTTAGGGCTTATACATTGGAATTTTAATATAACAAGAGTTCTCATGCAAAAATACGCAAGGATTAAATTGTTGACGAGAAATGCCATAGGAAATGCTACAGCATTTTCTATAGCATTTCTTTATTTTACACTTTTTACAACCTTAAATTTTGAACCAATTGAAAAAATAATGATTTTAGGGCTTATACATTGGAATTTGAATATAACAAGAGTTCTCATGCAAAAATATGCAAGGATTAAATTGTTGACGAGAAATGCCATAGGAAATGCTATAGCATTTTCTATAGCATTTCTTTATTTTACATTTTTTACAACCTTAAATTTCGAACGAATTGAAAAAATAATGATTTTAGGGCTTATACATTGGAATTTGAATATAATAAGAGTTCGCATGCAAAAAAATGCAAGGATTAAATTGTTGACGATAAATGCCATAGGAAATGCTATAGCATTTTCTATAGTATTTCTTTATTTTACATTTTTTACAACCTTAAATTTCGAACCAATTGAAAAAAATAATGATTTTAGGGCTTATACATTGGAATATGAATATAACAAGAGTTCTCATGCAAAAATATGCAAGGATTAAATTGTTGACGAGAAATGCCATAGGAAATGCTATAGCATTTCCTATAGAATTTCTTTATTTGACATTTTTTACAACCTTAAATTTTGAATCAATTAAAAAAATAATGATTTTAGGGCTTATACATTGGAATATGAATATAACAAGAGTTCTCATGCAAAAATATGCAAGGATTAAATTGTTGACGAGAAATGCCATAGGAAATGCTATAGCATTTTCTATAGCATTTCTTTATTTTACATTTTTTACAACCTTAAATTTCGAACCAATTGAAAAAATAATGATTTTAGGGCTTATACATTGGAATATGAATATAACAAGAGTTCTCATGCAAAAATATGCAAAAATTAAATTGTTGACGAGAAATGCCATAGGAAATGCTATAGCATTTTCTATAGCATTTCTTTATTTTACATTTTTTACAACCTTAAATTTCGAACCAATTGAAAAAATAATGATTTTAGGGCTTATACATTGGAATTTGAATATAACAAGAGTTCTCATGCAAAAATATGCAAGGATTAAATTGTTGACGAGAAATGCCATAGGAAATGCTATAGCATTTCCTATAGAATTTCTTTATTTGACATTTTTTACAACCTTAAATTTTGAATCAATTAAAAAAATAATGATTTTAGGGCTTATACATTGGAATATGAATATAACAAGAGTTCTCATGCAAAAATATGCAAGGATTAAATTGTTGACGAGAAAAGCCATAGGAAATGCTATAGCATTTTCTATAGCATTTCTTTATTTTACATTTTTTACAACCTTAAATTTCGAACCTATTGAAAAAATAATGATTTTAGGGCTTATACATTGGAATTTGAATATAACAAGAGTTCTCATGGAAAAATATGCAAGGATTAAATTGTTGACGAGAAATGCCATAGGAAATGCTATAGCATTTTCTATAGCATTTCTTTATTTTACATTTTTTACAACCTTAAATTTCGAACCAATTGAAAAAATAATGATTTTAGGGCTTATACATTGGAATATGAATATAACCAGAGTTCTCATGCAAAAATATGCAAGGATTAAATTGTTGACGAGAAATGCCATACGAAATGCTATAGCATTTTCTATAGCATTTCTTTATTTTGCATTTTTTACAACCTTAAATTTCGAACGAATTGAAAAAATAATGATTTTAGGGCTTATACATTGGAATTTGAATATAACAAGAGTTCGCATGCAAAAAAATGCAAGGATTAAATTGTTGACGAGAAATGCCATAGGAAATGCTATAGCATTTTCTATAGTATTTCTTTATTTTACATTTTTTACAACCTTAAATTTCGAACCAATTGAAAAAATAATGATTTTAGGGCTTATACATTGGAATATGAATATAACAAGAGTTCTCATGCAAAAATATGCAAGGATTAAATTGTTGACGAGAAATGCCATAGGAAATGCTATAGCATTTTCTATAGCATTTCTTTATTTTACATTTTTTACAACCTTAAATTTCGAACGAATTGAAAAAATAATGATTTTAGGGCTTATACATTGGAATATGAATATAACAAGAGTTCTCATGCAAAAATATGCAAGGATTAAATTGTTGACGAGAAAAGCCATAGGAAATGCTATAGCATTTTCTATAGCATTTCTTTATTTTACATTTTTTACAACCTTAAATTTCGAACCAATTGAAAAAATAATGATTTTAGGGCTTATACATTGGAATATGAATATAACAAGAGTTCTCATGCAAAAATATGCAAGGATTAAATTGTTGACGAGAAATGCCATAGGAAATGCTATAGCATTTTCTATAGCATTTCTTTATTTTACATTTTTTACAACCTTAAATTTCGAACCAATTGAAAAAATAATGATTGTAGGGCTTATACATTGGAATTTGAATATAACAAGAGTTCTCAAGCAAAAATATGCAAGGATTAAATTGTTGACGAAAAATGCCATTCGAAATTCTATAGCATTTCCTATAGCATTTCTTTATTTTACATTGTTTACGACCTAAAATTTCGAACCAATTGAAAAAATAATGATTTTAGGGCTTATACATTGGAATTTGAATATAACAAGAGTTCTCATGCAAAAATACGCAAGGATTAAATTGTTGACGAGAAATGCCATAGGAAATTCTATAGCATTTTCTATAGCATTTCTTTATTTTACACTTTTTACAACCTTAAATTTCGAACCAATTGAAAAAATATTGATTTTAGGGCTTATACATTGGAATTTGAATATAACAAGAGTTCTCATGCAAAAATATGCAAGGATTAAATTATTGACGAGAAATGCCATAGGAAATGCTATAGCATTTTCTATAGCATTTCTTTATTTTACATTTTTTACAACCTTAAATTTCGAACGAATTGAAAAAATAATGGTTTTAGGGCTTATACATTAGAATTTGAATATAACAAGAGTTCGCATGCAAAAAAATGCAAGGATTAAATTGTTGACGAGAAATGCCATAGGAAATGCTATAGCATTTTCTATAGTATTTCTTTATTTTACATTTTTTACAACCTTAAATTTCGAACCAATTGAAAAAATAATGATTTTAGGGCTTATACATTGGAATATGAATATAACAAGAGTTCTCATGCAAAAATATGCAAGGATTAAATTGTTGACGAGAAATGCCATAGGAAATGCTATAGCATTTTCTATAGCGTTTCTTTATTTTACATTTTTTACAACCTTAAATTTCGAACGAATTGAAAAAATAATGATTTTAGGGCTTATACATTGGAATATGAATATAACAAGAGTTCTCATGCAAAAATATGCAAGGATTAAAATGTTGACGAGAAAAGCCATAGGAAATGCTATAGCATTTTCTATAGCATTTCTTTATTTTACATTTTTTACAACCTTAAATTTCGAACCAATTGAAAAAATAATGATTTTAGGGCTTATACATTGGAATATAAATATAACAAGAGTTCTCATGCAAAAATATGCAAGGATTAAATTGTTGACGAGAAATGCCATAGGAAATGCTATAGCATTTTCTATAGCATTTCTTTATTTTACATTTTTTACAACCTTAAATTTCGAACCAATTGAAAAAATAATGATTGTAGGGCTTATACATTGGAATTTGAATATAACAAGAGTTCTCAAGCAAAAATATGCAAGGATTAAATTTTTGACGAAAAATGCCATTCGAAATTCTATAGCATTTCCTATAGCATTTCTTTATTTTACATTGTTTACGACCTAAAATTTCGAACCAATTGAAAAATAATGATTTTAGGGCTTATACATTGGAATTTGAATATAACAAGAGTTCTCATGCAAAAATACGCAAGGATTAAATTGTTGACGAGAAATGCCATAGGAAATTCTATAGCATTTTCTATAGCATTTCTTTATTTTACACTTTTTACAACCTTAAATTTCAAACCAATTCAAAAAATATTGATTTTAGGGCTTATACATTGGAATTTGAATATAACAAGAGTTCTCATGCAAAAATATGCAAGGATTAAATTGTTGACGAGAAATGCCATAGGAAATGCTATAGCATTTTCTATAGCATTTCTTTATTTTACATTTTTTACAACCTTAAATTTCGAACCAATTGAAAAAATAATGATTTTAGGGCTTATACATTGGAATTTGAATATAACAAGAGTTCTCATGCAAAAATATGCAAGGATTAAATTGTTGACGAGAAATGCCATAGGAAATGCTATAGCATTTTCTATAGCATTTCTTTATTTTACATTTTTTACAACCTTAAATTTTGAACCAATTAAAAAAATAATGATTTTAGGGCTTATACATTGGAATTTGAATATAACAAGAGTTCTCATGCAAAAATATGCAAGGATTAAATTGTTGACGAGAAATGCCATAGGAAATGCTATAGCATTTCTTTATTTTACATCGTTTACGACCTAAAATTTCGAACCAATTGAAAAAATAATGATTTTAGGGCTTATACATTGGAATTTGAATATAACAAGAGTTCTCACGCAAAAATATGCAAGGATTAAATTGTTGACGAGAAATGCCATAGGAAATGCTATAGCATTTCCTATAGCATTTCTTTATTTTACATTTCTTACAACATTAAATTTCAAACCAATTGAAAAAATAATGATTTTAGGGCTTATACATTGGAATTTGAATATAACAAGAGTTCTCATGCAAAAATATGCAAGAATTAAATTGTTGACGAGAAATGCTATAGGAAATGTTATAGCATTTCCTATAGCATTTCTTTATTTTACATTTTTTACAACCTTAAATTTCGAACCAATTGAAAAAATAATGATTTTAGGGCTTATACATTGGAATTTGAATATAACAAGAGTTCTCATGCAAAAATATGCAAGGATTAAATTGTTGAAGAGAAATGCCATAGGAAATGCTATAGCATTTCCTATAGCATTTCTTTATTTTACATTTTTTAAAACCTTAAATTTCGAACCAATTAAAAAAATAATGATTTTAGGGCTTATACATTGGAATTTGAATATAACAAGAGTTCTCATGCAAAAATATGCAAGGATTAAATTGTTGACGAGAAATGCCATAGGAAATGTTATAGCATTTCTTTATTTTACATTTTTTACAACATTAAATTTCGAACCAATTGAAAAAATAATGATTTTAGGGCTTATACATTGGAATTTAAATATAACAAGAGTTCTCACGCAAAAATATGCAAGGATTAAATTGTTGACGAGAAATGCCATAGGAAATGCTATAGCATTTTCTATAGCATTTCTTTATTTTACATTTTTTACAACCTTAAATTTTGAACCAATTGAAAAAATAATGATTTTAGGGGTTATACATTGGAATTTGAATATAACAAGAGTTCTCATGCAAAAATATGCAAGGATTAAATTGTTGACGAGAAATGCCACATTTCCTATAGAATTTCTTTATTTGACATTTTTTACAACCTTAAATTTCGAATCAATTAAAAAAATAATGATTTTAGGGCTTATACATTGGAATTTGAATATAACAAGAGTTCTCATGCAAAAATATGCAAGGATTAAATTGTTGAAGAGAAATGCCATAGGAAATGCTATAGCATTTCCTATAGCATTTCTTTATTTTACATTTTTTACAACCTTAAATTTCGAACCAATTAAAAAAATAATGATTTTAGGGCTTATACATTGGAATTTGAATATAACAAGAGTTCTCATGCAAAAATATGCAAGGACTAAATTGTTGACGAGAAATGCCATAGGAAATGCTATAGCATTTCTTTATTTTACATTGTTTACGACCTAAAATTTCGAACCAATTGAAAAAATAATGATTTTAGGGCTTATACATTGAAATTTGAATATAACAAGAGTTCTCACGCAAAAATATGCAAGGATTAAATTGTTGACGAGAAATGCCATAGGAAATGCTATAGCATTTCCTATAGCATTTCTTTATTTTACATTTTTTACAACATTAAATTTCGAACCAATTGAAAAAATAATGATTTTAGGGCTTATACATTGGAATTTGAATATAACAAGAGTTCTCATGCAAAAATATGCAAGAATTAAATTGTTGACGAGAAATGCTATAGGAAATGCTATAGCATTTCCTATAGCATTTCTTTATTTTACATTTTTTACAACCTTAAATTTTGAACCAATTGAAAAAATAATGATTTTAGGGCTTATACATTGGAATTTGAATATAACAAGAGTTCTCATGCAAAAATATGCAAGGATTAAATTGTTGAAGAGAAATGCCATAGGAAATGCTATAGCATTTCCTATAGCATTTCTTTATTTTACATTTTTTACAACCTTAAATTTCGAACCAATTAAAAAAATAATGGTTTTAGGGCTTATACATTGGAATTTGAATATAACAAGAGTTCTCATGCAAAAATATGCAAGGATTAAATTGTTGACGAGAAATGCCATAGGAAATGCTATAGCATTTCTTTATTTTACATTATTTACGACCTAAAATTTCGAACCAATTGAAAAAATAATGATTTTAGGGCTTATACATTGGAATTTGAATATAACAAGAGTTCTCACGCAAAAATATGCAAGGATTAAATTGTTGACGAGAAATGCCATAGGAAATGCTATAGCATTTCCTATAGTATTTCTTTATTTTACATTTTTTACAACATTAAATTTCGAACCAATTGAAAAAATAATAATTTTAGGGCTTATACATTGGAATTTGAATATAACAAGAGTTCTCATGCAAAAATATGCAAGAATTAAATTGTTGACGAGAAATAGCATTTCCTATAGCATTTCTTTATTTTACATTTTTTACAACCTTAAATTTCGAACCAATTGAAAAAATAATGATTTTAGGGCTTATACATTGGAATTTGAATATAACAAGAGTTCTCATGCAAAAATATGCAAGGATTAAATTGTTGAAGAGAAATGCCATAGGAAATGCTATAGCATTTCCTATAGCATTTCTTTATTTTACATTTTTTACAACCTTAAATTTCGAACCAATTAAAAAAATAATGATTTTAGGGCTTATACATTGGAATTTGAATATAACAAGAGTTCTCATGCAAAAATATGCAAGGATTAAATTGTTGACGAGAAATAGCATTTCCTATAGCATTTCTTTATTTTACATTTTTTACAACCTTAAATTTCGAACCAATTGAAAAAATAATGATTTTAGGGCTTATACATTGGAATTTGAATATAACAAGAGTTCTCATGCAAAAATATGCAAGGATTAAATTGTTGAAGAGAAATGCCATAGGAAATGCTATAGCATTTCCTATAGCATTTCTTTATTTTACATTTTTTACAACCTTAAATTTTGAACCAATTAAAAAAATAATGATTTTAGGGCTTATACATTGGAATTTGAATATAACAAGAGTTCTCATGCAAAAATATGCAAGGATTAAATTGTTGACGAGAAATGCCATAGGAAATGCTATAGCATTTCTTTATTTTACATTGTTTACGACCTAAAATTTCGAACCAATTGAAAAAATAATGATTTTAGGGCTTATATATTGGAATTTGAATATAACAAGAGTTCTCACGCAAAAATATGCAAGGATTAAATTGTTGACGAGAAATGCCATAGGAAATGCTATGGCATTTCCTATAGCATTTCTTTATTTTACATTTTTTACAACATTAAATTTCGAACCAATTGAAAAAATAATGATTTTAGGGCTTATAGATTGGAATTTGAATATAACAAGAGTTCTCATGCAAAAATATGCAAGGATTAAATTGTTGACGAGAAATGCCATAGGAAATGCTATAGCATTTTCTATAGCATTTCTTTATTTTACATTTTTTACAACCTTAAATTTCAAACCAATTGAAAAAATAATGAGTTTAGGGCTTATACATTGGAATTTTAATATTACAAGCGTTCTCATGCAAAAATATGCAAGGATTAAATTGGTGGCGTTAAATTCCATAGGAAATTCTATAGCATTTCCTATAGCATTTCTTTATTTTACATTGTTTACGACCTAAAAGTCGAACCAATTGAGAAAATAATTATTTTAGGGCTTATATATTTGAATTTGAATATAACAAGAGTTCTCAAGCAAAAATATGCAAGGATTAAATTGTTGACGAAAAATGCCATACGAAATTCTATAGCATTTCTTTATTTTACAATGTTTATGACCTAAAATATCGAACCAATTGAAAAAAAAATGATTTTAGGGCTTATACATTGGAATTTGAATATAACAAGAGTTCTCATGCAAAAATATGCAAGGATTAAATTGTTGACGAGAAATGCCATAGGAAATGCTATAGCATTTCCTATAGCATTTCTTTATTTTACATTTTTTACAACCTTAAATTTCGAACCAATTAAAAAAATAATGATTTTAGGGCTTATACATTGCAATTTGAATATAACAAGAGTTCTCATGCAAAAATATGCAAGGATTAAATTGTTGACGTGAAATGCCATAGGAAATGCAATAGCATTTCTTTATTTTACATTGTTTACGACCTAAAATTTCGAACCAATTGAAAAAATAATGATTTTAGGGCTTATACATTGAAATTTGAATATAACAAGAGTTCTCACGCAAAAATATGCAAGGATTAAATTGTTGACGAGAAATGCCATAGGAAATGCTATTGCATTTCCTATAGCATTTCTTTATTTTACATTTTTTACAACATTAAATTTCGAACCAATTGAAAAAATAATGATTTTAGGGCTTACACATTGGAATTTGTATATAACAAGAGTTCTCATGCAAAAATATGCAAGCATTAAATTGTTGACGAGAAATGCTATAGGAAATGCTATAGCATTTCCTATAGCATTTCTTTATTTTACATTTTTTACAACATTAAATTTCGAACCAATTGAAAAATAATGATTTTAGGGCTTATACATTGGAATTTGAATATAACAAGAGTTCACATGCAAAAATATGCAAGGATTAAATTGTTGAAGAGAAATGCCATAGGAAATGCTATAGCATTTCCTATGGCATTTCTTTATTTTACATTTTTTACAACCTTAAATTTCGAACCAATTAAAAAAATAATGATTTTAGGGCTTATACATTGGAATTTTAATATAACAAGAGTTCTCATGCAAAAAGATGCAAGGATTAAATTGTTGACGAGAAATGCCATAGGAAATGCTATAGCATTTCTTTATTTTACATTTTTTACAACATTAAATTTTGAACCAATTGAAAAAATAATGATTTTAGGGCTTATACATTGGAATTTGAATATAACAAGAGTTCTCACGCAAAAATATGCAAGGATTAAATTGTTGACGAGAAATGCCATAGGAAATGCTATGGCATTTCCTATAGCATTTCTTTATTTTACATTTTTTACAACCTTAAATTTCGAACCAATTGAAAAAATAATGATTTTAGGGCTTATAGATTGGAATTTGAATATGACAAGAGTTCTCATGAAAAAATATGCAAGGATTAAATTGTTGACGAGAAATGCCATAGGAAATGATATAGCATTTCCTATATCATTTCTTTATTTTACATTTTTTACAACCTTAAATTTCGAACCAATTGAAAAAATAGTGATTTTAGGGCTTATACATTGGAATTTGAATATAACAAGAGTTCTCATGCAAAAATATGCAAGGATTAAATTGTTGAAGAGAAATGCCATAGGAAATGCTATAGCATTTCCAATAACATTTCTTTATTTTACATTTTTTACAACCTTAAATTTCGAACCAATTAAAAAAATAATGATTTTAGGGCTTATACATTGGAATTTGAATATAACAAGAGTTCTCATGCAAAAATATGCAAGGATTAAATTGTTGAAGAGAAATGCCATAGGAAATGCTATAGCATTTCTTTATTTTACATTTTTTACAACATTAAATTTTGAACCAATTGAAAAAATAATTATTTTAGGGCTTATACATTGGAATTTAAATATAACAAGAGTTCTCACACAAAAATATGCAAGGATTAAATTGTTGACGAGAAATGCCATAGGAAATGCTATAGCATTTCCAATAACATTTCTTTATTTTACATTTTTTACAACCTTAAATTTCGAACCAATTGAAAAATTAATGATTTTAGGGCTTATACATTGGAATATGAATATAACAAGAGTTCTCATGCAAAAATATGCAAGGATTAAATTGTTGAAGAGAAATGCCATAGGAAATTAGCATTTCCTATAGCATTTCTTTATTTTACATTTTTTACAACCTTAAATTTCGAACCAATTAAAAAAATAATGATTTTAGGGCTTATACATTGGAATTTGAATATAACAAGAGTTCTCATGCAAAAATATGCAAGGATTAAATTGTTGACGAGAAATGCCATAGGAAATGCTATAGCATTTCTTTATTTTACATTTTTTACAACATTAAATTTCGAACCAATTGAAAAAATAATGATTTTAGGGCTTATACATTGGAATTTGAATATAACAAGAGTTCTCACGCAAAAATATGCAAGGATTAAATTGTTGACGAGAAATGCCATAGGAAATGCTATGGCATTTCCTATAGCATTTCTTTATTTTACATTTTTTACAACCTTAAATTTCGAACCAATTGAAAAAATAATGATTTTAGGGCTTATAGATTGGAATTTGAATATGACAAGAGTTCTCATGAAAAAATATGGAAGGATTAAATTGTTGACGAGAAATGCCATAGGAAATGATATAGCATTTCCTATAGCATTTCTTTATTTTACATTTTTTACAACCTTAAATTTCGAAACAATTGAAAAAATAATGATTTTAGGGCTTATACATTGGAATTTGAATATAACAAGAGTTCTCATGCAAAAATATGCAAGGATTAAATTGTTGAAGAGAAATGCCATAGGAAATGCTATAGCATTTCCAATAACATTTCTTTATTTTACATTTTTTACAACCTTAAATTTCGAACCAATTAAAAAAATAATGATTTTAGGGCTTATACATTGGAATTTGAATATAACAAGAGTTCTCATGCAAAAATATGCAAGGATTAAATTGTTGAAGAGAAATGCCATAGGAAATGCTATAGCATTTCTTTATTTTACATTTTTTACAACATTAAATTTCGAACCAATTGAAAAAATAATGATTTTAGGGCTTATAGATTGGAATTTGAATATAACAAGAGTTCTCATGCAAAAATATGCAAGGATTAAATTGTTGACGAGAAATGCCATAGGAAATGCTATAGCATTTTCTATAGCATTTCTTTATTTTACATTTTTTACAACCTTAAATTTCAAACCAATTGAAAAAATAATGAGTTTAGGGCTTATACATTGGAATTTTAATATTACAAGCGTTCTCATGCAAAAATATGCAAGGATTAAATTGGTGGCGTTAAATTCCATAGGAAATTCTATAGCATTTCCTATAGCATTTCTTTATTTTACATTGTTTACGACCTAAAAGTCGAACCAATTGAGAAAATAATTATTTTAGGGCTTATATATTTGAATTTGAATATAACAAGAGTTCTCAAGCAAAAATATGCAAGGATTAAATTGTTGACGAAAAATGCCATACGAAATTCTATAGCATTTCTTTATTTTACAATGTTTACGACCTAAAATATCGAACCAATTGAAAAAAAAATGATTTTAGGGCTTATACATTGGAATTTGAATATAACAAGAGTTCTCATGCAAAAATATGCAAGGATTAAATTGTTGACGAGAAATGCCATAGGAAATGCTATAGCATTTCCTATAGCATTTCTTTATTTTACATTTTTTACAACCTTAAATTTCGAACCAATTAAAAAAATAATGATTTTAGGGCTTATACATTGCAATTTGAATATAACAAGAGTTCTCATGCAAAAATATGCAAGGATTAAATTGTTGACGTGAAATGCCATAGGAAATGCAATAGCATTTCTTTATTTTACATTGTTTACGACCTAAAATTTCGAACCAATTGAAAAAATAATGATTTTAGGGCTTATACATTGAAATTTGAATATAACAAGAGTTCTCACGCAAAAATATGCAAGGATTAAATTGTTGACGAGAAATGCCATAGGAAATGCTATTGCATTTCCTATAGCATTTCTTTATTTTACATTTTTTACAACATTAAATTTCGAACCAATTGAAAAAATAATGATTTTAGGGCTTACACATTGGAATTTGTATATAACAAGAGTTCTCATGCAAAAATATGCAAGCATTAAATTGTTGACGAGAAATGCTATAGGAAATGCTATAGCATTTCCTATAGCATTTCTTTATTTTACATTTTTTACAACATTAAATTTCGAACCAATTGAAAAATAATGATTTTAGGGCTTATACATTGGAATTTGAATATAACAAGAGTTCACATGCAAAAATATGCAAGGATTAAATTGTTGAAGAGAAATGCCATAGGAAATGCTATAGCATTTCCTATGGCATTTCTTTATTTTACATTTTTTACAACCTTAAATTTCGAACCAATTAAAAAAATAATGATTTTAGGGCTTATACATTGGAATTTTAATATAACAAGAGTTCTCATGCAAAAAGATGCAAGGATTAAATTGTTGACGAGAAATGCCATAGGAAATGCTATAGCATTTCTTTATTTTACATTTTTTACAACATTAAATTTTGAACCAATTGAAAAAATAATGATTTTAGGGCTTATACATTGGAATTTGAATATAACAAGAGTTCTCACGCAAAAATATGCAAGGATTAAATTGTTGACGAGAAATGCCATAGGAAATGCTATGGCATTTCCTATAGCATTTCTTTATTTTACATTTTTTACAACCTTAAATTTCGAACCAATTGAAAAAATAATGATTTTAGGGCTTATAGATTGGAATTTGAATATGACAAGAGTTCTCATGAAAAAATATGCAAGGATTAAATTGTTGACGAGAAATGCCATAGGAAATGATATAGCATTTCCTATAGCATTTCTTTATTTTACATTTTTTACAACCTTAAATTTCGAACCAATTGAAAAAATAATGATTTTAGGGCTTATACATTGGAATTTGAATATAACAAGAGTTCTCATGCAAAAATATGCAAGGATTAAATTGTTGAAGAGAAATGCCATAGGAAATGCTATAGCATTTCCAATAACATTTCTTTATTTTACATTTTTTACAACCTTAAATTTCGAACCAATTAAAAAAATAATGATTTTAGGGCTTATACATTGGAATTTGAATATAACAAGAGTTCTCATGCAAAAATATGCAAGGATTAAATTGTTGAAGAGAAATGCCATAGGAAATGCTATAGCATTTCTTTATTTTACATTTTTTACAACATTAAATTTTGAACCAATTGAAAAAATAATTATTTTAGGGCTTATACATTGGAATTTAAATATAACAAGAGTTCTCACACAAAAATATGCAAGGATTAAATTGTTGACGAGAAATGCCATAGGAAATGCTATGGCATTTCCTATAGCATTTCTTTATTTTACATTTTTTACAACCTTAAATTTCGAACCAATTGAAAAATTAATGATTTTAGGGCTTATACATTGGAATTTGAATATAACAAGAGTTCTCATGCAAAAATATGCAAGGATTAAATTGTTGAAGAGAAATGCCATAGGAAATTAGCATTTCCTATAGCATTTCTTTATTTTACATTTTTTACAACCTTAAATTTCGAACCAATTAAAAAAATAATGATTTTAGGGCTTATACATTGGAATTTGAATATAACAAGAGTTCTCATGCAAAAAGATGCAAGGATTAAATTGTTGACGAGAAATGCCATAGGAAATGCTATAGCATTTCTTTATTTTACATTTTTTACAACATTAAATTTCGAACCAATTGAAAAAATAATGATTTTAGGGCTTATACATTGGAATTTGAATATAACAAGAGTTCTCATGCAAAAATATGCAAGGATTAAATTGTTGACGAGAAATGCCATAGGAAATGCTATGGCATTTCCTATAGCATTTCTTTATTTTACATTTTTTACAACCTTAAATTTCGAACCAATTGAAAAAATAATGATTTTAGGGCTTATAGATTGGAATTTGAATATGACAAGAGTTCTCATGCAAAAATATGCAAGGATTAAATTGTTGACGAGAAATGCCATAGGAAATGATATAGCATTTCCTATATCATTTCTTTATTTTACATTTTTTACAACCTTAAATTTCGAACCAATTGAAAAAATAGTGATTTTAGGGCTTATACATTGGAATTTGAATATAACAAGAGTTCTCATGCAAAAATATGCAAGGATTAAATTGTTGAAGAGAAATGCCATAGGAAATGCTATAGCATTTCCAATAACATTTCTTTATTTTACATTTTTTACAACCTTAAATTTCGAACCAATTAAAAAAATAATGATTTTAGGGCTTATACATTGGAATTTGAATATAACAAGAGTTCTCATGCAAAAATATGCAAGGATTAAATTGTTGAAGAGAAATGCCATAGGAAATGCTATAGCATTTCTTTATTTTACATTTTTTACAACATTAAATTTTGAACCAATTGAAAAAATAATTATTTTAGGGCTTATACATTGGAATTTAAATATAACAAGAGTTCTCACACAAAAATATGCAAGGATTAAATTGTTGACGAGAAATGCCATAGGAAATGCTATGGCATTTCCTATAGCATTTCTTTATTTTACATTTTTTACAACCTTAAATTTCGAACCAATTGAAAAATTAATGATTTTAGGGCTTATACATTGGAATATGAATATAACAAGAGTTCTCATGCAAAAATATGCAAGGATTAAATTGTTGAAGAGAAATGCCATAGGAAATTAGCATTTCCTATAGCATTTCTTTATTTTACATTTTTTACAACCTTAAATTTCGAACCAATTAAAAAAATAATGATTTTAGGGCTTATACATTGGAATTTGAATATAACAAGAGTTCTCATGCAAAAATATGCAAGGATTAAATTGTTGACGAGAAATGCCATAGGAAATGCTATAGCATTTCTTTATTTTACATTTTTTACAACATTAAATTTCGAACCAATTGAAAAATAATGATTTTAGGGCTTATACATTGGAATTTAAATATAACAAGAGTTCTCACGCAAAAATATGCAAGGATTAAATTGTTGACGAGAAATGCCATAGGAAATGATATGGCATTTCCTATAGCATTTCTTTATTTTACATTTTTTACAACCTTAAATTTCGAACCAATTGAAAAAATAATGATTTTAGGGCTTATACATTGGAATTTGAATATAACAAGAGTTCTCATGCAAAAATATGCAAGGATTAAATTGTTGACGAGAAATGCCATAGGAAATGATATAGCATTTCCTATAGCATTTCTTTATTTTACATTTTTTACAACCTTAAATTTCGAAACAATTGAAAAAATAATGATTTTAGGGCTTATACATTGGAATTTGAATATAACAAGAGTTCTCATGCAAAAATATGCAAGGATTAAATTGTTGAAGAGAAATGCCATAGGAAATGCTATAGCATTTCCTATAACATTTCTTTATTTTACATTTTTTACAACCTTAAATTTCGAACCAATTAAAAAAATAATGATTTTAGGGCTTATACATTGGAATTTGAATATAACAAGAGTTCTCATGCAAAAATATGCAAGGATTAAATTGTTGAAGAGAAATGCCATAGGAAATGCTATAGCATTTCTTTATTTTACATTTTTTACAACATTAAATTTTGAACCAATTGAAAAAATAATTATTTTAGGGCTTATACATTGGAATTTAAATCTAACAAGAGTTCTCACACAAAAATATGCAAGGATTAAATTGTTGACGAGAAATGCCATAGGAAATGCTATGGCATTTCCTATAGCATTTCTTTATTTTACATTTTTTACAACCTTAAATTTCGAACCAATTGAAAAATTAATGATTTTAGGGCTTATACATTGGAATATGAATATAACAAGAGTTCTCATGCAAAAATATGCAAGGATTAAATTGTTGAAGAGAAATGCCATAGGAAATTAGCATTTCCTATAGCATTTCTTTATTTTACATTTTTTACAACCTTAAATTTCGAACCAATTAAAAAAATAATGATTTTAGGGCTTATACATTGGAATTTGAATATAACAAGAGTTCTCATGCAAAAATATGCAAGGATTAAATTGTTGACGAGAAATGCCATAGGAAATGCTATAGCATTTCTTTATTTTACATTTTTTACAACATTAAATTTCGAACCAATTGAAAAATAATGATTTTAGGGCTTATACATTGGAATTTAAATATAACAAGAGTTCTCACGCAAAAATATGCAAGGATTAAATTGTTGACGAGAAATGCCATAGGAAATGATATGGCATTTCCTATAGCATTTCTTTATTTTACATTTTTTACAACCTTAAATTTCGAACCAATTGAAAAAATAATGATTTTAGGGCTTATACATTGGAATTTGAATATAACAAGAGTTCTCATGCAAAAATATGCAAGGATTAAATTGTTGACGAGAAATGCCATAGGAAATGATATAGCATTTCCTATAGCATTTCTTTATTTTACATTTTTTACAACCTTAAATTTCGAAACAATTGAAAAAATAATGATTTTAGGGCTTATACATTGGAATTTGAATATAACAAGAGTTCTCATGCAAAAATATGCAAGGATTAAATTGTTGAAGAGAAATGCCATAGGAAATGCTATAGCATTTCCTATAACATTTCTTTATTTTACATTTTTTACAACCTTAAATTTCGAACCAATTAAAAAAATAATGATTTTAGGGCTTATACATTGGAATTTGAATATAACAAGAGTTCTCATGCAAAAATATGCAAGGATTAAATTGTTGAAGAGAAATGCCATAGGAAATGCTATAGCATTTCTTTATTTTACATTTTTTACAACATTAAATTTTGAACCAATTGAAAAAATAATTATTTTAGGGCTTATACATTGGAATTTAAATCTAACAAGAGTTCTCACACAAAAATATGCAAGGATTAAATTGTTGACGAGAAATGCCATAGGAAATGCTATGGCATTTCCTATAGCATTTCTTTATTTTACATTTTTTACAACCTTAAATTTCGAACCAATTGAAAAATTAATGATTTTAGGGCTTATACATTGGAATATGAATATAACAAGAGTTCTCATGCAAAAATATGCAAGGATTAAATTGTTGAAGAGAAATGCCATAGGAAATTAGCATTTCCTATAGCATTTCTTTATTTTACATTTTTTACAACCTTAAATTTCGAACCAATTAAAAAAATAATGATTTTAGGGCTTATACATTGGAATTTGAATATAACAAGAGTTCTCATGCAAAAATATGCAAGGATTAAATTGTTGACGAGAAATGCCATAGGAAATGCTATAGCATTTCTTTATTTTACATTTTTTACAACATTAAATTTCGAACCAATTGAAAAAATAATGATTTTAGGGCTTATACATTGGAATTTGAATATAACAAGAGTTCTCACGCAAAAATATGCAAGGATTAAATTGTTGACGAGAAATGCCATAGGAAATGCTATGGCATTTCCTATAGCATTTCTTTATTTTACATTTTTTACAACCTTAAATTTCGAACCAATTGAAAAAATAATGATTTTAGGGCTTATAGATTGGAATTTGAATATGACAAGAGTTCTCATGAAAAAATATGCAAGGATTAAATTGTTGACGAGAAATGCCATAGGAAATGATATAGCATTTCCTATAGCATTTCTTTATTTTACATTTTTTACAACCTTAAATTTCGAACCAATTGAAAAAATAGTGATTTTAGGGCTTATACATTGGAATTTGAATATAACAAGAGTTCTCATGCAAAAATATGCAAGGATTAAATTGTTGAAGAGAAATGCCATAGGAAATGCTATAGCATTTCCAATAACATTTCTTTATTTTACATTTTTTACAACCTTAAATTTCGAACCAATTAAAAAAATAATGATTTTAGGGCTTATACATTGGAATTTGAATATAACAAGAGTTCTCATGCAAAAATATGCAAGGATTAAATTGTTGAAGAGAAATGCCATACGAAATGCTAGAGCATTTCTTTATTTTACATTGTTTACAACATTAAATTTTGAACCAATTGAAAAAATAATTATTTTAGGGCTTATACATTGGAATTTAAATATAACAAGAGTTCTCACGCAAAAATATGCAAGGATTAAATTGTTGACGAGAAATGCCATAGGAAATGCTATGGCATTTCCTATAGCATTTCTTTATTTTACATTTTTTACAACCTTAAATTTCGAACCAATTGAAAAATTAATGATTTTAGGGCTTATACATTGGAATATGAATATAACAAGAGTTCTCATGCAAAAATATGCAAGGATTAAATTGTTGAAGAGAAATGCCATAGGAAATTAGCATTTCCTATAGCATTTCTTTATTTTACATTTTTTACAACCTTAAATTTCGAACCAATTAAAAAAATAATGATTTTAGGGCTTATACATTGGAATTTGAATATAACAAGAGTTCTCATGCAAAAATATGCAAGGATTAAATTGTTGACGAGAAATGCCATAGGAAATGCTATAGCATTTCTTTATTTTACATTTTTTACAACATTAAATTTCGAACCAATTGAAAAATAATGATTTTAGGGCTTATACATTGGAATTTAAATATAACAAGAGTTCTCACGCAAAAATATGCAAGGATTAAATTGTTGACGAGAAATGCCATAGGAAATGATATGGCATTTCCTATAGCATTTCTTTATTTTACATTTTTTACAACCTTAAATTTCGAACCAATTGAAAAAATAATGATTTTAGGGCTTATACATTGGAATTTGAATATAACAAGAGTTCTCATGCAAAAATATGCAAGGATTAAATTGTTGACGAGAAATGCCATAGGAAATGCTATAACATTTCCTATAGCATTTCTTTATTTTACATTTTTTACAACCTTAAATTTTGAACCAATTGAAAAAATAATGATTTTAGGGCTTATACATTGGAATTTGAATATAACAAGAGTTCTCATGCAAAAATATGCAAGGATTAAATTGTTGACGAGAAATGCCATAGGAAATGCTATAGCATTTTCTATAGCATTTCTTTATTTTACATTTTTTACAACCTTAAATTTCGAACAAATTGAAAAAATAATGATTTTAGGGCTTATACATTGGAATATGAATATAACAAGAGTTCTCATGCAAAAATATGCAAGGATTAAATTGTTGAAGAGAAATGCCATAGGAAATTAGCATTTCCTATAGCATTTCTTTATTTTACATTTTTTACAACCTTAAATTTCAAACCAATTAAAAAAATAATGATTTTAGGGCTTATACATTGGAATTTGAATATAACAAGAGTTCTCATACAAAAATATGCAAGGATTAAATTGTTGACGAGAAATGCCAGAGCAAATGCTATAGCATTTCTTTATTTTACATTTTTTACAACATTAAATTTCGAACCAATTGAAAAAATAATGAATTTAGGGCTTATACATTGGAATTTAAATATAACAAGAGTTCTCACGCAAAATTATGCAAGGATTAAATTGTTGACGAGAAATTCCATAGGAAATGCTATGGCATTTCCTATAGCATTTCTTTATTTTACATTTTTTACAACCTTAAATTTCGAACCAATTGAAAAAATAATAATTTTAGGGCTTATACATTGGAATTTGAATATAACAAGAGTTCTCATGCAAAAATATGCAAGGATTAAATTGTTGACGAGAAATGCCATAGGAAATGCTATAACATTTCCTATTGCATTTCTTTATTTTACATTTTTTACAACCTTAAATTTCGAACCAATTGAAAAAATAATGATTTTAGGGCTTATACATTGGAATTTGAATATAACAAGAGTTCTCATGCAAAAATATGCAAGGATTAAATTGTTGACGAGAAATGCCATAGGAAATGCTATAGCATTTTCTATAGCATTTCTTTATTTTACATTTTTTACAACCTTAAATTTCGAACCAATTGAAAAAATAATGATTTTAGGGCTTATACATTGGAATTTTAATATTACAAGCATTCTCATGCAAAAATATGCAAGGATTAAATTGTTGGCGTTAAATTCCATAGGAAATTCTATAGCATTTCCTATAGCATTTCTTTATTTTACATTGTTTACGACCTAAAATTTCGAACCAAATGAAAAAATAATGATTTTAGGGCTTATACATTGGAATTTGAATAGAACAAGAGTTCTTATGCAAAAATATGCAAGGATTAAATTGTTGAAGAGAAAATGCCATAGGAAATGCTATAGCATTTCCTATAGCATTTCTTTATTTTACATTTTTTACAACCTTAAATTTCGAACCAATTAAAAAAATAATGATTTTAGGGCTTATACATTGGAATTTGAATATAACAAGAGTTCTCATGCAAAAATATGCAAGGATTAAATTGTTGACGAGAAATGCCATAGGAAATGCTATAGCATTTCTTTATTTTACATTGTTTACGACCTAAAATTTCGAACCAATTGAAAAAATAATGATTTTAAGGCTTACACATTGGAATTTGAATATAACAAGAGTTCTCATGCAAAAATATGCAAGGATTAAATTGTTGACGAGAAATGCTATAGGAAATGCTATAGCATTTCCTATAGCATTTCTTTATTTTACATTTTTTACAACCTTAAATTTCGAACCAATTGAAAAAATAATGATTTTAGGGCTTATACATTGGAATTTGAATATAACAAGAGTTCTCATGCAAAAATATGCAAGGATTACATTGTTGAAGAGAAATGCCATAGGAAATGCTATAGCATTTCCTATGGCATTTCTTTATTTTACATTTTTTACAACCTTAAATTTCGAACCAATTAAAAAAATAATGATTTTAGGGCTTATACATTGGAATTTGAATATAACAAGAGTTCTCATGCAAAAATATGCAAGGATTAAATTGTTGACGAGAAATGCCATAGGAAATGCTATAGCATTTTCTATAGCATTTCTTTATTTTACATTATTTACAACCTTAAATTTCGAACCAATTGAAAAAATAATAATTTTAGGGCTTATACATTGGAATTTGAATATAACAAGAGTTCTCATGCAAAAATATGCAAGGATTAAATTGTTGACGAGAAATGCCATAGGAAATGCTATAACATTTCCTATAGCATTTCTTTATTTTACATTTTTTACAACCTTAAATTTCGAACCAATTAAAAAAATAATGATTTTAGGGCTTATACATTGGAATTTGAATATAACAAGAGTTCTCATGCAAAAATATGCAAGGATTAAATTGTTGACGAGAAATGCCATAGGAAATGTTATAGCATTTTCTATAGGATTTCTTTATTTTACATTATTTACAACCTTAAATTTCGAACCAATTGAAAAAATAATAATTTTAGGGCTTATACATTGGAATTTGAATATAACAAGAGTTCTCATGCAAAAATATGCAAGGATTAAATTGTTGACGAGAAATGCCATAGGAAATGCTATAACATTTCCTATAGCATTTCTTTATTTTACATTTTTTACAACCTTAAATTTCGAACCAATTGAAAAAATAATGATTTTAGGGCTTATACATTGGAATTTGAATATAACAAGAGTTCTCATGCAAAAATATGCAAGGATTAAATTGTTGACGAGAAATGCCATAGGAAATGCTATAGCATTTTCTATAGCATTTCTTTATTTTACATTTTTTACAACCTTAAATTTCGAACCAATTGAAAAAATAATGATTTTAGGGCTTATACATTGGAATTTAAATATAACAAGAGTTCTCATGCAAAAATATGCAAGGATTAAATTGTTGACGAGAAATGCCATAGGAAATGCTATAACATTTCCTATAGCATTTCTTTATTTTACAGTTTTTACAACCTTAAATTTCGAACCAATTGAAAAAATAATGATTTTAGGGTTTATACATTGGAATTTGAATATAACAAGAGTTCTCATGCAAAAATATGCAAGGATTAAATTGTTGACGAGAAATGCCATAGGAAATGCTATAGCATTTTCTATAGCATTTCTTTATTTTACATTTTTTACAACCTTAAATTTCGAACCAATTGAAAAAATAATAATTTTAGGGCTTATACATTGGAATTTGAATATAACAAGAGTTCTCATGCAAAAATATGCAAGGATTAAATTGTTGACGAGAAATGCCATAGGAAATGCTATAACATTTCCTATAGCATTTCTTTATTTTACATTTTTTACAACCTTAAATTTCGAACCAATTGAAAAAATAATGATTTTAGGGCTTATACATTGGAATTTGAATATAACAAGAGTTCTCATGCAAAAATATGCAAGGATTAAATTGTTGACGAGAAATGCCATAGGAAATGCTATAGCATTTTCTATAGCATTTCTTTATTTTACATTTTTTACAACCTTAAATTTCGAACCAATTGAAAAAATAATGATTTTAGGGCTTATACATTGGAATTTTAATATTACAAGCGTTCTCATGCAAAAATATGCAAGGATTAAATTGTTGGCGTTAAATTCCATAGGAAATTCTATAGCATTTCCTATAGCATTTCTTTATTTTACATTGTTTACGACCTAAAAGTCGAACCAATTGAAAAAATAATGATTTTAGGGCTTATACATTGGAATTTGAATATAACAAGAGTTCTCAAGCAAAAATATGCAAGGATTAAATTGTTGACGAAAAATGCCATATGAAATTCTATAGCATTTCCTATAGCATTTCTTTATTTTACATTGTTTACGACCTAAAATTTCGAACCAAATGAAAAAATAATGATTTTAGGGCTTATACATTGGAATTTGAATAGAACAAGAGTTCTTATGCAAAAATATGCAAGGATTAAATTGTTGAAGAGAAAATGCCATAGGAAATGCTATAGCATTTCCTATAGCATTTCTTTATTTTACATTTTTTACAACCTTAAATTTCGAACCAATTAAAAAAATAATGATTTTAGGGCTTATACATTGGAATTTGAATATAACAATAACAAGAATTCTCATGCAAAAATATGCAAGGATTAAATTGTTGACGAGAAATGCCATAGGAAATGCTATAGCATTTCTTTATTTTACATTGTTTACGACCTAAAATTTCGAACCAATTGAAAAAATAATGATTTTAGGGCTTACACATTGGAATTTGAATATAACAAGAGTTCTCATGCAAAAATATGCAAGTATTAAATTGTTGACGAGAAATGCTATAGGAAATGCTATAGCATTTCCTATAGCATTTCTTTATTTTACATTTTTTACAACCTTAAATTTCGAACCAATTGAAAAAAATAATGATTTTAGGGCTTATACATTGGAATTTGAATATAACAAGAGTTCTGATGCAAAAATATGCAAGGATTACATTGTTGAAGAGAAATGCCATAGGAAATGCTATAGCATTTCCTTTGGCATTTCTTTATTTTACATTTTTTACAACCTTAAATTTTGAACCAATTAAAAAAATAATGATTTTAGGGCTTATACATTGGAATTTTAATATAACAAGAGTTCTGATGCAAAAATATGCAAGGATTAAATTGTTGACGAGAAATGCCATAGGAAATGCTATAGCATTTTCTATAGCATTTCTTTATTTTACATTATTTACAACCTTAAATTTCGAACCAATTGAAAAAATAATAATTTTAGGGCTTATACATTGGAATTTGAATATAACAAGAGTTCTCATGCAAAAATATGCAAGGATTAAATTGTTGACGAGAAATGCCATAGGAAATGCTATAACATTTCCTATAGCATTTCTTTATTTTACATTTTTTACAACCTTAAATTTCGAACCAATTGAAAAAATAATGATTTTAGGGCTTATACATTGGAATTTGAATATAACAAGAGTTCTCATGCAAAAATATGCAAGGATTAAATTGTTGACGAGAAATGCCATAGGAAATGCTATAGCATTTTCTATAGCATTTCTTTATTTTACATTTTTTACAACCTTAAATTTCGAACCAATTGAAAAAATAATTATTTTAGGGCTTATACATTGGAATTTTAATATTACAAGCGTTCTCATGCAATAGTATGCAAGGATTAAATTGGTGGCGTTAAATTCCATAGGAAATTCTATAGCATTTCCTATAGCATTTCTTTATTTTACATTGTTTACGACCTAAAAGTCGAACCAATTGAAAAAATAATGATTTTAGGGCTTATATATTGGAATTTGAATATAACAAGAGTTCTCAAGCAAAAATATGCAAGGATTAAATTGTTGACAAAAAATGCCATACGAAATTCTATAGCATTTCCTATAGCATTTCTTTATTTTACAATGTTTACGACCTAAAATTTCGAACCAATTGAAAAAATAATGAATTTAGGGCTTATACATTGGAATTTAAATAGAACAAGAGTTCTCATGCAAAAATACGCAAGGATTAAATTGTTGACGAGAAATGCCATAGGAAATGCTATAGCATTTCCTATAGCATTTCTTTATTTTACACTTTTTACAAACTTAAATTTCGAACCAATTGAAAAAATAATGATTTTAGGGCTTATACATTGGAATTTGAATATAACAAGAGTTCTCATGCAAAAATATGCAAGGATTAAATTGTTGACGAGAAATGCCATAGGAAATGCTATAGCATTTTCTGTAACATTTCTTTATTTTACATTTTTTACAACCTTAAATTTCGAACCAATTGAAAAAATAATGATTTTAGGGCTTATACATTGGAATTTGAATATAACAAGAGTTCTCATGGAAAAATATACAAGGATTAAATTGTTGACAAGAAATGCCATAGGAAATGCTATAGCATTTTCTATAGCATTTCTTTATTTTACGTTTTTTACAACCTTAAATTTCGAACCTATTGAAAAAATAATGATTTTAGGGCTTATACATTGGAATTTTAATATTACAAGCGTTCTCATGAAAAAATATGCAAGGATTACATTGTTGGCGTTAAATTTCATAGGAAATTCTATAGCATTTCCTATAGCATTTCTTTATTTTACATTGTTTACGAACTAAAAGTCGAACCAATTGAAAAAATAATGATTTTAGGGCTTATACATTGGAATTTGAATATAACAAGAGTTCTCAAGCAAAAATATGCAAGGATTAAATTGTTGACGAGAAATGCCATACGAAATGCTATAGCATTTCCTATAGCATTTCTTTATTTTACATTGTTTACGACCTAAAATTTCGAACCAATTGAAAAAATAATGATTTTAGGGCTTATACATTGGAATTTGAATATAACAAGAGTTCTCGTGCAAAAATATGCAGGGATTAAATTTTTGAAGAGAAATGCCATAGGAAATGCTATAGCATTTCCTATAGCATTTCTTTATTTTACATTTTTTACAACCTTAAATTTCGAACCAATTAAAAAAATAATGATTTTAGGGCTTATACATTGGAATTTGAATATAACAAGAGTTCTCATGCAAAAATATGCAAGGATTAAATTGTTGACGAGAAATGCCATTGGAAATGCTATAGCATTTCTTTATTTTACATTTTTTACAACATTAAATTTCAAACCAATTGAAAAAATAATGATTTTAGGGCTTATACATTGGAATTTAAATATAACAAGAGTTCTCACGCAAAAATATGCAAGGATTAAATTGTTGACGAGAAATGCCATAGGAAATGCTATGGCATTTCCTATAGCATTTCTTTATTTTACATTTTTTACAACCTTAAATTTCGAACCAATTGAAAAAATAATGATTTTAGGGCTTATACATTGGAATTTGAATATAACAAGAGTTCTCATGCAAAAATATGCAAGGATTAAATTGTTGACGAGAAATGCCATAGGAAATGCTATAACATTTTCTATAGCATTTCTTTATTTTACATTTTTTACAACCTTAAATTTTGAACCAATTGAAAAAATAATGATTTTAGGGCTTATACATTGGAATTGGAATATAACAAGAGTTCTCATGCAAAAATATGCAAGGATTAAATTGTTGACGAGAAATGCCATAGGAAATGCTATAGCATTTCTTTATTTTACATTTTTTACAACATTAAATTTCGAACCAATTGAAAAAATAATTATTTTAGGGCTTATACATTGGAATTTAAATATAACAAGAGTTCTCACGCAAAAATGTGCAAGGATTAAATTGTTGACGAGAAATGCCATAGGAAATGCTATAACATTTCCTATAGCATTTCTTTATTTTACATTTTTTACAACCTTAAATTTTGAACCAATTGAAAAAATAATGATTTTAGGGCTTGTACATTGGAATTTGAATATAACAAGAGTTCTCATGCAAAAATATGCAAGGATTAAATTGTTGACGAGAAATGCCATAGGAAATGCTATAGCATTTTCTATAGCATTTCTTTATTTTACATTTTTTACAACCTTAAATTTCGAACCAATTGAAAAAATAATGATTTTAGGGCTTATACATTGGAATTTTAATATTACAAGCGTTCTCATGCAAAAATATGCAAAGTTTAAATTGTTGGCGTTAAATTCCATAGGAAATTCTATTGCATTTCCTATAGCATTTCTTTCTTTTACATTGTTTACGACCTAAAAGTCGAACCAATTGAAAAAATAATGATTTTAGGGCTTATACATTGGAATTTGAATATAACAAGAGTTCTCAAGCAAAAATATGCAAGGATTAAATTGTTGACGAAAAATGCCATACGAAATTCTATAGCATTTCCTATAGCATTTCTTTATTTTACATTGTTTACGACCTAAAATTTTGAACCAATTGAAAAAATAATGATTTTAGGGCTTATACATTGGAATTTGAATAGAACAAGAGTTCTCATGCAAAAATATGCAAGGATTAAATTGTTGAAGAGAAATGCCATAGGAAATGCTATAGCATTTCCTATAGCATTTCTTTATTTTACATTTTTTACAACCTTAAATTTCGAACCAATTGAAAAAATAATTATTTTAGGGCTTATACATTGGAATTTTAATATTACAAGCGTTCTCATGCAATAGTATGCAAGGATTAAATTGGTGGCGTTAAATTCCATAGGAAATTCTATAGCATTTTCTATAGCATTTCTTTATTTTACATTGTTTACGACCTAAAAGTCGAACCAATTGAAAAAATAATGATTTTAGGGCTTATATATTGGAATTTGAATATAACAAGAGTTCTCAAGAAAAAATATGCAAGGATTAAATTGTTGACGAAAAATGCCATACGAAATTCTATAGCATTTCCTATAGCATTTCTTTATTTTACAATGTTTACGACCTAAAATTTCGAACCAATTGAAAAAATAATGATTTTAGGGCTTATACATTGGAATTTAAATAGAACAAGAGTTCTCATGCAAAAATACGCAAGGATTAAATTGTTGACGAGAAATGCCATAGGAAATGCTATAGCATTTCCTATAGCATTTCTTTATTTTACACTTTTTACAAACTTAAATTTCGAACCAATTGAAAAAATAATGATTTTAGGGCTTATACATTGGAATTTGAATATAACAAGAGATCTCATGCAAAAATATGCAAGGATTAAATTGTTGACGAGAAATGCCATAGTAAATGCTATAGCATTTTCTATAACATTTCTTTATTTTACATTTTTTACAACCTTAAATTTCGAACCAATTGAAAAAATAATGATTTTAGGGCTTATACATTGGAATTTGAATATAACAAGAGTTCTCATGGAAAAATATACAAGGATTAAATTGTTGACAAGAAATGCCATAGGAAATGCTATAGCATTTTCTATAGCATTTCTTTATTTTACGTTTTTTACAACCATAAATTTCGAACCTATTGAAAAAATAATGATTTTAGGGCTTATACATTGGAATTTTAATATTACAAGCATTCTCATGAAAAAATATGCAAGGATTACATTGTTGGCGTTAAATTCCATAGGAAATTCTATAGCATTTCCTATAGCATTTCTTTATTTTACATTGTTTACGACCTAAAAGTCGAACCAATTGAAAAAATAATGATTTTAGGGCTTATACATTGGAATTTAAATATAACAAGAGTTCTCAAGCAAAAATATGCAAGGATTAAATTGTTGACGAGAAATGCCATACGAAATGCTATAGCATTTCCTATAGCATTTCTTTATTTTACATTGTTTACGACCTAAAATTTCGAACCAATTGAAAAAATAATGATTTTAGGGCTTATACATTGGAATTTGAATATAACAAGAGTTCTCATGCAAAAATATGCAGGGATTAAATTGTTGAAGCGAAATGCCATAGGAAATGCTATAGCATTTCCTATAGCATTTCTTTATTTTACATTTTTTACAACCTTAAATTTCGAACCAATTAAAAAAATAATGATTTTAGGGCTTATACATTGGAATTTGAATATAACAAGAGTTCTCATGCAAAAATATGCAAGGATTAAATTGTTGACGAGAAATGCCATAGGAAATGCTATAGCATTTCTTTATTTTACATTTTTTACAACATTAAATTTCAAACCAATTGAAAAAATAATGATTTTAGGGCTTATACATTGGAATTTAAATATAACAAGAGTTCTCACGCAAAAATATGCAAGGATTAAATTGTTGACGAGAAATGCCATAGGAAATGCTATGGCATTTCCTATAGCATTTCTTTATTTTACATTTTTTACAACCTTAAATTTCGAACCAATTGAAAAAATAATGATTTTAGGGCTTATACATTGGAATTTGAATATAACAAGAGTTCTCATGCAAAAATATGCAAGGATTAAATTGTTGACGAGAAATGCCATAGGAAATGCTATAACATTTCCTATAGCATTTCTTTATTTTACATTTTTTACAACCTTAAATTTTGAACCAATTGAAAAAATAATGATTTTAGGGCTTATACATTGGAATTGGAATATAACAAGAGTTCTCATGCAAAAATATGCAAGGATTAAATTGTTGACGAGAAATGCCATAGGAAATGCTATAGCATTTCTTTATTTTACATTTTTTACAACATTAAATTTCGAACCAATTGAAAAAATAATGATTTTAGGGCTTATACATTGGAATTTAAATATAACAAGAGTTCTCACGCAAAAATATGCAAGGATTAAATTGTTGACGAGAAATGCCATAGTAAATGCTATAACATTTCCTATAGCATTTCTTTATTTTACATTTTTTACAACCTTAAATTTTGAACCAATTGAAAAAATAATGATTTTAGGGCTTATACATTGGAATTTGAATATAACAAGAGTTCTCATGCAAAAATATGCAAGGATTAAATTGTTGACGAGAAATGCCATAGGAAATGCTATAGCATTTTCTATAGCATTTCTTTATTTTACATTTTTTACAACCTTAAATTTCGAACCAATTGAAAAAATAATGATTTTAGGGCTTATACATTGGAATTTTAATATTACAAGCGTTCTCATGCAAAAATATGCAAAGTTTAAATTGTTGGCGTTAAATTCCATAGGAAATTCTATTGCATTTCCTATAGCATTTCTTTCTTTTACATTGTTTACGACCTAAAAGTCGAACCAATTGAAAAAATAATGATTTTAGGGCTTATACATTGGAATTTGAATATAACAAGAGTTCTCAAGCAAAAATATGCAAGGATTAAATTGTTGACGAAAAATGCCATACGAAATTCTATAGCATTTCCTATAGCATTTCTTTATTTTACATTGTTTACGACCTAAAATTTTGAACCAATTGAAAAAATAATGATTTTAGGGCTAATACATTGGAATTTGAATAGAACAAGAGTTCTCATGCAAAAATATGCAAGGATTAAATTGTTGAAGAGAAAATGCCATAGGAAATGCTATAGCATTTCCTATAGTATTTCTTTATTTTACATTTTTTTACAACCTTAAATTTCGAACAAATTAAAAAAATAAAGATTTTAGGGCTTATACATTGGGATTTGAATATAACAAGAGTTCTCATGCAAAAATATGCAAGGATTAAATTGTTGACGAGAAATGCCATAGGAAATGCAATAGCATTTCTTTATTTTACATTGTTTACGACCTAAAATTTTGAACCAATTGAAAAAATAATGATTTTAGGGCTTATACATTGGAATTTGAATATAACAAGAGTTCTCACGCAAAAATATGCAAGGATTAAATTGTTGACGAGAAATGCCATACGAAATGCTATTGCATTTCCTATAGCATTTCTTTATTTTTCATTTTTTACAACATTAAATTTCGAACCAATTGAAAAAATAATGATTTTAGGGCTTATACATTGGAATTTGAATATGACAAGAGTTCTCATGCAAAAATATGCAAGAATTAAATTGTTGACGAGAAATGCTATAGGAAATGCTATAGCATTTCCTATAGCATTTCTTTATTTTACATTTGTTACAAACTTAAATTTCGAACCAATTGAAAAAATAATGATTTTAGGGCTTATACATTGGAATTTGAATATAACAAGAGTTCTCATGCAAAAATATGCAAGGATTAAATTGTTGAAGAGAAATGCCATAGGAAATGCTAAAGCATTTCCTATGGCATTTCTTTATTTTACATTTTTTACAACCTTAAATTTCGAACCAATTAAAAAAATAATGATTTTAGGGCTTATACATTGGAATTTGAATATAACAAGAGTTCTCCTGCAAAAATATGCAAGGATTAAATTGTTGACGATAAATGCCATAGGAAATGCTATAGCGTTTTTTTATTTTACATTTTTTACAACATTAAATTTCGAACCAATTGAAAAAATAATGATTTTAGGGCTTATACATTGGAATTTGAATATAACAAGAGTTCTCACGCAAAAATATGCAAGGATTAAATTGTTGACAAGAAATGCCATAGAAAATGCTATGGCATATCCTATAGCATTTCTTTATTTTACATTTTTTACAACCTTAAATTTCGAACCAATTGAAAAAATAATGTTTTTAGGGCTTATATATTGGAATTTGAATATAACAAGAGTTCTCATGCAAAAATATGCAAGGATTAAATTGTTGACGAGAAATGCCATAGGAAATGCTATAGCATTTCCTATAGCATTTCTTTATTTTACATTTTTTACAACCTTAAATTTCGAACCAATTGAAAAAATAATGATTTTAGGGCTTGTACATTGGAATTTGAATATAACAAGAGTTCTCACGCAAAAATATGCAAGGATTAAATTGTTGACGAGAAATGCCATAGGAAATGCTATAGCATTTTCTATAGCATTTCTTTATTTTACATTTTTTACAACCTTAAATTTCGAACCAATTGAAAAAATAATGATTTTAGGGCTTATACATTGGAATTTTAATATTACAAGCGTTCTCATGCAAAAATATGCAAGGATTAAATTGTTGGCGTTAAATTCCAAAGGAAATTCTATAGCATTTCCTATAGCATTTCTTTATTTTACATTGTTTACGACCTAAAAGTCGAACCAATTGAAAAAATAATGATTTTAGGGCTTATAAATTGGAATTTGAATATAACAAGAGTTCTCAAGCAAAAATATGCAAGGATTAAATTGTTGACGAAAAATGCCATACGAAATTCTATAGCATTTCTTTATTTTACATTGTTTACGACCTAAAATTTCGAACCAATTGAAAAAATAATTATTTTAGGGCTTATACATTGGAATTTGAATAGAACAAGAGTACTCATGCAAAAATACGCAAAGATTAAACTGTTGACGAGAAATGCCATAGGAAATGCTATAGCATTTTCTATAGCATTTCTTTATTTTACACTTTTTACAACCTTAAATTTCGAACCAATTGAAAAAATAATGATTTTAGGGCTTATACATTGGAATTTCAATATAACAAGAGTTCTCATGAAAAAATATGCAAGGATTAAATTGTTGACGAGAAATGCCATAGGAAATGCTATAGCATTTTCTATAGCATTTCTTTATTTTACATTTTTTACAACCTTAAATTTCGAACCAATTGAAAAAATAATGATTTTAGGGCTTATACATTGGAATTTTAATATTACAAGCGTTCTCATGCAAAAATATGCAAGGATTAAATTGTTGGCGTTAAATTCCATAGGAAATTCTATAGCATTTCCTATAGCATTTCTTTATTTTACATTTTTTACAACCTTAAATTTCAAACCAATTGAAAAAATAATGATTTTAGGGCTTATACATTGGAATTTGAATATAACAAGAGTTCTCATGCAAAAATATGCAAGGATTAAATTGTTGAAGAGAAATGCCACAAGAAATGCTAAAGCATTTCCTATGGCATTTCTTTATTTTACATTTTTTACAACCTTAAATTTCGAACCAATTAAAAAAATAATGATTTTAGGGCTTATACATTGGAATTTGAATATAACAAGAGTTCTCCTGCAAAAATATGCAAGGATTAAATTGTTGACGAGAAATGCCATAGGAAATGCTATAGCATTTTTTATTTTACATTTTTTACAACATTAAATTTCGAACCAATTGAAAAAATAATGATTTTAGGGCTTGTACATTGGAATTTGAATATAACAAGAGTTCTCACGCAAAAATATGCAAGGATTAAATTGTTGACGAGAAATGCCATAGGAAATGCTATGGCATTTCCTATAGCATTTCTTTATTTTACATTTTTTACAACCTTAAATTTCGAACCAATTGAAAAAATAATGATTTTAGGGCTTATAGATTGGAATTTGAATATAACAAGAGTTCTCATGCAAAAATATGCAAGGATTAAATTGTTGACGAGAAATGCCATAGGAAATGCTAGCATTTCCTATAGCATTTCTTTATTTTACATTTTTTACAACCTTAAATTTCGAACCAATTGAAAAAATAGTGATTTTAGGGCTTATACATTGGAATTTGAATATAACAAGAGTTCTCATGCAAAAATATGCAAGGATTAAATTGTTGACGAGAAACGCCATAGGAAATGCTATAGCATTTCCTATAGCATTTCTTTATTTTACATTGTTTACGACCTAAAAGTCGAACCAATTGAAAAAATAATGATTTTAGGGCTTATAAATTGGAATTTGAATATAACAATAGTTCTCAAGCAAAAATATGCAAGGATTAAATTGTTGACGAAAAATGCCATACGAAATTCTATAGCATTTCCTATAGCATTTCTTTATTTTACATTGTTTACGACCTAAAATTTCGAACCAATTGAAAAAATAATGATTTTAGGGCTTATACATTGGAATTGGAATAGAACAAGAGTACTCATGAAAAAATACGCAAAGATTAAATTGTTGACGAGAAATGCCATAGGAAATGCTATAGCATTTTCTATAGCATTTCTTTATTTTACACTTTTTACAACCTTAAATTTCGAACCAATTGAAAAAATAATAATTTTAGGGCTTATACATTGGAATTTCAATATAACAAGAGTTCTCATGAAAAAATATGCAAGGATTAAATTGTTGACGAGAAATGCCATAGGAAATGCTATAGCATTTTCTATAGCATTTCTTTATTTTACATTTTTTACAACCTTAAATTTCGAACCAATTGAAAAAATAATGATTTTAGGGCTTATACATTGGAATTTGAATATAACAAGAGTTCTCATGCAAAAATATGCAAGGATTAAATTGTTGACAAGAAATGCCATAGGAAATGCTATAGCATTTTCTATAGCATTTCTTTATTTTACATTTTTTACAACCTTAAATTTCGAACCAATTGAAAAAATAATGATTTTAGGGCTTATACATTGGAATTTTAATATTACAAGCGTTCTCATGCAAAAATATGCAAGGATTAAATTGTTGGCGTTGAATTCCATAGGAAATTCTATAGCATTTCCTATAGCATTTCTTTATTTTACATTGTTTACGACCTAAAAGTCGAACCAATTGAAAAAATAATGATTTTAGGGCTTATACATTGGAATTTTAATATAACAAGAGTTCTCAAGCAAAAATATGCAAGGATTAAATTGTTGATGAAAAATGCCATACGAAATTCTATAGCATTTCCTATAGCATTTCTTTATTTTACATTGTTTACGACCTAAAATTTCGAACCAATTGAAAAAATAATGATTTTAGGGCTTATACATTGGAATTTGAATATAACAAGAGTTCTCATGCAAAAATACGCAAGGATTAAAGGATTAAATTGTTGACGAGAAATGCCATAGGAAATGCTATAGCATTTCCTATAGCATTTCTTTATTTTACATTTTTTACAACCTTAAATTTCGAACCAATTGAAAAAATAGTGATTTTAGGGCTTATACATTGGAATTTGAATATAACAAGAGTTCTCATGCAAAAATATGCAAGGATTAAATTGTTGACGAGAAATGCCATAGGAAATGCTATAGCATTTTCTATAGCATTTCTTTATTTTACATTTTTTACAACCTTAAATTTCGAACCAATTGAAAAAATAATGATTTTAGGGCTTATACATTGGAATTTTAATATTACAAGCGTTCTCATGCAAAAATATGCAAGGATTAAATTGTTGGCATTAAATTCCAAAGGAAATTCTATAGCATTTCCTATAGCATTTCTTTATTTTACATTGTTTACGACCTAAAAGTCGAACCAATTGAAAAAATAATGATTTTAGGGCTTATAAATTGGAATTTGAATATAACAAGAGTTCTCAAGCAAAAATATGCAAGGATTAAATTGTTGACGAAAAATGCCATACGAAATTCTATAGCATTTCCTATAGCATTTCTTTATTTTACATTGTTTACGACCTAAAATTTAGAACCAATTGAAAAAATAATTATTTTAGGGCTTATACATTGGAATTTGAATAGAACAAGAGTACTCATGCAAAAATACGCAAAGATTAAATTGTTGACGAGAAATGCCATAGGAAATGCTATAGCATTTTCTATAGCATTTCTTTATTTTACACTTTTTACAACCTTAAATTTCGAACCAATTGAAAAAATAATGATTTTAGGGCTTATAAATTGGAATTTGAATATAACAAGAGTTCTCAAGCAAAAATATGCAAGGATTAAATTGTTGACGAAAAATGCCATACGAAATTCTATAGCATTTCCTATAGCATTTCTTTATTTTACATTGTTTACGACCTAAAATTTCGAACCAATTGAAAAAATAATGATTTTAGGGCTTATACATTGGAATTTGAATAGAACAAGAGTACTCATGCAAAAATACGCAAAGATTAAATTGTTGACGAGAAATGCCATAGGAAATGCTATAGCATTTTCTATAGCATTTCTTTATTTTACACTTTTTACAACCTTAAATTTCGAACCAATTGAGAAAATAATGATTTTAGGGCTTATACATTGGAATTTCAATATAACAAGAGTTCTCATGAAAAAATATGCAAGGATTAAATTGTTGACGAGAAATGCCATAGGAAATGCTATAGCATTTTCTATAGCATTTCTTTATTTTACATTTTTTACAACCTTAAATTTCGAACCAATTGAAAAAATAATGATTTTAGGGCTTATACATTGGAATTTGAATATAACAAGAGTTCTCATGCAAAAATATGCAAGGATTAAATTGTTGACGAGAAATGCCATAGGAAAAGCTATAGCATTTTCTATAGCATTTCTTTATTTTACATTTTTTACAACCTTAAATTTCGAACCAATTGAAAAAGTAATGATTTTAGGGCTTATACATTGGAATTTTAATATTACAAGCGTTCTCATGCAAAAATATGCAAGGATTAAATTGTTGGCGTTAAATTCCAAAGGAAATTCTATAGCATTTCCTATAGCATTTCTTTATTTTACATTGTTTACGACCTAAAAGTCGAACCAATTGAAAAAATAATGATTTTAGGGCTTATAAATTGGAATTTGAATATAACAAGAGTTCTCAAGCAAAAATATGCAAGGATTAAATTGTTGACGAAAAATGCCATACGAAATTCTATAGCATTTCCTATAGCATTTCTTTATTTTACATTGTTTACGACCTAAAATTTCGAACCAATTGAAAAAATAATGATTTTAGGGCTTATACATTGGAATTTGAATAGAACAAGAGTACTCATGCAAAAATACGCAAAGATTAAATTGTTGACGAGAAATGCCATAGGAAATGCTATAGCATTTTCTATAGCATTTCTTTATTTTACACTTTTTACAACCTTAAATTTCGAACCAATTGAAAAAATAATGATTTTAGGGCTTATACATTGGAAATTCAATATAACAAGAGTTCTCATGAAAAAATATGCAAGGATTAAATTGTTGACGAGAAATGCCATAGGAAATGCTATAGCATTTTCTATAGCATTTCTTTATTTTTACATTTTTTACAACCTTAAATTTCGAACCAATTGAAAAAATAATGATTTTAGGGCTTATACATTGGAATTTGAATATAACAAGAGTTCTCATGCAAAAATATGCAAGGATTAAATTGTTGACAAGAAATGCCATAGGAAATGCTATAGCATTTTCTATAGCATTTCTTTATTTTACATTTTTTACAACCTTAAATTTCGAACCAATTGAAAAAATAATGATTTTAGGGCTTATACATTGGAATTTTAATATTACAAGCGTTCTCATGCAAAAATATGCAAGGATTAAATTGTTGGCGTTGAATTCCATAGGAAATTCTATAGCATTTCCTATAGCATTTCTTTATTTTACATTGTTTACGACCTAAAATTTCGAACCAATTTTTATTTTAGGGCTTATACATTGGAATTTGAATATAACAAGAGTTCTCATGCAAAAATACGCAAGGATTAAATTGTTGACGAGAAATGCCATAGGAAATGCTATAGCATTTCCTATAGCATTTCTTTATTTTACATTTTTTACAACCTTAAATTTCGAACCAATTGAAAAAATAGTGATTTTAGGGCTTATACATTGGAATTTGAATATAACAAGAGTTCTCATGCAAAAATATGCAAGGATTAAATTGTTGACGAGAAATGCCATAGGAAATGCTATAGCATTTTCTATAGCATTTCTTTATTTTACATTTTTTACAACCTTAAATTTCGAACCAATTGAAAAAATAATGATTTTAGGGCTTATACATTGGAATTTTAATATTACAAGCGTTCTCATGCAAAAATATGCAAGGATTAAATTGTTGGCGTTAAATTCCAAAGGAAATTCTATAGCATTTCCTATAGCATTTCTTTATTTTACATTGTTTACGACCTAAAAGTCGAACCAATTGAAAAAATAATGATTTTAGGGCTTATAAATTGGAATTTGAATATAACAAGAGTTCTCAAGCAAAAATATGCAAGGATTAAATTGTTGACGAAAAATGCCATACGAAATTCTATAGCATTTCCTATAGCATTTCTTTATTTTACATTGTTTACGACCTAAAATTTCGAACCAATTGAAAAAATAATGATTTTAGGGCTTATACATTGGAATTTGAATAGAACAAGAGTACTCATGCAAAAATACGCAAAGATTAAATTGTTGACGAGAAATGCCATAGGAAATGCTATAGCATTTTCTATAGCATTTCTTTATTTTACACTTTTTACAACCTTAAATTTCGAACCAATTGAAAAAATAATGATTTTAGGGCTTATACATTGGAAATTCAATATAACAAGAGTTCTCATGAAAAAATATGCAAGGATTAAATTGTTGACGAGAAATGCCATAGGAAATGCTATAGCATTTTCTATAGCATTTCTTTATTTTTACATTTTTTACAACCTTAAATTTCGAACCAATTGAAAAAATAATGATTTTAGGGCTTATACATTGGAATTTGAATATAACAAGAGTTCTCATGCAAAAATATGCAAGGATTAAATTGTTGACAAGAAATGCCATAGGAAATGCTATAGCATTTTCTATAGCATTTCTTTATTTTACATTTTTTACAACCTTAAATTTCGAACCAATTGAAAAAATAATGATTTTAGGTCTTATACATTGGAATTTTAATATTACAAGCGTTCTCAGGCAAAAATATGCAAGGATTAAATTGTTGAAGTTAAATTCCATAGGAAATTCTATAGCATTTCCTATAGCATTTCTTTATTTTACATTGTTTACGACCTAAAAGTCGAACCAATTGAAAAAATAATGATTTTAGGGCTTATACATTGGAATTTGAATATAACAAGAGTTCTCAAGCAAAAATATGCAAGTATTAAATTGTTGACGAGAAATGCCATACGAAATGCTATAGCATTTCCTATAGCATTTCTTTATTTTACATTGTTTACGACCTAAAATTTCGAACCAATTGAAAAAATAATGATTTTAGGGCTTATACATTGGAATTTGAATATAACAAGAGTTCTCATGCAAAATTACACAAGGATTAAATTGTTGACGAGAAATGCCATTGGAAATGCTATAGCATTTTCTATAGCATTTCTTTATTTTACATTGTTTACGACCTAAAATTTTGAATCAATTGAAAAAATAATGATTTTAGGGCTTATACATTGGAATTTGAATATAACAAGAGTTCTCATGCAAAAATACGCAAGGATTAAATTGTTGACGAGAAATGCCATAGGAAATGTTATAGCATTTCCTATAGCATTTCTTTATTTTACATTTTTTACAACCTTAAATTTCGAACCAATTGAAAAAATAATGATTTTAAGGCTTATACATTGGAATTTGAATATAACAAGAGTTCTCATGCAAAAATATGCAAGGATTAAATTGTTGACGAGAAATGCCATAGGAAATGCTATAGCATTTCCTATAGCATTTCTTTATTTTACATTTTTTACAACCTTAAATTTCGAACCAATTGAAAAAATAATGATTTTAGGGCTTATACATTGGATTTTGAATATAACAAGAGTTCTCATGCAAAAACATGCAAGGATTAAATTGTTGACGAGAAATGCCATAGGAAATGCTATAGCATTTTCTATAGCATTTCTTTATTTTACATTTTTTACAACCTTAAATTTCGAACCAATTGAAAAAATAATGATTTTAGGTCTTATACATTGGAATTTTAATATTACAAGCGTTCTCAGGCAAAAATATGCAAGGATTAAATTGTTGACGTTAAATTCCATAGGAAATTCTATAGCATTTCCTATAGCATTTCTTTATTTTACATTGTTTACGACCTAAAAGTCGAACCAATTGAAAAAATAATGATTTTAGGGCTTATACATTGGAATTTGAATATAACAAGAGTTCTCAAGCAAAAATATGCAAGGATAAAATTGTTGACGAGAAATGCCATACGAAATGCTATAGCATTTCCTATAGCATTTCTTTATTTTACATTGTTTACGACCTAAAATTTCGAACCAATTGAAAAAATTATGATTTTAGGGCTTATACATTGGAATTTGAATATAACAAGAGTTCTCATGCAAAAATACGCAAGGATTAAATTGTTGACGAGAAATGCCATAGGAAATGCTATAGCATTTCTTTATTTTACATTTTTTACAACCTTAAATTTCGAACCAATTGAAAAATAATGATTTTAGGGCTTATACATTGGAATTTGAATATAAAAAGCGTTCTCATGCAAAACTATGCAAGGATTAAATTGTCGACGTTAAATTCCATAGGAAATCCTATAGCGTTTCCTATAGCATTTCTTTATTTTACATTGTTTACGACCTAAAAGTCGAACCAATAGAAAAAATAATGATTTTAGGGCTTATACATTGGAATTTGAATATAACAAGAGTTCTCATGCAAAAATATGCAAGGATTAAATTGTTGACGAGAAATGCCATAGGAAATGCTATAGCATTTCCTATAGCATTTCTTTATTTTACATTTTTTACAACCTTAAATTTCGAACCAATTGAAAAAATAATGATTTTAGGGCTTATACATTGGATTTTGAATATAACAAGAGTTCTCATGCAAAAACATGCAAGGATTAAATTGTTGACGAGAAATGCCATAGGAAATGCTATAGCATTTTCTATAGCATTTCTTTATTTTACATTTTTTACAACCTTAAATTTCGAACCAATTGAAAAAATAATGATTTTAGGTCTTATACATTGGAATTTTAATATTACAAGCGTTCTCAGGCAAAAATATGCAAGGATTAAATTGTTGACGTTAAATTCCATAGGAAATTCTATAGCATTTCCTATAGCATTTCTTTATTTTACATTGTTTACGACCTAAAAGTCGAACCAATTGAAAAAATAATGATTTTAGGGCTTATACATTGGAATTTGAATATAACAAGAGTTCTCAAGCAAAAATATGCAAGGATAAAATTGTTGACGAGAAATGCCATACGAAATGCTATAGCATTTCCTATAGCATTTCTTTATTTTACATTGTTTACGACCTAAAATTTCGAACCAATTGAAAAAATTATGATTTTAGGGCTTATACATTGGAATTTGAATATAACAAGAGTTCTCATGCAAAAATACGCAAGGATTAAATTGTTGACGAGAAATGCCATAGGAAATGCTATAGCATTTCCTATAGCATTTCTTTATTTTACATTTTTTACAACCTTAAATTTCGAACCAATTGAAAAATAATGATTTTAGGGCTTATACATTGGAATTTGAATATAAAAAGCGTTCTCATGCAAAACTATGCAAGGATTAAATTGTCGACGTTAAATTCCATAGGAAATCCTATAGCGTTTCCTATAGCATTTCTTTATTTTACATTGTTTACGACCTAAAAGTCGAACCAATAGAAAAAATAATGATTTTAGGGCTTATACATTGGAATTTGAATATAACAAGAGTTCTCATGCAAAAATATTCAAGGATTAAATTGTTGACGAGAAATGCCATAGGAAATGCTATAGCATTTCCTATAGCATTTCTTTATTTGTCATTTTTTACAGCCTTAAATTTCTAACCAATTGAAAAAATAATGATTTTAGGGCTTATACATTGGAATTTGAATATAAAAAGAGTTCTCCTGCAAAAATATGCAAGGATTAAATTGTTGACGAGAAATGCCATAGGAAATGCTATAGCATTTTCTATAGCATTTCTTTATTTTACATTTTTTACAACATTAAATTTCGAACCAATTGAAAAAATAATGATTTTAGGGCTTATACATTGGAATTTTAATATTACAAGCGTTCTCAGGCAAAAATATGCAAGGATTAAATTGTTGAAGTTAAATTCCATAGGAAATTCTATAGCATTTCCTATAGCATTTCTTTATTTTACATTGTTTACGACCTAAAAGTCGAACCAATTGAAAAAATAATGATTTTAGGGCTTATACATTGGAATTTGAATATAACAAGAGTTCTCAAGCAAAAATATGCAAGTATTAAATTGTTGACGAGAAATGCCATACGAAATGCTATAGCATTTCCTATAGCATTTCTTTATTTTACATTGTTTACGACCTAAAATTTCGAACCAATTGAAAAAATAATGATTTTAGGGCTTATACATTGGAATTTGAATATAACAAGAGTTCTCATGCAAAATTACACAAGGATTAAATTGTTGACGAGAAATGCCATTGGAAATGCTATAGCATTTTCTATAGCATTTCTTTATTTTACATTGTTTACGACCTAAAATTTTGAATCAATTGAAAAAATAATGATTTTAGGGCTTATACATTGGAATTTGAATATAACAAGAGTTCTCATGCAAAAATACGCAAGGATTAAATTGTTGACGAGAAATGCCATAGGAAATGTTATAGCATTTCCTATAGCATTTCTTTATTTTACATTTTTTACAACCTTAAATTTCGAACCAATTGAAAAAATAATGATTTTAAGGCTTATACATTGGAATTTGAATATAACAAGAGTTCTCATGCAAAAATATGCAAGGATTAAATTGTTGACGAGAAATGCCATAGGAAATGCTATAGCATTTCCTATAGCATTTCTTTATTTTACATTTTTTACAACCTTAAATTTCGAACCAATTGAAAAAATAATGATTTTAGGGCTTATACATTGGATTTTGAATATAACAAGAGTTCTCATGCAAAAACATGCAAGGATTAAATTGTTGACGAGAAATGCCATAGGAAATGCTATAGCATTTTCTATAGCATTTCTTTATTTTACATTTTTTACAACCTTAAATTTCGAACCAATTGAAAAAATAATGATTTTAGGTCTTATACATTGGAATTTTAATATTACAAGCGTTCTCAGGCAAAAATATGCAAGGATTAAATTGTTGACGTTAAATTCCATAGGAAATTCTATAGCATTTCCTATAGCATTTCTTTATTTTACATTGTTTACGACCTAAAAGTCGAACCAATTGAAAAAATAATGATTTTAGGGCTTATACATTGGAATTTGAATATAACAAGAGTTCTCAAGCAAAAATATGCAAGGATAAAATTGTTGACGAGAAATGCCATACGAAATGCTATAGCATTTCCTATAGCATTTCTTTATTTTACATTGTTTACGACCTAAAATTTCGAACCAATTGAAAAAATTATGATTTTAGGGCTTATACATTGGAATTTGAATATAACAAGAGTTCTCATGCAAAAATACGCAAGGATTAAATTGTTGACGAGAAATGCCATAGGAAATGCTATAGCATTTCTTTATTTTACATTTTTTACAACCTTAAATTTCGAACCAATTGAAAAATAATGATTTTAGGGCTTATACATTGGAATTTGAATATAAAAAGCGTTCTCATGCAAAACTATGCAAGGATTAAATTGTCGACGTTAAATTCCATAGGAAATCCTATAGCGTTTCCTATAGCATTTCTTTATTTTACATTGTTTACGACCTAAAAGTCGAACCAATAGAAAAAATAATGATTTTAGGGCTTATACATTGGAATTTGAATATAACAAGAGTTCTCATGCAAAAATATGCAAGGATTAAATTGTTGACGAGAAATGCCATAGGAAATGCTATAGCATTTCCTATAGCATTTCTTTATTTTACATTTTTTACAACCTTAAATTTCGAACCAATTGAAAAAATAATGATTTTAGGGCTTATACATTGGATTTTCAATATAACAAGAGTTCTCATGCAAAAACATGCAAGGATTAAATTGTTGACGAGAAATGCCATAGGAAATGCTATAGCATTTTCTATAGCATTTCTTTATTTTACATTTTTTACAACCTTAAATTTCGAACCAATTGAAAAAATAATGATTTTAGGTCTTATACATTGGAATTTTAATATTACAAGCGTTCTCAGGCAAAAATATGCAAGGATTAAATTGTTGACGTTAAATTCCATAGGAAATTCTATAGCATTTCCTATAGCATTTCTTTATTTTACATTGTTTACGACCTAAAAGTCGAACCAATTGAAAAAATAATGATTTTAGGGCTTATACATTGGAATTTGAATATAACAAGAGTTCTCAAGCAAAAATATGCAAGGATAAAATTGTTGACGAGAAATGCCATACGAAATGCTATAGCATTTCCTATAGCATTTCTTTATTTTACATTGTTTACGACCTAAAATTTCGAACCAATTGAAAAAATTATGATTTTAGGGCTTATACATTGGAATTTGAATATAACAAGAGTTCTCATGCAAAAATACGCAAGGATTAAATTGTTGACGAGAAATGCCATAGGAAATGCTATAGCATTTCCTATAGCATTTCTTTATTTTACATTTTTTACAACCTTAAATTTCGAACCAATTGAAAAATAATGATTTTAGGGCTTATACATTGGAATTTGAATATAAAAAGCGTTCTCATGCAAAACTATGCAAGGATTAAATTGTCGACGTTAAATTCCATAGGAAATCCTATAGCGTTTCCTATAGCATTTCTTTATTTTACATTGTTTACGACCTAAAAGTCGAACCAATAGAAAAAATAATGATTTTAGGGCTTATACATTGGAATTTGAATATAACAAGAGTTCTCATGCAAAAATATGCAAGGATTAAATTGTTGACGAGAAATGCCATACGAAATGTTATAGCATTTCCTATAGCATTTCTTTATTTTACATTTTTTACAACCTAAAATTTCGAACCAATTGAAAAAATAATGATTTTAGGGCTTATACATTGGAATTTGAATAGAACAAGAATACTCATGCAAAAATACGCAAGGATTAAATTGTTGACGAGAAATGCCATAGGAAATGCTATAGCATTTTCTATAGCATTTCTTTATTTTACACTTTTTACAACCTTAAATTTCGAACCAATTGAAAAAATAATGATTTTAGGGCTTATACATTGGAATTTGAATATAACAAGAGTTCTCATGCAAAAATATGCAAGGATTAAATTGTTGACGAGAAATGCCATAGGAAATGCTATAGCATTTTCTATAGCATTTCTTTATTTTACATTTTTTACAACCTTAAATTTCGAACCAATTGAAAAAATAATGATTTTAGGGGTTATACATTGGAATTTTAATATAACAAGAGTTTTGATGCAAAAATATGCAAGGATTAAATTGTTGACAAGAAATGCCATAGGAAATGCTATAGCATTTTCTATAGCATTTCTTTATTTTACATTTTTTTACAACCTTAAATTTCGAACCAATTGAAAAAATAATGATGTTAGGGCTTATACATTGGAATTTTAATATTACAAGCGTTCTCATGCAAAAATATGCAAGGATTAAATTGTTGGCGTTAAATTCTATAGGAAATTCTATAGCATTTCCTAGAGCATTTCTTTATTTTACATTGTTTACGACCTAAAAGTCGAACCAATTGAAAAAATAATGATTTTAGGGCTTATACATTGGAATCTGAATATAACAAGAGTTCTTAAGCAAAAATATGCAAGGATTAAATTGTTGATGAAAAATGCCATACGAAATTCTATAGCATTTCCTATAGCATTTCTTTATTTTACATTGTTTACGACCTAAAATTTCAAACCAATTGAAAAAATAATGATTTTAGGGCTTATACATTGGAATTTGAATATAACAAGAGTTCTCATGCAAAAATACGCAAGGATTAAATTGTTGACGTTAAATTCTATAGGAAATTCTATAGCATTTCCTATAGCATTTCTTTATTTTACATTGTTTACGACCTAAAAGTCGAACCAATTGAAAAAATAATGATTTTAGGGCTTATACATTGGAATTTGAATATAACAAGAGTTCTCATGCAAAAATATGCAAGGATTAAATTGTTGACGAGAAATGCCATAGGAAATGCTATAGCATTTTCTATAGCATTTCTTTATTTTACATTTTTTACAACCTTAAATTTCGAACCAATTGAAAAAATAATGATTTTAGGGCTTATACATTGGAATTTGAATATAACAAGAGTTCTCATGGAAAAATATGCAAGGATTAAATTGTTGACGAGAAATGCCATAGGAAATGCTATAGCATTTCCTATAGCATTTCTTTATTTTACATTTTTTACAACCTTAAATTTCGAACCAATTGAAAAAATAATGATTTTAGGGCTTATACATTGGATTTTGAATATAACAAGAGTTCTCATGCAAAAACATGCAAGGATTAAATTGTTGACGAGAAATGCCATAGGAAATGCTATAGCATTTTCTATAGCATTTCTTTATTTTACATTTTTTACAACCTTAAATTTCGAACCAATTGAAAAAATAATGATTTTAGGTCTTATACATTGGAATTTTAATATTACAAGCGTTCTCAGGAAAAAATATGCAAGGATTAAATTGTTGACGTTAAATTCCATAGGAAATTCTATAGCATTTCCTATAGCATTTCTTTATTTTACATTGTTTACGACCTAAAAGTCGAACCAATTGAAAAAATAATGATTTTAGGGCTTATACATTGGAATTTGAATATAACAAGAGTTCTCAAGCAAAAATATGCAAGGATTAAATTGTTGACGAGAAACGCCATAAGAAATGCTATAGCATTTCCTATAGCATTTCTTTATTTTACATTGTTTACGACCTAAAATTTCGAACCAATTGAAAAAATAATGATTTTAGGGCTTATACATTGGAATTTGAATATAACAAGAGTTCTCATGCAAAAATACGCAAGGATTAAATTGTTTACGAGAAATGCCATAGGAAATGCTATAGCATTTCCTATAGCATTTCTTTATTTTACATTTTTTACAACCTTAAATTTCGAACCAATTGAAAAATAATGATTTTAGGGCTTATACATTGGAATTTGAATATAACAAGCGTTCTCATGCAAAAATATGCAAGGATTAAATTGTCGACGTTAAATTCCATAGGAAATGCTATAGCGTTTCCTATAGCATTTCTTTATTTTACATTGTTTACTACCTAAAAGTCGAACCAATAGAAAAAATAATGATTTTTGGGCGTATACATTGGAATTTGAATATAACAAGAGTTCTCATGCAAAAATATGCAAGGATTAAATTGTTGACGAGAAATGCCATAGGAAATGCTATAGCATTTTCTATAGCATTTCTTTATTTTACATTTTTTACAACCTTAAATTTCGAACCAATTGAAAAAATAATGATTTTAGAGCTTATACATTGGAATTTGAATATAACAAGAGTTCTCATGGAAAAATATGCAAGGATTAAATTGTTGAGGAGAAATGCCATAGGAAATGCTATAGCATTTTCTATAGCATTTCTTTATTTTACATTTGTAAAACCTTAAATTTCGAACCAATTGAAAAAATAATGATTTTAGGGCTTATACATTGGAATTTGAATATAACAAGAGTTCTCAGGCAAAAATATGCAAGGATTAAATTGTTGACGTTAAATTCCATAGGAAATTCTATAGCATTTCCTATAGCATTTCTTTATTTTACATTGTTTACGACCTAAAAGTCGAACCAATTGAAAAAATAATGATTTTAGGGCTTATACATTGGAATTTGAATATAACAAGAGTTCTCAAGCAAAAATATGCAAGGATTAAATTGTTGACGAGAAATGCCATACGAAATGCTATAGCATTTCCTATAGCATTTCTTTATTTTACATTGTTTACGACCTAAAATTTTGAACCAATTGAAAAAACAATGATTTTAGGGCTTATACATAGGTTTATTTTTCTCTCAATTGATGTACTAAGTAAGAAAAATTTGTTTTACAAATCACAAAATTTCTCTCAACAAATAAATACCAAAAAAATTCCAAAACATTGTTCGCTAATATCTCCAATGACATTAATTATGAAAAATTGCCAATTTAGAGTTTTTGTCATAATTTCGTTTTAGTACCTCAATCAATAATCGATACACAACGCACAATCAGTGTCGTCATTCAAAAACGCTCCTTTTATTAACAAAACATAACTTGCATCCGACAAATAACAATTTTTATTTATTATTTAATAACAACAATATTTAAAGTATAACAAAATATAATGTCATATATAAAAATCAAAAATAATAATCATATTCTTTAAATAGGTACAAAAACAAATAATTTATTTATCCAAACATCAAAAACTCTCGGTAGCGTTGCAATTACATATTACGTGCCACAACGCGCACTAATTCCAAAACGCTCCTTCCACACATCCTGATCAACAAAATAAGTGAAAAAACATTAATAATTCATCAAATCTTTTTCAAATATATTTCAAAATAAATTTGTACAAACCACTCTTTAATCTTACCATATCCATTGTCACTTCCAATGAATTGATTGTTGAATTTTCTTCAAATTTATATTCATTCCTACAAATGATATAATATATAGATACAAATACGCCTAAATTCCAAAAATACACAATCAAGCAACTAATAAAAAAATAACACAAGCAAGCAAGCACACAAGCAAGCACACAAGCACACAAGCAAGCAAGCAAGCAAGAAAACAAGCACACACACGAACAAACATTCAAATAAAAGTGCAAAATACCTTGTCCCCGTCTTCACGTGTAAAGCATTGCTCTTCTTTGCTTCCTCGCCTTTTCTACACATAGTAATCATAAAAAAATATTATCACATTAAATATAAATATAAATATAAATATAAATATAAATATAAACATAAAACTTACAATATTAATATAACTTTACTAACCTTTACAAATCTTCATCTCACTTTCTTGCCTTCTCACCGCATTGCTTCAACTTCCTATATGCAATACAAATAAAATTATCAGTTTTCAAATATCTACGTTTCATTTTTTCAACCGTCGCTATTCAAAAAAATTGACTACTTATCTCATCGAGAATTCCCTTTTCCACGCGTATTCCACCATCGTCCTTTTTTACATACATCAATGCATCTCTTACGAGTATGCAAACGTACATGTATGTACCCTGAAACAACACCACCGCAATTTACAAATTAGTTATTTCTTATCAAAAAAAATATATTAAATTTAATGGAGTGAATAAAATAAAAATAATGTTGATTCAAGTGTCGCCAGTTGATGAAGAACCCGCCCTCCGAACCGCCGTCGGCAAAGCGTACTCCTACGAGTACGCTTTGCGTGTGTCCATGCGTACTTTTTACGGCACGACTTACAGTTGTGCGTACGTGCACCCAGTACAACGTACGTCTTCTGTGTACCTTTTAAAAAAAAGGTATCGTATGCAATCATCCATGCGTACTTTTTAGGGTACGGCTTACGTGTATGCATACGGGCATGCGCGTACGCATAGGCGTACGGCATGCGTTTCTCCGTGCTCCGCGCGACCTGAAAACTGTATCAAACGACATCATTTAATATTTGTTATTATATTATTACTCTAGTACTTTTAAAATATTCCCCACTTACAAGAAAATTATTTAAGGGGGTATTCTTAAGCATAGCTATCCGTTGGAGAAGTCGCCTTTCTTCGTTACGCCAAAATCCTGAAATGGAACCACGATAACTCATATATTTCCTTTCAAATTATTTCCTCACTCAAAGGATTGCCATTTAACACCTAATCACTACGACGTAAACAAGCAAAGACAACATAAATAAACTAAATAAAAACACACACAAATTTACTAACATCTTAACCAAAACCAACTTAAATAAGAAAATTAAAATACTCAAATGCACGGATGAATTCACGTTTATAGACAATCACAACAAAATGGATCCAATACAAATATTTATACATATACATATACATATACATATACATATACATATACATATACATATACATATACATACATATATCATATAATAAACTATTTCACATTTATACTTAAACACACAAACACATCCACTTACGAGAAATAATAAATACAACAGACATTACAAAAATAGTAAAAGAAACATCAAATCCGTACGCATGTACATTTATAACAAGAACCATCAAGTACAAAAATGGGAAACATACACACACATACACATACACACATACACACACACACACACACATTCAGTTTGGAGCAAGCATAAAATACCATAGACATTACATAAAAAAAAAAAAACAAATTCATACGCACATGTAAATCTATAACGAGACAAACACATTCACAACAAGTACAGAAAAGGCGAAATGTACAGGTACATAAACAAAGATATGGGTAAATGCGACCCGATAGCATTCCAAAAAGCAAACACAACATACTTCCACTTAATAAACAATACATAACAATATACACAAATAAAAATCTTGTCTAACAATGTAATAAGCAAGAAAGAAATTTGCCTATGAAAAACTTGATAGGTTATACGAATACATGAATAAAACATTATTATTTATGAAAGCCAATATGCTTTTCATATATTACTGACAAATAATTTATGCAATGAATGTATCCAAACACATATATTTTTTAGTATCAACAAGTCCTATAAACTTAAAATTATTTTTAAACACAAAGATAAACCAATTTAAATGTTCTTTCTTTTAAAAACACGCTTCACTTTACCAATGAGAAATGCCTTCGCCTAATTGCGAAAGTGAAGCGTGTACCTCACAAATTCTGGATTTTAAGACCTTTTCAACGGCCCAAAGATCAAGTGAAAGAAACAGGGAGAGAGGACATAGAGAAAAAGGATATAAGGATTATGGGTTTCTGCCCTGTTTTGATGTCAAGACATGATCGTCATTAATAACACCTTCCGCTATGACCACTCCACTGCAAAAGGAAATAAAGGAGGAAGGAAACTATTTACACAGAGACATGTGAGAATAATGGCACACATAAAATTTAATTTCTTAAAGCGCAAAGTCTATAATCAAAGTTTGAATCATGTTACCTTAAGATGAAAATCAACGTGGTCACTATATAAGCAAACTTTTTACTGAACGAAAAGCATATGTAAAGTGTGAGACAAATACTGATAAATATATTCATTTATTACTGCTCTAACTCCTATTAAATTGTAGGAAACACAAACTTAAACGACACGTCTACAGAAAGTGCGACAATATTCCTTTCAAGTAATCAATAATTTGCATATAGTAATTCGATTATATAGGTAATACCGTAATATACATTATACACCATTGCAAACACAAAATATATTAGAAAGACATACCGAAATTGATGCAAGCTTTGCTGACCATCGCCCTTAAAAGCTGTTCTCCCTGCTATAGACCAAAATCTGTTTCCACTTTCTAAACTCAGATATTTATTTTCTCTGCATTTAAATATTTCTACAAAGATTTCGAAGTTATAAAGCTTACATTCCTAACGTCACCACTGTCAAAACTCTACAGACATCAGCTCCTTCTTCTGCCTATTCCATGCACCACTTACGAGTTACCGATTAAAATATTATATGATTTTTTTCCTCACATTTGCACATTAATAAGTATTTCTAAGTTAAGAAAAAATATTGGATTAGAAGAATATAGGGAACATACCGAAAAATAGGCAATGTAGCTCACGGCGAGTGTGAGATATATTTCGATGATAGTGTCATTAAATATGAAGCCCAGCCACAACACATAAACTATCCCAAAAGCAAGGCCAATAGCTACCCTGGAAAACAGAATTATGTCATTAAGATCGAAACAATTATCACAAATTACTTACATAATAAAAAAGAGAACACTACACTTACGCTACAAGAGACTTGTGTGAGAAGTTTTAGTATGGACTCCCAATTCAAGCTCATTCCCATAACCATTTGATAGAAAGAGCTAATAAACCACAATAGCGGTTCTGGAATAAAGTTCAGTAAAGTAAGTGCCAATGGCGTACAAAGTGAAATAAGCATACAAAACTATTTTATAAATATAGGAATATAGTTCGTTGGAAATAGATACACATCATTCATCAAGGATTCTGATTCAATGGTTGTACTCAGTTTAGTACTTGCAGCAAGTTCTTTTAAGAGTGCAACGACCGCCACTGGATCGGTACCACTTAGAGACATCCTAATAATCGCCTATATAAATGAAACACATGATACAAATCTACTTATGAACTGAAATAAATCAAATAAAAAATGGAAGTCATATTTCTCCAAATACCTTCAATGCAGCTCAAAGACAAAAAGTTGACAACAAATATGTGAAACCAGCAAGAATTATCATTTCTCTGCACAAAAAACAAATACCGTGATGATAATCATGATTAACTGAAAGTTGGCATCTACAACCCGGAAGAAAAATTCCTTAACAGAAATCTGCAGGATGTTTCTTAAATTTGTTATTTTAATGTGATAGCAAAACAATACAATGCATGATTAACAAAAGAGTGCCTTTTATGAAGACTCAGCTTCATAGATCACAGGTCAAGATTTCCATACATCTAATTGATCTACTTGTTAGATTTAAGATGTATATCACATTTCATACCGTAATCTGCTAAACTTCCATGGAAAATGTACTTTCAAAAACAAGGGGCAGGCAGAAAAACAGCCAATAAAAGGTCAGGATCGATGTTGGCCCCTGTAAATTACCAACTACGAGCTTATAAAAAGAAAAGATAGGCTATGATCGAGAAGACGTATATCTTCGTTTTCTGACCTTTCGACAGCGACTCATCCGTCGTTGGATTGGCCGGCTGAGCCGACCCACCAGAGTTGAGAAGCAGCCACAAACCCATTGTCAACCTGAGATCAAACTCAAACACAGCAAATGAATAAATAAATAAATAAGAAAAACCCAAATCGAACAGAGTCAAATCCTAGGTTACAGTACCCTGCGGAAGTGGTCGATGTTGTAGCAACCGAGCCAAACAAGCTTAAAGAGAAGGGGTCAACGGTTATGGGCGCGACGCTTCGGTAGAATCCGAACTCGATGCAGTGCAACGAAACAAAACAAGCAAACAGACAGTCCCGAAGTTCGAGGGCGGTGTGCGGAAACATCGATGGTGAGAATGAGAGAGGCTTTTGGGGTTAGGGCGTGAGAGACAAAAGTGGGAGTTCGGAAGGATCACCTTCCACGCCTTTTCCCGGACTCCGAAGTCCGAATCGATTCTTCGCGGCGCGGCCAAACATCGTCAAAGTTTTGGGTCGAGGAGAGAGAGAGTGTGTCTGTGTTTTGGTTTACGGTGAATTTGGTTTTCGGAAAACACCCGAGCTCATTTTAGACGAGAATATTTGGAGGGAACATTTAAGGTTCCCGCTAAATTGAGGCCCAATTTTTGAAGGAATATATATCAGGGCCCAAACTCATAAACTATGAGTATTGTTTTATACTTTTATTTATTTATATTCTGATACTAAATCATATACTCTCGATGTGATTAACATTAAGCACTATTATATATATATATATATATATATATATATTTTCCAGTATGTATTTTTTAAAGTTGGAATTTAATTTACGAAGCCGGTTTAGACAACCAAAAATTATGACCTACCTCAAAAACACTATAATCCAAAACATCGATACCATCGATAAACCGGCGACCGGAACGGCGATTCGATGCAGAAGCTGAGGACGGCGTCCTTGCGGCTTCCGATGGCGATCACTTCCACGAGCTTCGAGTCTCTCCAGAAATTGCCGCCGACGTTGCTGCCCGTAGAAGCGGAGATCCATCGCCGGAGCTCCGACGAGGTGACGGGAAATAAGGAGAGGCGGCGGAGGAGGAGCACGGGAGTGGGCGAGCATAGCCGAGGAGTGGGCGGAGCGAAGCTTGTGAAGAAGGAGAGCTCCATTATTCAAGACTTCCGACCCTTCTCTTCTTCCCTTCTTCTTCTTCCTCCACTTCTGGTCTCTTCTTCGCTTCTTTGGTCCGCGAAACCGACTTGGTTTTGGGAACCGGGCTGGATTGGACCGCCATAGCTCTCTCAGAACAGAGCTAACAAAAGAAGGAGCGAGAGGGAAGGGTTGGAATCTGGATCTGGTAATACTAATGGGTTTGGAAGCTCAGATTCGAAGGTCTTCTTCTCTGAAAGTTGGCGTGAAATGGCGGGAGAAGACTTAAATTTTATGGGTTTTCAGGAAGAGCGCGAACTGCAATTTTAGCTGTTTTCACTTTTGTGTATGAAAAAAAAAATATAATGGTGGCAAATATACTCAAATAAATGTACCTTAGTACCTAATAACCCAAAAAAAAAAAATTAAAATCATTAATTAATGAAATTTAAAATTTCAGGTGAGCAACCCAGACAAGAGAATGTGAGCAACCGATCCAAACAAGGGCGCGACGCTTCGGTAGAATCCGAACTCGATGCGGTGCAACGAAACAAAATAAGCAAACAAACAGACCCGAAAAAATTTGGAAAGAGTCAATGTCATATTTTACGAAAATAAAATATTTTAAAATCACCCATTGTTAATTATATAAAATCTGTCCACTTGAGGTTGTATCAAAAAAATTGAAGAACTAGCTCAAGTTAACCAATTATCTAAAACTATGTACTTTTGCCTCAATAGTTGGAAAACGTCAAATTACAAAAAAAATAAAATATGTCAACCACACAATTTATGTATTATATACAATATTATAAAATGAAATTACACCAAAAAAAGTCGATTAACTAGCTCAGTTAACCAATTTCTGAAACATATGTACTTTTGCCGCAATAATTGGACAATTCGGGAAAACGTCAAATTGCAAAACAAATTACGTCAAACTCACAGTTTCCTAATTAAATACATTGTAGAACAATGAAATTACATCAAAAATATAAAAAAAAAAAATATAGCTCAAGTTCAACAATTTCTGAAAAATAAATACTTTTACCGCAATTATATAACAATTCCAACAAACACTAAAATCACCAAAAATCTGCAAAAAAATTAACAAAAATCACAGAAACTATTATAATTCATCCATACTCCTTAATAAACCTAAAAAATCAAATTCAACAGTAACATTTTATTCAAAACCTAAAATGTACAATCAAAGTATCATGAAACTCAAACTTGAACTTTCATTCAACCTAATAGCGTTACGTCAAAATATGTCATACTCAAACTTCAACTTACAAAAAAAAATATGTCAAAATCACAATTCAAAATTATATAAAATGTTACGAAAATGACGTTACATACAAAAAAATAAAAAAAATAGCTCAATTTAACCCATTTCAAAAAAAAAAAAATACTTTTGCCGGCAATAAGGTTAAAATTCGGGAAAAGGTCAAATTACAAAAAAAAAATTATGTCAACCTCACATTTTTATAAGTTATATACAATGTTATAAAATGATTTTACATTAAAAAATTCTATTAACTAGCTCAACATAACCAATTTCTTAAAACCGATCCAACGGATATAATTAATTAACCAAATCGAAATACCTAAGCTTGGTCACCAAGCTACCAAATTCGAATCACTATTAGGGTTAAAATCAATTATCTTAATCCAACGGTTGACATTAAATCATAAGGAAATTGTACGAAATACCCATTTTGTGTCAAACTTTTTAAAATACTACCCATTGTGTGTGTAAAAAACTACCCATAATGGGTAGTTTTTTAAAAGGTTTGCACAAAATAGGTATTTTCTTAATTAACCCTAAATCATAACCGATCCAATGGATTAAATTGATTTTAGGGATTTGCTAAAATACCAATACATTTAGTACTTATGCCGCAAATATGGAATGACAAAAACATACCACTCGAATTAGCTAGGGTTTCCTATCATCTCAGTGTCTCAGCGAAAGTATGTGTAAGATCTTCTCAAAGAAACTGGTATGACTGGTTTGACAAACCAATGGACCCAAATGTCAAGTTTGGAGCTAAAGCGGGTAGTAAAATTATTGATAAAGTCAGTTATCAACTTCTTGTGGGGAAACTCATATATCTACTTGTAATTATTATACGGACATCAACACGTATCAATTTTGTGACGCGTCCTCAATTTTCATTGAAGGATCGTGCGAACCACTATCAAGAAACAGTAGCGGTCGAACAGATAGGCGTAGCGGTAAATGACGGAGTCCTTCTAGCGGTTGATAGTGTTTCGGGTTTTTCCGAACATGTTTGTTGAATTGTTTACATCTACGCGTCCAACCCCCCGCGATTTGATACGCATAGGTTCATTTAATACGGGTCCGTGGTTATGAATAATTGTTTACCCAATTGAGTTGTTGGTGGTGCCCCTCGAGGACATTAAGATGGTTAACCAAACATGCGTGAAAGTTTCGAAGCAATAATTACGTTCTACTTGTAATTATTATACGGACATCAACACGTATCAATTTTGTGACGCGTCCTAAATTTTCATTGAAGGATCGTGCAAACCGCTATCGGGAAACAGTAGCGGTCGAACATATAGGCGTTGCATTAAACGACGGAGTCCTTCTAGCGGTTGCTAGTGTTTCAGATTTTCCCAAAAATTTTAATTAAAATATTTACATCCACGCGTCCACCCCCCCGCGATTTGATACGCATAAGTTTATTTAATACGGGTTGGTGGTCATGAGTAATTGTTCACCCAATTGAGTAGTTGGTCGTGCTCCTCGAGGACATTAAGATGGTTAACCAAACATGCGTGAAGGTTTCGAAGCAATAATTACGTTCTAGTTGTAATTATTATACGGACATCAACACGTATCAATTTTGTGACGCGTCCTCAATTTTCGTTCAAAGGATCGTGCAAACCGCTATCGGGAAACAGTAGCGGTCAAACAGGTAGGCGTAGTGGTAAACGACAGAGTCCTTCTAGCGGTTGCTAGTGTTTCGGATTTTCCCGAACATTTTAATTGAAATATTTACATCCACGCGTCCAACCCCCCGCGATTTGATATGCATAGGTTCATATAATACAAGTCGATGGTCATGAATAATTGTTCAACCAATTGAGTAGTTGGTGGTGCCCCTCGAGGACATTAAGATGGTTAACCAAACTTGCGTGAAGGTTTCGAAGCAATAATTATGTTCTACTTATAATTATTATAAGGACATCAACATGTATCAATTTTCGTTGAAGGATTGTGCAAACCGCTATCGGGAAACAGTAGCGGTCGAATAGATAGGTGTTGCGTTAAACGACAGAGTCCTTCTAGCGGTTGCTAGAGTTTCGGATTTTCCTGAACATTTTAATTGAAATATGATACGCATAGTAATTGTTCACCCAATTGGGTAGTTGGTGGTGCTCCTCGAGGACATTAAGATGGTTAACCAAACATGCGTGAAGGTTTCGAAGCAATAATTATGTTCTACTTATAATTATTATAAGGACATCAACATGTATCAATTTTGTGACGTGTCCTCAATTTTCGTTGAAGGATCGTGCAAACCGCTATCGGGAAACGGTAGCGGTCAAACAGATAGGAGTAGTGGTAAATGACGGAGTCCTTCTAGCGGTTGCTAGTGTGTCGGATTTTCCCAAACATTTTAATTGAAATATTTACATCCACGCGTCCAACCCCCCGCGATTTGATACGCATAGGTTCATATAATACGGGTCGGTGGTCATGAGTAATTGTTCACCCAATTGAGTAGTTGGTGGTGCCCCTCGAGGACATTAAGATGGTTAACCAAACATGCGCGAAGGTTTCGAAGCAATAATTACGTTCTACTTGTAATTATTATACGGACATCACTGTTAAGGTCGGATTTGGTCAAATCCATCCTCAACACAACTCGTGTCGTTTTGTCCATAAACGACACAGGGGGAGGCGATGAAACTCATAACCCGAGGCAGACTATCCCCGAGGAGGAACATCCCCGAGGAAGAATACCCCCGAGAAGATTCATCCACGAGGAGACGCAGCCACGCGAGAGCAAGTTGCGATGAAGCATCCCATCACACCGGACGAGGAATTTCATCACGATGACGGTGCAGGGCCGAATGACTATTGACAAGACGTGCATTTAATGAGGCCGACCTACTCACTCGATGAGAGCACCAGCGGCGAGGCTTGCAGGGCCGAATGACCACTGGTATGACTGGTTTGACAAACCAATGGACCCAAATGTCAAGTTTGGAGCTAAAGCGGGTAGTAAAATTATTGATAAAGTCAGTTATCAACTTCTTGTGGGGAAACTCATATATCTACTTGTAATTATTATACGGACATCAACACGTATCAATTTTGTGATGCGTCCTCAATTTTCATTGAAGGATCGTGCGAACCACTATCAAGAAACAGTAGCGGTCGAACAGATAGGCGTAGCGGTAAATGACGGAGTCCTTCTAGCGGTTGCTAGTGTTTCGGGTTTTTCCGAACATGTTTGTTGAATTGTTTACATCTACGCGTCCAACCCCCCGCGATTTGATACGCATAGGTTCATTTAATACGGGTCCGTGGTTATGAATAATTGTTTACCCAATTGAGTAGTTGGTGGTGCCCCTCGAGGACATTATGATGGTTAACCAAACATGCGTGAAAGTTTCGAAGCAATAATTACGTTCTACTTGTAATTATTATACGGACATCAACACGTATCAATTTTGTGACGCGTCCTCAATTTTCGTTGAAGGATCGTGCAAACCGCTATCGGGAAACAGTAGCGGTCGAACATATAGGCGTTGCATTAAACGACGGAGTCCTTCTAGCGGTTGCTAGTGTTTCAGATTTTCCCAAAAATTTTAATTAAAATATTTACATCCACGCGTCCACCCCCCCGCGATTTGATACGCATAAGTTTATTTAATACGGGTTGGTGGTCATGAGTAATTGTTCACCCAATTGAGTAGTTGGTCGTGCTCCTCGAGGACATTAAGATGGTTAACCAAACATGCGTGAAGGTTTCGAAGCAATAATTACGTTCTAGTTGTAATTATTATACGGACATCAACACGTATCAATTTTGTGACGCGTCCTCAATTTTCGTTCAAAGGATCGTGCAAACCGCTATCGGGAAACAGTAGCGGTCAAACAGGTAGGCGTAGTGGTAAACGACAGAGTCCTTCTAGCGGTTGCTAGTGTTTCGGATTTTCCCGAACATTTTAATTGAAATATTTACATCCACGCGTCCAACCCCCCGCGATTTGATATGCATAGGTTCATATAATACAAGTCGATGGTCATGAATAATTGTTCAACCAATTGAGTAGTTGGTGGTGCCCCTCGAGGACATTAAGATGGTTAACCAAACTTGCGTGAAGGTTTCGAAGCAATAATTATGTTCTACTTATAATTATTATAAGGACATCAACATGTATCAATTTTCGTTGAAGGATTGTGCAAACCGCTATCGGGAAACAGTAGCGGTCGAATAGATAGGTGTTGCGTTAAACGACAGAGTCCTTCTAGCGGTTGCTAGAGTTTCGGATTTTCCTGAACATTTTAATTGAAATATGATACGCATAGTAATTGTTCACCCAATTGGGTAGTTGGTGGTGCTCCTCGAGGACATTAAGATGGTTAACCAAACATGCGTGAAGGTTTCGAAGCAATAATTATGTTCTACTTATAATTATTATAAGGACATCAACATGTATCAATTTTGTGACGTGTCCTCAATTTTCGTTGAAGGATCGTGCAAACCGCTATCGGGAAACGGTAGCGGTCAAATAGATAGGAGTAGTGGTAAATGACGGAGTCCTTCTAGCGGTTGCTAGTGTGTCGGATTTTCCCAAACATTTTAATTGAAATATTTACATCCACGCGTCCAACCCCCCGCGATTTGATACGCATAGGTTCATATAATACGGGTCGGTGGTCATGAGTAATTGTTCACCCAATTGAGTAGTTGGTGGTGCCCCTCGAGGACATTAAGATGGTTAACCAAACATGCGCGAAGGTTTCGAAGCAATAATTACGTTCTACTTGTAATTATTATACGGACATCACTGTTAAGGTCGGATTTGGTCAAATCCATCCTCAACACAACTCGTGTCGTTTTGTCCATAAACGACACAGGGGGAGGCGATGAAACTCATAACCCGAGGGAGACTATCCCCGAGGAGGAACATCCCCGAGGAAGAATACCCCCGAGAAGATTCATCCACGAGGAGACGCAGCCACGCGAGAGCAAGTTGCGATGAAGCATCCCATCACACCGGACGAGGAATTTCATCATGATGACGGTGCAGGGCCGAATGACTATTGACGAGACGTGCATTTAATGAGGCCGACCTACTCACTCGATGAGAGCACCAGCGGCGAGGCTTGCAGGGCCGAATGACCACTGCCGGGATGCGCATTTAATGAGGCGCACCTACCCATAACGGCAGCCTCCTCGGAAGCGACATAAAGCAAGAATTGACCATGCTGCCCTCAAATCACACCGGAGAGTGAATGATTAAAAGGAAAAAGGCGGGAAGGATGCGAGGGAAAGGCATTGTAAACTCTATAAAAGGCAAGATAAGCCTCATTTGTAAAGGTTGGGAAAAAGAGGGAAGAAAGGCCCAAAAAAGAGGGAGAAAAGTCTGATAATAGAAAAGGCTAAGGAAATAGAGAGAATTCGTGTTCGTGATCCTTCATCTGTCCAGCTATTCAACGGATCGCCCACCAGAATGATTTCCGCAATCCCCGCTATGGATCTCCCGCATGACGTATTCGGCTTCCCTCTTGAGAAGACTTATTATATCCAATAAAATTATTTAAAAACAAATAATGAGTTTTAGCCTTTTTTGCCTTTTTTTAAGGCTTAGTCTCGACTTCGAAAGCTATAACATTTGCCTCGAGTGTTTGATTTTTGTGCTCTACGTATCGAATCCAACCGCGTGACTACTCATCAAAATCCTTTTTTCATACCCATTGAAATCCTTTTACATTAAAAATTGATTTTTAGGTTTGTCATCAATTGAAATCCTTTGTTTTAAGTTAGATAGTTTTCTGGGTAAAGTTTTACATTTTTCCTCTTGAACTTAGACAGTTGGTGGTAAGAAGGGTATTTTGGGAATAAAAAAAATAAGAGACAATTTGGGGAGTAATTTTTCATATACATTAAATCGGTGAACAAAACGGGTAGAACTTGTATTTTGGGGCTTATTTTTTCAAGTTTCCCTTGTGAAATGTATGTTTAATTGGGTAGTGTCTTGAATTGACTGGTCATTGAGGGAAAACGACAGGTTCCGGATTGCCCATTAAGCTAAGAACTAAGGCTGATTGAAAGTTGAAACATGACAAGTCCGCTAACTTGTTTGACTTTGACTGCCACAATTTCGATAGGACATAGAAAGTCCTTTCTTTGTTGCAAAAGTACTCGTTGTACAAATTTTTGGGTCCTAATCTATTGGGCAAGTCTTAATTATGATCCATTCAAAAAAAAATTGGGTCCTAAATTTAGTCTTAACTAGTGGAAAGGTACCGCGCTTCGCACGGTGACGATAAATATCGTTTATAATTTTTATGAAAAATATTTAATGAATATCCATTTTGTGACTAAATTACCTACATCAAATATAATGAACATTTTTTTTTATTTCGTCGTATTAATATTGTTTATCAAATTTTTAGATCTGCAATAAACTTGTATATCACGTCTTCATTGGAAAAATATATATGCTACCGTATATCACAAATCTAAAAGATAAACATAACACCTCTAATCAAAAACCAAATTTTAATAAAAATCTCATTTCGTTTATATAATCACATTGTATAATCAATCAAGAGGAATAATATAATTACTGTAGAGGGGGATTTTCACCACCCTTTTCCAGTCACAAAGACAATCATCAAATAATAAATAAATAACAACAAATGATGAATATCTCTGTTTTATTATAATTTCCTAAATGAGCTCGGTTTTCTTCCGTTGAATAGCTGGACAGATGAAGGATCATGAGCCTCCGATTTCTCTCTTTCCTTGGCCTTTTTCTATTACAAGATTTCTTTCTCCCTTTTTCGGGTCCTTTTTCCTCTATTTTTTCGAACCCTTTCGAATGAGGCTTCTCTTGCCTTTTATAGAGTTTACAATTTACATTATGCCCCCTAGCATTTTTCCCGCCTTTTCCCTTTTTAATCATTCGCTTTCCAGAGTGATTCGATGGGAGGCATGGCGGATTTCTGCTTAACGTCGCCTCCGAGCAGACTGTCATTTTGGGTAGGTGAGCTTCATTAAATGCACGTCCCTTTAGCCGTCATCGGGCCTTGCAAGCCCTGGCGCTGACGCCTTTTATCGAGTGGTAGGTAAGCTTCATTAAATGCACATCCCTTCGGCTGTCATCGGGCTCTGCATAATCATCATGACGAAATTCCTCGTCGAGCGTGATGGGACACTTCTTCGCAACTTGCTTTTGTGTGGCTATACTTCCTCGTGATCAAACCTCCTCGGGGATGATCCTCCTCGGGAATAATCCCATTCACGGTAGGGCATCCTCGGAGACTATCCTCGTCGGAGATAATTCCCTCGGGCGATGAGCTTCCTTGGAGATTATCCTCGTCGGGGATAATCCCCCTCGGGGTTGAACTTCCGCGGAGATTATCTTCGTCGGGGATAATCCTCCTCGGGGTTGAACTTCCTCGGGGATCGTCCTCGTCGGGGATAATACCCCTCGAGGTTGAACTTCCTCGGGGATCGTCCTCGTCGGGGATAATCCCCCTCGAGGTTGAACTTCCCCGCCCCCTTACATGTCATTTGTGGGCAAAACGACACGAGTTATGTTGAGGATGGATTTGACCAAATCCGACCTTAACAATTACATAATCCAGACAAATAATGTTAAATAAGAATGTGGTGAAAGAAAATGTGAATCAAGGTCTATACATATATGCATATATATATACATATATGCATATATATATATATATGTGTGTGTGTGTCCATTGCACTTGAATGATTTACCGCCCTTGTTGAGAATTTAGGTCGTAAACATTGTTTACGACCTAAAATTTCGAACCAATTGAAAAAATAATGATTTTAGGGCTTCTACATTGGAATTTGAATATAACAAGAGTTCTCATGCAAAAAAAATGCAAGGATTAAATTGTTGACAAGAAATGCCATAGTAAATGCTATAGCATTTCCTATAGAATTTCTTTATTTTACATTTTTTACAACCTTAAATTTTGAACCAATTGAAAAAATAATGATTTTAGGGCTTATACATTGGAATTTGAATATAACAAGAGTTCTCATGCAAAAATATGCAAGGATTAAATTGTTGACGAGAAATGCCATAGGAAATGCTATAGCATTTCCTATAGCATTTCTTTATTTTACATTTTTTACAACCTTAAATTTCGAACCAATTGAAAAAATAATGATTTTAAAGCTTATACATTGGAATTTGAATATAACAAGAGTTATCATGCAAAAATATGCAAGGATTAAATTGTTGACGAGAAATGCCATAGGAAATGCTATAGCATTTCCTATAGCATTTCTTTATTTTACATTTTTTACAACCTTAAATTTCGAAACAATTGAAAAAATAATGATTTTAAAGCTTATACCTTGGAATTTAAATATAACAAAAGTTCTCATGCAAAAATATGCAAGGATTAAATTGTTGACGAGAAATGCCATAGGAAATGCTATAGCATTTCCTATAGCATTTCTTTATTTTACATTTTTTACAACATTAAATTTCGAACCAATTGAAAAAATAATGATTTTAGGGATTATACATTGGATATTTAATATTACAAGCGTTCTCATGCAAAAATATGCAAGGATTAAATTGTTGACGTTAAATTCCATAGGAAATACTATAGCATTTCCTATAGCATTTCTATATTTTACATTGTTTACAACCTTAAATTTTGAACCAATTGAAAAAATAATGATTTTAGGGATTATACATTGGAATTGAATATAACAAGAGTTCTCATGCAAAAATATGCAAGGATTAAGTTGTTGACGAGAAATGCCATAGGAAATGCTACAGCATTTCTAAATTTTACATTTTTTACAACCTTAAATTTCGAACCAATTGAAAAAATAATGATTTTAAGGCTTATACATTGGAATTTGAATATAACAAGAGTTCTCATGCAAAAATATGCAAGGATTAAATTGTTGACGAGAAATGCCATAGGAAATGCTATAGCATATCCTATAGCATTTCTTTATTTTACATTTTTTACAACCTTAAATTTCGAACCAATTGAAAAAATAATGATTTTAGGGCTTATACATTGAAATTTTAATATTTACAAGCGTTCTCATGCAAAAATATGCAAGGATTAGACTGTTGACGTTAAATTCCATAAGAAATGCTATAGAATTTCCTATAGAATTTCTTTATTTTACATTTTTTACAACCTTAAATTTCGAACCATTTGAAAAACTAATGATTTTAGGGCTTATACATTGGAATTAGATTATAACAAGAGTTCTCATGCAAAAATATGCAAGGATTAAATTGTTGACGAGAAATGCCATAGGAAAAGCTGTAGAATTTCCTATAGCATTTCTTTATTTGACATTTTTTACAACCTTAAATTTCGAACCAATTGAAAAAATAATGATTTTAGGGATTATACATTGGAATTGAATATAACAAGAGTTCTCATGCAAAAATATGCAAGGATTAAGTTGTTGACGAGAAATGCCATAGGAAATGCTATAGCATTTCCTATAGCATTTCTATATTTTACATTTTTTACAACCTTAAATTTTGAACCAATTGAAAAAATAAAGATTTTAAAGCTTATACATTAGAATTTGAATATAACAAGAGTTCTCATGCAAAAATATGCAAGGATTAAATTGTTGACGAGAAATGCCATAGGAAATGCTATAGCATTTCCTATAGCATTTCTTTATTTTACATTTTTTACAACCTTAAATTTCGAACCAATTGCAAAAATAATGATTTTAGGGATTATACATTGGATATTTAATATTACAAGCGTTCTCGTGCAAAAATATGCAAGGATTAAATTGTTGACGTTAAATTCCATAGGAAATGCTATAGCATTTCCTATAGCATTTCTATATTTTACATTCTTTACGACATAAAAGTCGAACCAATTGAAAAAATAATGATTTTAGGGCTTATATATTGGAATTTGAATATAACAAGAGTTCTCATTCAAAAATATGCAAGGATTAAATTGTTGACGAGAAATGCCATAGGAAATGCTATAGCATTTCCTATAGCATTTCTTTATTTTACATTTTTTACAACCTTAAATTTCGAAACAATTGAAAAAATAATGATTTTAAAGCTTATACATTGGAATTTGAATATAACAAGAGTTATCATGCAAAAATATGCAAGGATTAAATTGTTGACGAGAAATGCCATAGGAAATGCTATAGCATTTCCTATAGCATTTCTTTATTTTACATTTTTTACAACCTTAAATTTCGAAACAATTGAAAAAATAATGATTTTAAAGCTTATACCTTGGAATTTAAATATAACAAAAGTTCTCATGCAAAAATATGCAAGGATTAAATTGTTGACGAGAAATGCCATAGGAAATGCTATAGCATTTCCTATAGCATTTCTTTATTTTACATTTTTTACAACATTAAATTTCGAACCAATTGAAAAAATAATGATTTTAGGGATTATACATTGGATATTTAATATTACAAGCGTTCTCATGCAAAAATATGCAAGGATTAAATTGTTGACGTTAAATTCCATAGGAAATACTATAGCATTTCCTATAGCATTTCTATATTTTACATTGTTTACAACCTTAAATTTTGAACCAATTGAAAAAATAATGATTTTAGGGATTATACATTGGAATTGAATATAACAAGAGTTCTCATGCAAAAATATGCAAGGATTAAGTTGTTGACGAGAAATGCCATAGGAAATGCTACAGCATTTCTATATTTTACATTTTTTACAACCTTAAATTTCGAACCAATTGAAAAAATAATGATTTTAAGGCTTATACATTGGAATTTGAATATAACAAGAGTTCTTATGCAAAAATATGCAAGGATTAAATTGTTGACGAGAAATGCCATAGGAAATGCTATAGCATATCCTATAGCATTTCTTTATTTTACATTTTTTACAACCTTAAATTTCGAACCAATTGAAAAAATAATGATTTTAGGGCTTATACATTGAAATTTTAATATTTACAAGCGTTCTCATGCAAAAATATGCAAGGATTAGACTGTTGACGTTAAATTCCATAAGAAATGCTATAGAATTTCCTATAGAATTTCTTTATTTTACATTTTTTACAACCTTAAATTTCGAACCATTTGAAAAACTAATGATTTTAGGGCTTATACATTGGAATTAGATTATAACAAGAGTTCTCATGCAAAAATATGCAAGGATTAAATTGTTGACGAGAAATGCCATAGGAAAAGCTGTAGCATTTCCTATAGCATTTCTTTATTTGACATTTTTTACAACCTTAAATTTCGAACCAATTGAAAAAATAATGATTTTAGGGATTATACATTGGAATTGAATATAACAAGAGTTCTCATGCAAAAATATGCAAGGATTAAGTTGTTGACGAGAAATGCCATAGGAAATGCTATAGCATTTCCTATAGCATTTCTATATTTTACATTTTTTACAACCTTAAATTTTGAACCAATTGAAAAAATAAAGATTTTAAAGCTTATACATTAGAATTTGAATATAACAAGAGTTCTCATGCAAAAATATGCAAAGATTAAATTGTTGACGAGAAATGCCATAGGAAATGTTATAGCATTTCCTATAGCATTTCTTTATTTTACATTTTTTACAACCTTAAATTTCGAACCAATTGCAAAAATAATGATTTTAGGGATTATACATTGGATATTTAATATTACAAGCGTTCTCGTGCAAAAATATGCAAGGATTAAATTGTTGACGTTAAATTCCATAGGAAATGCTATAGCATTTCCTATAGCATTTCTATATTTTACATTCTTTACGACATAAAAGTCGAACCAATTGAAAAAATAATGATTTTAGGGCTTATATATTGGAATTTGAATATAACAAGAGTTCTCATTCAAAAATATGCAAGGATTAAATTGTTGACGAGAAATGCCATAGGAAATGCTATAGCATTTCCTATAGCATTTCTTTATTTTACATTTTTTACAACCTTAAATTTCGAACCAATTGAAAAAATAATGATTTTAAGGCTTATACATTGGAATTTGAATATAACAAGAGTTCTCATGCAAAAATATGCAACGATTAAATTGTTGACGAGAAATGCCATAGGAAATGCTATAGCATTTCCTATTGCATTTCTTTATTTTACATTTTTTACAACCTTAAATTTCGAACCAATTGAAAAAATAATGATTTTAGGGCTTATACATTGAAAATTTTATATTACAAGCGATCTCATGAAAAAATATGCAAGGATTAAATTGTTGACGTTAAATTCCATAAGAAATGCTATAGCATTTCCTATAGCATTTCTTTATTTTATATTGTTTACGACCTAAAAGTCGAACCAATTGAAAAAATAATAATTTTAGGGCTTATACATTGGAATTTGAATATAACAAGAGTTCTCATGAAAAAATATGCAAGGATTAAATTGTTGACGAGAAATGCCATACGAAATGCTATAGCATTTCCTATAGCATTTCTTTATTTTACATTTTTTACAACCTTAAATTTTGAACCAATTGAAAAAATAATGATATTAGGGCTTATACATTGGAATTTTAATATAACAAGAGTTCTCATGCAAAAATATGCAAGGATTAAATTGTTGACGAGAAATGCCATAGGAAATGCTATAGAATTTCCTATAGAATTTCTTTATTTTACATTTTTTACAACCTTAAATTTCGAACAATTTGAAAAACTAATGATTTAAGGGCTTATACATTGGAATTTTAATATAACAAGAGTTCTCATGCAAAAATATGCAAGGAATAAATTGTTGACGAGAAATGCCATAGGAAATGCTATAGAATTTCCTATAGAATTTCTTTATTTTACATTTTCTACAACCTTAAATTTTGACCCAATTGAAAAAATATTGATTTAAGGGCTTATACATTGGAATTTGAATATAACAAGAGTTCTCATGCAAAAATATGCAAGGATTAAATTGTTGACGAGAAATGCCATAGGAAATGCTATAGCATTTCCTATAGCATTTGTTTATTTTACATTGTTTACGACCTAAAAGTCGAACCAATTGAAAAAATAATGATTTTAGGGCTTATACATTGGAATTTTAATATAACAAGAGTTCTCATGCAAAAATATGCAAGGATTAAATTGTTGACGAGAAATGCCATAGGAAATGCTATAGAATTTCCTATAGAATTTCTTGATTTTACGTTTTTTCTAACCTTAAATTTCGAACCAATTGAAAAAAATAATGATTTTAGGGCTTATACATTGGAATTTGAATATAACAAGAGTTCTCATGCAAAAATATGCAAGGATTAAATTGTTGACGAGAAGTTCCATAGGAAATGCTATAGCATTTCCTATAGCATATATTTATTTGACATTTTTTACAACCTTAAATTTCGAACCAATTGAAAAAATAATGTATTTAGGGCTTAACATTGGAATTTGAATATAACAAGAGTTCTTATGCAAAAATATGCAAGGATTAAATTGTTGACGAGAAATGCCATAGGAAATGCTATAGCATTTCCTATAGCATTTCTTTATTTTACATTTTTTACAACCTTAAGTTTTGAACCAATTGAAAAAATAATGATTTTAAAGCTTATACATTGGAATTTGAATATAACAAGAGTTCTCATGAAAAAATATGCAAGGATTAAATTGTTGACGAGAAATGCCATAGGAAAATATAGCATTTCCTATAGCATTTCTTTATTTTACATTGTTTACGACCTAAAATTTCGAACCAATTGAAAAAATAAAATTTTAGTGCTTATACATTGGAATTTGAATATAACAAGAATTCTCATGCAAAAATATGCAAGGATTAAATTGTTGACGAGAAATACCCTAGGATATACTATAGCATTTCCTAGAGCATTTCTTTATTTTACATTTTTTACAACCTTAAATTTCGAACCAATTGAAAAAAAATGATTTTAGGGCTTATACATTGAAATTTTAAAATTACAAGCATTCTTATGCAAAAATATGCAAGGATTAAATTGTTGACGTTAAATTCCATAGGAAATGCTATAGCATTTCCTATAGCATTTCTTTATTTTACATTGTTTACGACCTAAAAGTCGAACCAATTGAAAAAATAATGATTTTAGGGCTTATACATTGGAATTTGAATATAACAAGAGTTCTCATGGAAAAATATGCAAGGATTAAATTGTTGACGAGAAATGCCATACGAAATGCTATAGCATTTCCTATAGCATTTCTTTATTTTACATTTTTTATAACCTTAAATTTCGAACCAATTGAAAAAATAATTATTTTAGGGCTTATACATTGGAATTTTAATATTACAAGCGTTCTCATGCAAAAATATGCAAGGATTAAATTGTTGACGAGAAATGCCATAGGAAATGCTATAGAATTTCCTATAAAATTTCTTTATTTTATATTTTTTACAACCTTAAATTTGGAACCAATTGAAAAAATAATGATTTTAGGGCTTATACACTGGAATTTGAATATAACAAGAGTTCTCATGAAGAAATATGCAAGGATTAAATTGTTGACGAGAAATGCCATAGGAAATGCTATAGCATTTCCTATAGCATTTCTTTATTTGACATTTTTTACAACCTTAAATTTTGAACCAATTGAAAAAATAATGATTTTAGGGCTTATACATTGGAATTTGAATATAACAAGAGTTCTCATGCAAAAATATGCAAGGATTAAATTGTTGACGAGAAATGCCATAGGAAATGCTAGCATTTCCTATAGCATTTCTTTATTTTACATTGTTTACGACCTAAAATTTTGAACCAATTGAAAAAATAATATTTTAGGGCATATACATTGGAATTTGAATACAACAAGAGTTCTCATGCAAAAATATGCAAGGATTAACTTGTTGATGAGAAATGCCATAGGAAATACTAGCATTTCATATAGCATTTCTTTATTTTACATTTTTTACAACCTTAAATTTTGAACCAATTGAAAAAATAATGATTTTAGGGCTTATACATTGGAATTTGAATATAACAAGACTTCTCATGCAAAAATATGCAAGGATTACATTGTTGACGAGAAATGCCATAGGAAATGCTAGCATTTCCTATAGCATTTCTTTATTTAACATTTTTTACAACCTTAAATTTCGAACCAATTGAAAAAATAATTATTTTATGGCTTATACATTGGAATTTTAATATTACAAGTGTTCTCATGCAAAATTATGCAAGGATTAAATTGTTGACGAGAAATTCCATACGAAATGCTATAGCATTTCCTATAGCATTTCTTTATTTTACATTTTTTACAACCTTAAATTTAGATCCAATTGAATAAATAATGATTTTAGGGCTTATACATTGGAATTTGAATATAACAAGAGTTCTCATGCAAAAATATGCAAGGATTAAATTGTTGACGAGAAATGCGATAGGAAATGCTATAGAATTTCCTATAGAACTTCTTTATTTTACATTTTTTACAACCTTAAATTTCGAACCAATTAAAAAAATAATGATTTAAGGGCTTATACATTGGAATTTGAATATAACAAGAGTTCTCATGCAAAAATATGCAAGGATTAAATTGTTGACGTTAAATTCCATAGGAAATGCTAGCATTTCCTATAGCATTTCTTTATTTTACATTGTTTACGACCTAAAAGTCGAAATAATTGAAAAAATAATGATTTTAGGGCTTGTACATTGGAATTTGAATATAACAAGTGTTCTCATGCAAAATTATGCAAGGATTAAATTGTTGACGAGAAATGCCATACGAAATGCTATAGAATTTCCTATAGCATTTCTTTATTTTACATTTTTTACAACCTTAAATTTTGAACCAATTAAAAAAATAATGATTTTAGGGCTTATACATTGGAATTTGAATATAACAAGAGTTCTCATGCAAAAATATGCAAGGATTAAATTGTTGACGAGAAATGCCATAGGAAATGCTAGCATTTCCTAAAGCATTTCTTTATTTTACATTGTTTACGACCTAAAAGTTCGAATAAATTGAAAAAATAATGATTTTAGGGCTTATACATTAGAATTTGAATATAACAAGAGTTATCATGCAAAAATATGCAAGTATTAAATTATTGACGAGAAATGCTATAGGAAATGCTATAGCATTTCTTATAGCATTTCTTTATTTTACATTTTTTACAACCTTAAATTACGAACCAATTGAAAAAATAATGATTTTAGGGCTTATACTTTGGAATTTGAATATAACAAGAGTTCTCATGCAAAAATATGCAAGGATTAAATTGTTGACGAGAAATGCCATAGGAAATGCTAGCATTTCCTATAGCATTTCTTTATTTTACATTGTTTACGACCTAAAATTTTGAATCAATTGAAAAAATAATGATTTTAGGGCTTATACATTGGAATTTGAATATAACAAGAGTTCTCATGCAAAAATAAGGAAGGATTAAATTGTTGACGAGAAATGCCATAGGAAATGCTATAACATTTCCTATAGCATTTCTTTATTTTAGATTTTTTACAACCTTAAATTTCGAACCAATTGAAAAAATAATGATTTTTGGGCTTATACATTGGAATTTTAATATTACAAGCGTTCTCATGCAAAAATATGCAAGGATTAAATTGTTGACGTTAAATTCCATAGTATATAGCATTTCTTTATTTTACATTGTTTACGACCTAAAAGTCGAACCAATTGAAAAAATAATGATATTAGGGCTTGTACATTGGAATTTGAATATAACAAGAGTTCTCATGCAAAATTATGCAAGGATTAAATTGTTGACGAGAAATGCCATACGAAATGCTATAGAATTTTTTATAGCATTTCTTTATTTTACATTTTTTACAACCTTAAATTTTGAACCAATTAAAAAAATAATGATTTTAGGGCTTATACATTGGAATTTAAATATAACAAGAGTTCTCATGCAAAAATATACAAGGATTAAATTGTTGACGAGAAATGCTATAGGAAATGCTATAGCATTTCTTATAGCATTTCTTTATTTTACATTTTTTACAACCTTAAATTTTGAACCAATTGAAAAAATAAATTGTTGACGAGAAATGCCATACGAAATGCTATAGAATTTCCTATAGCATTTCTTTATTTTACATTTTTTACAACCTTAAATTTTGAACCAATTAAAAAAATAATGATTTTAGGGCTTATACATTGGAATTTGAATATAACAAGAGTTCTCATGCAGAAATATGCAAAGATTAAATTGTTGACGAGAAATGCCATAGGAAATGCTAGCATTTCCTAAAGCATTTCTTTATTTTACATTGTTTACGACCTAAAAGTTCGAATCAATTGAAAAAATAATGATTTTAGGGCTTATACATTAGAATTTGAATATAACAAGAGTTATCATGCAAAAATATACAAGGATTAAATTGTTGACGAGAAATGCTATAGGAAATGCTATAGCATTTCTTATAGCATTTCTTTATTTTACATTTTTTACAACCTTAAATTTCGAACCAATTGAAAAAATAATGATTTTAGGGCTTATACATTGGAATTTGAATATATTAAGAGTTCTCATGCAAAAATATGCAAGGATTAAATTGTTGACGAGAAATGCCATACGAAATGCTATAGAATTTCCTATAGCATTTCTTTATTTTACATTTTTTACAACCTTAAATTTTGAACCAATTAAAAAAATAATGATTTTAGGGCTTATACATTGGAATTTGAATATAACAAGAGTTCTCATGCAGAAATATGCAAGGATTAAATTGTTGACGAGAAATGCCATAGGAAATGCTAGCATTTCCTAAAGCATTTCTTTATTTTACATTGTTTACGACCTAAAAGTTCGAATCAATTGAAAAAATAATGATTTTAGGGCTTATACATTAGAATTTGAATATAACAAGAGTTATCATGCAAAAATATACAAGGATTAACTTGTTGACGAGAAATGCTATAGGAAATGCTATAGCATTTCTTATAGCATTTCTTTATTTTAAATTTTTTACAACCTTAAATTTCGAACCAAGTGAAAAAATAATGATTTTAGGGCTTATACATTGGAATTTGAATATATTAAGAGTTCTCATGCAAAATTATGCAAGGATTAAATTGTTGACGAGAAATGCCATACGAAATGCTATAGAATTTTTTATAGCATTTCTTTATTTTAAATTTTTTACAACCTTAAATTTTGAACCAATTGAAAAAATAATGATTTTAGGGCTTATACATTGGAATTTGAATATAACAAGAGTTCTCATGCAAAAATATGCAAGGATTAAATTGTTGACGAGAAATGCCATAGGAAATGAATGCTAGCATTTCCTATAGCATTTCTTTATTTTACATTGTTTACGACCTAAAAGTTTGAATCAATTGAAAAAATAATGATTTTAGGGCTTATACATTAGAATTTGAATATAACAAGAGTTATCATGCAAAAATATACAAGGATTAAATTGTTGACGAGAAATGCTATAGGAAATGCTATAGCATTTCTTATAGCATTTCTTTATTTTACATTTTTTACAACCTTAAATTTCGAACCAATTGAAAAAATAATGATTTTAGGGCTTATACATTGGAATTTGAATATATTAAGAGTTCTCATGCAAAAATATGCAAGGATTAAATTGTTGACGAGAAATGCCATACGAAATGCTATAGAATTTCCTATAGCATTTCTTTATTTTACATTTTTTACAACCTTAAATTTTGAACCAATTAAAAAAATAATGATTTTAGGGCTTATACATTGGAATTTGAATATAACAAGAGTTCTCATGCAGAAATATGCAAGGATTAAATTGTTGACGAGAAATGCCATAGGAAATGCTAGCATTTCCTAAAGCATTTCTTTATTTTACATTGTTTACGACCTAAAAGTTCGAATCAATTGAAAAAATAATGATTTTAGGGCTTATACATTAGAATTTGAATATAACAAGAGTTATCATGCAAAAATATACAAGGATTAACTTGTTGACGAGAAATGCTATAGGAAATGCTATAGCATTTCTTATAGCATTTCTTTATTTTAAATTTTTTACAACCTTAAATTTCGAACCAAGTGAAAAAATAATTATTTTAGGGCTTATACATTGGAATTTGAATATATTAAGAGTTCTCATGCAAAATTATGCAAGGATTAAATTGTTGACGAGAAATGCCATACGAAATGCTATAGAATTTTTTATAGCATTTCTTTATTTTAAATTTTTTACAACCTTAAATTTTGAACCAATTGAAAAAATAATGATTTTAGGGCTTATACATTGGAATTTGAATATAACAAGAGTTCTCATGCAAAAATATGCAAGGATTAAATTGTTGACGAGAAATGCCATAGGAAATGCTAGCATTTCCTATAGCATTTCTTTATTTTACATTGTTTACGACCTAAAAGTTCGAATCAATTGAAAAAATAATGATTTTAGGGTTTATACATTAGAATTTGAATATAACAAGAGTTATCATGCAAAAATATACAAGGATTAAATTGTTGACGAGAAATGCTATAGGAAATGCTATAGCATTTCTTATAGCATTTCTTTATTTTACATTTTTTACAACCTTAAATTTCGAACCAATTGAAAAAAATAATGATTTTAGGGCTTATACATTGGAATTTGAATATATTAAGAGTTCTCATGCAAAAATATGCAAGGATTAAATTGTTGACGAGAAATGCCATACGAAATGCTATAGAATTTCCTATAGCATTTCTTTATTTTACATTTTTTACAACCTTAAATTTTGAACCAATTAAAAAAATAATGATTTTAGGGCTTATACATTGGAATTTGAATATAACAAGAGTTCTCATGCAGAAATATGCAAGGATTAAATTGTTGACGAGAAATGCCATAGGAAATGCTAGCATTTCCTAAAGCATTTCTTTATTTTACATTGTTTACGACCTAAAAGTTCGAATCAATTGAAAAAATAATGATTTTAGGGCTTATACATTAGAATTTGAATATAACAAGAGTTATCATGCAAAAATATACAAGGATTAACTTGTTGACGAGAAATGCTATAGGAAATGCTATAGCATTTCTTATAGCATTTCTTTATTTTAAATTTTTTACAACCTTAAATTTCGAACCAAGTGAAAAAATAATGATTTTAGGGCTTATACATTGGAATTTGAATATATTAAGAGTTCTCATGCAAAATTATGCAAGGATTAAATTGTTGACGAGAAATGCCATACGAAATGCTATAGAATTTTTTATAGCATTTCTTTATTTTAAATTTTTTACAACCTTAAATTTTGAACCAATTGAAAAAATAATGATTTTAGGGCTTATACATTGGAATTTGAATATAACAAGAGTTCTCATGCAAAAATATGCAAGGATTAAATTGTTGACGAGAAATGCCATAGGAAATGAATGCTAGCATTTCCTATAGCATTTCTTTATTTTACATTGTTTACGACCTAAAAGTTTGAATCAATTGAAAAAATAATGATTTTAGGGCTTATACATTAGAATTTGAATATAACAAGAGTTATCATGCAAAAATATACAAGGATTAAATTGTTGACGAGAAATGCTATAGGAAATGCTATAGCATTTCTTATAGCATTTCTTTATTTTACATTTTTTACAACCTTAAATTTCGAACCAATTGAAAAAATAATGATTTTAGGGCTTATACATTGGAATTTGAATATATTAAGAGTTCTCATGCAAAAATATGCAAGGATTAAATTGTTGACGAGAAATGCCATACGAAATGCTATAGAATTTCCTATAGCATTTCTTTATTTTACATTTTTTACAACCTTAAATTTTGAACCAATTAAAAAAATAATGATTTTAGGGCTTATACATTGGAATTTGAATATAACAAGAGTTCTCATGCAGAAATATGCAAGGATTAAATTGTTGACGAGAAATGCCATAGGAAATGCTAGCATTTCCTAAAGCATTTCTTTATTTTACATTGTTTACGACCTAAAAGTTCGAATCAATTGAAAAAATAATGATTTTAGGGCTTATACATTAGAATTTGAATATAACAAGAGTTATCATGCAAAAATATACAAGGATTAACTTGTTGACGAGAAATGCTATAGGAAATGCTATAGCATTTCTTATAGCATTTCTTTATTTTAAATTTTTTACAACCTTAAATTTCGAACCAAGTGAAAAAATAATTATTTTAGGGCTTATACATTGGAATTTGAATATATTAAGAGTTCTCATGCAAAATTATGCAAGGATTAAATTGTTGACGAGAAATGCCATACGAAATGCTATAGAATTTTTTATAGCATTTCTTTATTTTAAATTTTTTACAACCTTAAATTTTGAACCAATTGAAAAAATAATGATTTTAGGGCTTATACATTGGAATTTGAATATAACAAGAGTTCTCATGCAAAAATATGCAAGGATTAAATTGTTGACGAGAAATGCCATAGGAAATGAATGCTAGCATTTCCTATAGCATTTCTTTATTTTACATTGTTTACGACCTAAAAGTTTGAATCAATTGAAAAAATAATGATTTTAGGGCTTATACATTAGAATTTGAATATAACAAGAGTTATCATGCAAAAATATACAAGGATTAAATTGTTGACGAGAAATGCTATAGGAAATGCTATAGCATTTCTTATAGAATTTCTTTATTTTACATTTTTTACAACCTTAAATTTCGAACCAATTGAAAAAATAATGATTTTAGGGCTTATACATTGGAATTTGAATATATTAAGAGTTCTCATGCAAAAATATGCAAGGATTAAATTGTTGACGAGAAATGCCATACGAAATGCTATAGAATTTCCTATAGCATTTCTTTATTTTACATTTTTTACAACCTTAAATTTTGAACCAATTAAAAAAATAATGATTTTAGGGCTTATACATTGGAATTTGAATATAACAAGAGTTCTCATGCAGAAATATGCAAGGATTAAATTGTTGACGAGAAATGCCATAGGAAATGCTAGCATTTCCTAAAGCATTTCTTTATTTTACATTGTTTACGACCTAAAAGTTCGAATCAATTGAAAAAATAATGATTTTAGGGCTTATACATTAGAATTTGAATATAACAAGAGTTATCATGCAAAAATATACAAGGATTAACTTGTTGACGAGAAATGCTATAGGAAATGCTATAGCATTTCTTATAGCATTTCTTTATTTTAAATTTTTTACAACCTTAAATTTCGAACCAAGTGAAAGAATAATTATTTTAGGGCTTATACATTGGAATTTGAATATATTAAGAGTTCTCATGCAAAATTATGCAAGGATTAAATTGTTGACGAGAAATGCCATACGAAATGCTATAGAATTTTTTATAGCATTTCTTTATTTTAAATTTTTTACAACCTTAAATTTTGAACCAATTGAAAAAATAATGATTTTAGGGCTTATACATTGGAATTTGAATATAACAAGAGTTCTCATGCAAAAATATGCAAGGATTAAATTGTTGACGAGAAATGCCATAGGAAATGCTAGCATTTCCTATAGCATTTCTTTATTTTACATTGTTTACGACCTAAAAGTTCGAATCAATTGAAAAAATAATGATTTTAGGGCTTATACATTAGAATTTGAATATAACAAGAGTTATCATGCAAAAATATACAAGGATTAAATTGTTGACGAGAAATGCTATAGGAAATGCTATAGCATTTCTTATAGCATTTCTTTATTTTACATTTTTTACAACCTTAAATTTCGAACCAATTGAAAAAATAATGATTTTAGGGCTTATACATTGGAATTTGAATATATTAAGAGTTCTCATGCAAAAATATGCAAGGATTAAATTGTTGACGAGAAATGCCATACGAAATGCTATAGAATTTCCTATAGCATTTCTTTATTTTACATTTTTTACAACCTTAAATTTTGAACCAATTAAAAAAATAATGATTTTAGGGCTTATACATTGGAATTTGAATATAACAAGAGTTCTCATGCAGAAATATGCAAGGATTAAATTGTTGACGAGAAATGCCATAGGAAATGCTAGCATTTCCTAAAGCATTTCTTTATTTTACATTGTTTACGACCTAAAAGTTCGAATCAATTGAAAAAATAATGATTTTAGGGCTTATACATTAGAATTTGAATATAACAAGAGTTATCATGCAAAAATAAACAAGGATTAAATTGTTGACGAGAAATGCTATAGGAAATGCTATAGCATTTCTTATAGCATTTCTTTATTTTACATTTTTTAAAACCTTAAAATTCGAACCAATTGAAAAAATAATGATTTTAGGGATTATACATTGGAATTTGAATATATTAAGAGTTCTCATGCAAAATTATGCAAGGATTAAATTGTTGACGAGAAATGCCATACGAAATGCTATAGAATTTTTTATAGCATTTCTTTATTTTACATTTTTTACAACCTTAAATTTTGAACCAATTGAAAAAATAATGATTTTAGGGCTTATACATTGGAATTTGAATATAACAAGAGTTCTCATGAAAAAATATGCAAGGATTAAATTGTTGACGAGAAATGCCATAGGAAATGCTAGCATTTCCTATAGCATTTCTTTATTTTACATTGTTTACGACCTAAAAGTTCGAATCAATTGAAAAAATAATGATTTTAGGGCTTATACATTAGAATTTGAATATAACAAGAGTTATCATGCAAAAATATGCAAGGATTAAATTGTTGACGAGAAATGCTATAGGAAATGCTATAGCATTTCTTATAGCATTTCTTTATTTTACATTTTTTACAACCTTAAATTTCGAACCAATTGAAAAAATAATGATTTTAGGGCTTATACTTTGGAATTTGAATATATTAAGAGTTCTCATGCAAAAATATGCAAGGATTAAATTGTTGACGAGAAATGCCATACGAAATGCTATAGAATTTCCTATAGCATTTCTTTATTTTACATTTTTTACAACCTTAAATTTTGAACCAATTAAAAAAATAATGATTTTAGGGCTTATACATTGGAATTTGAATATAACAAGAGTTCTCATGCAGAAATATGCAAGGATTAAATTGTTGACGAGAAATGCCATAGGAAATGCTAGCATTTCCTAAAGCATTTCTTTATTTTACATTGTTTACGACCTAAAAGTTCGAATCAATTGAAAAAATAATGATTTTAGGGCTTATACATTAGAATTTGAATATAACAAGAGTTATCATGCAAAAATAAACAAGGATTAAATTGTTGACGAGAAATGCTATAGGAAATGCTATAGCATATCTTATAGCATTTCTTTATTTTACATTTTTTACAACCTTAAATTTCGAACCAATTGAAAAAATAATGATTTTAGGGATTATACATTGGAATTTGAATATATTAAGAGTTCTCATGCAAAATTATGCAAGGATTAAATTGTTGACGAGAAATGCCATACGAAATGCTATAGAATTTTTTATAGCATTTCTTTATTTTACATTTTTTACAACCTTAAATTTTGAACCAATTGAAAAAATAATTATTTTAGGGCTTATACATTGGAATTTGAATATAACAAGAGTTCTCATGAAAAAATATGCAAGGATTAAATTGTTGACGAGAAATGCCATAGGAAATGCTAGCATTTCCTATAGCATTTCTTTATTTTACATTGTTTACGACCTAAAAGTTCGAATCAATTGAAAAAATAATGATTTTAGGGCTTATACATTAGAATTTGAATATAACAAGAGTTTTCATGCAAAAATATGCAAGGATTAAATTGTTGACGAGAAATGCTATAGGAAATGCTATAGCATTTCTTATAGCATTTCTTTATTTTACATTTTTTACAACCTTAAATTTCGAACCAATTGAAAAAATAATGATTTTAGGGCTTATACATTGGAATTTGAATATATTAAGAGTTCTCATGCAAAAATATGCAAGGATTAAATTGTTGACGAGAAATGCCATACGAAATGCTATAGAATTTCCTATAGCATTTCTTTATTTTACATTTTTTACAACCTTAAATTTTGAACCAATTAAAAAAATAATGATTTTAGGGCTTATACATTGGAATTTGAATATAACAAGAGTTCTCATGCAGAAATATGCAAGGATTAAATTGTTGACGAGAAATGCCATAGGAAATGCTAGCATTTCCTAAAGCATTTCTTTATTATACATTGTTTACGACCTAAAAGTTCGAATCAATTGAAAAAATAATGATTTTAGGGCTTATACATTAGAATTTGAATATAACAAGAGTTATCATGCAAAAATAAACAAGGATTAAATTGTTGACGAGAAATGCTATAGGAAATGCTATAGCATTTCTTATAGCATTTCTTTATTTTACATTTTTTAAAACCTTAAATTTCGAACCAATTGAAAAAATATTGATTTTAGGGATTATACATTGGAATTTGAATATATTAAGAGTTCTCATGCAAAATTATGCAAGGATTAAATTGTTGACGAGAAATGCCATACGAAATGCTATAGAATTTTTTATAGCATTTCTTTATTTTACATTTTTTACAACCTTAAATTTTGAACCAATTGAAAAAATAATGATTTTAGGGCTTATACATTGGAATTTGAATATAACAAGAGTTCTCATGAAAAAATATGCAAGGATTAAATTGTTGACGAGAAATGCCATAGGAAATGCTAGCATTTCCTATAGCATTTCTTTATTTTACATTGTTTACGACCTAAAAGTTCGAATCAATTGAAAAAATAATTATTTTAGGGCTTATACATTAGAATTTGAATATAACAAGAGTTATCATGCAAAAATATGCAAGGATTAAATTGTTGACGAGAAATGCTATAGGAAATGCTATAGCATTTCTTATAGCATTTCTTTATTTTACATTTTTTACAACCTTAAATTTCGAACCAATTGAAAAAATAATGATTTTAGGGCTTATACATTGGAATTTGAATATATTAAGAGTTCTCATGCAAAAATATGCAAGGATTAAATTGTTGACGAGAAATGCCATACGAAATGCTATAGAATTTCCTATAGCATTTCTTTATTTTACATTTTTTACAACCTTAAATTTTGAACCAATTAAAAAAATAATGATTTTAGGGCTTATACATTGGAATTTGAATATAACAAGAGTTCTCATGCAGAAATATGCAAGGATTAAATTGTTGACGAGAAATGCCATAGGAAATGCTAGCATTTCCTAAAGCATTTCTTTATTTTACATTGTTTACGACCTACAAGTTCGAATCAATTGAAAAAATAATGATTTTAGGGCTTATACATTAGAATTTGAATATAACAAGAGTTATCATGCAAAAATAAACAAGGATTAAATTGTTGACGAGAAATGCTATAGGAAATGCTATAGCATTTCTTATAGCATTTCTTTATTTTACATTTTTTACAACCTTAAATTTCGAACCAATTGAAAAAATAATGATTTTAGGGATTATACATTGGAATTTGAATATATTAAGAGTTCTCATGCAAAATTATGCAAGGATTAAATTGTTGACGAGAAATGCCATACGAAATGCTATAGAATTTTTTATAGCATTTCTTTATTTTACATTTTTTACAACCTTAAATTTTGAACCAATTGAAAAAATAATGATTTTAGGGCTTATACATTGGAATTGGAATATAACAAGAGTTCTCATGAAAAAATATGCAAGGATTAAATTGTTGACGAGAAATGCCATAGGAAATGCTAGCATTTCCTATAGCATTTCTTTATTTTACATTGTTTACGACCTAAAAGTTCGAATCAATTGAAAAAATAATGATTTTAGGGCTTATACATTAGAATTTGAATATAACAAGAGTTATCATGCAAAAATATGCAAGGATTAAATTGTTGACGAGAAATGCTATAGCATTTCTTATAGCATTTCTTTATTTTACATTTTTTACAACCTTAAATTTCGAACCAATTGAAAAAATAATGATTTTAGGGCTTATACTTTGGAATTTGAATATATTAAGAGTTCTCATGCAAAAATATGCAAGGATTAAATTGTTGACGAGAAATGCCATACGAAATGCTATAGAATTTCCTATAGCATTTCTTTATTTTACATTTTTTACAACCTTAAATTTTGAACCAATTAAAAAAATAATGATTTTAGGGCTTATACATTGGAATTTGAATATAACAAGAGTTCTCATGCAGAAATATGCAAGGATTAAATTGTTGACGAGAAATGCCATAGGAAATGCTAGCATTTCCTAAAGCATTTCTTTATTTTACATTGTTTACGACCTAAAAGTTCGAATCAATTGAAAAAATAATGATTTTAGGGCTTATACATTAGAATTTGAATATAACAAGAGTTATCATGCAAAAATAAACAAGGATTAAATTGTTGACGAGAAATGCTATAGGAAATGCTATAGCATATCTTATAGCATTTCTTTATTTTACATTTTTTACAACCTTAAATTTCGAACCAATTGAAAAAATAATGATTTTAGGGATTATACATTGGAATTTGAATATATTAAGAGTTCTCATGCAAAATTATGCAAGGATTAAATTGTTGACGAGAAATGCCATACGAAATGCTATAGAATTTTTTATAGCATTTCTTTATTTTACATTTTTTACAACCTTAAATTTTGAACCAATTGAAAAAATAATTATTTTAGGGCTTATACATTGGAATTTGAATATAACAAGAGTTCTCATGAAAAAATATGCAAGGATTAAATTGTTGACGAGAAATGCCATAGGAAATGCTAGCATTTCCTATAGCATTTCTTTATTTTACATTGTTTACGACCTAAAAGTTCGAATCAATTGAAAAAATAATGATTTTAGGGCTTATACATTAGAATTTGAATATAACAAGAGTTATCATGCAAAAATATGCAAGGATTAAATTGTTGACGAGAAATGCTATAGGAAATGCTATAGCATTTCTTATAGCATTTCTTTATTTTACATTTTTTACAACCTTAAATTTCGAACCAATTGAAAAAATAATGATTTTAGGGCTTATACATTGGAATTTGAATATATTAAGAGTTCTCATGCAAAAATATGCAAGGATTAAATTGTTGACGAGAAATGCCATACGAAATGCTATAGAATTTCCTATAGCATTTCTTTATTTTACATTTTTTACAACCTTAAATTTTGAACCAATTAAAAAAATAATGATTTTAGGGCTTATACATTGGAATTTGAATATAACAAGAGTTCTCATGTAGAAATATGCAAGGATTAAATTGTTGACGAGAAATGCCATAGGAAATGCTAGCATTTCCTAAAGCATTTCTTTATTATACATTGTTTACGACCTAAAAGTTCGAATCAATTGAAAAAATAATGATTTTAGGGCTTATACATTAGAATTTGAATATAACAAGAGTTATCATGCAAAAATAAACAAGGATTAAATTGTTGACGAGAAATGCTATAGGAAATGCTATAGCATTTCTTATAGCATTTCTTTATTTTACATTTTTTAAAACCTTAAATTTCGAACCAATTGAAAAAATAATGATTTTAGGGATTATACATTGGAATTTGAATATATTAAGAGTTCTCATGCAAAATTATGCAAGGATTAAATTGTTGACGAGAAATGCCATACGAAATGCTATAGAATTTTTTATAGCATTTCTTTATTTTACATTTTTTACAACCTTAAATTTTGAACCAATTGAAAAAATAATGATTTTAGGGCTTATACATTGGAATTTGAATATAACAAGAGTTCTCATGAAAAAATATGCAAGGATTAAATTGTTGACGAGAAATTCCATAGGAAATGCTAGCATTTCCTATAGCATTTCTTTATTTTACATTGTTTACGACCTAAAAGTTCGAATCAATTGAAAAAATAATGATTTTAGGGCTTATACATTAGAATTTGAATATAACAAGAGTTATCATGCAAAAATATGCAAGGATTAAATTGTTGACGAGAAATGCTATAGGAAATGCTATAGCATTTCTTATAGCATTTCTTTATTTTACATTTTTTACAACCTTAAATTTCGAACCAATTGAAAAAATAATGATTTTAGGGCTTATACATTGGAATTTGAATATATTAAGAGTTCTCATGCAAAAATATGCAAGGATTAAATTGTTGACGAGAAATGCCATACGAAATGCTATAGAATTTCCTATAGCATTTCTTTATTTTACATTTTTTACAACCTTAAATTTTGAACCAATTAAAAAAATAATTATTTTAGGGCTTATACATTGGAATTTGAATATAACAAGAGTTCTCATGCAGAAATATGCAAGGATTAAATTGTTGACGAGAAATGCCATAGGAAATGCTAGCATTTCCTAAAGTATTTCTTTATTTTACATTGTTTACGACCTAAAAGTTCGAATCAATTGAAAAAATAATGATTTTAGGGCTTATACATTAGAATTTGAATATAACAAGAGTTATCATGCAAAAATAAACAAGGATTAAATTGTTGACGAGAAATGCTATAGGAAATGCTATAGCATTTCTTATAGCATTTCTTTATTTTACATTTTTTACAACCTTAAATTTCGAACCAATTGAAAAAATAATGATTTTAGGGATTATACATTGGAATTTGAATATATTAAGAGTTCTCATGCAAAATTATGCAAGGATTAAATTGTTGACGAGAAATGCCATACGAAATGCTATAGAATTTTTTATAGCATTTCTTTATTTTACATTTTTTACAACCTTAAATTTTGAACCAATTGAAAAAATAATGATTTTAGGGCTTATACATTGGAATTTGAATATAACAAGAGTTCTCATGAAAAAATATGCAAGGATTAAATTGTTGACGAGAAATGCCATAGGAAATGCTAGCATTTCCTATAGCATTTCTTTATTTTACATTGTTTACGACCTAAAAGTTCGAATCAATTGAAAAAATAATGATTTTAGGGCTTATACATTAGAATTTGAATATAACAAGAGTTATCATGCAAAAATATGCAAGGATTAAATTGTTGACGAGAAATGCTATAGGAAATGCTATAGCATTTCTTATAGCATTTCTTTATTTTACATTTTTTACAACCTTAAACTTCGAACTAATTGAAAAAATAATGATTTTAGGGCTTATACATTGGAATTTGAATATATTAAGAGTTCTCATGCAAAAATATGCAAGGATTAAATTGTTGACGAGAAATGCCATAGGAAATGCTATAGAATTTCCTATAGAACTTCTTTATTTTACATTTTTTACAACCTTAAATTTCGAACCAATTAAAAAAATAATGATTTAAGGGCTTATATATTGGAATTTGAATATAACAAGAGTTCTCATGCAAAAATATGCAAGGATTAAATTGTTGACGTTAAATTCCATAGGAAATGCTATAGCATTTCCTATAGCATTTCTTTATTTTACATTGTATACGACCTAAAAGTCGAACCAATTGAAAAAATAATGATTTTAGGGCTTGTACATTGGAATTTGAATATAACAAGAGTTCTCATGAAAAATTATGCAAGGATTAAATTGTTGACGAGAAATGCCATACGAAATGCTATAGAATTTCCTATAGCATTTCTTTATTTTCCATTTTTTACAACCTTAAATTTTGAACCAATTGAAAAAATAATGATTTTAGGGCTTATACATTGGAATTTGAATATAACAAGAGTTCTCATGCAAAAATATGCAAGGATTAAATTGTTGACGAGAAATTCCATAGGAAATGCTAGCATTTCCTATAGCATTTCTTTATTTTACATTGTTTACGACCTAAAATTTCGAATCAATTGAAAAAATAATGATTTTAGGGCATATACATTGGAATTTGAATATAACAAGAGTTCTCATGCAAAAATATGCAAGGATTAAATTGTTGACGATAAATGCCATAGGAAATGCTATAAAATTTCCTATAACATTTCTTTATTTTACATTTTTTACAACCTTAAATTTCGAACCAATTGAAAAAATAATGATTTTTGGGCTTATACATTGGAATTTTAATATTACAAGCGTTCTCATGCAAAAATATGCAAGGATTAAATTGTTGACGTTAAATTCCATAGGAAATGCTATAGCATTTCCTATAACATTTCTTTATTTTACATTGTTTACGACCTAAAAGTCGAACCAATTGAAAAAATAATGACTTTAGGGCTTGTACATTGGAATTTGAATATAACAAGAGTTCTCATGAAAAATTATGCAAGGATTAAATTGTTGACGAGAAATGCCATACGAAATGCTATAGAATTTCCAATAGCATTTCTTTATTTTACATTTTTTACAACCTTAAATTTTGAACCAATTGAAAAAATAATGATTTTAGGGCTTATATATTGGAATTTGAATATAACAAGAGTTCTCATGCAAAAATATGCAAAGATTACATTGTTGACGAGAAATGCCATAGGAAATGCTAGCATTTCCTATAGCATTTCTTTATTTTACATTGTTTACGACCTAAAATTTTGAATAAATTGAAAAAATAATAATTTTATGGCTTATACATTGGAATTTGAATATAACAAGAGTTCTCATGCAAAAATATGCAAGGATTAAATTGTTGACGAGAAATGCCATAGGAAATGCTAGCATTTCCTATAGCATTTCTTTATTTTACATTGTTTACGACCTAAAATTTCGAATCAATTGAAAAAATAATGATTTTAGGGCTTATAAATTGGAATTTGAATAAAACAAGAGTTCTCATGCAAAAATATGCAAGGATTAAATTGTTGACGAGAAATGCCATATGAAATGCTATAATATTTCCTATAGCATTTCTTTATTTTACATTTTTTACAACCTTAAATCTCGAACCAATTGAAAAAATAATGATTTTTGGGCTTATACATTGGAATTTTAATATTACAAGCGTTCTCATGCAAAAATATGCAAGGATTAAATTGTTGACGTTAAATTCCATAGGAAATGCTATAGCATTTCCTATAGCATTTCTTTATTTTACATTGTTTACGACCTAAAAGTCGAACCAATTGAAAAAATAATGATTTTAGGGCTTGTACATTGGAATTTGAATATAACAAGAGTTCTCATGCAAAATTATGCAAGGATTAAATTGTTGACGAGAAATGCCATACGAAATGCTATAGAATTTCCTATAGCATTTCTTTATTTTACATTTTTTACAACCTTAAATTTTGAACCAATTGAAAAAATAATGATTTTAGGGCTTATACATTGGAATTTGAATATAACAAGAGTTGTCATGCAAAAATATGCAAGGATTAAATTGTTGACGAGAAATTCCATAGGAAATGCTAGCATTTACTATAGCATTTCTTTATTTTACATTGTTTACGACCTAAAACTTCGAATCAATTGAAAAAATAATGATTTTAGGGCTTATACATTTGAATTTTAATATAACAAGAGTTCTCATGCAAAAATATGCAAGGATTAAATTGTTGACGAGAAATGCCATAGGAAATGCTATAAAATTTCCTATAGAATTTCTTTATTTTACATTTTTTACAACCTTAAATTTCGAACCAATTGAAAAAATAATGATTTTTGGGCTTATACATTGGAATTTTAATATTACAAGCGTTCTCATGAGAAAATATGCAAGGATTAAATTGTTGACGTTAAATTCCATAGGGTTTAGGGTTTAGGGCTTTTACATTAGCATTTCTTTATTTTACATTGTTTACGACCTAAAAGTCGAACCAATTGAAAAAATAATGACTTTAGGGCTTGTACATTGGAATTTGAATATAACAAGAGTTCTCATGCAAAATTATGCAAGGATTAAATTGTTGACGAGAAATGCCATACGAAATGCTATAGAATTTCCTATAGCATTTCTTTATTTTACATTTTTTACAACCTTAAATTTTGAACCAATTGAAAAAATAATGATTTTAGGGCTTATACATTGGAATTTGAATATAACAAGAGTTCTCATGCAAAAATATGCAAGGATTAAATTGTTGACGAGAAATGCCATAGGAAATGCTAGCATTTCCTATAGCATTTCTTTATTTTACATTGTTTACGACCTAAAAGTTTGAATCAATTGAAAAAATAATGATTTTAGGGCTTATACATTAGAATTTGAATATAACAAGAGTTATCATGCAAAAATATGCAAGTATTAAATTGTTGACGAGAAATGCTATAGGAAATGCTATAGCATTTCTTATAGCATTTCTTTATTTTACATTTTTTACAACCTTAAATTTCGAACCAATTGAAAAAATAATGATTTTAGGGCTTATACATTGGAATTTGAATATAACAAGAGTTCTCATGCAAAAATATGCAAGGATTAAATTGTTGACGAGAAGTGCCATAGGAAATGCTATAGAATTTCCTATAGAACTTCTTTATTTTACATTTTTTACAACCTTAAATTTCGAACCAATTAAAAAAATAATGATTTAAGGGCTTATACATTGGAATTTGAATATAACAAGAGTTCTCATGCAAAAATATGCAAGGATTAAATTATTGACGTTAAATTCCATAGGAAATGCTATAGCATTTCCTATAGCATTTCTTTATTTTACATTGTATACGACCTAAAAGTCGAACCAATTGAAAAAATAATGATTTTAGGGCTTGTACATTGGAATTTTAATATAACAAGAGTTCTCATGAAAAATTATGCAAGGATTAAATTGTTGACGAGAAATGCCATACGAAATGCTATAGAATTTCCTATAGCATTTCTTTATTTTCCATTTTTTACAACCTTAAATTTTGAACCAATTGAAAAAATAATGATTTTAGGGCTTATACATTGGAATTTGAATATAACAAGAGTTGTCATGCAAAAATATGCAAGGATTAAATTGTTGACGAGAAATTCCATAGGAAATGCTAGCATTTACTATAGCATTTCTTTATTTTACATTGTTTACGACCTAAAACTTCGAATCAATTGAAAAAATAATGATTTTAGGGCTTATACATTTGAATTTTAATATAACAAGAGTTCTCATGCAAAAATATGCAAGGATTAAATTGTTGACGAGAAATGCCATAGGAAATGCTATAAAATTTCCTATAGAATTTCTTTATTTTACATTTTTTACAACCTTAAATTTCGAACCAATTGAAAAAATAATGATTTTTGGGCTTATACATTGGAATTTTAATATTACAAGCCTTCTCATGAGAAAATATGCAAGGATTAAATTGTTGACGTTAAATTCCATAGGGTTTAGGGTTTAGGGCTTTTACATTAGCATTTCTTTATTTTACATTGTTTACGACCTAAAAGTCGAACCAATTGAAAAAATAATGACTTTAGGGCTTGTACATTGGAATTTGAATATAACAAGAGTTCTCATGAAAAATTATGCAAGGATTAAATTGTTGACGAGAAATGCCATACGAAATGCTATAGAATTTCCTATAGCATTTCTTTATTTTACATTTTTTACAACCTTAAATTTTGAACCAATTGAAAAAATAATGATTTTAGGGCTTATACATTGGAATTTGAATATAACAAGAGTTCTCATGCAAAAATATGCAAGGATTAAATTGTTGACGAGAAATGCCATAGGAAATGCTAGCATTTCCTATAGCATTTCTTTATTTTACATTGTTTACGACCTAAAAGTTCGAATCAATTGAAAAAATAATGATTTTAGGGCTTATACATTAGAATTTGAATATAACAAGAGTTATCATGCAAAAATATGCAAGGATTAAATTGTTGACGAGAAATGCTATAGGAAATGCTATAGCATTTCTTATAGCATTTCTTTATTTTACATTTTTTACAACCTTAAATTTCGAACCAATTGAAAAAATAATGATTTTTGGGCTTATACATTGGAATTTTAATATTACAAGCGTTCTCATGAGAAAATATGCAAGGATTAAATTGTTGACGTTAAATTCCATAGGGTTTAGGGTTTAGGGCTTTTACATTAGCATTTCTTTATTTTACATTGTTTACGACCTAAAAGTCGAACCAATTGAAAAAATAATGACTTTAGGGCTTGTACATTGGAATTTGAATATAACAAGAGTTCTCATGCAAAATTATGCAAGGATTAAATTGTTGACGAGAAATGCCATACGAAATGCTATAGAATTTCCTATAGCATTTCTTTATTTTACATTTTTTACAACCTTAAATTTTGAACCAATTGAAAAAATAATGATTTTAGGGCTTATACATTGGAATTTGAATATAACAAGAGTTCTCATGCAAAAATATGCAAGGATTAAATTGTTGACGAGAAATGCCATAGGAAATGCTAGCATTTCCTATAGCATTTCTTTATTTTACATTGTTTACGACCTAAAAGTTTGAATCAATTGAAAAAATAATGATTTTAGGGCTTATACATTAGAATTTGAATATAACAAGAGTTATCATGCAAAAATATGCAAGTATTAAATTGTTGACGAGAAATGCTATAGGAAATGCTATAGCATTTCTTATAGCATTTCTTTATTTTACATTTTTTACAACCTTAAATTTCGAACCAATTGAAAAAATAATGATTTTAGGGCTTATACATTGGAATTTGAATATAACAAGAGTTCTCATGCAAAAATATGCAAGGATTAAATTGTTGACGAGAAGTGCCATAGGAAATGCTATAGAATTTCCTATAGAACTTCTTTATTTTACATTTTTTACAACCTTAAATTTCGAACCAATTAAAAAAATAATGATTTAAGGGCTTATACATTGGAATTTGAATATAACAAGAGTTCTCATGCAAAAATATGCAAGGATTAAATTATTGACGTTAAATTCCATAGGAAATGCTATAGCATTTCCTATAGCATTTCTTTATTTTACATTGTATACGACCTAAAAGTCGAACCAATTGAAAAAATAATGATTTTAGGGCTTGTACATTGGAATTTTAATATAACAAGAGTTCTCATGAAAAATTATGCAAGGATTAAATTGTTGACGAGAAATGCCATACGAAATGCTATAGAATTTCCTATAGCATTTCTTTATTTTCCATTTTTTACAACCTTAAATTTTGAACCAATTGAAAAAATAATGATTTTAGGGCTTATACATTGGAATTTGAATATAACAAGAGTTGTCATGCAAAAATATGCAAGGATTAAATTGTTGACGAGAAATTCCATAGGAAATGCTAGCATTTACTATAGCATTTCTTTATTTTACATTGTTTACGACCTAAAACTTCGAATCAATTGAAAAAATAATGATTTTAGGGCTTATACATTTGAATTTTAATATAACAAGAGTTCTCATGCAAAAATATGCAAGGATTAAATTGTTGACGAGAAATGCCATAGGAAATGCTATAAAATTTCCTATAGAATTTCTTTATTTTACATTTTTTACAACCTTAAATTTCGAACCAATTGAAAAAATAATGATTTTTGGGCTTATACATTGGAATTTTAATATTACAAGCCTTCTCATGAGAAAATATGCAAGGATTAAATTGTTGACGTTAAATTCCATAGGGTTTAGGGTTTAGGGCTTTTACATTAGCATTTCTTTATTTTACATTGTTTACGACCTAAAAGTCGAACCAATTGAAAAAATAATGACTTTAGGGCTTGTACATTGGAATTTGAATATAACAAGAGTTCTCATGAAAAATTATGCAAGGATTAAATTGTTGACGAGAAATGCCATACGAAATGCTATAGAATTTCCTATAGCATTTCTTTATTTTACATTTTTTACAACCTTAAATTTTGAACCAATTGAAAAAATAATGATTTTAGGGCTTATACATTGGAATTTGAATATAACAAGAGTTCTCATGCAAAAATATGCAAGGATTAAATTGTTGACGAGAAATGCCATAGGAAATGCTAGCATTTCCTATAGCATTTCTTTATTTTACATTGTTTACGACCTAAAAGTTCGAATCAATTGAAAAAATAATGATTTTAGGGCTTATACATTAGAATTTGAATATAACAAGAGTTATCATGCAAAAATATGCAAGGATTAAATTGTTGACGAGAAATGCTATAGGAAATGCTATAGCATTTCTTATAGCATTTCTTTATTTTACATTTTTTACAACCTTAAATTTCGAACCAATTGAAAAAATAATAATTTTAGGGCTTATACATTGGAATTTGAATATAAACAGAGTTCTCATGCAAAAATATGCAAGGATTAAATTGTTGACGAGAAATGCCATAGGAAATGCTATAGAATTTCCTATAGAACTTCTTTATTTTACATTTTTTAAAACCTTAAATTTCGAACCAATTAAAAAAATAATGATTTAAGGGCTTACATTTCCTATAGCATTTCTTTATTTTACATTGTTTACGACCTAAAAGTTTGAATCAATTGAAAAAATAATGATTTTAGGGCTTATACATTAGAATTTGAATATAACAAGAGTTATCATGCAAAAATATGCAAGTATTAAATTGTTGACGAGAAATGCTATAGGAAATGCTATAGCATTTCTTATAGCATTTCTTTATTTTACATTTTTTACAACCTTAAATTTCGAACCAATTGAAAAAATAATGATTTTAGGGCTTATACATTGGAATTTGAATATAACAAGAGTTCTCATGCAAAAATATGCAAGGATTAAATTGTTGACGAGAAGTGCCATAGGAAATGCTATAGAATTTCCTATAGAACTTCTTTATTTTACATTTTTTACAACCTTAAATTTCGAACCAATTAAAAAAATAATGATTTAAGGGCTTATACATTGGAATTTGAATATAACAAGAGTTCTCATGCAAAAATATGCAAGGATTAAATTGTTGACGTTAAGTTCCATAGGAAATGCTATAGCATTTCCTATAGCATTTCTTTATTTTACATTGTATACGACCTAAAAGTCGAACCAATTGAAAAAATAATGATTTTAGGGCTTGTACATTGGAATTTGAATATAACAAGAGTTCTCATGAAAAATTATGCAAGGATTAAATTTTTGACGAGAAATGCCATACGAAATACTATAGAATTTCCTATAGCATTTCTTTATTTTCCATTTTTTACAACCTTAAATTTTGAACCAATTGAAAAAATAATGATTTTAGGGCTTATACATTGGAATTTGAATATAAAAAGAGTTCTCATGCAAAAATATGCAAGGATTAAATTGTTGACGAGAAATTCCATAGGAAATGCATTTCCTATAGCATTTCTTTATTTTACATTGTTTACGACCTAAAATTTCGAATCAATTTAAAAAATAATGATTTTAGGGCTTATACATTGGAATTTGAATATAACAAGAGTTCTCATGCAAAAATATGCAAGGATTAAATTGTTGACGAGAAATGCCATAGGAAATGCTATAAAATTTCCTATAGCATTTCTTTATTTTACATTTTTTAAAACCTTAAATTTCGAACCAATTGAAAAAATAATGATTTTTTGGCTTATACATTGGAATTTTAATATTACAAGCGTTCTCATGCAAAAATATGCAAGGATTAAATTGTTGACGTCAAATTCCATAGGAAATGCTAGCATTTCCTATTGCATTTCTTTATTTTACATTGTTTACGACCTAAAAGTCGAACCAATTGAAAAAATAATGACTTTAGGGCTTGTACATTGGAATTTGAATATAACAAGAGTTCTCATGAAAAATTATGCAAGGATTAAATTGTTGACGAGAAATGCCATACGAAATGCTATAGAATTTCCTATAGCATTTTTTTATTTTACATTTTTTACAACCTTAAATTTTGAACCAATTGAAAAAATATTGATTTTAGGGCTTATACATTGGAATTTGAATATAACAAGAGTTCTCATGCAAAAATATGCAAGGATTAAATTGTTGACGAGAAATGCCATAGGAAATGCTAGCATTTCCTATAGCATTTCTTTATTTTAAATTGTTTACGACCTAAAAGTTCGAATCAATTGAAAAAATAATGATTTTAGGGCTTATACATTAGAATTTGAATATAACAAGAGTTATCATGCAAAAATATGCAAGGATTAAATTGTTGACGAGAAATGCTATAGGAAATGCTATAGCATTTCTTATAGCATTTCTTTATTTTACATTTTTTACAACCTTAAATTTCGAACCAATTGAAAAAATAATGATTTTAGGGCTTATACATTGGAATTTGAATATAACAAGAGTTCTCATGCAAAAATATGCAAGGATTAAATTGTTGACGAGAAGTGCCATAGGAAATGCTATAGAATTTCCTATAGAACTTCTTTATTTTACATTTTTTACAACCTTAAATTTCGAACCAATTAAAAAAATAATGATTTAAGGGCTTATACATTGGAATTTGAATATAACAAGAGTTCTCATGCAAAAATATGCAAGGATTAAATTGTTGACGTTAAGTTCCATAGGAAATGCTATAGCATTTCCTATAGCATTTCTTTATTTTACATTGTATACGACCTAAAAGTCGAACCAATTGAAAAAATAATGATTTTAGGGCTTGTACATTGGAATTTGAATATAACAAGAGTTCTCATGAAAAATTATGCAAGGATTAAATTTTTGACGAGAAATGCCATACGAAATACTATAGAATTTCCTATAGCATTTCTTTATTTTCCATTTTTTACAACCTTAAATTTTGAACCAATTGAAAAAATAATGATTTTAGGGCTTATACATTGGAATTTGAATATAAAAAGAGTTCTCATGCAAAAATATGCAAGGATTAAATTGTTGACGAGAAATTCCATAGGAAATGCATTTCCTATAGCATTTCTTTATTTTACATTGTTTACGACCTAAAATTTCGAATCAATTTAAAAAATAATGATTTTAGGGCTTATACATTGGAATTTGAATATAACAAGAGTTCTCATGCAAAAATATGCAAGGATTAAATTGTTGACGAGAAATGCCATAGGAAATGCTATAAAATTTCCTATAGCATTTCTTTATTTTACATTTTTTAAAACCTTAAATTTCGAACCAATTGAAAAAATAATGATTTTTTGGCTTATACATTGGAATTTTAATATTACAAGCGTTCTCATGCAAAAATATGCAAGGATTAAATTGTTGACGTCAAATTCCATAGGAAATGCTAGCATTTCCTATTGCATTTCTTTATTTTACATTGTTTACGACCTAAAAGTCGAACCAATTGAAAAAATAATGACTTTAGGGCTTGTACATTGGAATTTGAATATAACAAGAGTTCTCATGAAAAATTATGCAAGGATTAAATTGTTGACGAGAAATGCCATACGAAATGCTATAGAATTTCCTATAGCATTTTTTTATTTTACATTTTTTACAACCTTAAATTTTGAACCAATTGAAAAAATATTGATTTTAGGGCTTAAACATTGGAATTTGAATATAACAAGAGTTCTCATGCAAAAATATGCAAGGATTAAATTGTTGACGAGAAATGCCATAGGAAATGCTAGCATTTCCTATAGCATTTCTTTATTTTAAATTGTTTACGACCTAAAAGTTCGAATCAATTGAAAAAATAATGATTTTAGGGCTTATACATTAGAATTTGAATATAACAAGAGTTATCATGCAAAAATATGCAAGGATTAAATTGTTGACGAGAAATGCTATAGGAAATGCTATAGCATTTCTTATAGCATTTCTTTATTTTACATTTTTTACAACCTTAAATTTTGAACCAATTGAAAAAATAATGATTTTAGGGCTTATACATTGGAATTTGAATATAAACAGAGTTCTCATGCAAAAATATGCAAGGATTAAATTGTTGACGATAAATGCCATAGGAAATGCTATAGAATTTCCTATAGAACTTCTTTATTTTACATTTTTTACAACCTTAAATTTCGAACCAATTAAAAAAATAATGATTTAAGGGCTTATACATTGGAATTTGATTATAACAAGAGTTCTCATGCAAAAATATGCAAGGATTAAATTGTTGACGTTAAATTCCATAGGAAATGCTATAGCATTTCCTATAGCATTTCTTTATTTTACATTGTATACGACCTAAAAGTCGAACCAATTGAAAAAATAATGATTTTAGGGCTTGTACATTGGAATTTGAATATAACAAGAGTTCTCATGCAAAATTATGCAAGGATTAAATTGTTGACGAGAAATGCCATACGAAATGTTATAGAATTTCCAATAGCATTTCATTATTTTACATTTTTTACAACCTTAAATTTTGAACCAATTGAAAAAATAATGATTTTAGGGCTTATACATTGGAATTTGAATATAACAAGAGTTCTCATGCAAAAATATGCAAGGATTAAATTGTTGACGAGAAATTCCATAGGAAATGCTAGCATTTCCTATAGCATTTCTTTATTTTACATTGTTTACGACCTAAAATTTTGAATCAATTGAAAAAATAATGATTTTAGGGCTTATACATTGGAATTTGAATATAACAAGAGTTCTCATGCAAAAATATGCAAGGATTAAATTGTTGACGAGAAATGCCATAGGAAATGCTAGCATTTCCTATAGCATTTCTTTATTTTACATTGTTTACGACCTAAAATTTCGAATCAATTGAAAAAATAATGATTTTAGGGCTTATACATTGGAATTTGAATATAACAAGAGTTCTCATGCAAAAATATGCAAGGATTAAATTGTTGACGAGAAATGCCATAGGAAATGCTATAAAATTTCCTATAGCATTTCTTTATTTTACATTTTTTACAACCTTAAATTTCGAACCAATTGAAAAAATAATGATTTTTGGGCTTATACATTGGAATTTTAATATTGCAAGCGTTCTCATGCAAAAATATGCAAGGATTAAATTGTTGACGTTAAATTCCATAGGAAATGCTATAGCATTTCCTATAGCATTTCTTTATTTTACATTGTTTACGACCTAAAAGTCGAACCAATTGAAAAAATAATGATTTTAGGGCTTGTACATTGGAATTTGAATATAACAAGAGTTCTCATGCAAAATTATGCAAGGATTAAATTGTTGACGAGAAATGCCATACGAAATGCTATAGAATTTCCTATAGCATTTCTTTATTTTACATTTTTTACAACCTTAAATTTTTAAAAATTTGAAAAAATAATGATTTTAGGGCTTATACATTGGAATTTGAATATAACAAGAGTTCTCATGCAAAAATATGCAAGGATTAAATTGTTGACGAGAAATGCCATAGGAAATGCTAGCATTTCCTATAGCATTTCTTTATTTTACATTGTTTACGACCTAAAAGTTCGAATCAATTGAAAAAATAATGATTTTAGGGCTTATACATTAGAATTTGAATATAACAAGAGTTATCATGCAAAAATATGCAAGGATTAAATTGTTGACGAGAAATGCTATAGGAAATGCTATATCATTTCTTATAGCATTTTTTATTTTACATTTTTTACAACCTTAAATTTCGAACCAATTGAAAAAATAATGATTTTAGGGCTTATACATTGGAAGTTGATTATAACAAGAGTTCTCATGCAAAAATATGCAAGGATTAAATTGTTGACGAGAAATGCCATAGGAAATGCTATAGAATTTCCTATAGAACTTCTTTATTTTACACGTTTTACAACCTTAAATTTCGAACCAATTAAAAAAATAATGATTTAAGGGCTTATACATTGGAATTTGAATATAACAAGAGTTCTCATGCAAAAATATGCAAGGATTAAATTGTTGACGTTAAATTCCATAGGAAATGCTATAGCATTTCCTATAGCATTTCTTTATTTTACATTGTATACGACCTAAAAGTCGAACCAATTGAAAAAATAATGATTTTAGGGCTTGTACATTGGAATTTGAATATAACCAGAGTTCTCATGCAAAATTATGCAAGGATTAAATTGTTGACAAGAAATGCCATAGGAAATGCTATAGCATTTCCTATAGCATTTCTTTATTTTACATTTTTTACAACCTTAAATTTTGAACCAATTGAAAAAATAATGATTTTAGGGCTTATACATTGGAATTTGAATATAACAAGAGTTCTCATGCAAAAATATGCAAGGATTAAATTGTTGACGAGAAATGCCATAGGAAATGCTATAAAATTTCCTATAGCATTTCTTTATTTTACATTTTTTACAACCTTAAATTTCGAACCAATTGAAAAAATAATGATTTTTGGGCTTATACATTGGAATTTTAATATTGCAAGCGTTCTCATGCAAAAATATGCAAGGATTAAATTGTTGACGTTAAATTCCATAGGAAATGCTATAGCATTTCCTATAGCATTTCTTTATTTTACATTGTTTACGACCTAAAAGTCGAACGAATTGAAAAAATAATGATTTTAGGGCTTGTACATTGGAATTTGAATATAACAAGAGTTCTCATGCAAAATTATGCAAGGATTAAATTGTTGACGAGAAATGCCATACGAAATGCTATAGAATTTCCTATAGCATTTCTTTATTTTACATTTTTTACAACCTTAAATTTTGAAAAATTTGAAAAAATAATGATTTTAGGGCTTATACATTGGAATTTGAATATATCAAGAGTTCTCATGCAAAAATATGCAAGGATTAAATTGTTGACGAGAAATGCCATAGGAAATGCATTTCCTATAGCATTTCTTTATTTTACATTGTTTACGACCTAAAAGTTCGAATCAATTGAAAAAATAATGATTTTAGGGCTTATACATTAGAATTTGAATATAACAAGAGTTATCATGCAAAAATATGCAAGGATTAAATTGTTGACGAGAAATGCTATAGGAAATGCTATAGCATTTCTTATAGCATTTCTTTATTTTACATTTTTTACAACCTTAAATTTCGAACCAATTGAAAAAATAATGATTTTAGGGCTTATACATTGGAAGTTGAATATAACAAGAGTTCTCATGCAAAAATATGCAAGGATTAAATTGTTGACGTTAAATTTCATAGGAAATGCTATAGCATTTCCTATAGCATTTCTTTATTTTACATTGTATACGACCTAAAAGTCGAACCAATTGAAAAAATAATGATTTTAGGGCTTGTACATTGGAATTTGAATATAACCAGAGTTCTCATGCAAAATTATGCAAGGATTAAATTGTTGACAAGAAATGCCATAGGAAATGCTATAGCATTTCCTATAGCATTTCTTTATTTTACATTTTTTACAACCTTAAATTTTGAACCAATTGAAAAAATAATGATTTTAGGGCTTATACATTGGAATTTGAATATAACAAGAGTTCTCATGCAAAAATATGCAAGGATTAAATTGTTGACGAGAAATGCCATAGGAAATGCTATAAAATTTCCTATAGCATTTCTTTATTTTACATTTTTTACAACCTTAAATTTCGAACCAATTGAAAAAATAATGATTTTTGGGCTTATACATTGGAATTTTAATATTGCAAGCGTTCTCATGCAAAAATATGCAAGGATTAAATTGTTGACGTTAAATTCCATAGGAAATGCTATAGAATTTCCTATAGCATTTCTTTATTTTACATTGTTTACGACCTAAAAGTCGAACCAATTGAAAAAATAATGATTTTAGGGCTTGTACATTGGAATTTGAATATAACAAGAGTTCTCATGCAAAATTATGCAAGGATTAAATTGTTGACGAGAAATGCCATACGAAATGCTATAGAATTTCCTATAGCATTTCTTTATTTTACATTTTTTACAACCTTAAATTTTGAAAAATTTGAAAAAATAATGATTTTAGGGCTTATACATTAGAATTTGAATATATCAAGAGTTCTCATGCAAAAATATGCAAGGATTAAATTGTTGACGAGAAATGCCATAGGAAATGCTAGCATTTCCTATAGCATTTCTTTATTTTACATTGTTTACGACCTAAAATTTCGAATCAATTGAAAAAATAATGATTTTAGGGCTTATACATTAGAATTTGAATATAACAAGAGTTATCATGCAAAAATATGCAAGGATTAAATTGTTGACGAGAAATGCTATAGGAAATGCTATAGCATTTCTTATAGCATTTCTTTATTTTACATTTTTTACAACCTTAAATTTCGAACCAATTGAAAAAATAATGATTTTAGGGCTTATACATTGGAAGTTGAATATAACAAGAGTTCTCATGCAAAAATATGCAAGGATTAAATTGTTGACGAGAAATGCCATAGGAAATGCTATAGAATTTCCTATAGAACTTCTTTATTTTACACGTTTTACAACCTTAAATTTTGAACCAATTAAAAAAATAATGATTTAAGGGCTTATACATTGGAATTTGAATATAACAAGAGTTCTCATGCAAAAATATGCAAGGATTAAATTGTTGACGTTAAATTTCATAGGAAATGCTATAGCATTTCCTATAGCATTTCTTTATTTTACATTGTATACGACCTAAAAGTCGAACCAATTGAAAAAATAATGATTTTAGGGCTTGTACATTGGAATTTGAATATAACCAGAGTTCTCATGCAAAATTATGCAAGGATTAAATTGTTGACAAGAAATGCTATAGGAAATGCTATAGCATTTCTTTATTTTACATTTTTTACAACCTTAAATTTTGAACCAATTGAAAAAATAATGATTTTAGGGCTTATACATTGGAATTTGAATATAACAAGAGTTCTCATGCAAAAATATGCAAGGATTAAATTGTTGACGAGAAATGCCATAGGAAATGCTATAAAATTTCCTATAGCATTTCTTTATTTTACATTTTTTACAACCTTAAATTTCGAACCAATTGAAAAAATAATGATTTTTGGGCTTATACATTGGAATTTTAATATTGCAAGCGTTCTCATGCAAAAATATGCAAGGATTAAATTGTTGACGTTAAATTCCATAGGAAATGCTATAGCATTTCCTATAGCATTTCTTTATTTTACATTGTTTACGACCTAAAAGTCGAACCAATTGAAAAAATAATGATTTTAGGGCTTGTACATTGGAATTTGAATATAACAAGAGTTCTCATGCAAAATTATGCAAGGATTAAATTGTTGACGAGAAATGCCATACGAAATGCTATAGAATTTCCTATAGCATTTCTTTATTTTACATTTTTTACAACCTTAAATTTTGAAAAATTTGAAAAAATAATGATTTTAGGGCTTATACATTGGAATTTGAATATATCAAGAGTTCTCATGCAAAAATATGCAAGGATTAAATTGTTGACGAGAAATGCCATAGGAAATGCTAGCATTTCCTATAGCATTTCTTTATTTTACATTGTTTAAGACCTAAAATTTCGATCAATTGAAAAAATAATGATTTTAGGGCTTATACATTAGAATTTGAATATAACAAGAGTTATCATGCAAAAATATGCAAGGATTAAATTGTTGACGAGAAATGCTATAGGAAATGCTATAGCATTTCTTATAGCATTTATTTATTTTACATTTTTTACAACCTTAAATTTCGAACCAATTGAAAAAATAATGATTTTAGGGCTTATACATTGGAAGTTGAATATAACAAGAGTTCTCATGCAAAAATATGCAAGGATTAAATTGTTGACGAGAAATGCCATAGGAAATGCTATAGAATTTCATATAGAACTTCTTTATTTTACACGTTTTACAACCTTAAATTTCGAACCAATTAAAAAAATAATGATTTAAGGGCTTATACATTGGAATTTGAATATAACAAGAGTTCTCATGCAAAAATATGCAAGGATTAAATTGTTGACGTTAAATTCCATAGGAAATGCTATAGCATTTCTTATAGCATTTCTTTATTTTACATTTTTTACAACCTTAAATTTCGAACCAATTGAAAAAATAATGATTTTAGGGCTTATACATTGGAAGTTGAATATAACAAGAGTTCTCATGCAAAAATATGCAAGGATTAAATTGTTGACGTTAAATTTCATAGGAAATGCTATAGCATTTCCTATAGCATTTCTTTATTTTACATTGTATACGACCTAAAAGTCGAACCAATTGAAAAAATAATGATTTTAGGGCTTGTACATTGGAATTTGAATATAACCAGAGTTCTCATGCAAAATTATGCAAGGATTAAATTGTTGACAAGAAATGCCATAGGAAATGCTATAGCATTTCCTATAGCATTTCTTTATTTTACATTTTTTACAACCTTAAATTTTGAACCAATTGAAAAAATAATGATTTTAGGGCTTATACATTGGAATTTGAATATAACAAGAGTTCTCATGCAAAAATATGCAAGGATTAAATTGTTGACGAGAAATGCCATAGGAAATGCTATAAAATTTCCTATAGCATTTCTTTATTTTACATTTTTTACAACCTTAAATTTCGAACCAATTGAAAAAATAATGATTTTTGGGCTTATACATTGGAATTTTAATATTGCAAGCGTTCTCATGCAAAAATATGCAAGGATTAAATTGTTGACGTTAAATTCCATAGGAAATGCTATAGAATTTCCTATAGCATTTCTTTATTTTACATTGTTTACGACCTAAAAGTCGAACCAATTGAAAAAATAATGATTTTAGGGCTTGTACATTGGAATTTGAATATAACAAGAGTTCTCATGCAAAATTATGCAAGGATTAAATTGTTGACGAGAAATGCCATACGAAATGCTATAGAATTTCCTATAGCATTTCTTTATTTTACATTTTTTACAACCTTAAATTTTGAAAAATTTGAAAAAATAATGATTTTAGGGCTTATACATTGGAATTTGAATATATCAAGAGTTCTCATGCAAAAATATGCAAGGATTAAATTGTTGACGAGAAATGCCATAGGAAATGCTAGCATTTCCTATAGCATTTCTTTATTTTACATTGTTTAAGACCTAAAATTTCGATCAATTGAAAAAATAATGATTTTAGGGCTTATACATTAGAATTTGAATATAACAAGAGTTATCATGCAAAAATATGCAAGGATTAAATTGTTGACGAGAAATGCTATAGGAAATGCTATAGCATTTCTTATAGCATTTATTTATTTTACATTTTTTACAACCTTAAATTTCGAACCAATTGAAAAAATAATGATTTTAGGGCTTATACATTGGAAGTTGAATATAACAAGAGTTCTCATGCAAAAATATGCAAGGATTAAATTGTTGACGAGAAATGCCATAGGAAATGCTATAGAATTTCATATAGAACTTCTTTATTTTACACGTTTTACAACCTTAAATTTCGAACCAATTAAAAAAATAATGATTTAAGGGCTTATACATTGGAATTTGAATATAACAAGAGTTCTCATGCAAAAATATGCAAGGATTAAATTGTTGACGTTAAATTCCATAGGAAATGCTATAGCATTTCTTATAGCATTTCTTTATTTTACATTTTTTACAACCTTAAATTTCGAACCAATTGAAAAAATAATGATTTTAGGGCTTATACATTGGAAGTTGAATATAACAAGAGTTCTCATGCAAAAATATGCAAGGATTAAATTGTTGACGTTAAATTTCATAGGAAATGCTATAGCATTTCCTATAGCATTTCTTTATTTTACATTGTATACGACCTAAAAGTCGAACCAATTGAAAAAATAATGATTTTAGGGCTTGTACATTGGAATTTGAATATAACCAGAGTTCTCATGCAAAATTATGCAAGGATTAAATTGTTGACAAGAAATGCCATAGGAAATGCTATAGCATTTCCTATAGCATTTCTTTATTTTACATTTTTTACAACCTTAAATTTTGAACCAATTGAAAAAATAATGATTTTAGGGCTTATACATTGGAATTTGAATATAACAAGAGTTCTCATGCAAAAATATGCAAGGATTAAATTGTTGACGAGAAATGCCATAGGAAATGCTATAAAATTTCCTATAGCATTTCTTTATTTTACATTTTTTACAACCTTAAATTTCGAACCAATTGAAAAAATAATGATTTTTGGGCTTATACATTGGAATTTTAATATTGCAAGCGTTCTCATGCAAAAATATGCAAGGATTAAATTGTTGACGTTAAATTCCATAGGAAATGCTATAGAATTTCCTATAGCATTTCTTTATTTTACATTGTTTACGACCTAAAAGTCGAACCAATTGAAAAAATAATGATTTTAGGGCTTGTACATTGGAATTTGAATATAACAAGAGTTCTCATGCAAAATTATGCAAGGATTAAATTGTTGACGAGAAATGCCATACGAAATGCTATAGAATTTCCTATAGCATTTCTTTATTTTACATTTTTTACAACCTTAAATTTTGAAAAATTTGAAAAAATAATGATTTTAGGGCTTATACATTAGAATTTGAATATATCAAGAGTTCTCATGCAAAAATATGCAAGGATTAAATTGTTGACGAGAAATGCCATAGGAAATGCTAGCATTTCCTATAGCATTTCTTTATTTTACATTGTTTACGACCTAAAATTTCGAATCAATTGAAAAAATAATGATTTTAGGGCTTATACATTAGAATTTGAATATAGCAAGAGTTATCATGCAAAAATATGCAAGGATTAAATTGTTGACGAGAAATGCTATAGGAAATGCTATAGCATTTCTTATAGCATTTCTTTATTTTACATTTTTTACAACCTTAAATTTCGAACCAATTGAAAAAATAATGATTTTAGGGCTTATACATTGGAAGTTGAATATAACAAGAGTTCTCATGCAAAAATATGCAAGGATTAAATTGTTGACGAGAAATGCCATAGGAAATGCTATGGAATTTCCTATAGAACTTCTTTATTTTACACGTTTTACAACCTTAAATTTTGAACCAATTAAAAAAATAATGATTTAAGGGCTTATACATTGGAATTTGAATATAACAAGAGTTCTCATGCAAAAATATGCAAGGATTAAATTGTTGACGTTAAATTTCATAGGAAATGCTATAGCATTTCCTATAGCATTTCTTTATTTTACATTGTATACGACCTAAAAGTCGAACCAATTGAAAAAATAATGATTTTAGGGCTTGTACATTGGAATTTGAATATAACCAGAGTTCTCATGCAAAATTATGCAAGGATTAAATTGTTGAAAAGAAATGCTATAGGAAATGCTATAGCATTTCTTTATTTTACATTTTTTACAACCTTAAATTTTGAACCAATTGAAAAAATAATGATTTTAGGGCTTATACATTGGAATTTGAATATAACAAGAGTTCTCATGCAAAAATATGCAAGGATTAAATTGTTGACGAGAAATGCCATAGGAAATGCTATAAAATTTCCTATAGAATTTCTTTATTTTACATTTTTTACAACCTTAAATTTCGAACCAATTGAAAAAATAATGATTTTTGGGCTTATACATTGGAATTTTAATATTGCAAGCGTTCTCATGCAAAAATATGCAAGGATTAAATTGTTGACGTTAAATTCCATAGGAAATGCTATAGCATTTCCTATAGCATTTCTTTATTTTACATTGTTTACGACCTAAAAGTCGAACCAATTGAAAAAATAATGATTTTAGGGCTTGTACATTGGAATTTGAATATAACAAGAGTTCTCATGCAAAATTATGCAAGGATTAAATTGTTGACGAGAAATGCCATACGAAATGCTATAGAATTTCCTATAGCATTTCTTTATTTTACATTTTTTACAACCTTAAATTTTGAAAAATTTGAAAAAATAATGATTTTAGGGCTTATACATTGGAATTTGAATATATCAAGAGTTCTCATGCAAAAATATGCAAGGATTAAATTGTTGACGAGAAATGCCATAGGAAATGCTAGCATTTCCTATAGCATTTCTTTATTTTACATTGTTTAAGACCTAAAATTTCGATCAATTGAAAAAATAATGATTTTAGGGCTTATACATTAGAATTTGAATATAACAAGAGTTATCATGCAAAAATATGCAAGGATTAAATTGTTGACGAGAAATGCTATAGGAAATGCTATAGCATTTCTTATAGCATTTATTTATTTTACATTTTTTACAACCTTAAATTTCGAACCAATTGAAAAAATAATGATTTTAGGGCTTATACATTGGAAGTTGAATATAACAAGAGTTCTCATGCAAAAATATGCAAGGATTAAATTGTTGACGAGAAATGCCATAGGAAATGCTATAGAATTTCATATAGAACTTCTTTATTTTACACGTTTTACAACCTTAAATTTCGAACCAATTAAAAAAATAATGATTTAAGGGCTTATACATTGGAATTTGAATATAACAAGAGTTCTCATGCAAAAATATGCAAGGATTAAATTGTTGACGTTAAATTCCATAGGAAATGCTATAGCATTTCCTATAGCATTTCTTTATTTTACATTGTATACGACCTAAAAGTCGAACCAATTGAAAAAATAATGATTTTACGGCTTGTACATTGGAATTTGAATATAACCAGAGTTCTCATGCAAAAATATGCAAGGATTAAATTGTTGACGAGAAATGCCATAGGAAATGCTATAGAATTTCCTATAGAACTTCTTTATTTTACACGTTTTACAACCTTAAATTTTGAACCAATTAAAAAAATAATGATTTAAGGGCTTATACATTGGAATTTGAATATAACAAGAGTTCTCATGCAAAAATATGCAAGGATTAAATTGTTGACGTTAAATTTCATAGGAAATGCTATAGCATTTCCTATAGCATTTCTTTATTTTACATTGTATACGACCTAAAAGTCGAACCAATTGAAAAAATAATGATTTTAGGGCTTGTACATTGGAATTTGAATATAACCAGAGTTCTCATGCAAAATTATGCAAGGATTAAATTGTTGAAAAGAAATGCTATAGGAAATGCTATAGCATTTCTTTATTTTACATTTTTTACAACCTTAAATTTTGAACCAATTGAAAAAATAATGATTTTAGGGCTTATACATTGGAATTTGAATATAACAAGAGTTCTCATGCAAAAATATGCAAGGATTAAATTGTTGACGAGAAATGCCATAGGAAATGCTATAAAATTTCCTATAGCATTTCTTTATTTTACATTTTTTACAACCTTAAATTTCGAACCAATTGAAAAAATAATGATTTTTGGGCTTATACATTGGAATTTTAATATTGCAAGCGTTCTCATGCAAAAATATGCAAGGATTAAATTGTTGACGTTAAATTCCATAGGAAATGCTATAGCATTTCCTATAGCATTTCTTTATTTTACATTGTTTACGACCTAAAAGTCGAACCAATTGAAAAAATAATGATTTTAGGGCTTGTACATTGGAATTTGAATATAACAAGAGTTCTCATGCAAAATTATGCAAGGATTAAATTGTTGACGAGAAATGCCATACGAAATGCTATAGAATTTCCTATAGCATTTCTTTATTTTACATTTTTTACAACCTTAAATTTTGAAAAATTTGAAAAAATAATGATTTTAGGGCTTATACATTGGAATTTGAATATATCAAGAGTTCTCATGCAAAAATATGCAAGGATTAAATTGTTGACGAGAAATGCCATAGGAAATGCTAGCATTTCCTATAGCATTTCTTTATTTTACATTGTTTAAGACCTAAAATTTCGATCAATTGAAAAAATAATGATTTTAGGGCTTATACATTAGAATTTGAATATAACAAGAGTTATAGCATTTCTTATAGCATTTATTTATTTTACATTTTTTACAACCTTAAATTTCGAACCAATTGAAAAAATAATGATTTTAGGGCTTATACATTGGAAGTTGAATATAACAAGAGTTCTCATGCAAAAATATGCAAGGATTAAATTGTTGACGAGAAATGCCATAGGAAATGCTATAGAATTTCATATAGAACTTCTTTATTTTACATTTTTTACAACCTTAAATTTCGAACCAATTAAAAAAATAATGATTTAAGGGCTTATACATTGGAATTTGAATATAACAAGAGTTCTCATGCAAAAATATGCAAGGATTAAATTGTTGACGTTAAATTCCATAGGAAATGCTATAGCATTTCCTATAGCATTTCTTTATTTTACATTTTTTACAACCTTAAATTTCGAACCAATTGAAAAAATAATGATTTTAGGGCTTATACATTGGAATTTTAATATTACAAGCGTTCTCATGCAAAAATATGCAAGGATTAAATTGTTGACGTTAAATTCCATAGGAAATGCTATAGAATTTCCTATAGCATTTCTTTATTTTACATTTTTTACAACCTTAAATTTTGAACCAATTGAAAAAATAATGATTTTAGGGCTTATACATTGGAATTTGAATATAACGAGAGTTCTCATGCAAAAATATGCAAGGATTAAATTGTTGACGAGAAATGCCATACGAAATGCTATAGAATTTCCTATAGCATTTCTTTATTTTACATTTTTTACAACCTTAAATTTTGAACCAATTGAAAAAATAATGATTTTAGGGCTTATACATTGGAATTTGAATATAACGAGAGTTCTCATGCAAAAATATGCAAGGATTAAATTGTTGACGAGAAATACCATAGGAAATGCTATAAAATTTCCTATAGAATTTCTTTATTTTACATTTTTTACAACCTTAAATTTCGAACCAATTGAAAAAATAATGATTTTAGGGCTTATACATTGGAATTTGAATATAACAAGAGTTCTCATGCAAAAATATACAAGGATTAAATTGTTGACGAGAAATGCCATAGGAAATGCTATAGCATTTCCTATAGCATTTCATTATTTTACATTTTTTACAACCTTAAATTTCGAACCAATTGAAAAAATAATGATTTTAAAGCTTATACATTGGAATTTAAATATAAAAAGAGTTCTCATGCAAAAATATGCAAGGATTAAATTGTTGACGAGAAATGCCATAGGAAATGCGATAGCATTTTCTATTGTATTTCTTTATTGTACATTTTTTAAAACCTTAAATTTCGAACCAATTGAAAAAATAACGATTTTAGGGCTTATACATTGGAATTTAAATATAACAAGAGTTCTCATGCAAAAATATTCAAGGATTAAATTGTTGACGAGAAATGCCATAGGAAATGCTATAGAATTTCCTATAGCATTTCTTTATTTGACATTTTTTACAACCTTAAATTTCGAACCAATTGAAAAAATAATGATTTTAGGGCTTATACATTGGAATTTGAATATAACAAGAGTTCTCATGCAAAAATATGCAAGGATTAAATTGTTGACGAGAAATGCCATAGGAAATGCTATAGCATTTCCTATAGCATTTCTTTATTTTACATTTTTTACAACCTTAAATTTCGAACCAATTGAAAAAATAATGATTTTTGGGCTTATACATTGGAATTTTAATATTACAAGCGTTCTCATGAAAAAAATATGCAAGGATTAAATTGTTGACGTTAAATTCCATAGGAAATGCTATAGCATTTCCTATAGCATTTCTTTATTTTACATTGTTTATGACCTAAAAGTCGAACCAATTGAAAAAATAATGATTTTAGGGCTTGTACATTGGAATTTGAATATAACAAGAGTTCTCATGCAAAAATATGCAAGGATTAAATTATTGACGAGAAATGCCTTAGGAAATGCTATAGCATTTCCTATAGCATTTCATTATTTTACATTTTTTACAACCTTAAATTTCGAACCAATTGAAAAAATAATGATTTTAGGGCTTATACATTGGAATTTGAATATAATAAGAGTTCTCATGCAAAAATATACAAGGATTAAATTGTTGACGAGAAATGCCATAGGAAATGCTATAGCATTTCCTATAGCATTTCATTATTTTACATTTTTTACAACCTTAAATTTCGAACCAATTGAAAAAATAATGATTTTAAAGCTTATACATTGGAATTTAAATATAAAAAGAGTTCTCATGCAAAAATATGCAAGGATTAAATTGTTGACGAGTAATGCCATAGGAAATGCTAGCATTTCCTATTGCATTTCTTTATTTTACATTGTTTACGACCTAAAATTTTGAATTAATTGAAAAAATAATGATTTTAGGGCTTATACATTGGAATTTGAATATAACAAGAGTTCTCATGCAAAAATATGCAAGGATTAAATTGTTGACGAGAAATGCCATAGGAAATGCTGGCATTTCCTATAGCATTTCTTTATTTTACATTGTTTACGACCTAAAATTTTGAATTAATTGAAAAAATAATGATTTTAGGGCTTATACATTGGAATTTGAATATAACAAGAGTTCTCATGCAAAAATATGCAAGGATTAAATTGTTGACGAGAAATGCCATAGGAAATGCGATAGCATTTTCTATTGCATTTCTTTACTGTACATTTTTTAAAACCTTAAATTTCGAACCAATTGAAAAAATAACGATTTTAGGGCTTATACATTGGAATTTAAATATAACAAGAGTTCTCATGCAAAAATATGCAAGGATTAAATTGTTGACGAGAAATGCCATAGGAAATGCTATAGAATTTCCTATAGCATTTCTTTATTTGACATTTTTTACAACCTTAAATTTCGAACCAATTGAAAAAATAATAATTTTAGGGCTTATACATTGGAATTTCAATATAACAAGAGTTCTCATGCAAAAATATGCAAGGATTAAATTGTTGACGAGAAATGCCATAGGAAATGCTATAGCATTTCCTATAGCATTTCTTTATTTTACATTTTTTACAACCTTAAATTTCGAACCAATTGAAAAAATAATGATTTTTGGGCTTATACATTGGAATTTTAATATTACAAGCGTTCTCATGAAAAAAATATGCAAGGATTAAATTGTTGACGTTAAATTCCATAGGAAATGCTAGCATTTCCTATAGCATTTCTTTATTTTACATTGTTTACGACCTAAAAGTCGAACCAATTGAAAAAATAATGATTTTAGGGCTTGTACATTGGAATTTGAATATAACAAGAGTTCTCATGCAAAAATATGCAAGGATTAAATTATTGACGAGAAATGCCTTAGGAAATGCTATAGCATTTTCTATAGCATTTCATTATTTTACATTTTTTACAACCTTAAATTTCGAACCAATTGAAAAAATAATGATTTTAGGGCTTATACATTGGAATTTGAATATAACAAGAGTTCTCATGCAAAAATATACAAGGATTAAATTGTTGACGAGAAATGCCATAGGAAATGCTATAGCATTTCCTATAGCATTTCATTATTTTACATTTTTTACAACCTTAAATTTCGAACCAATTGAAAAAATAATGATTTTAAAGCTTATACATTGGAATTTAAATATAAAAAGAGTTCTCATGCAAAAATATGCAAGGATTAAATTGTTGACGAGTAATGCCATAGGAAATGGTAGCATTTCCTATAGCATTTCTTTATTTTACATTGTTTACGACCTAAAATTTTGAATTAATTGAAAAAATAATGATTTTAGGGCTTATACATTGGAATTTGAATATAACAAGAGTTCTCATGCAAAAATATGCAAGGATTAAATTGTTGACGAGAAATGCCATAGGAAATGCTGGCATTTCCTATAGCATTTCTTTATTTTACATTGTTTACGACCTAAAATTTTGAATTAATTGAAAAAATAATGATTTTAGGGCTTATACATTGGAATTTGAATATAACAAGAGTTCTCATGCAAAAATATGCAAGGATTAAATTGTTGACGAGAAATGCCATAGGAAATGCGATAGCATTTCCTATTGCATTTCTTTATTGTACATTTTTTAAAACCTTAAATTTTGAACCAATTGAAAAAATAACGATTTTAGGGCTTATACATTGGAATTTAAATATAACAAGAGTTCTCATGCAAAAAAATGCAAGGATTAAATTGTTGACGAGAAATGCCATAGGAAATGCTATAGAATTTCCTATAGCATTTCTTTATTTGACATTTTTTACAACCTTAAATTTCGAACCAATTGAAAAAATAATGATTTTAGGGCTTATACATTGGAATTTGAATATAACAAGAGTTCTCATGCAAAAATATGCAAGGATTAAATTGTTGACGAGAAATGCCATAGGAAATGCTATAGCATTTCCTATAGCATTTCTTTATTTTACATTTTTTACAACCTTAAATTTCGAACCAATTGAAAAAATAATGATTTTTGGGCTTATACATTGGAATTTTAATATTACAAGCGTTCTCATGAAAAAAATATGCAAGGATTAAATTGTTGACGTTAAATTCCATAGGAAATGCTATAGCATTTCCTATAGCATTTCTTTATTTTACATTGTTTACGACCTAAAAGTCGAACCAATTGAAAAAATAATGATTTTAGGGCTTGTACATTGGAATTTGAATATAACAAGAGTTCTCATGCAAAAATATGCAAGGATTAAATTATAGATGAGAAATGCCATAGGAAATGCTATAGAATTTCCTATAGCATTTCTTTATTTGACATTTTTTACAACCTTAAATTTCGAACCAATTGAAAAAATAATGATTTTAGGGCTTATACATTGGAATTTGAATATAACAAGAGTTCTCATGCAAAAATATGCAAGGATTAAATTGTTGACTAGAAATGCCATAGGAAATGCTATAGCATTTCCTATAGCATTTCTTTATTTTACATTTTTTACAACCTTAAATTTTGAACCAATTGAAAAAATAATGATTTTTGGGCTTATACATTGGAATTTTAATATTACAAGCGTTCTCATGAAAAAAATATGCAAGGATTAAATTGTTGACGTTAAATTCCATAGGAAATGCTATAGCATTTCCTATAGCATTTCTTTATTTTACATTGTTTACGACCTAAAAGTCGAACCAATTGAAAAAATAAAGATTTTAGGGCTTGTACATTGGAATTTGAATATAACAAGAGTTCTCATGCAAAAATATGCAAGGATTAAATTATTGACGAGAAATTCCTTAGGAAATGCTATAGCATTTCCTATAGCATTTCATTATTTTACATTTTTTACAACCTTAAATTTCGAACCAATTGAAAAAATAATGATTTTAGGGCTTATACATTGGAATTTGAATATAACAAGAGTTCTCATGCAAAAATATGCAAGGATTAAATTGTTGACGAGAAATGCCATAGGAAATGCAAGCATTTCCTATAGCATTTCTTTATTTTACATTGTTTACGACCTAAAAGTTCGAATCAATTGAAAAAATAATGATTTTAGGGCTTATACATTAGAATTTGAATATAACAAGAGTTATCATGCAAAAATATGCAAGGATTAAATTGTTGACGAGAAATGCTATAGGAAATGCTATAGCATTTCTTATAACATTTCTTTCTTTTACATTTTTTACAACCTTAAATTTTGAACCAATTGAAAAAATAATGATTTTAGGGCTTATACATTGGAATTTGAATATAACAAGAGTTCTCATTCAAAAATATGCAAAGATTAAATTGTTGACGTTAAATTCCATAGGAAATGCTATAGCATTTCCTATAGCATTTCTTTATTTTACATTGTATACGACCTAAAAGTCGAACCAATTGAAAAAATAATGATTTTAGGGCTTGTACATTGGAATTTGAATATAACCAGAGTTCTCATGCAAAATTATGCAAGGATTAAATTGTTGACGAGAAATGCCATACGAAATGCTATAGAATTTCCTATAGCATTTCTTTATTTTACATTTTTTACAACCTTAAATTTTGAACTAATTGAAAAAATAATGATTTTAGGGCTTATACATTGGAATTTGAATATACCAAGAGTTCTCATGCAAAAATATGCAAGGATTAAATTGTTGACGAGAAATTCCATAGGAAATGCTATAGCATTTCCTATAGCATTTCTTTATTTTACATTTTTTACAACCTTAAATTTCGAACCAATTGAAAAAATAATGATTTTAGGGCTTATACATTGGAATTTTAATATTACAAGCGTTCTCATGCAAAAATATGCAAGGATTAAATTGTTGACGTTAAATTCCATAGGAAATGCTATAGCATTTCCTATAGCATTTCTTTATTTTACATATTTTACAACCTTAAATTTCGAACCAATTGAAAAAATAATTATTTTAAAGCTTATACATTGGAGTTTGATATAACAAGAGTTCTCATGCAAAAATATGCAAGGATTAAATTGTTGACGAGAAATGCCATACGAAATGCTATAGAATTTCCTATAGCATTTCTTTATTTTACATTTTTTACAACCTTAAATTTTGAACCAATTGAAAAAATAATGATTTTAGGGCTTATACATTGGAATTTGAATATAACGAGAGTTCTCATGCAAAAATATGCAAGGATTAAATTGTTGACGAGAAATGCCATAGGAAATGCTATAAAATTTCCTATAGAATTTCTTTATTTTACATTTTTTACAACCTTAAATTTCGAACCAATTGAAAAAATAATGATTTTAGGGCTTATACATTGGAATTTGAATATAACAAGAGTTCTCATGCAAAAATATACAAGTATTAAATTGTTGACGAGAAATGCCATAGGAAATGCTATAGCATTTCCTATAGCATTTCATTATTTTACATTTTTTACAACCTTAAATTTCGAACCAATTGAAAAAATAATGATTTTAAAGCTTATACATTGGAATTTGAATATAACAAGAGTTCTCATGCAAAAATATGCAAGGATTAAATTGTTGACGAGAAATGCCATAGGAAATGCTAGCATTTCCTATAGCATTTCTTTATTTTACATTGTTTACGACCTAAAATTTTGAATCAATTGAAAAAATAATGATTTTAGGGCTTATACATTGGAATTTGAATATAACAAGAGTTCTCATGCAAAAATATGCAAGGATTAAATTGTTGACGAGAAATGCCATAGGAAATGCTATAGCATTTCCTATTGCATTTCTTTATTGTACATTTTTTAAAACCTTAACTTTCGAACCAATTCAAAAAAATAACGATTTTAGGGCTTATACATTGGATATTAAATATAACAAGAGTTCTCATGCAAAAATATGCAAGGATTAAATTATTGACGTGAAAAGCCATAGGAAATGCTATAGAATTTCCTATAGAATTTCTTTATTTTACATTTTTTACAACCTTAAATTTCGAACCAATTAAAAAAATAAATATTTTAGGGCTTATACATTGGAATTTTAATATTACAAGAGTTCTCATGCAAAAATATGCAAGGATTAAATTGTTGACGAGAAATGCCATAGGAAATGCTATAGCATTTCCTATAGCATTTCTTTATTTGACATTTTTTACAACCTTAAATTTTGAACCAATTGAAAAAATAACTATTTTAGGGCTTATACATTGGAATTTGAATATAACAAGAGTTCTCATGCAAAAATATGCAAGGATTAAATTATTGACGAGAAATGCCATATGAAATGCTAGCATTTCCTATAGCATTTCTTTATTTTACATTTTTTACAAATTTAAATTTCGAACCAATTGAAAAAATTATGATTTTAAAGCTTATACATTGGAATTTCAATATAACAAGAGTTCTCATGCAAAAATATGCAAGGATTAAATTGTTGACGAGAAATGCCATAGGAAATGCTATAGCATTTCCTATTGCATTTCGTTATTGTACATTTTTTAAAACCTTAAATTTCGAACCAATTGAAAAAATAATTATTTTAGGGCTTATACATTGGATATTAAATATAACAAGAGTTCTCATGCAAAATTGTGCAAGGATTAAATTGTTGACGAGAAAAGCCATAGGAAATGCTATAGAATTTCCTATAGAATTTCTTTATTTTACATTTTTTACTACCTTAAATTTCGAACCAATTAAAAAAATAAAGATTTTAGGGCTTATACATTGGAATTTGAATATAACAAGAGTTCTCATGCAAAAATATGCAAGGATTAAATTGTTGACGAGAAATGCCATAGGAAATGCTATAGCATTTCCTATAGCATTTCTTTATTTGACATTTTTTACAACCTTAAATTTTGAACCAATTGAAAAAATAATGATTTTAGGGCTTATACATTGGAATTTGAATATAACAAGAGTTCTCATGCAAAAATATGCAAGGATTAACTTATTGACGAGAAATGCCATAGGAAATGCTATAGCATTTCCCATAGCATTTCTTTATTTTACATTTTTTAAAAATTTAAATTTCGAACCAATTGAAAAAATTATGATTTTAAAGCTTATACACTGGAATTTGAATATAACAAGAGTTCTCATGCAAAAATATGCAAGGATTAAATTGTTGACGAGAAATGCCATAGGAAATGCTATAGCATTTCCTATAGCATTTCTTTATTTTACATTTTTTGCAACCTTAAATTTCTAACCAATTGAAAAAATAATGATTTTAGGGCTTATACATTGGAATTTGAATATAACGAGAATTCTCATGCAAAAATATGCAAGGATTAAATTGTTGACGTTAAATTCCATAGGAAATGCTCCTATAGCATCTCTTTATTTTACATTGTTTACGACCTAAAAGTCGAACCAATTGAAAAAATAATGATTTTAGGGCTTGTACAATGGAATTTGAATATAACAAGAGTTCTCATGCAAAAATATGCAAGGATTAAATTGTTGACGAGAAATGCCATAGGAGATGCTATAGCATTTCCTATAGCATTTCTTTATTTTACATTTTTTACAACCTTAAATTTCGAACCAATTGAAAAAAAAATGATTTTAGGGCTTATACATTGGAATTTGAATATAACAAGAGTTCTCATGTAAAAATATGCAAGGATTAAATTGTTGACGAGAAATGCCATAGGAAATGCTATAGCATTTCTTATAGCATTTCTTTATTTTACATTTTTTACAACCTTAAATTTCGAACCAATTGAAAAAATAATGATATTAAGGCTTATACATTGGAATTTGAATATAACAAGAGTTCTCATGCAAAAATATGCAAGGATTAAATTGTTGACGAGAAATGCCATAGGAAATGCTATAAAATTTCCTATAGAATTTCTTTATTTTACATTTTTTACAACCTTAAATTTCGAACCAATAAAAAAAATAATGATTTTAGGACTTATACATTGGAATTTGAATATAACAAGAGTTCTCATGCAAAAATATGCAAGGATTAAATCGTTGACGAGAAATGCCATAGGAAATGATATAGCATTTCATATAGCAATTCTTTATTTTAAATTTTTTACAACCTTAAATTTTGAACCAATTGAAAAAAATAATGATATTAGGGCTTATACATTGGAATTTGAATATAACAAGAGTTCTCATGCAAAAATATGCAAGGATTAAATTGTTGACGAGAAATGCCATAGGAAATGCTATAGCATTTTCTATAGCATTTCTTTATTTTACATTTTTTACAACCTTAAATTTTGAACCAATTGAAAAAATAATGATTTTAGGGCTTATACATTGGAATTTTAATATTACAAGCGTTCTCATGCAAAAATATGCAAGGATTAAATTGTTGACGAGAAATGCCATAGGAAATGCTATAGCATTTCCTATAGCATTTCTTTATTTTACATTGTTTACGACCTAAAATTTCAAATCAATTGAAAAAATAATGATTTTAGGGCTTATACATTGGAATTTGAATATAACAAGAGTTCTCATGCAAAAATATGCAAGGATTACATTGTTGACGAGAAATGCCATAGGAAATGCTATAGCATTTCCTATAGCATTTCTTTATTTTACATTTTTTACAACCTTAAATTTCGAACTAATTGAAAAAATAATGATATTAGGGCTTATTCATTGGAATTTGAATATAACAGTAGTTCTCATGCAAAAATATGCAAGGATTAAATTGTTGACGAGAAATGCCATAGGAAATGCTATAGCATTTTCTATAGCATTTCATTATTTTACATTTTTTACAACCTTAAATTTCAAACCAATTGAAAAAATAATGATTTTAGGGCTTATACATTGGAATTTTAATATTACAAGCGTTCTCATGCAAAAATATGCAAGGATTAAATTGTTGACGTTAAATTCCATAGGAAATGCTATAGCATTTCTTTATTTTACATTGTTTACGACCTAAAAGTCGAACCAATTGAAAAAAATAATGATTTTAGGGCTTATACATTGGAATTTGAATATAACAAGAGTTCTCATGCAAAAATATGCAAGGATTAAATTGTTGACGAGAAATGCCATAGGAAATGCTATAGCATTTCCTATAGTATTTCTTTATTTTACATTGTTTGCGACCTAAAATTTCGAATCAATTGAAAAAATAATGATTTTAGGGCTTATACATTGGAATTTGAATATAACAAGAGTTCTCATGCAAAAATATGCAAGGATTAAATTGTTGACGAGAAATGCCATAGGAAATGCTATAGCATTTCCTATAGCATTTCTTTATTTTAAATTTTTTACAACCTTAAATTTCAAACCAATTGAAAAAATAATTATTTTAGGGCTTATACATTGGAATTATAATATAACAAGAGTTCTCATGCAAAAATATGCAAGGATTAAATTGTTGACGAGAAATGCCATAGGAAATGCTATAGCATTTCCTATAGCATTTCTTTATTTTACATTTTTTACAACCTTAAATTTTGAACCAATTGAAAAAATAATGATATTAGGGCTTATACATTGGAATTTGAATATAACAAGAGTTCTCATGCAAAAATATGCAAGGATTAAATTGTTGACGAGAAATGCCATAGGAAATGCTATAGCATTTTCTATAGCATTTCTTTATTTTACATTTTTACAACCTTAAATTTCGAACCAATTGAAAAAAATAATGATTTTAGGGCTTATACATTTGAATTTGAATATAACAAGAGTTCTCATGAAAAAATATGCAAGGATTAAATTGTTGACGAGAAATGCCATAGGAAATGCTATAAAATTTCCTATAGAATTTCTTTATTTTACATTTTTTACAACCTTAAATTTCGAACCAATATAAAAAATAATGATTTTAGGGCTTATACATTGGAATTTGAATATAACAAGAGTTCTCATGCAAAAATATGCAAGGATTAAATTGTTGACGAGAAATGCCATAGGAAATGCTATAGCATTTCCTATAGCATTTCTTTATTTTAAATTTTTTACAAACTTAAATTTCAAACCAATTGAAAAAATAATTATTTTAGGGCTTATACATTGGAATTATAATATAACAAGAGTTCTCATGCAAAAATATGCAAGGATTAAATTGTTGACGAGAAATGCCATAGGAAATGCTATAGCATTTTCTATAGCATTTCTTTATTTTACATTTTTTACAACCTTAAATTTTGAACCAATTGAAAAAATAATGATTTTAGGGCTTATACATTGGAATTTTAATATTACAAGCGTTCTCATGCAAAAATATGCAAGGATTAAATTGTTGACGAGAAATGCCATAGGAAATGCTATAGCATTTTCTATAGCATTTCTTTATTTTACATTTTTACAACCTTAAATTTCGAACCAATTGAAAAAAATAATGATTTTAGGGCTTATACATTTGAATTTGAATATAACAAGAGTTCTCATGAAAAAATATGCAAGGATTAAATTGTTGACGAGAAATGCCATAGGAAATGCTATAAAATTTCCTATAGAATTTCTTTATTTTACATTTTTTACAACCTTAAATTTCGAACCAATATAAAAAATAATGATTTTAGGGCTTATACATTGGAATTTGAATATAACAAGAGTTCTCATGCAAAAATATGCAAGGATTAAATTGTTGACGAGAAATGCCATAGGAAATGCTATAGCATTTCCTATAGCATTTCTTTATTTTACATTTTTTACAAACTTAAATTTCAAACCAATTGAAAAAATAATTATTTTAGGGCTTATACATTGGAATTATAATATAACAAGAGTTCTCATGCAAAAATATGCAAGGATTAAATTGTTGACGAGAAATGCCATAGGAAATGCTATAGCATTTTCTATAGCATTTCTTTATTTTACATTTTTTACAACCTTAAATTTTGAACCAATTGAAAAAATAATGATTTTAGGGCTTATACATTGGAATTTTAATATTACAAGCGTTCTCATGCAAAAATATGCAAGGATTAAATTGTTGACGAGAAATGCCATAGGAAATGCTATAGCATTTTCTATAGCATTTCTTTATTTTACATTTTTACAACCTTAAATTTCGAACCAATTGAAAAAAATAATGATTTTAGGGCTTATACATTTGAATTTGAATATAACAAGAGTTCTCATGAAAAAATATGCAAGGATTAAATTGTTGACGAGAAATGCCATAGGAAATGCTATAAAATTTCCTATAGAATTTCTTTATTTTACATTTTTTACAACCTTAAATTTCGAACCAATATAAAAAATAATGATTTTATGGCTTATACATTGGAATTTGAATATAACAAGAGTTCTCATGCAAAAATATGCAAGGATTAAATTGTTGACGAGAAATGCCATAGGAAATGCTATAGCATTTCCTATAGCATTTCTTTATTTTACATTTTTTACAAACTTAAATTTCAAACCAATTGAAAAAATAATTATTTTAGGGCTTATACATTGGAATTATAATATAACAAGAGTTCTCATGCAAAAATATGCAAGGATTAAATTGTTGACGAGAAATGCCATAGGAAATGCTATAGCATTTTCTATAGCATTTCTTTATTTTACATTTTTTACAACCTTAAATTTTGAACCAATTGAAAAAATAATGATTTTAGGGCTTATACATTGGAATTTTAATATTACAAGCGTTCTCATGCAAAAATATGCAAGGATTAAATTGTTGACGAGAAATGCCATAGGAAATGCTATAGCATTTCCTATAGCATTTCTTTATTTTACATTTTTTACAACCTTAAATTTCGAACCAATTGAAAAAATAATGATTTTAAAGCTTATACATTGGAATTTGAATATAACAAGAGTTCTCATGCAAAAATATGCAAGGATTAAATTGTTGACGAGAAATGCCATACGAAATGCTATAGCATTTCCTATAGCATTTCTTTATTTTACATTTTTTACAACCTTAAATTTCAAATCAATTGAAAAAATAATGATTTTAGGGCTTATACATTGGAATTTGAATATAACAAGAGTTCTCATGCAAAAATATGCAAGGATTACATTGTTGACGAGAAATGCCATAGGAAATGCTATAGCATTTCCTATAGCATTTCTTTATTTTACATTTTTTACAACCTTAAATTTCGAACTAATTGAAAAAATAATGATATTAGGGCTTATACATTGGAATTTGAATATAACAATAGTTCTCATGCAAAAATATGCAAGGATTAAATTGTTGACGAGAAATGCCATAGGAAATGCTATAGCATTTTCTATAGCATTTCATTATTTTACATTTTTTACAACCTTAAATTTCAAACCAATTGAAAAAATAATGATTTTAGGGCTTATACATTGGAATTTTAATATTACAAGCGTTCTCATGCAAAAATATGCAAGGATTAAATTGTTGACGTTAAATTCCATAGAAAATGCTATAGCATTTCTTTATTTTACATTGTTTACGACCTAAAAGTCGAACCAATTGAAAAAAATAATGATTTTAGGGCTTATACATTGGAATTTGAATATAACAAGAGTTCTCATGCAAAAATATGCAAGGATTAAATTGTTGACGAGAAATGCCATAGGAAATGCTATAGCATTTCCTATAGTATTTCTTTATTTTACATTGTTTGCGACCTAAAATTTCGAATCAATTGAAAAAATAATGATTTTAGGGCTTATACATTGGAATTTGAATATAACAAGAGTTCTCATGCAAAAATATGCAAGGATTAAATTGTTGACGAGAAATGCCATAGGAAATGCTATAGCATTTCCTATAGCATTTCTTTATTTTACATTTTTTACAACCTTAAATTTCAAACCAATTGAAAAAATAATTATTTTAGGGCTTATACATTGGAATTATAATATAATAAGAGTTCTCATGCAAAAATATGCAAGGATTAAATTGTTGACGAGAAATGCCATAGGAAATGCTATAGCATTTCCTATAGCATTTCTTTATTTTACATTTTTTACAACCTTAAATTTTGAACCAATTGAAAAAATAATGATATTAGGGCTTATACATTGGAATTTGAATATAACAAGAGTTCTCATGCAAAAATATGCAAGGATTAAATTGTTGACGAGAAATGCCATAGGAAATGCTATAGCATTTTCTATAGCATTTCTTTATTTTACATTTTTTACAACATTAAATTTCGAACCAATTGAAAAAAATAATGATTTTAGGGCTTATACATTTGAATTTGAATATAACAAGAGTTCTCATGCAAAAATATGCAAGGATTAAATTGTTGACGAGAAATGCCATAGGAAATGCTATAAAATTTCCTATAGAATTTCTTTATTTTACATTTTTTACAACCTTAAATTTCGAACCAATATAAAAAATAATGATTTTAGGGCTTATACATTGGAATTTGTATATAACAAGAGTTCTCATGCAAAAATATGCAAGGATTAAATCGTTGACGAGAAATGCCATAAGAAATGATATAGCATTTCATATAGCATTTCTTTATTTTACATTTTTTACAACCTTAAATTTTGAACCAATTGAAAAAATAATGATATTAGGGCTTATACATTGGAAATTGAATATAACAAGAGTTCTCATGCAAAAATATGCAAGGATTAAATTGTTGACGAGAAATGCCATAGGAAATGCTATAGCATTTTCTATAGCATTTCTTTATTTTACATTTTTTACAACCTTAAATTTTGAACCAATTGAAAAAATAATGATTTAAGGGCTTATACATTGGAATTTTAATATTACAAGCGTTCTCATGCAAAAATATGCAAGGATTAAATTCTTGACGAGAAATGCCATAGGAAATGCTATAGCATTTCCTATAGCATTTCTTTATTTTACATTTTTTGCAACCTTAAATTTCTAACCAATTGAAAAAATAAATATTTTAGGGCTTATACATTGGAATTTGAATATTACAAGAGTTCTCATGCAAAAATATGCAAGGATTAAATTGTTGACGAGAAATGCCATAGGAAATGCTATAAAATTTCCTATAGAATTTCTTTATTTTACATTTTTTACAACCTTAAATTTCGAACCAATATAAAAATAATGATTTTAGGGCTTATACATTGGAATTTGTATATAACAAGAGTTCTCATGCAAAAATATGCAAGGATTAAATCGTTGACGAGAAATGCCATAAGAAATGATATAGCATTTCATATAGCATTTCTTTATTTTACATTTTTTACAACCTTAAATTTTGAACCAATTGAAAAAATAATGATATTAGGGCTTATACATTGGAAATTGAATATAACAAGAGTTCTCATGCAAAAATATGCAAGGATTAAATTGTTGACGAGAAATGCCATAGGAAATGCTATAGCATTTTCTATAGCATTTCTTTATTTTACATTTTTTACAACCTTAAATTTTGAACCAATTGAAAAAATAATGATTTAAGGGCTTATACATTGGAATTTTAATATTACAAGCGTTCTCATGCAAAAATATGCAAGGATTAAATTCTTGACGAGAAATGCCATAGGAAATGCTATAGCATTTCCTATAGCATTTCTTTATTTTACATTTTTTGCAACCTTAAATTTCTAACCAATTGAAAAAATAAAGATTTTAGGGCTTATACATTGGAATTTGAATATTACAAGAGTTCTCATGCAAAAATATGCAAGGATTAAATTGTTGACGAGAAATGCCATAGGAAATGCTATAAAATTTCCTATAGAATTTCTTTATTTTACATTTTTTACAACCTTAAATTTCGAACCAATATAAAAAATAATGATTTTAGGGCTTATACATTGGAATTATAATATAACAAGAGTTCTCATGCAAAAATATGCAAGGATTAAATTGTTGACGAGAAATGCCATAGGAAATGCTATAGCATTTCCTATAGCATTTCTTTATTTTACATTTTTTACAACCTTAAATTTCAAACCAATTGAAAAAATAATTATTTTAGGGCTTATACATTGGAATTATAATATAATAAGAGTTCTCATGCAAAAATATGCAAGGATTAAATTGTTGACGAGAAATGCCATAGGAAATGCTATAGCATTTCCTATAGCATTTCTTTATTTTACATTTTTTACAACCTTAAATTTTGAACCAATTGAAAAAATAATGATATTAGGGCTTATACATTGGAATTTGAATATAACAAGAGTTCTCATGCAAAAATATGCAAGGATTAAATTGTTGACGAGAAATGCCATAGGAAATGCTATAGCATTTTCTATAGCATTTCTTTATTTTACATTTTTTACAACATTAAATTTCGAACCAATTGAAAAAAATAATGATTTTAGGGCTTATACATTTGAATTTGAATATAACAAGACTTCTCATGCAAAAATATGCAAGGATTAAATTGTTGACGAGAAATGCCATAGGAAATGCTATAAAATTTCCTATAGAATTTCTTTATTTTACATTTTTTACAACCTTAAATTTCGAACCAATATAAAAAATAATGATTTTAGGGCTTATACATTGGAATTTGTATATAACAAGAGTTCTCATGCAAAAATATGCAAGGATTAAATCGTTGACGAGAAATGCCATAAGAAATGATATAGCATTTCATATAGCATTTCTTTATTTTACATTTTTTACAACCTTAAATTTTGAACCAATTGAAAAAATAATGATATTAGGGCTTATACATTGGAAATTGAATATAACAAGAGTTCTCATGCAAAAATATGCAAGGATTAAATTGTTGACGAGAAATGCCATAGGAAATGCTATAGCATTTTCTATAGCATTTCTTTATTTTACATTTTTTACAACCTTAAATTTTGAACCAATTGAAAAAATAATGATATTAGGGCTTATACATTGGAATTTGAATATAACAAGAGTTCTCATGCAAAAATATGCAAGGATTAAATTGTTGACGAGAAATGCCATAGGAAATGCTATAGCATTTTCTATTCATTTCTTTATTTTACATTTTTTACAACATTAAATTTCGAACCAATTGAAAAAAATAATGATTTTAGGGCTTATACATTTGAATTTGAATATAACAAGAGTTCTCATGCAAAAATATGCAAGGATTAAATTGTTGACGAGAAATGCCATAGGAAATGCTATAAAATTTCCTATAGAATTTCTTTATTTTACATTTTTTACAACCTTAAATTTCGAACCAATATAAAAAATAATGATTTTAGGGCTTATACATTGGAATTTGTATATAACAAGAGTTCTCATGCAAAAATATGCAAGGATTAAATCGTTGACGAGAAATGCCATAAGAAATGATATAGCATTTCATATAGCATTTCTTTATTTTACATTTTTTACAACCTTAAATTTTGAACCAATTGAAAAAATAATGATATTAGGGCTTATACATTGGAAATTGAATATAACAAGAGTTCTCATGCAAAAATATGCAAGGATTAAATTGTTGACGAGAAATGCCATAGGAAATGCTATAGCATTTTCTATAGCATTTCTTTATTTTACATTTTTTACAACCTTAAATTTTGAACCAATTGAAAAAATAATGATTTAAGGGCTTATACATTGGAATTTTAATATTACAAGCGTTCTCATGCAAAAATATGCAAGGATTAAATTCTTGACGAGAAATGCCATAGGAAATGCTATAGCATTTCCTATAGCATTTCTTTATTTTACATTTTTTGCAACCTTAAATTTCTAACCAATTGAAAAAATAAATATTTTAGGGCTTATACATTGGAATTTGAATATTACAAGAGTTCTCATGCAAAAATATGCAAGGATTAAATTGTTGACGAGAAATGCCATAGGAAATGCTATAAAATTTCCTATAGAATTTCTTTATTTTACATTTTTTACAACCTTAAATTTCGAACCAATATAAAAATAATGATTTTAGGGCTTATACATTGGAATTTGTATATAACAAGAGTTCTCATGCAAAAATATGCAAGGATTAAATCGTTGACGAGAAATGCCATAAGAAATGATATAGCATTTCATATAGCATTTCTTTATTTTACATTTTTTACAACCTTAAATTTTGAACCAATTGAAAAAATAATGATATTAGGGCTTATACATTGGAAATTGAATATAACAAGAGTTCTCATGCAAAAATATGCAAGGATTAAATTGTTGACGAGAAATGCCATAGGAAATGCTATAGCATTTTCTATAGCATTTCTTTATTTTACATTTTTTACAACCTTAAATTTTGAACCAATTGAAAAAATAATGATTTAAGGGCTTATACATTGGAATTTTAATATTACAAGCGTTCTCATGCAAAAATATGCAAGGATTAAATTCTTGACGAGAAATGCCATAGGAAATGCTATAGCATTTCCTATAGCATTTCTTTATTTTACATTTTTTGCAACCTTAAATTTCTAACCAATTGAAAAAATAAAGATTTTAGGGCTTATACATTGGAATTTGAATATTACAAGAGTTCTCATGCAAAAATATGCAAGGATTAAATTGTTGACGAGAAATGCCATAGGAAATGCTATAAAATTTCCTATAGAATTTCTTTATTTTACATTTTTTACAACCTTAAATTTCGAACCAATATAAAAAATAATGATTTTAGGGCTTATACATTGGAATTATAATATAACAAGAGTTCTCATGCAAAAATATGCAAGGATTAAATTGTTGACGAGAAATGCCATAGGAAATGCTATAGCATTTCCTATAGCATTTCTTTATTTTACATTTTTTACAACCTTAAATTTCAAACCAATTGAAAAAATAATTATTTTAGGGCTTATACATTGGAATTATAATATAATAAGAGTTCTCATGCAAAAATATGCAAGGATTAAATTGTTGACGAGAAATGCCATAGGAAATGCTATAGCATTTCCTATAGCATTTCTTTATTTTACATTTTTTACAACCTTAAATTTTGAACCAATTGAAAAAATAATGATATTAGGGCTTATACATTGGAATTTGAATATAACAAGAGTTCTCATGCAAAAATATGCAAGGATTAAATTGTTGACGAGAAATGCCATAGGAAATGCTATAGCATTTTCTATAGCATTTCTTTATTTTACATTTTTTACAACATTAAATTTCGAACCAATTGAAAAAAATAATGATTTTAGGGCTTATACATTTGAATTTGAATATAACAAGAGTTCTCATGCAAAAATATGCAAGGATTAAATTGTTGACGAGAAATGCCATAGGAAATGCTATAAAATTTCCTATAGAATTTCTTTATTTTACATTTTTTACAACCTTAAATTTCGAACCAATATAAAAAATAATGATTTTAGGGCTTATACATTGGAATTTGTATATAACAAGAGTTCTCATGCAAAAATATGCAAGGATTAAATCGTTGACGAGAAATGCCATAAGAAATGATATAGCATTTCATATAGCATTTCTTTATTTTACATTTTTTACAACCTTAAATTTTGAACCAATTGAAAAAATAATGATATTAGGGCTTATACATTGGAAATTGAATATAACAAGAGTTCTCATGCAAAAATATGCAAGGATTAAATTGTTGACGAGAAATGCCATAGGAAATGCTATAGCATTTTCTATAGCATTTCTTTATTTTACATTTTTTACAACCTTAAATTTTGAACCAATTGAAAAAATAATGATATTAGGGCTTATACATTGGAATTTGAATATAACAAGAGTTCTCATGCAAAAATATGCAAGGATTAAATTGTTGACGAGAAATGCCATAGGAAATGCTATAGCATTTTCTATTCATTTCTTTATTTTACATTTTTTACAACATTAAATTTCGAACCAATTGAAAAAAATAATGATTTTAGGGCTTATACATTTGAATTTGAATATAACAAGAGTTCTCATGCAAAAATATGCAAGGATTAAATTGTTGACGAGAAATGCCATAGGAAATGCTATAAAATTTCCTATAGAATTTCTTTATTTTACATTTTTTACAACCTTAAATTTCGAACCAATATAAAAAATAATGATTTTAGGGCTTATACATTGGAATTTGTATATAACAAGAGTTCTCATGCAAAAATATGCAAGGATTAAATCGTTGACGAGAAATGCCATAAGAAATGATATAGCATTTCATATAGCATTTCTTTATTTTACATTTTTTACAACCTTAAATTTTGAACCAATTGAAAAAATAATGATATTAGGGCTTATACATTGGAAATTGAATATGACAAGAGTTCTCATGCAAAAATATGCAAGGATTAAATTGTTGACGAGAAATGCCATAGGAAATGCTATAGCATTTTCTATAGCATTTCTTTATTTTACATTTTTTACAACCTTAAATTTTGAACCAATTGAAAAAATAATGATTTAAGGGCTTATACATTGGAATTTTAATATTACAAGCGTTCTCATGCAAAAATATGCAAGGATTAAATTCTTGACGAGAAATGCCATAGGAAATGCTATAGCATTTCCTATAGCATTTCTTTATTTTACATTTTTTGCAACCTTAAATTTCTAACCAATTGAAAAAATAAAGATTTTAGGGCTTATACATTGGAATTTGAATATTACAAGAGTTCTCATGCAAAAATATGCAAGGATTAAATTGTTGACGAGAAATGCCATAGGAAATGCTATAAAATTTCCTATAGAATTTCTTTATTTTACATTTTTTAAACCCTTAAATTTCGAACCAATATAAAAAATAATGATTTTAGGGCTTATACATTGGAATTATAATATAACAAGAGTTCTCATGCAAAAATATGCAAGGATTAAATTGTTGACGAGAAATGCCATAGGAAATGCTATAGCATTTCCTATAGCATTTCTTTATTTTACATTTTTTACAACCTTAAATTTTGAACCAATTGAAAAAAATAATGATTTTAGGGCTTATACATTTGAATTTGAATATAACAAGAGTTCTCATGCAAAAATATGCAAGGATTAAATTGTTGACGAGAAATGCCATAGGAAATGCTATAAAATTTCCTATAGAATTTCTTTATTTTACATTTTTTACAACCTTAAATTTCGAACCAATATAAAAAATAACGATTTTAGGGCTTATACATTGGAATTATAATATAACAAGAGTTCTCATGCAAAAATATGCAAGGATTAAATTGTTGACGAGAAATGCCATAGGAAATGCTATAGCATTTCCTATAGCATTTCTTTATTTTACATTTTTTACAACCTTAAATTTTGAACCAATTGAAAAAATAATGATATTAGGGCTTATACATTGGAATTTGAATATAACAAGAGTTCTCATGCAAAAATATGCAAGGATTGAATTGTTGACGAGAAATGCCATAGGAAATGCTATAGCATTTTCTATAGCATTTCTTTATTTTACATTTTTTACAACCTTAAATTTCGAACCAATTGAAAAAATAATGATATTAGGGCTTATACATTGGAAATTGAATATAACAAGAGTTCTCATGCAAAAATATGCAAGGATTAAATTGTTGACGAGAAATGCCATAGGAAATGCTATAGCATTTTCAATAGCATTTCTTTATTTTACATTTTTTACAACCTTAAATTTTGAACCAATTGAAAAAATAATGATTTAAGGGCTTATACATTGGAATTTTAATATTACAAGCGTTCTCATGCAAAAATATGCAAGGATTAAATTGTTGACGAGAAATGCCATAGGAAATGCTATAGCATTTCCTATAGCATTTCTTTATTTTACATTTTTTGCAACCTTAAATTTCTAACCAATTGAAAAAATAAAGATTTTAGGGCTTATACATTGGAATTTTAATATTACAAGAGTTCTCATGCAAAAATATGCAAGGATTAAATTGTTGACGAGAAATGCCATAGGAAATGCTATAAAATTTCCTATAGAATGTCTTTATTTTACATTTTTTACAACCTTAAATTTCGAAGCAATATAAAAAATATTGATTTTAGGGCTTATACATTGGAATTATAATATAACAAGAGTTCTCATGCAAAAATATGCAAGGATTAAATTGTTGACGAGAAATGCCATAGGAAATAGCATTTCCTATAGCATTTCTTTATTTTACATTTTTTACAACCTTAAATTTTGAACCAATTGAAAAAAATAATGATTTTAGGGCTTATACATTTGAATTTGAATATAACAAGAGTTCTCATGCAAAAATATGCAAGGATTAAATTGTTGACGAGAAATGCCATGGGAAATGCTATAAAATTTCCTATAGAATTTCTTTATTTTACATTTTTTACAACCTTAAATTTCGAACCAATATAAAAAATAATGATTTTAGGGCTTATACATTGGAATTATAATATAACAAGAGTTCTCATGCAAAAATATGCAAGGATTAAATTGTTGACGAGAAATGCCATAGGAAATGCTATAGCATTTCCTATAGCATTTCTTTATTTTACATTTTTTACAACCTTAAATTTTGAACCAATTGAAAAAATAAATATTTTAGGGCTTATACATTGGAATTTGAATATTACAAGAGTTCTCATGCAAAAATATGCAAGGATTAAATTGTTGACGAGAAATGCCATAGGAAATGCTATAAAATTTCCTATAGAATTTCTTTATTTTACATTTTTTACAACCTTAAATTTCGAACCAATATAAAAATAATGATTTTAGGGCTTATACATTGGAATTTGTATATAACAAGAGTTCTCATGCAAAAATATGCAAGGATTAAATCGTTGACGAGAAATGCCATAAGAAATGATATAGCATTTCATATAGCATTTCTTTATTTTACATTTTTTACAACCTTAAATTTTGAACCAATTGAAAAAATAATGATATTAGGGCTTATACATTGGAAATTGAATATAACAAGAGTTCTCATGCAAAAATATGCAAGGATTAAATTGTTGACGAGAAATGCCATAGGAAATGCTATAGCATTTTCTATAGCATTTCTTTATTTTACATTTTTTACAACCTTAAATTTTGAACCAATTGAAAAAATAATGATTTAAGGGCTTATACATTGGAATTTTAATATTACAAGCGTTCTCATGCAAAAATATGCAAGGATTAAATTCTTGACGAGAAATGCCATAGGAAATGCTATAGCATTTCCTATAGCATTTCTTTATTTTACATTTTTTGCAACCTTAAATTTCTAACCAATTGAAAAAATAAAGATTTTAGGGCTTATACATTGGAATTTGAATATTACAAGAGTTCTCATGCAAAAATATGCAAGGATTAAATTGTTGACGAGAAATGCCATAGGAAATGCTATAAAATTTCCTATAGAATTTCTTTATTTTACATTTTTTACAACCTTAAATTTCGAACCAATATAAAAAATAATGATTTTAGGGCTTATACATTGGAATTATAATATAACAAGAGTTCTCATGCAAAAATATGCAAGGATTAAATTGTTGACGAGAAATGCCATAGGAAATGCTATAGCATTTCCTATAGCATTTCTTTATTTTACATTTTTTACAACCTTAAATTTCAAACCAATTGAAAAAATAATTATTTTAGGGCTTATACATTGGAATTATAATATAATAAGAGTTCTCATGCAAAAATATGCAAGGATTAAATTGTTGACGAGAAATGCCATAGGAAATGCTATAGCATTTCCTATAGCATTTCTTTATTTTACATTTTTTACAACCTTAAATTTTGAACCAATTGAAAAAATAATGATATTAGGGCTTATACATTGGAATTTGAATATAACAAGAGTTCTCATGCAAAAATATGCAAGGATTAAATTGTTGACGAGAAATGCCATAGGAAATGCTATAGCATTTTCTATAGCATTTCTTTATTTTACATTTTTTACAACATTAAATTTCGAACCAATTGAAAAAAATAATGATTTTAGGGCTTATACATTTGAATTTGAATATAACAAGAGTTCTCATGCAAAAATATGCAAGGATTAAATTGTTGACGAGAAATGCCATAGGAAATGCTATAAAATTTCCTATAGAATTTCTTTATTTTACATTTTTTACAACCTTAAATTTCGAACCAATATAAAAATAATGATTTTAGGGCTTATACATTGGAATTTGTATATAACAAGAGTTCTCATGCAAAAATATGCAAGGATTAAATCGTTGACGAGAAATGCCATAAGAAATGATATAGCATTTCATATAGCATTTCTTTATTTTACATTTTTTACAACCTTAAATTTTGAACCAATTGAAAAAATAATGATATTAGGGCTTATACATTGGAAATTGAATATAACAAGAGTTCTCATGCAAAAATATGCAAGGATTAAATTGTTGACGAGAAATGCCATAGGAAATGCTATAGCATTTTCTATAGCATTTCTTTATTTTACATTTTTTACAACCTTAAATTTTGAACCAATTGAAAAAATAATGATTTTAGGGCTTATACATTGGAATTTTAATATTACAAGCGTTCTCATGCAAAAATATGCAAGGATTAAATTCTTGACGAGAAATGCCATAGGAAATGCTATAGCATTTCCTATAGCATTTCTTTATTTTACATTTTTTGCAACCTTAAATTTCTAACCAATTGAAAAAATAAAGATTTTAGGGCTTATACATTGGAATTTGAATATTACAAGAGTTCTCATGCAAAAATATGCAAGGATTAAATTGTTGACGAGAAATGCCATAGGAAATGCTATAAAATTTCCTATAGAATTTCTTTATTTTACATTTTTTACAACCTTAAATTTCGAACCAATATAAAAAATAATGATTTTAGGGCTTATACATTGGAATTATAATATAACAAGAGTTCTCATGCAAAAATATGCAAGGATTAAATTGTTGACGAGAAATGCCATAGGAAATGCTATAGCATTTCCTATAGCATTTCTTTATTTTACATTTTTTACAACCTTAAATTTCAAACCAATTGAAAAAATAATTATTTTAGGGCTTATACATTGGAATTATAATATAATAAGAGTTCTCATGCAAAAATATGCAAGGATTAAATTGTTGACGAGAAATGCCATAGGAAATGCTATAGCATTTCCTATAGCATTTCTTTATTTTACATTTTTTACAACCTTAAATTTTGAACCAATTGAAAAAATAATGATATTAGGGCTTATACATTGGAATTTGAATATAACAAGAGTTCTCATGCAAAAATATGCAAGGATTAAATTGTTGACGAGAAATGCCATAGGAAATGCTATAGCATTTTCTATAGCATTTCTTTATTTTACATTTTTTACAACATTAAATTTCGAACCAATTGAAAAAAATAATGATTTTAGGGCTTATACATTTGAATTTGAATATAACAAGAGTTCTCATGCAAAAATATGCAAGGATTAAATTGTTGACGAGAAATGCCATAGGAAATGCTATAAAATTTCCTATAGAATTTCTTTATTTTACATTTTTTACAACCTTAAATTTCGAACCAATATAAAAAATAATGATTTTAGGGCTTATACATTGGAATTTGTATATAACAAGAGATCTCATGCAAAAATATGCAAGGATTAAATCGTTGACGAGAAATGCCATAAGAAATGATATAGCATTTCATATAGCATTTCTTTATTTTACATTTTTTACAACCTTAAATTTTGAACCAATTGAAAAAATAATGATATTAGGGCTTATACATTGGAAATTGAATATAACAAGAGTTCTCATGCAAAAATATGCAAGGATTAAATTGTTGACGAGAAATGCCATAGGAAATGCTATAGCATTTTCTATAGCATTTCTTTATTTTACATTTTTTACAACCTTAAATTTTGAACCAATTGAAAAAATAATGATATTAGGGCTTATACATTGGAATTTGAATATAACAAGAGTTCTCATGCAAAAATATGCAAGGATTAAATTGTTGACGAGAAATGCCATAGGAAATGCTATAGCATTTTCTATTCATTTCTTTATTTTACATTTTTTACAACATTAAATTTCGAACCAATTGAAAAAAATAATGATTTTAGGGCTTATACATTTGAATTTGAATATAACAAGAGTTCTCATGCAAAAATATGCAAGGATTAAATTGTTGACGAGAAATGCCATAGGAAATGCTATAAAATTTCCTATAGAATTTCTTTATTTTACATTTTTTACAACCTTAAATTTCGAACCAATATAAAAAATAATGATTTTAGGGCTTATACATTGGAATTTGTATATAACAAGAGTTCTCATGCAAAAATATGCAAGGATTAAATCGTTGACGAGAAATGCCATAAGAAATGATATAGCATTTCATATAGCATTTCTTTATTTTACATTTTTTACAACCTTAAATTTTGAACCAATTGAAAAAATAATGATATTAGGGCTTATACATTGGAAATTGAATATAACAAGAGTTCTCATGCAAAAATATGCAAGGATTAAATTGTTGACGAGAAATGCCATAGGAAATGCTATAGCATTTCCTATAGCATTTCTTTATTTTACATTTTTTACAACCTTAAATTTTGAACCAATTGAAAAAATAATGATATTAGGGCTTATACATTGGAATTTGAATATAACAAGAGTTCTCATGCAAAAATATGCAAGGATTAAATTGTTGACGAGAAATGCCATAGGAAATGCTATAGCATTTTCTATAGCATTTCTTTATTTTACATTTTTTACAACATTAAATTTCGAACCAATTGAAAAAAATAATGATTTTAGGGCTTATACATTTGAATTTGAATATAACAAGAGTTCTCATGCAAAAATATGCAAGGATTAAATTGTTGACGAGAAATGCCATAGGAAATGCTATAAAATTTCCTATAGAATTTCTTTATTTTACATTTTTTACAACCTTAAATTTCGAACCAATATAAAAAATAATGATTTTAGGGCTTATACATTGGAATTTGTATATAACAAGAGATCTCATGCAAAAATATGCAAGGATTAAATCGTTGACGAGAAATGCCATAAGAAATGATATAGCATTTCATATAGCATTTCTTTATTTTACATTTTTTACAACCTTAAATTTTGAACCAATTGAAAAAATAATGATATTAGGGCTTATACATTGGAAATTGAATATAACAAGAGTTCTCATGCAAAAATATGCAAGGATTAAATTGTTGACGAGAAATGCCATAGGAAATGCTATAGCATTTTCTATAGCATTTCTTTATTTTACATTTTTTACAACCTTAAATTTTGAACCAATTGAAAAAATAATGATATTAGGGCTTATACATTGGAATTTGAATATAACAAGAGTTCTCATGCAAAAATATGCAAGGATTAAATTGTTGACGAGAAATGCCATAGGAAATGCTATAGCATTTTCTATTCATTTCTTTATTTTACATTTTTTACAACATTAAATTTCGAACCAATTGAAAAAAATAATGATTTTAGGGCTTATACATTTGAATTTGAATATAACAAGAGTTCTCATGCAAAAATATGCAAGGATTAAATTGTTGACGAGAAATGCCATAGGAAATGCTATAAAATTTCCTATAGAATTTCTTTATTTTACATTTTTTACAACCTTAAATTTCGAACCAATATAAAAAATAATGATTTTAGGGCTTATACATTGGAATTTGTATATAACAAGAGTTCTCATGCAAAAATATGCAAGGATTAAATCGTTGACGAGAAATGCCATAAGAAATGATATAGCATTTCATATAGCATTTCTTTATTTTACATTTTTTACAACCTTAAATTTTGAACCAATTGAAAAAATAATGATATTAGGGCTTATACATTGGAAATTGAATATAACAAGAGTTCTCATGCAAAAATATGCAAGGATTAAATTGTTGACGAGAAATGCCATAGGAAATGCTATAGCATTTTCTATAGCATTTCTTTATTTTACATTTTTTACAACCTTAAATTTTGAACCAATTGAAAAAATAATGATATTAGGGCTTATACATTGGAATTTGAATATAACAAGAGTTCTCATGCAAAAATATGCAAGGATTAAATTGTTGACGAGAAATGCCATAGGAAATGCTATAAAATTTCCTATAGAATTTCTTTATTTTACATTTTTTACAACCTTAAATTTCGAACCAATATAAAAAATAACGATTTTAGGGCTTATACATTGGAATTATAATATAACAAGAGTTCTCATGCAAAAATATGCAAGGATTAAATTGTTGACGAGAAATGCCATAGGAAATGCTATAGCATTTCCTATAGCATTTCTTTATTTTACATTTTTTACAACCTTAAATTTTGAACCAATTGAAAAAATAATGATATTAGGGCTTATACATTGGAATTTGAATATAACAAGAGTTCTCATGCAAAAATATGCAAGGATTGAATTGTTGACGAGAAATGCCATAGGAAATGCTATAGCATTTTCTATAGCATTTCTTTATTTTACATTTTTTACAACCTTAAATTTCGAACCAATTGAAAAAATAATGATATTAGGGCTTATACATTGGAAATTGAATATAACAAGAGTTCTCATGCAAAAATATGCAAGGATTAAATTGTTGACGAGAAATGCCATAGGAAATGCTATAGCATTTTCTATAGCATTTCTTTATTTTACATTTTTTACAACCTTAAATTTTGAACCAATTGAAAAAATAATGATTTAAGGGCTTATACATTGGAATTTTAATATTACAAGCGTTCTCATGCAAAAATATGCAAGGATTAAATTGTTGACGAGAAATGCCATAGGAAATGCTATAGCATTTCCTATAGCATTTCTTTATTTTACATTTTTTACAACCTTAAATTTCTAACCAATTGAAAAAATAAAGATTTTAGGGCTTATACATTGGAATTTTAATATTACAAGAGTTCTCATGCAAAAATATGCAAGGATTAAATTGTTGACGAGAAATGCCATAGGAAATGCTATAAAATTTCCTATAGAATGTCTTTATTTTACATTTTTTACAACCTTAAATTTCGAAGCAATATAAAAAATATTGATTTTAGGGCTTATACATTGGAATTATAATATAACAAGAGTTCTCATGCAAAAATATGCAAGGATTAAATTGTTGACGAGAAATGCCATAGGAAATAGCATTTCCTATAGCATTTCTTTATTTTACATTTTTTACAACCTTAAATTTTGAACCAATTGAAAAAAATAATGATTTTAGGGCTTATACATTTGAATTTGAATATAACAAGAGTTCTCATGCAAAAATATGCAAGGATTAAATTGTTGACGAGAAATGCCATAGGAAATGCTATAAAATTTCCTATAGAATTTCTTTATTTTACATTTTTTACAACCTTAAATTTCGAACCAATATAAAAAATAATGATTTTAGGGCTTATACATTGGAATTATAATATAACAAGAGTTCTCATGCAAAAATATGCAAGGATTAAATTGTTGACGAGAAATGCCATAGGAAATGCTATAGCATTTCCTATAGCATTTCTTTATTTTACATTTTTTACAACCTTAAATTTTGAACCAATTGAAAAAATAATGATATTAGGGCTTATACATTGGAATTTAAATATAACAAGAGTTCTCATGCAAAAATATTCAAGGATTGAATTGTTGACGAGAAATGCCATAGGAAATGCTATAGCATTTTCTATAGCATTTCTTTATTTTACATTTTTTACAACCTTAAATTTCGAACCAATTGAAAAAATAATGATATTAGGGCTTATACATTGGAAATTGAATATAACAAGAGTTCTCATGCAAAAATATGCAAGGATTAAATTGTTGACGAGAAATGCCATAGGAAATGCTATAGCATTTTCTATAGCATTTCTTTATTTTACATTTTTTACAACCTTAAATTTTGAACCAATTGAAAAAATAATGATTTAAGGGCTTATACATTGGAATTTTAATATTACAAGCGTTCTCATGCAAAAATATGCAAGGATTAAATTGTTGACGAGAAATGCCATAGCATTTCCTATAGCATTTCTTTATTTTACATTTTTTGCAACCTTAAATTTCTAACCAATTGAAAAAATAAAGATTTTAGGGCTTATACATTGGAATTTGAATATTACAAGAGTTCTCATGCAAAAATATGCAAGGATTAAATTGTTGACGAGAAATGCCATAGGAAATGCTATAAAATTTCCTATAGAATTTCTTTATTTTACATTTTTTACAACCTTAAATTTCGAACCAATATAAAAAATAATGATTTTAGGGCTTATACATTGGAATTATAATATAACAAGAGTTCTCATGCAAAAATATGCAAGGATTAAAGTGTTGACGAGAAATGCCATAGGAAATGCTATAGCATTTCCTATAGCATTTCTTTATTTTACATTTTTTACAACCTTAAATTTTGAACCAATTGAAAAAAATAATGATTTTAGGGCTTATACATTTGAATTTGAATATAACAAGAGTCCTCATGCAAAAATATGCAAGGATTAAATTGTTGACGAGAAATGCCATAGGAAATGCTATAAAATTTCCTATAGAATTTCTTTATTTTACATTTTTTACAACCTTAAATTTCGAACCAATATAAAAAATAACGATTTTAGGGCTTATACATTGGAATTATAATATAACAAGAGTTCTCATGCAAAAATATGCAAGGATTAAATTGTTGACGAGAAATGCCATAGGAAATGCTATAGCATTTCCTATAGCATTTCTTTATTTTACATTTTTTACAACCTTAAATTTTGAACCAATTGAAAAAATAATGATATTAGGGCTTATACATTGGAATTTGAATATAACAAGAGTTCTCATGCAAAAATATGCAAGGATTGAATTGTTGACGAGAAATGCCATAGGAAATGCTATAGCATTTTCTATAGCATTTCTTTATTTTACATTTTTTACAACCTTAAATTTCGAACCAATTGAAAAAATAATGATATTAGGGCTTATACATTGGAAATTGAATATAACAAGAGTTCTCATGCAAAAATATGCAAGGATTAAATTGTTGACGAGAAATGCCATAGGAAATGCTATAGCATTTTCTATAGCATTTCTTTATTTTACATTTTTTACAACCTTAAATTTTGAACCAATTGAAAAAATAATGATTTAAGGGCTTATACATTGGAATTTTAATATTACAAGCGTTCTCATGCAAAAATATGCAAGGATTAAATTGTTGACGAGAAATGCCATAGGAAATGCTATAGCATTTCCTATAGCATTTCTTTATTTTACATTTTTTGCAACCTTAAATTTCTAACCAATTGAAAAAATAAAGATTTTAGGGCTTATACATTGGAATTTTAATATTACAAGAGTTCTCATGCAAAAATATGCAAGGATTAAATTGTTGACGAGAAATGCCATAGGAAATGCTATAAAATTTCCTATAGAATGTCTTTATTTTACATTTTTTACAACCTTAAATTTCGAAGCAATATAAAAAATATTGATTTTAGGGCTTATACATTGGAATTATAATATAACAAGAGTTCTCATGCAAAAATATGCAAGGATTAAATTGTTGACGAGAAATGCCATAGGAAATAGCATTTCCTATAGCATTTCTTTATTTTACATTTTTTACAACCTTAAATTTTGAACCAATTGAAAAAAATAATGATTTTAGGGCTTATACATTTGAATTTGAATATAACAAGAGTTCTCATGCAAAAATATGCAAGGATTAAATTGTTGACGAGAAATGCCATAGGAAATGCTATAAAATTTCCTATAGAATTTCTTTATTTTACATTTTTTACAACCTTAAATATCGAACCAATATAAAAAATAATGATTTTAGGGCTTATACATTGGAATTATAATATAACAAGAGTTCTCATGCAAAAATATGCAAGGATTAAATTGTTGACGAGAAATGCCATAGGAAATGCTATAGCATTTCCTATAGCATTTCTTTATTTTACATTTTTTACAACCTTAAATTTTGAACCAATTGAAAAAATAATGATATTAGGGCTTATACATTGGAATTTAAATATAACAAGAGTTCTCATGCAAAAATATTCAAGGATTGAATTGTTGACGAGAAATGCCATAGGAAATGCTATAGCATTTTCTATAGCATTTCTTTATTTTACATTTTTTACAACCTTAAATTTCGAACCAATTGAAAAAATAATGATATTAGGGCTTATACATTGGAAATTGAATATAACAAGAGTTCTCATGCAAAAATATGCAAGGATTAAATTGTTGACGAGAAATGCCATAGGAAATGCTATAGCATTTTCTATAGCATTTCTTTATTTTACATTTTTTACAACCTTAAATTTTGAACCAATTGAAAAAATAATGATTTAAGGGCTTATACATTGGAATTTTAATATTACAAGCGTTCTCATGCAAAAATATGCAAGGATTAAATTGTTGACGAGAAATGCCATAGCATTTCCTATAGCATTTCTTTATTTTACATTTTTTGCAACCTTAAATTTCTAACCAATTGAAAAAATAAAGATTTTAGGGCTTATACATTGGAATTTGAATATTACAAGAGTTCTCATGCAAAAATATGCAAGGATTAAATTGTTGACGAGAAATGCCATAGGAAATGCTATAAAATTTCCTATAGAATTTCTTTATTTTACATTTTTTACAACCTTAAATTTCGAACCAATATAAAAAATAATGATTTTAGGGCTTATACATTGGAATTATAATATAACAAGAGTTCTCATGCAAAAATATGCAAGGATTAAAGTGTTGACGAGAAATGCCATAGGAAATGCTATAGCATTTCCTATAGCATTTCTTTATTTTACATTTTTTACAACCTTAAATTTTGAACCAATTGAAAAAAATAATGATTTTAGGGCTTATACATTTGAATTTGAATATAACAAGAGTCCTCATGCAAAAATATGCAAGGATTAAATTGTTGACGAGAAATGCCATAGGAAATGCTATAAAATTTCCTATAGAATTTCTTTATTTTACATTTTTTACAACCTTAAATTTCGAACCAATATAAAAAATAATTATTTTAGGGCTTATACATTGGAATTATAATATAACAAGAGTTCTCATGCAAAAATATGCAAGGATTAAATTGTTGACGAGAAATGCCATAGGAAATGCTATAGCATTTCCTATAGCATTTCTTTATTTTACATTTTTTACAACCTTAAATTTTGAACCAATTGAAAAAATAATGATATTAGGGCTTATACATTGGAATTTGAATATAACAAGAGTTCTCATGCAAAAATATGCAAGGATTGAATTGTTGACGAGAAATGCCATAGGAAATGCTATAGCATTTTCTATAGCATTTCTTTATTTTACATTTTTTACAACCTTAAATTTCGAACCAATTGAAAAAAATAATGATTTTAGAGCTTATACATTTGAATTTGAATATAACAAGAGTTCTCATGCAAAAATATGCAAGGATTAAATTGTTGACGAGAAATGCCATAGGAAATGATATAGCATTTCATATAGCGTTTCTTTATTTTACATTTTTTACAACCTTAAATTTTGAACCAATTGAAAAAATAATGATATTAGGGCTTATACATTGGAAATTGAATATTACAAGCGTTCTCATGCAAAAATATGCAAGGATTAAATTGTTGTCGAGAAATGCCATAGGAAATGCTATAGAATTTCCTATAGCATTTCTTTATTTTACATTGTTTACGACCTACAATTTCAAATCAATTGAAAAAATAACGATTTTAGGGCTTATACATTGGAATTTGAATATAACAAGAGTTCTCATGCAAAAATATGCAAGGATTAAATTGTTGACGAGAAATGCCATAGGAAATGCTATAGCATTTCCTATAGCATTTCTTTATTTTACATTTTTTACAACCTTAAATTTCGAACCAATTGAAAAAATAAAGATTTTAGGGCTTATACATTGGAATTTGAATATTACAAGAGTTCTCATGCAAAAATATGCAAGGATTAAATTGTTGACGAGAAATGCCATAGGAAATGCTATAGCATTTCCTATAGCATTTCTTTATTTGACATTTTTTACAACCTTAAATTTTGAACCAATTGAAAAAATAACTATTTTAGGGCTTATACATTGGAATTTGAATATAACAAGAGTTCTCATGCAAAAATATGCAAGGATTAAATTGTTGACGAGAAATGCCATAGGAAATGCTATAGCATTTCCTATAGCATTTCTTTATTTTACATTTTTTACAACCTTATATATTGAACCAATTGAAAAAATAATGATATTAGGGCTTATACATTGGAATTTGAATATAACAAGAGTTCTCATGCAAAAATATGCAAGGATTAAATTGTTGACGAGAAATGCCATAGGAAATGCTATAGCATTTCCCATAGCATTTCTTTATTTTACATTTTTTACAAATTTAAATTTCGAACCAATTGAAAAAATTATGATTTTAAAGCTTATACACTGGAATTTGAATATAAGAAGAGTTCTCATGCAAAAATATGCGAGGATTAAATTGTTGACGAGAAATGCCATAGGAAATGCTATAGCATTTCCTATAGCATTTCTTTATTTTACATTTTTTGCAACCTTAAATTTCTAACCAATTGAAAAAATAATGATTTTAGGGCTTATACATTGGAATTTGAATATAACGAGAGTTCTCATGCAAAAATATGCAAGGATTAAATTGTTGACGAGAAATGCCATAGGAAATGCTATAGCATTTCCTATAGGTTTTCTTTATTTTACATTTTTACAACCTTAAATTTCGAACCAATTGAAAAAATAATAATTTTTGGGCTTATACATTGGAATTTTAATATTACAAGCGTTCTCATGCAAAAATATGCAAGGATTAAATTGTTGACGTTAAATTCCATAGGAAATGCTATAGCATTTCCTATAGCATCTCTTTATTTTACATTGTTTACGACCTAAAAGTCGAACCAATTGAAAAAATAACGATTTTAGGGCTTATACATTGGAATTTTAATATTACAAGCGTTCTCATGCAAAAACATGCAAGGATTAAATTGTTGACGTTAAATTCCATAGGAAATACTATAGCATTTCCTATAGCATTTCTTTATTTTACATTGTTTACGACCTAAAAGTCAAACCAATTGAAAAAATCTAGATTTTAGGGCTTGTACATTGGAATTTGAATATAACAAGAGTTCTCATGCAAAAATATGCAAGGATTAAATTGTTGACGAGAAATGCCATAGGAGATGCTATAGCATTTCCTATAGCATTTCTTTATTTTAAATTTTTTACAACCTTAAATTTCGAACCAATTGAAAAAATAATGATTTTAGGGCTTATACATTGGAATTTGAATATAACAAGAGTTCTCATGTAAAAATATGCAAGGATTAAATTGTTGACGAGAAATGCCATAGGAAATGCTATAGCATTTCTTATAGCATTTCTTTATTTTACATTTTTTACAACCTTAAATTTCGAACCAATTGAAAAAATAATGATATTAAGGCTTATACATTGGAATTTGAATATAACAAGAGTTCTCATGCAAAAATATGCAAGGATTAAATTGTTGACGAGAAATGCCATAGGAAATGCTATAGCATTTTCTATAGCATTTCTTTATTTTACATTTTTTACAACCTTAAATTTCAAACCAATTGAAAAAATAATGATTTTAGGGCTTATACATTGGAATTTTAATATTACAAGCGTTCTCATGCAAAAATATGCAAGGATTAAATTGTTGACGTTAAATTCCATAGGAAATGCTATAGCATTTCTTTATTTTACATTGTTTACGACCTAAAAGTCGAACCAATTGAAAAAAATAATTATTTTAGGGCTTATACATTGGAATTTTAATATAACAAGAGTTCTCATGCAAAAATATGCAAGGATTAAATTGTTGACGAGAAATGCCATAGGAAATGCTATAGCATTTCCTATAGCATTTCTTTATTTTACATTTTTTACAACCTTAAATTTCAAACCAATTAAAAAAATAATGATTTTAGGGCTTATACATTGGAATTTGAATATAACGAGAGTTCTCATGCAAAAATATGCAAGGATTAAATTGTTGACGAGAAATGCAATAGGAAATGCTATAGCATTTCTTTATTTTACATTTTTTACAACATTAAATTTCGAACCAATTTAAAAAATAATGATTTTAGGGCTTATACATTGGAATTTAAATATAACAAGAGTTCTCACGCAAAAATATGCAAGGATTAAATTGTTGACGAGAAATGCATAAGGAAATGCTATGGCATTTCCTATAGCATTTCTTTATTTTACATTTTTTACAACCTTAAATTTCGAACCAATTGAAAAAATAATGATTTTAGGGCTTATACATTGGAATTTTAATATTACAAGCGTTCTCATGCAAAAATATGCAAGGATTAAATTGTTGGCGTTAAATTCCAATGGAAATTCTATAGCATTTCCTATAGCATTTATTTATTTTACATTGTTTACGACCTAAAAGTCGAACCAATTGAAAAAATAATGAATTTAGGGCTTATACTTTGGAATTTGAATATAACAAGAGTTCTCAAGCAAAAATATGCAAGGATTAAATTGTTGACGAAAAATGCCATATGAAATTCTATAGCATTTCCTATAGCATTTCTTTATTTTACATTGTTTACGACCTAAAATTTCGAACCAATTGAAAAATAATGATTTTAGGGCTTATACATTGGAATTTGAATAGAACAAGAGTTCTTATGCAAAAATATGCAAGGATTAAATTGTTGAAGAGAAAATGCCATAGGAAATGCTATAGCATTTCCTATAGCATTTCTTTATTTTACATTTTTTACAACCTTAAATTTCGAACCAATTAAAAAAATAATGATTTTAGGGCTTATACATTGGAATTTGAATATAACAAGAGTTCTCACGCAAAAATATGCAAGGATTAAATTGTTGACGAGAAATGCCATAGGAAATGCTATAGCATTTCCTATAGCATTTCTTTATTTTACATTGTTTACGACCTAAAATTTCAAATCAATTGAAAAAATAATGATTTTAGGGCTTATACATTGGAATTTGAATATAACAAGAGTTCTCATGCAAAAATATGCAAGGATTAAATTGTTGACGAGAAATGCCATAGGAAATGCTATAGCATTTCCTATAGCATTTCTTTATTTTACATTTTTTACAACCTTAAATTTCGAACTAATTGAAAAAATAATGATATTAGGGTTTATACATTGGAATTTGAATATAACAATAGTTCTCATGCAAAAATATGCAAGGAATAAATTGTTGACGAGAAATGCCATAGGAAATGCTATAGCATTTTCTATAGCATTTCTTTATTTTACATTTTTTACAACCTTAAATTTCAAACCAATTGAAAAAATAATGATTTTAGGGCTTATACATTGGAATTTTAATATTACAAGCGTTCTCATGCAAAAATATGCAAGGATTAAATTGTTGACGTTAAATTCCATAGGAAATGCTATAGCATTTCTTTATTTTACATTGTTTACGACCTAAAAGTCGAACCAATTGAAAAAAATAATGATTTTAGGGCTTATACATTGGAATTTGAATATAACAAGAGTTCTCATGCAAAAATATGCAAGGATTAAATTGTTGACGAGAAATGCCATAGGAAATGCTATAGCATTTCCTATAGCATTTCTTTATTTTACATTTTTTACAACCTTAAATTTCAAACCAATTAAAAAAATAATGATTTTAGGGCTTATACATTGGAATTTGAATATAACGAGAGTTCTCATGCAAAAATATGCAAGGATTAAATTGTTGACGAGAAATGCAATAGGAAATGCTATAGCATTTCTTTATTTTACATTTTTTACAACATTAAATTTCGAACCAATTGAAAAAATAATGATTTTAGGGCTTATACATTGGAATTTAAATATAACAAGAGTTCTCACGCAAAAATATGCAAGGATTAAATTGTTGACGAGAAATGCATAAGGAAATGCTATGGCATTTCCTATAGCATTTCTTTATTTTACATTTTTTACAACCTTAAATTTCGAACCAATTGAAAAAATAATGATTTTAGGGCTTATACATTGGAATTTGAATATAACAAGAGTTCTCATGCAAAAATATGCAAGGATTAAATTGTTGACGAGAAATGCCATAGGAAATGCTATAACATTTCCTATAGCATTTCTTTATTTTACATTTTTTACAACCTTAAATTTCGAACCAATTGAAAAAATAATGATTTTAGGGCTTATACATTGGAATTTGAATATAACAAGAGTTCTCATGCAAAAATATGCAAGGATTAAATTGTTGACGAGAAATGCCATAGGAAATGCTATAGCATTTTCTATAGCATTACTTTATTTTACATTTTTTACAACCTTAAATTTCGAACCAATTGAAAAAATAATGATTTTAGGGCTTATACATTGGAATTTTAATATTACAAGCGTTCTCATGCAAAAATATGCAAGGATTAAATTGTTGGCGTTAAATTCCAATGGAAATTCTATAGCATTTCCTATAGCATTTCTTTATTTTACATTGTTTACGACCTAAAAGTCGAACCAATTGAAAAAATAATGATTTTAGGGCTTATACATTGGAATTTGAATATAACAAGAGTTCTCAAGCAAAAATATGCAAGGATTAAATTGTTGACGAAAAATGCCATATGAAATTCTATAGCATTTCCTATAGCATTTCTTTATTTTACATTGTTTACGACCTAAAATTTCGAACCAATTGAAAAATAATGATTTTAGGGCTTATACATTGGAATTTGAATAGAACAAGAGTTCTTATGCAAAAATATGCAAGGATTAAATTGTTGAAGAGAAAATGCCATAGGAAATGCTATAGCATTTCCTATAGCATTTCTTTATTTTACATTTTTTACAACCTTAAATTTCGAACCAATTAAAAAAATAATGATTTTAGGGCTTATACATTGGAATTTGAATATAACAAGAGTTCTCACGCAAAAATATGCAAGGATTAAATTGTTGACGAGAAATGCCATAGGAAATGCTATAGCATTTCCTATAGCATTTCTTTATTTTACATTTTTTACAACATTAAATTTCGAACCAATTGAAAAAATAATGATTTTAGGGCTTACACATTGGAATTTGAATATAACAAGAGTTCTCATGCAAAAATATTCAAGTATTAAATTGTTGACGAGAAATGCTATAGGAAATGCTATAGCAATTCCTATAGCATTTCTTTATTTTACATTTTTTACAACCTTAAATTTCGAACCAATTGAAAAATAATGATTTTAGGGCTTATACATTGGAATTTGAATATAACAAGAGTTCTCATGCAAAAATATGCAAGGATTAAATTGTTGACGAGATATGCCATAGGAAATGCTATAACATTTCTTTATTTTACATTTTTTACAACATTAAATTTCGAATCAATTTAAAAAATAATGATTTTAGGGCTTATACATTGGAATTTGAATATAACAAGAGTTCTCACGCAAAAATATGCAAGGATTAAATTGTTGACGAGAAATGCCATAGGAAATGCTATGGCATTTCCTATAGCATTTCTTTATTTTACATTTTTTACAACCTTAAATTTCGAACCAATTGAAAAAATAATGATTTTAGGGCTTATAGATTGGAATTTGAATATAACAAGAGTTCTCATGCAAAAATATGCAAGGATTAAATTGTTGACGAGATATGCCATAGGAAATGCTATAGCATTTCCTATAGCATTTCTTTATTTTACATTTTTTACAACCTTAAATTTCGAACCAATTGAAAAAATAGTGATTTTAGGGCTTATACATTGGAATTTGAATATAATAAGAGTTCTCATGCAAAAATATGCAAGGATTAAATTGTTGACGAGAAATGCCATAGGAAATGCTATAGCATTTTCTATAGCATTTCTTTATTTTACATTTTTTACAACCTTAAATTTCGAACCAATTGAAAAAATAATGATTTTAGGGCTTATACATTGGAATTTTAATATTACAAGCGTTCTCATGCAAAAATATGCAAGGATTAAATTGGTGGCGTTAAATTCCATAGGAAATTCTATAGCATTTCCTATAGCATTTCTTTACTTTACATTGTTTACGACCTAAAAGTCGAACCAATTGAAAAAATAATGATTTTAGGGCTTATAAATTGGAATTTGAATATAACAAGAGTTCTCAAGCAAAAATATGCAAGGATTAAATTGTTGACGAAAAATGCCATACGAAATTCTATAGCATTTCCTTTAGCATTTCTTTATTTTACAATGTTTACGACCTAAAATTTCGAACCAATTGAAAAAATAATGATTTTAGGGCTTATACATTGGAATTTAAATAGAACAAGAGTTCTCATGCAAAAATACGCAAGGATTAAATTGTTGACGAGAAATGCCATAGGAAATGCTATAGCATTTTCTATAGCATTTCTTTATTTTACACTTTTTACAACCTTAAATTTCGAACCAATTGAAAAAATAATGATTTTAGGGCTTATACATTGGAATTTGAATATAACAAGAGTTCTCATGCAAAAATATGCAAGGATTAAATTGTTGACGAGAAATGCCATAGGAAATGCTATAGCATTTTCTATAGCATATTTTTATTTTACATTTTTTACAACCTTAAATTTCGAACCAATTGAAAAAATAGTGATTTTAGGGCTTATACATTGGAATTTGAATATAACAAGAGTTCTCATGCAAAAATATGCAAGGATTAAATTGTTGACGAGAAATGCCATAGGAAATGCTATTGCATTTTCTATAGGATTTCTTTATTTTATATTTTTTACAACCTTAAATTTCGAACCAATTGAAAAAATAATGATTTTAGGGCTTATACATTGGAATATGAATATAACAAGAGTTCTCATGCAAAAATATGCAAGGATTAAATTGTTGACGAGATATGCCATAGGAAATGCTATAGCATTTCTTTATTTTACATTTTTTACAACATTAAATTTCGAATCAATTTAAAAAATAATGATTTTAGGGCTTATACATTGGAATTTGAATATAACAAGAGTTCTCACGCAAAAATATGCAAGGATTAAATTGTTGACGAGAAATGCCATAGGAAATGCTATGGCATTTCCTATAGCATTTCTTTATTTTACATTTTTTACAACCTTAAATTTCGAACCAATTGAAAAAATAATGATTTTAGGGCTTATACATTGGAATTTGAATATAACAAGAGTTCTCATGCAAAAATATGCAAGGATTAAATTGTTGACGAGAAATGCCATAGGAAATGCTATAGCATTTTCTATAGCATTTCTTTATTTTACATTTTGTACAACCTTAAATTTCGAACCAATTGAAAAAATAATGATTTTATGGCTTATGCATTGGAATTTTAATATTACAAGCGTTCTCATGCAAAAATATGCAAGGATTAAATTGTTGACGAAAAATGCCATATGAAATTCTATAGCATTTCCTATAGCATTTCTTTATTTTACATTGTTTACGACCTAAAATTTCGAACCAATTGAAAAATAATGATTTTAGGGCTTATACATTGGAATTTGAATAGAACAAGAGTTCTTATGCAAAAATATGCAAGGATTAAATTGTTGAAGAGAAAATTCCATAGGAAATGCTATAGCATTTCCTATAGCATTTCTTTATTTTACATTTTTTACAACCTTAAATTTCGAACCAATTAAAAAAATAATGATTTTAGGGCTTATACATTGGAATTTGAATATAACAAGAGTTCTCACGCAAAAATATGCAAGGATTAAATTGTTGACGAGAAATGCCATAGGAAATGCTATAGCATTTCCTATAGCATTTCTTTATTTTACATTTTTTACTACATTAAATTTCGAACCAATTGAAAAAATAATGATTTTAGGGCTTACACATTGGAATTTGAATATAACAAGAGTTCTCATGCAAAAATATGCAAGTATTAAATTGTTGACGAGAAATGCTATAGGAAATGCTATAGCATTTCCTATAGCATTTCTTTATTTTACATTTTTTACAACCTTAAATTTCGAACCAATTGAAAAATAATGATTTTAGGGCTTATACATTGGAATTTGAATATAACAAGAGTTCTCATGCAAAAATATGCAAGGATTAAATTGTTGACGAGATATGCCATAGGAAATGCTATAGCATTTCTTTATTTTACATTTTTTACAACATTAAATTTCGAATCAATTTAAAAAATATTGATTTTAGGGCTTATACATTGGAATTTGAATATAACAAGAGTTCTCACGCAAAAATATGCAAGGATTAAATTGTTGACGAGAAATGCCATAGGAAATGCTATGGCATTTCCTATAGCATTTCTTTATTTTACATTTTTTACAACCTTAAATTTCGAACCAATTGAAAAAATAATGATTTTAGGGCTTATAGATTGGAATTTGAATATAACAAGAGTTCTCATGCAAAAATATGCAAGGATTAAATTGTTGACGAGATATGCCATATAGCATTTCCTATAGCATTTCTTTATTTTACATTTTTTACAACCTTAAATTTCGAACCAATTGAAAAAATAGTGATTTTAGGGCTTATACATTGGAATTTGAATATAATAAGAGTTCTCATGCAAAAATATGCAAGGATTAAATTGTTGACGAGAAATGCCATAGGAAATGCTATAGCATTTTCTATAGCATTTCTTTATTTTACATTTTTTACAACCTTAAATTTCAAACCAATTGAAAAAATAATGATTTTAGGGCTTATACATTGGAATTTTAATATTACAAGCGTTCTTATGCAAAAATATGCAAGGATTAAATTGGTGGCGTTAAATTCCATAGGAAATTCTATAGCATTTCCTATAGCATTTCTTTACTTTACATTGTTTACGACCTAAAAGTCGAACCAATTGAAAAAATAATGATTTTAGGGCTTATAAATTGGAATTTGAATATAACAAGAGTTCTCAAGCAAAAATATGCAAGGATTAAATTGTTGACGAAAAATGCCATACGAAATTCTATAGCATTTCCTTTAGCATTTCTTTATTTTACAATGTTTACGACCTAAAATTTCGAACCAATTGAAAAAATAATGATTTTAGGGCTTATACATTGGAATTTAAATAGAACAAGAGTTCTCATGCAAAAATACGCAAGGATTAAATTGTTGACGAGAAATGCCATAGGAAATGCTATAGCATTTTCTATAGCATTTCTTTATTTTACATTTTTTACAACATTAAATTTCGAACCAATTGAAAAAATAATGATTTTAGGGCTTATACATTGGAATTTGAATATAACAAGAGTTCTCATGCAAAAATATGCAAGGATTAAATTGTTGACGAGAAATGCCATAGGAAATGCTATAGCATTTTCTATAGCATATTTTTATTTTACATTTTTTACAACCTTAAATTTCGAACCAATTGAAAAAATAGTGATTTTAGGGCTTATACATTGGAATTTGAATATAACAAGAGTTCTCATGCAAAAATATGCAAGGATTAAATTGTTGACGAGAAATGCCATAGGAAATGCTATAGCATTTTCTATAGGATTTCTTTATTTTATATTTTTTACAACCTTAAATTTCGAACCAATTGAAAAAATAATGATTTTAGGGCTTATACATTGGAATATGAATATAACAAGAGTTCTCATGCAAAAATATGCAAGGATTAAATTGTTGACGAGATATGCCATAGGAAATGCTATAGCATTTCTTTATTTTACATTTTTTACAACATTAAATTTCGAATCAATTTAAAAAATAATGATTTTAGGGCTTATACATTGGAATTTGAATATAACAAGAGTTCTCACGCAAAAATATGCAAGGATTAAATTGTTGACGAGAAATGCCATAGGAAATGCTATGGCATTTCCTATAGCATTTCTTTATTTTACATTTTTTACAACCTTAAATTTCGAACCAATTGAAAAAATAATGATTTTAGGGCTTATAGATTGGAATTTGAATATAACAAGAGTTCTCATGCAAAAATATGCAAGGATTAAATTGTTGACGAGATATGCGATAGGAAATGCTATAGCATTTCCTCTAGCATTTCTTTATTTTACATTTTTTACAACCTTAAATTTCGAACCAATTGAAAAAATAGTTATTTTAGGGCTTATACATTGGAATTTGAATATAATAAGAGTTCTCATGCAAAAATATGCAAGGATTAAATTGTTGACGAGAAATGCCATAGGAAATGCTATAGCATTTTCTATAGCATTTCTTTATTTTACATTTTTTACAACCTTAAATTTCGAACCAATTGAAAAAATAATGATTTTAGGGCTTATACATTGGAATTTTAATATTACAAGCGTTCTCATGCAAAAATATGCAAGGATTAAATTGGTGGCGTTAAATTCCATAGGAAATTCTATAGCATTTCCTATAGCATTTCTTTACTTTACATTGTTTACGACCTAAAAGTCGAACCAATTGAAAAAATAATGATTTTAGGGCTTATATATTGGAATTTGAATATAACAAGAGTTCTCAAGCAAAAATATGCAAGGATTAAATTGTTGACGAAAAATGCCATACGAAATTCTATAGCATTTCCTTTAGCATTTCTTTATTTTACAATGTTTACGACCTAAAATTTCGAACCAATTGAAAAAATAATGATTTTAGGGCTTATACATTGGAATTTAAATAGAACAAGAGTTCTCATGCAAAAATACGCAAGGATTAAATTGTTGACGAGAAATGCCATTGGAAATGCTATAGCATTTTCTATAGCATTTCTTTATTTTACACTTTTTACAACCTTAAATTTCGAACCAATTGAAAAAATAATGATTTTAGGGCTTATACATTGGAATTTGAATATAACAAGAGTTCTCATGCAAAAATATGCAAGGATTAAATTGTTGACGAGAAATGCCATAGGAAATGCTATAGCATTTTCTATAGGATTTCTTTATTTTATATTTTTTACAACCTTAAATTTCGAACCAATTGAAAAAATAATGATTTTAGGGCTTATACATTGGAATATGAATATAACAAGAGTTCTCATGCAAAAATATGCAAGGATTAAATTGTTGACGAGATATGCCATAGGAAATGCTATAGCATTTCTTTATTTTACATTTTTTACAACATTAAATTTCGAATCAATTTAAAAAATAATGATTTTAGGGCTTATACATTGGAATTTGAATATAACAAGAGTTCTCACGCAAAAATATGCAAGGATTAAATTGTTGACGAGAAATGCCATAGGAAATGCTATGGCATTTCCTATAGCATTTCTTTATTTTACATTTTTTACAACCTTAAATTTCGAACCAATTGAAAAAATAATGATTTTAGGGCTTATAGATTGGAATTTGAATATAACAAGAGTTCTCATGCAAAAATTTGCAAGGATTAAATTGTTGACGAGATATGCCATAGGAAATGCTATAGCATTTCCTATAGCATTTCTTTATTTTACATTTTTTACAACCTTAAATTTCGAACCAATTGAAAAAATAGTGATTTTAGGGCTTATACATTAGAATTTGAATATAATAAGAGTTCTCATGCAAAAATATGCAAGGATTAAATTGTTGACGAGAAATGCTATAGGAAATGCTATAGCATTTTCTATAGCATTTCTTTATTTTACATTTTTTACAACCTTAAATTTCGAACCAATTGAAAAAATAATGATTTTAGGGCTTATACATTGGAATTTTAATATTACAAGCGTTCTCATGCAAAAATATGCAAGGATTAAATTGGTGGCGTTAAATTCCATAGGAAATTCTATAGCATTTCCTATAGCATTTCTTTACTTTACATTGTTTACGACCTAAAAGTCGAACCAATTGAAAAAATAATGATTTTAGGGCTTATATATTGGAATTTGAATATAACAAGAGTTCTCAAGCAAAAATATGCAAGGATTAAATTGTTGACGAAAAATGCCATACGAAATTCTATAGCATTTCCTTTAGCATTTCTTTATTTACCAATGTTTACGACCTAAAATTTCGAACCAATTGAAAAAATAATGATTTTAGGGCTTATACATTGGAATTTAAATAGAACAAGAGTTCTCATGCAAAAATACGCAAGGATTAAATTGTTGGCGAGAAATGCCATAGGAAATGCTATAGCATTTTCTATAGCATTTCTTTATTTTACACTTTTTACAACCTTAAATTTCGAACCAATTGAAAAAATAATGATTTTAGGGCTTATACATTGGAATTTGAATATAACAAGAGTTCTCATGCAAAAATATGCAAGGATTAAATTGTTGACGAGAAATGCCATAGGAAATGCTATAGCATTTTCTATAGCATATCTTTATTTTACATTTTTTACAACCTTAAATTTCGAACCAATTGAAAAAATAGTGATTTTAGGGCTTATACATTGGAATTTGAATATAACAAGAGTTCTCATGCAAAAATATGCAAGGATTAAATTGTTGACGAGAAATGCCATAGGAAATGCTATAGCATTTTCTATAGGATTTCTTTATTTTATATTTTTTACAACCTTAAATTTCGAACCAATTGAAAAAATAATGATTTTAGGGCTTATACATTGGAATATGAATATAACAAGAGTTCTCATGCAAAAATATGCAAGGATTAAATTGTTGAAGAGAAATGCCATAGGAAATGCTAGCATTTCCTATAGCATTTCTTTATTTTACATTTTTTACAACCTTAAATTTCGAACCAATTAAAAAAATAATGATTTTAGGGCTTATACATTGGAATTTGAATAAAACAAGAGTTCTCATGCAAAAATATGCAAGGATTAAATTGGTGGCGTTAAATTCCATAGGAAATTCTATAGCATTTCCTATAGCATTTCTTTATTTTACATTGTTTACGACCTAAAAGTCGAACCAATTGAAAAAATAATGATTTTAGGGCTTATACATTGGAATATGAATATAACAAGAGTTCTCATGCAAAAATATGCAAGGATTAAATTGTTGAAGAGAAATGCCATAGGAAATGCTATAGCATTTCCTATAGCATTTCTTTATTTTACATTTTTTACAACCTTAAATTTCAAACCAATTAAAAAAATAATGATTTTAGGGCTTATACATTGGAATTTGAATAAAGCAAGAGTTCTCATGCAAAAATATGCAAGGATTAAATTGTTGATGAGAAATGCCATAGGAAATGCTGAAGCATTTCTTTATTTTACATTTTTTACAACATTAAATTTTGAACCAATTGAAAAAATAATGATTTTAGGGCTTATACATTGGAATTTAAATATAACAAGAGTTCTCACGCAAAAATATGCAAGGATTAAATTGTTGACGAGAAATGCCATAGGAAATGCTATGGCATTTCCTATAGCATTTCTTTATTTTACATTTTTTACAACCTTAAATTTTGAACCAATTGAAAAAATAAAGATTTTAGGGATTATACATTGGAATTTGAATATAACAAGAGTTCTCATGCAAAAATATGCAAGGATTAAATTGTTGACGAGAAATGCCATAGGAAATGCTATAACATTTCCTATAACATTTCTTTATTTTACATTTTTTACAACCTTAAATTTCGAACCAATTGAAAAATAATGATTTTAGGGCTTATACATTGGAATTTGAATATAACAAGAGTTCTCATGCAAAAATATGCAAGGATTAAATTGTTGACTAGAAATGCCATAGGAAATGCTATAGCATTTTCTATAGCATTTCTTTATTTTACATTTTTTACAACATTAAATTTCGAACCAATTGAAAAAATAATCATTTTAGGGCTTATACATTGGAATTTTAATATTACAAGCGTTCTCATGCAAAAATATGCAAGGATTAAATTGTTAGCGTTAAATTCCATAGGAAATTCTATAGCATTTCCTATAGCATCTCTTTATTTTACATTGTTTACGACCTAAAAGTCAAACCAATTGAAAAAATAACGATTTTAGGGCTTATACATTGGAATTTTAATATTACAAGCGTTCTCATGCAAAAATATGCAAGGATTAAATTGTTGACGTTAAATTCCATAGGAAATACTATAGCATTTCCTATAGCATTTCTTTATTTTACATTGTTTACGACCCAAAAGTCAAACCAATTGAAAAAATCTAGATTTTAGGGCTTGTACATTGGAATTTGAATATAACAAGAGTTCTCATGCAAAAATATGCAAGTATTAAATTGTTGACGAGAAATGCCATAGGAGATGCTATAGCATTTCCTATAGCATTTCTTTATTTTACATTTTTTACAACCTTAAATTTCGAACCAATTGAAAAAATAATGATTTTAGGGCTTATATATTGGAATTTGAATATAACAAGAGTTCTCATGTAAAAATATGCAAGGATTAAATTGTTGACGAGAAATGCCATAGGAAATGCTATAGCATTTCTTATAGCATTTCTTTATTTTACATTTTTTACAACCTTAAATTTCGAACCAATTGAAAAAATAATGATATTAAGGCTTATACATTTAATTTGAATATAACAAGAGTTCTCATGCAAAAATATGCAAGGATTAAATTGTTGACGAGAAATGCCATAGGAAATGCTATAGCATTTCCTATAGCATTTCTTTATTTTACATTGTTTACGACCTAAAATTTCAAATCAATTGAAAAAATAATGATTTTAGGGCTTATACATTGGAATTTGAATATAACAAGAGTTCTCATACAAAAATATTCAAGGATTAAATTGTTGACGAGAAATGCCATAGGAAATGCTATAGCATTTCCTATAACATTTCTTTATTTTACATTTTTTACAACCTTAAATTTCTAACCAATTGAAAAAATAATGATTTTAGGGCTTATACATTGGAATTGGAATATAACAAGAGTTCTCATGCAAAAATATGCAAGGATTAAATTGTTGACGAGAAATGCCATAGGAAATGCTATAAAATTTCCTATAGAATTTCTTTATTTTACATTTTTTACAACCTTAAATTTTGAACCAATATAAAAAATAATGATTTTAGGACTTATACATTGGAATTTGAATATAACAAGAGTTCTCATGCAAAAATATGCAAGGATTAAATCGTTGACGAGAAATGCCATAGGAAATGATATAGCATTTCATATAGCAATTCTTTATTTTACATTTTTTACAACCTTAAATTTTGAACCAATTGAAAAAATAATGATATTAGGGCTTATACATTGGAATTTTAATATTACAAGCGTTCTCATGCAAAAATATGCAAGGATTAAATTGTTGACGAGAAATGCCATAGGAAATGCTATATCATTTCCTATAGAATTTCTTTATTTTACATTGTTTACGACCTAAAATTTCAAATCAATTGAAAAAAAAATGATTTTAGGGCTTATACATTGGAATTTGAATATAACAAGAGTTCTCATGCAAAAATATGCAAGGATTAAATTGTTGACGAGAAATGCCATAGGAAATGCTATAGCATTTCCTATAGCATTTCTTTATTTTACATTTTTTACAACCTTAAATTTCAAACTAATTGAAAAAATAATGATTTTAGGGGTTATACATCGGAATTTGAATATAACAATAGTTCTCATGCAAAAATATGCAAGGATTAAATTGTTGACGAGAAATGCCATAGGAAATGCTATAGCATTTTCTATAGCATTTCTTTATTTTACATTTTTTATAACCTTAAATTTCAAACCAATTAAAAAATAATGATTTTAGGGCTTATACATTGGAATTTTAATATTACAAGCGTTCTAAGGCAAAAATATGCAAGGATTAAATTGTTGACGTTAAATTCCATAGGAAATGCTATAGCATTTCTTTATTTTACATTGTTTACGACCTAAAAGTCGAACCAATTGAAAAAAATAATGATTTTAGGGCTTATACATTGGAATTTGAATATAACAAGAGTTCTCATGCAAAAATATGCAAGGATTAAATTGTTAACGAGAAATGCCATAGGAAATGCTATAGTATTTCCTATAGCATTTCTTTATTTTACATTGTTTGCGACCTAAAATTTCGAATCAATTGAAAAAATAATGATTTTAGGGCTTATACATTGGAATTTGAATATAACAAGAGTTCTCATGCAAAAATATGCAAGGATTAAATTGTTGACGAGAAATGCCTTAGATAATGCTATAGCATTTCCTATAGCATTTCTTTATTTTACATTTTTTACAACCTTAAATTTCGAACCAATTGAAAAAATAATTATTTTAGGGCTTATACATTGGAATTATAATATAACAAGAGTTCTCATGCAAAAATATTCAAGGATTAAATTGTTGACGAGAAATGCCATAGGAAATGCTAGCGTTTCCTATAGCATTTCTTTATTTTACATTGTTTACGACCTTAAATTTTTAACCAAGTGAAAAAATAATGATTTTAGGGCTTATACATTGGAATTTAAATATTACAAGCGTTGCATTTCTTTATTTTACATTGTTTACGACCTAAAATTTCGAATCAATTGAAAAAATAATAATTTTAGGGCTTATACATTGGAATTTGAATAAAACAAGAGTTCTCATGCAAAAATATGCAAGGATTAAATTGTTGACGAGAAATGCCATAGGAAATGCTATAGCATTTCCTATAGAATTTCTTTATTTTACATTTTTTACAACCTTAAATTTCGAACCAATTGAAAAAATAATGATTTTACGGCTTATACATTGGAATATGAATATAACAAGAGTTCTCTTGCAAAAATATGCAAGGATTAAATTGTTGACGAGAAATGCCATAGGAAATGCTATAGCATTTCCTATAGCATTTCTTTATTTGACATTTTTTACAACCTTAAATTTCGAACCAATTGAAAAAATAATGATTTTAGGGCTTATACATTGGAATATGAATATAACAAGAGTTCTCATGCAAAAATATGCAAGGATTAAATTGTTGATGAGAAATGCCATAGGAAATGCTATAGCATTTCATATAGCATTTCTTTATTTGACATTTTTTACAACCTTAAATTTCGAACAAATTGAAAAAATAATGATTTTAGGGCTTATACATTGGAATTTGAATATAACAAGAGTTCTCATGCAAAAATGCAAGGATTAAATTGTTGACGATAAATGCAATAGGAAATGCTATAGCATTTTCTATAGCATTTCTTTATTTTACATTTTTTACAACCTTAAATTTTGAACCAATTGAAAAAATAATGATTTTAGGGCTTATACATTGGAATTTGAATATAACAAGAGTTCTCATGCAAAAATATGCAAGGATTAAATTGTTGACGAGAAATGCCATAGGAAATGCTATAGCATTTCCTATAGCATTTCTTTATTTTACATTTTTTACAACCTTAAATTTCGAACCAATTAAAAAATAATGATTTTAAAGCTTATACATTGGAATTTGAATATAACAAGAGTTCTCATGCAAAAATATGCAAGGATTAAATTGTTGACGAGAAATGCCATAGGAAATGTTATAGCATTTCCAATAGCATTTCTTTATTTTACATTGTTTACGACCTAAAAGTCGAACCAATTGAAAAAATAATGATTTTAGGGCTTGTACATTGGAATTTGAATATAACAAGAGTTCTCATGCAAAAATATGCAAGGATTAAATTGTTGACGAGAAATGCCATAGGAAATGCTATAGCATTTTCTATAGGATTTGTTTATTTTACATTTTTTACAACCTTAAATTTCGAACCATTTGAAAAAATAATGATTTTAGGGCTTATACATTGGAATTTGAATATAACAAGAGTTCTCATGCAAAAATATGCAAGGATTAAATTGTTGACGAGAAATGCCATAGGAAATGCTATAGCATTTCCAATAACAATTCCTTATTTTACATTGTTTACGACCTTAAATTTCTAACCAATTGAAAAAATAATGATTTTAGGGCTTATACATTGGAATTTGAATATAACAAGAGTTCTCAGGCAAAAATATGCAAGGATTAAATTGTTGACGAGAAATGCCATAGGAAATGCTATAGCATTTTCTATAGCATTTCTTTATTTTACATTTTTTACAACCTTAAATTTCGAACCAATAGAAAAAATAATGATTTTAGGGCTTATACATTGGATTATGAATATAACAAGAGTTCTCATGCAAAAATATGCAAGGATTAAATTGTTGACGAGAAATGCCATAGGAAATGCTATAGCATTTCCTATAGCATTTCTTTATTTGACATTTTTTACAACCTTAAATTTCAAACGAATTGAAAAATAATGATTTTAGGGCTTATACATTGGAATTTGAATATAACAAGAGTTCTCATGCAAAAATATGCAAGGATTAAATTGTTGACGAGAAATGCCATAGGAAATGCTATAGCATTTCCTATAGCATTTCTTTATTTTACATTGTTTACGACCTACAAGTCGAACCAATTGAAAAAATAATGATTTTAGGGCTTGTACATTGGAATTTAAATATAACAAGAGTTCTCATGCAAAAATATGCAAGGATTAAATTGTTGACGAGAAATGCCATAGGAAATGCTATAGCATTTCCTATAGCATTTTTTTATTTTACATTTTTACAACTTTAAATTTCGAACCAATTAAAAAAATAATGATTTTAGGGCTTATACATTGGAATTTGAATATAACAAGAGTTCTCATGCAAAAATATGCAAGGATTAAATTGTTGATGAGAAATGCCATAGGAAATGCTATAGCATTTCCTATAGCATTTCTTTATTTTACATTGTTTACGACCTAAAATTTCGAATAAATTGAAAAAATAATGATTTTAGGGCTTATACATTGGAATATGAATATAACAAGAGTTCTCATGAAAAAATATGTAAGGATTATATTGTTGACGAGAAATGCCATAGGAAATAGCATTTCCTATAGCATTTCTTTATTTGACATTTTTTACAACCTTAAATTTCGAATCAATTGAAGAAATAATGATTTTCGGGCTTATACATTGGAATTTGAATATAACAAGAGTTCTCATGCAAAAATATGCAAGGATTAAATTGTTGAAGAGAAATGCCATATGAAATGCTATATTTTACATTTTTTACAACCTTAAATCTCGAACCAATTAAAAAAATAATTATTTTAGGGCTTATACATTGGAATTTGAATATAACAAGAGTTCTCATGCAAAAATATGCAAGGATTAAATTGTTGACGAGAAATGCCATAGGAAATGCTATTGCATTTCCTATAGCATTTCTTTATTTTACATTGTTTACGACCTAAAATTTCGAACCAATTGAAAAAATAATGATTTTAGGGCTTATACATTGGAATTTGAATATAACAAGAGTTCTCACGCAAAAATATGCAAGGGTTAAATTGTTGACGAGAAATGCCATTGGAAATGCTAGCATTTCCTATAGCATTTCTTTATTTTACATTTTTTACAACATTAAATTTTGAACCAATTGAAAAAATAATGATTTTAGGGCTTATACATTGGAATTTGAATATAACAAGAATCCTCATGCAAAAATATGCAAGGATTAAATTGTTGACGAGAAATGCTATAGGAAATGCTATAGCATTTCCTATAGCATTTCTTTATTTTACATTTGTTACAACCTTAAATTTCGAACCAATTGAAAAAATAATGATTTTAGGGCTTATACATTGGAATTTGAATATAACAAGAGTTCTCATGCAAAAATATGCAAGGATTAAATTGTTGACGAGAAATGCCATAGGAAATGCTATAGCATTTTCTATAGCATTTCTTTATTTTACATTTTTTACAACCTTAAATTTCGAACCAATTGAAAAAATAATGATTTTAGGGCTTATACATTGGATTATGAATATAACAAGAGTTCTCATGCAAAAATATGCAAGGATTAAATTGTTGACGAGAAATGCCATAGGAAATGCTATAGCATTTCCTATAGCATTTCTTTATTTGACATTTTTTACAACCTTAAATTTCAAACCAATTGAAAAAATAATGATTTTAGGGCTTATACATTGGAATTTGAATATAACAAGAGTTCTCATGCAAAAATATGCAAGGATTAAATTGTTCACGAGAAATGCCATAGGAAATGCTATAGCATTTCCTATAGCATTTCTTTATTTTACATTGTTTACGAACTACAAGTCGAACCAATTGAAAAAATAATGATTTTAGGGCTTGTACATTGGAATTTAAATATAACAAGAGTTCTCATGCAAAAATATGCAAGGATTAAATTGTTGACGAGAAATGCCATAGGAAATGCTATAGCATTTCCTATAGCATTTTTTTATTTTACATTTTTACAACTTTAAATTTCGAACCAATTAAAAAAATAATGATTTTAGGGCTTATACATTGGAATTTGAATATAACAAGAGTTCTCATGCAAAAATATGCAAGGATTAAATTGTTGATGAGAAATGCCATAGGAAATGCTATAGCATTTCCTATAGCATTTCTTTATTTTACATTGTTTACGACCTAAAATTTCGAATAAATTGAAAAAATAATGATTTTAGGGCATATACATTGGAATATGAATATAACAAGAGTTCTCATGCAAAAATATGTAAGGATTATATTGTTGACGAGAAATGCCATAGGAAATGCTATAGCATTTCCTATAGCATTTCTTTATTTGACATTTTTTACAACCTTAAATTTCGAATCAATTGAAGAAATAATGATTTTCGGGCTTATACATTGGAATTTGAATATAACAAGAGTTCTCATGCAAAAATATGCAAGGATTAAATTGTTGAAGAGAAATGCCATATGAAATGCTATATTTTACATTTTTTACAACCTTAAATCTCGAACCAATTAAAAAAATAATGATTTTAGGGCTTATACATTGGAATTTGAATATAACAAGAGTTCTCATGCAAAAATATGCAAGGATTAAATTGTTGACGAGAAATGCCATAGGAAATGCTATTGCATTTCCTATAGCATTTCTTTATTTTACATTGTTTACGACCTAAAATTTCGAACCAATTGAAAAAATAATGATTTTAGGGCTTATACATTGGAATTTGAATATAACAAGAGTTCTCACGCAAAAATATGCAAGGGTTAAATTGTTGACGAGAAATGCCATAGGATATGCTATAGCATTTCCTATAGCATTTCTTTATTTTACATTTTTTACAACATTAAATTTTGAACCAATTGAAAAAATAATGATTTTAGGGCTTATACATTGGAATTTGAATATAACAAGAGTTCTCATGCAAAAATATGCAAGGATTAAATTGTTGACGAGAAATGCTATAGGAAATGCTATAGCATTTCCTATAGCATTTCTTTATTTTACATTTGTTACAACCTTAAATTTCGAACCAATTGAAAAAATAATGATTTTAGGGCTTATACATTGGGATTTGAATATAACAAGAGTTCTCATTGAAAAATATGCAAGGATTAAATTGTTGACGAGAAATGCCATAGGAAATGCTATACATTTCTTATAGCATTTCTTTATTTTATATTTTTTACAACCTTAAATTTCGAACCAATTGAAAAAATAATGATTTTAGGGCTTATACATTGGAATTTGAATATAACAAGAGTTCTCATGCAAAAATATGCAAGGATTAAATTGTTGACGATAAATGCTATAGGAAATGCTATAGCATTTCCTATAGCATTTCTTTATTTCACATTTTTTACAACCTTACATTTCGAACCAATTGAAAAAATAATGATTTTAGGGCTTATACATTGGAATTTGAATATAACAAGAGTTCTCATGCAAAAATATGCAAGGATTAAATTGTTGACGAGAAATGCCATAGGAAATGCTATAGCATTTCCTATAGCATTTCTTTATTTTAAATTTTTTACAACCTTAAATTTCAAACCAATTGAAAAAATAATGATTTTAGGGCTTATACATTGGAATTTGAATATAACAAGAGTTCTCACGCAAAAATATGCAAGGATTTAATTGTTGACGAGAAATGCCATAGGAAATGCTATAGCATTTTCTATAGCATTTCTTTATTTTACATTTTTTACAACCTTAAATTTCGAACCAATTGAAAAAATAATGATTTTAGGTCTTATACATTGGAATATTAATATAACGAGAGTTATCATGCAAAAATATGCAAGGATTAAATTGTTGACGAGAAATGCCATAGGAAATGCTATAGCATTTCCTATAGAATTTCTTTATTTGACATTTTTTACAACCTTAAATTTCGAATCAATTGAAGAAATAATGATTTTAGGGCTTATACATTGGAATTTGAATATAACAAGAGTTCTCATGCAAAAATATGCAAGGATTAAATTGTTGAAGAGAAATGCCGTAGGTAGCATTTCTTTATTTTACATTGTTTACGACCTAAAAGTCGAACCAATTGAAAAAATAATGATTTTAGGGCTTATACATTGGAATTTGAATATAACAAGAGTTCTGATGCAAAAATATGCAAGGATTAAATTGTTGACGAGAAATGCCATAGGAAATGCTATAGCATTTCCTATAGCATTTCTTTATTTTACATTGTTTACGACCTAAAATTTCGAATCAATTTAAAAAATAATGATTTTAGGGCTTATACATTGGAATTTAAATATAACAAGAATTCTCATGCAAAAATATGCAAGGATTAAATTGTTGAAGAGAAATGCCATAGGAAATGCTATAGCATTTCCTATAGCATTTCTTTATTTTACATTTTTTACAACCTTAAATTTCGAACCAATTAAAAAAATAATGATTTTAGGGCTTATACATTGGAATTTGAATATAACAAGAGTTCTCATGCAAAAATATGCAAGGATTAAATTGTTGACGAGAAATGCCATAGGAAATGCTATAGCATTTCCTATAGCATTTCTTTATTTTACATTTTTTACAACCTTAAATTTCGAACCAATTGAAAAAATAATGATTTTAGGGCTTAAACATTGGAATTTGAATATAACAAGAGTTCTGATGCAAAAATATGCAAGGATTAAATTGTTGAAGAGAAATGCCATAGGAAATGCTATAGCATTTCCTATAGCATTTCTTTATTTTACATTTTTTACAACCTTAAATTTCGAACCAATTAAAAAATAATGATTTTAGGGCTTATACATTGGAATTTGAATATAACAAGAGTTCTCATGCAAAAATATGCAAGGATTAAATTGTTGACGAGAAATGCCATAGGAAATGCTATAGCATTTCCTATAGCATTTCTTTATTTTACATTTTTTACAACCTTAAATTTCGAACCAATTGAAAAAATAATGATTTTAGGGCTTATACATTGGAATTTGAATATAACAAGAGTTCTGATGCAAAAATATGCAAGGATTAAATTGTTGACGAGAAATGCCATAGGAAATGCTATAGCATTTCCTATAGCATTTCTTTATTTTACATTTTTTACAACCTTAAATTTCGAACCAATTAAAAAATAATGATTTTAGGGCTTATACATTGGAATTTGAATATAACAAGAGTTCTCATGCAAAAATATGCAAGGATTAAATTGTTGACGAGAAATGCCATAGGAAATGCTATAGCATTTCCTATAGCATTTCTTTATTTTACATTTTTTACAACCTTAAATTTCGAACCAATTGAAAAAATAATGATTTTAGGGCTTAAACATTGGAATTTGAATATAACAAGAGTTCTGATGCAAAAATATGCAAGGATTAAATTGTTGAAGAGAAATGCCATAGGAAATGCTATAGCATTTCCTATAGCATTTCTTTATTTTACATTTTTTACAACCTTAAATTTCGAACCAATTAAAAAATAATGATTTTAGGGCTTATACATTGGAATTTGAATATAACAAGAGTTCTCATGCAAAAATATGCAAGGATTAAATTGTTGACGAGAAATGCCATAGGAAATGCTATAGCATTTCCTATAGCATTTCTTTATTTTACATTGTTTACGACCTAAAATTTCGAATAAATTGAAAAAATAATGATTTTAGGGCATATACATTGGAATATGAATATAACAAGAGTTCTCATGCAAAAATATGTAAGGATTATATTGTTGACGAGAAATGCCATAGGAAATGCTATAGCATTTCCTATAGCATTTCTTTATTTTACATTTTTTACAACCTTAAATTTCGAACCAATTAAAAAATAATGATTTTAGGGCTTATACATTGGAATTTGAATATAACAAGAGTTCTCATGCAAAAATATGCAAGGATTAAATTGTTGACGAGAAATGCCATAGGAAATGCTATAGCATTTCCTATAGCATTTCTTTATTTTACATTTTTTACAACCTTAAATTTCGAACCAATTGAAAAAATAATGATTTTAGGGCTTATACATTGGAATTTGAATATAACAAGAGTTCTTATGCAAAAATATGCAATGATTAAATTGTTGAAGAGAAATGCCATAGGAAATGCTATAGCATTTCCTATAGCATTTCTTTATTTTACATTTTTTACAACCTTAAATTTCGAACCAATTGAAAAAATAATGATTTTAGGGCTTAAACATTGGTATTTGAATATAACAAGAGTTCTCATGGAAAAATTTGCAAGGATTAAATTGTTGACGAGCAATGCCATAGGAAATGCTATAGCATTTTCTATAGCATTTGTTTATTTTACATTTTTTACAATCTTAAATTTCGAACCAATTGAAAAAATAATGATTTTAGGGCTTATACATTGGAATTTTAATATAACTAGAGTTCTCAAGAAAAAATATGCAAGGATTAAATTGTTGACGAAAAATGCCATACGAAATGCTATAGCATTTCCTATAGCATTTCTTTATTTTAAATTTTTTACAACCTTAAATTTCGAACCAATTGAAAAAATAATGATTTTAGGGCTTATACATTGGAATTTGAATATAACAAGAGTTCTCATGCAAAAATATGCAAGGATTAAATTGTTGACGAGAAATGCCATAGGAAATGCTATAGCATTTTCTATAGCATTTCTTTATTTTACATTTTTTACAACCTTAAATTTCGAACCAATTGAAAAAATAATGATTTTAGGGCTTATACATTGGAATATGAATATAACAAGAGTTCTCATGCAAAAATATGCAAGGATTAAATTGTTGACGAGTAATGCCATAGGAAATGCTATAGCATTTCCTATAGAATTTCTTTATTTGACATTTTTTACAACGTTAAATTTTGAATCAATTAAAAAAATAATGATTTTAGGGCTTATACATTGGAATTTGAATATACAAGAGTTCTCATGCAAAAATATGCAAGGATTAAATTGTTGAAGAGAAATGCCATAGGAAATGCTGTAGCATTTCCTATAGCATTTCTTTATTTTACATTTTTTACAACCTTAAATTTCAAACCAATTAAAAAAATAATGATTTTAGGGCTTATACATTGGAATTTGAATATAACAAGAGTTCTCATGCAAAAATATGCAAGGATTAAATTGTTAACGAGAAATGCCATAGGAAATGCCATAGCATTTCCTATAGCATTTCTTTATTTTACATTGTTTACGACCTAAAATATCGAACCAGTTGAAAAAATAATTATTTTAGGGCTTATACATTGGAATTTGAATATAACAAGAGTTCTCACGCAAAAATATGCAAGGATTAAATTGTTGACGAGAAATGCCATAGGAAATGCTATAGCATTTTCTATAGCATTTGTTTATTTTACATTTTTTACAACCTTAAATTTCGAACCAATTGAAAAAATAATGATTTTAGGGCTTATACATTGGAATTTTAATATAACAAGAGTTCTCATGCAAAAATATGCAAGGATTAAATTGTTGACGAGAAATGCCATAGGAAATGCTATAGCACTTCCTATAGCATTTCTTTATTTTAAATTTTTTACAACCTTAAATTTCGAACCAATTGAAAAAATAATGATTTTAGGGCTTATACATTGGAATTTGAATATAACAAGTGTTCTCATGCAAAAATATGCAAGGATTAAATTGTTGACGAGAAATGCCATAGGAAATGCTATAGCATTTTCTATAGCATTTATTTATTTTACATTTTTTACAACCTTAAATTTCGAACCAATTGAAAAAATAATGATTTTAGGGCTTATACATTGGAATTTGAATATAACAAGAGTTCTCATGCAAAAATATGCAAGGATTAAATTGTTGACGAGAAATGCCATAGGAAATGCTATAGCATTTCCTATAGCATTTCTTTATTTTACATTTTTTACAACCTTAAATTTCGAACCAATTGAAAAAATAATGATTTTAGGGCTTAAACATTGGTATTTGCATATAACAAGAGTTCTCATGGAAAAATATGCAAGGATTAAATTGTTGACGAGAAATGCCATAGGAAATGCTATAGCATTTTCTATAGCATTTGTTTATTTTACATTTTTTACAACCTTAAATTTCGAACCAATTGAAAAAATAATGATTTTAGGGCTTATACATTGGAATTTTAATATAACAAGAATTCTCATGCAAAAATATGCAAGGATTAAATTGTTGACGGGAAATGCCATAGGAAATGCTATAGCACTTCCTATAGCATTTCTTTATTTTAAATTTTTTACAACCTTAAATTTCGAACCAATTGAAAAAATAATGATTTTAGGGCTTATACATTGGAATTTGAATATAACAAGTGTTCTCATGCAAAAATATGCAAGGATTAAATTGTTGACGAGAAATGCCATAGGAGCATTTCTTTATTTTACATTTTTTACAACCTTAAATTTCGAACCAATTGAAAAAATAATGATTTTAGGGCTTAAACATTGGAATTTGAATATAACAAGAGTTCTGATGCAAAAATATGCAAGGATTAAATTGTTGAAGAGAAATGCCATAGGAAATGCTATAGCATTTCCTATAGCATTTCTTTATTTTACATTTTTTACAACCTTAAATTTCGAACCAATTAAAAAATAATGATTTTAGGGCTTATACATTGTAATTTGAATATAACAAGAGTTCTCATGCAAAAATATGCAAGGATTAAATTGTTGACGAGAAATGCCATAGGAAATGCTATAGCATTTCCTATAGCATTTCTTTATTTTACATTTTTTACAACCTTAAATTTCGAACCAATTGAAAAAATAATGATTTTAGGGCTTATACATTGGAATTTGAATATAACAAGAGTTCTGATGCAAAAATATGCAAGGATTAAATTGTTGAAGAGAAATGCCATAGGAAATGCTATAGCATTTCCTATAGCATTTCTTTATTTTACATTTTTTACAACCTTAAATTTCGAACCAATTAAAAAATAATGATTTTAGGGCTTATACATTGGAATTTGAATATAACAAGAGTTCTCATGCAAAAATATGCAAGGATTAAATTGTTGACGAGAAATGCCATAGGAAATGCTATAGCATTTCCTATAGCATTTCTTTATTTTACATTTTTTACAACCTTAAATTTCGAACCAATTGAAAAAATAATGATTTTAGGGCTTAAACATTGGAATTTGAATATAACAAGAGTTCTGATGCAAAAATATGCAAGGATTAAATTGTTGAAGAGAAATGCCATAGGAAATGCTATAGCATTTCCTATAGCATTTCTTTATTTTACATTTTTTACAACCTTAAATTTCGAACCAATTAAAAAATAATGATTTTAGGGCTTATACATTGGAATTTGAATATAACAAGAGTTCTCATGCAAAAATATGCAAGGATTAAATTGTTGACGAGAAATGCCATAGGAAATGCTATAGCATTTCCTATAGCATTTCTTTATTTTACATTTTTTACAACCTTAAATTTCGAACCAATTGAAAAAATAATGATTTTAGGGCTTAAACATTGGAATTTGAATATAACAAGAGTTCTGATGCAAAAATATGCAAGGATTAAATTGTTGAAGAGAAATGCCATAGGAAATGCTATAGCATTTCCTATAGCATTTCTTTATTTTACATTTTTTACAACCTTAAATTTCGAACCAATTAAAAAATAATGATTTTAGGGCTTATACATTGGAATTTGAATATAACAAGAGTTCTCATGCAAAAATATGCAAGGATTAAATTGTTGACGAGAAATGCCATAGGAAATGCTATAGCATTTCCTATAGCATTTCTTTATTTTACATTTTTTACAACCTTAAATTTCGAACCAATTGAAAAAATAATGATTTTAGGGCTTAAACATTGGAATTTGAATATAACAAGAGTTCTGATGCAAAAATATGCAAGGATTAAATTGTTGAAGAGAAATGCCATAGGAAATGCTATAGCATTTCCTATAGCATTTCTTTATTTTACATTTTTTACAACCTTAAATTTCGAACCAATTAAAAAATAATGATTTTAGGGCTTATACATTGTAATTTGAATATAACAAGAGTTCTCATGCAAAAATATGCAAGGATTAAATTGTTGACGAGAAATGCCATAGGAAATGCTATAGCATTTCCTATAGCATTTCTTTATTTTACATTTTTTACAACCTTAAATTTCGAACCAATTGAAAAAATAATGATTTTAGGGCTTATACATTGGAATTTGAATATAACAAGAGTTCTGATGCAAAAATATGCAAGGATTAAATTGTTGAAGAGAAATGCCATAGGAAATGCTATAGCATTTCCTATAGCATTTCTTTATTTTACATTTTTTACAACCTTAAATTTCGAACCAATTAAAAAATTATGATTTTAGGGCTTATACATTGGAATTTGAATATAACAAGAGTTCTCATGCAAAAATATGCAAGGATTAAATTGTTGACGAGAAATGCCATAGGAAATGCTATAGCATTTCCTATAGCATTTCTTTATTTTACATTTTTTACAACCTTAAATTTCGAACCAATTGAAAAAATAATGATTTTAGGGCTTAAACATTGGAATTTGAATATAACAAGAGTTCTGATGCAAAAATATGCAAGGATTAAATTGTTGAAGAGAAATGCCATAGGAAATGCTATAGCATTTCCTATAGCATTTCTTTATTTTACATTTTTTACAACCTTAAATTTCGAACCAATTAAAAAATTATGATTTTAGGGCTTATACATTGGAATTTGAATATAACAAGAGTTCTCATGCAAAAATATGCAAGGATTAAATTGTTGACGAGAAATGCCATAGGAAATGCTATAGCATTTCCTATAGCATTTCTTTATTTTACATTTTTTACAACCTTAAATTTCGAACCAATTGAAAAAATAATGATTTTAGGGCTTAAACATTGGAATTTGAATATAACAAGAGTTCTCATGCAAAAATATGCAAGGATTAAATTGTTGAAGAGAAATGCCATAGGAAATGCTATAGCATTTCCTATAGCATTTCTTTATTTTACATTTTTTACAACCTTAAATTTCGAACCAATTAAAAAATAATGATTTTAGGGCTTATACATTGGAATTTGAATATAACAAGAGTTCTCATGCAAAAATATGCAAGGATTAAATTGTTGACGAGAAATGCCATAGGAAATGCTATAGCATTTCCTATAGCATTTCTTTATTTTACATTTTTTACAACCTTAAATTTCGAACCAATTGAAAAAATAATGATTTTAGGGCTTATACATTGGAATTTGAATATAACAAGAGTTCTCATGCAAAAATATGCAATGATTAAATTGTTGAAGAGAAATGCCATAGGAAATGCTATAGCATTTCCTATAGCATTTCTTTATTTTACATTTTTTACAACCTTAAATTTCGAACCAATTGAAAAAATAATGATTTTAGGGCTTAAACATTGGTATTTGAATATAACAAGAGTTCTCATGGAAAAATTTGCAAGGATTAAATTGTTGACGAGCAATGCCATAGGAAATGCTATAGCATTTTCTATAGCATTTGTTTATTTTACATTTTTTACAATCTTAAATTTCGAACCAATTGAAAAAATAATGATTTTAGGGCTTATACATTGGAATTTTAATATAACTAGAGTTCTCAAGAAAAAATATGCAAGGATTAAATTGTTGACGAAAAATGCCATACGAAATGCTATAGCATTTCCTATAGCATTTCTTTATTTTAAATTTTTTACAACCTTAAATTTCGAACCAATTGAAAAAATAATGATTTTAGGGCTTATACATTGGAATTTGAATATAACAAGAGTTCTCATGCAAAAATATGCAAGGATTAAATTGTTGACGAGAAATGCCATAGGAAATGCTATAGCATTTTCTATAGCATTTCTTTATTTTACATTTTTTACAACCTTAAATTTCGAACCAATTGAAAAAATAATGATTTTAGGGCTTATACATTGGAATATGAATATAACAAGAGTTCTCATGCAAAAATATGCAAGGATTAAATTGTTGACGAGTAATGCCATAGGAAATGCTATAGCATTTCCTATAGAATTTCTTTATTTGACATTTTTTACAACGTTAAATTTTGAATCAATTAAAAAAATAATGATTTTAGGACTTATACATTGGAATTTGAATATACAAGAGTTCTCATGCAAAAATATGCAAGGATTAAATTGTTGAAGAGAAATGCCATAGGAAATGCTGTAGCATTTCCTATAGCATTTCTTTATTTTACATTTTTTACAACCTTAAATTTCAAACCAATTAAAAAAATAATGATTTTAGGGCTTATACATTGGAATTTGAATATAACAAGAGTTCTCATGCAAAAATATGCAAGGATTAAATTGTTAACGAGAAATGCCATAGGAAATGCCATAGCATTTCCTATAGCATTTCTTTATTTTACATTGTTTACGACCTAAAATATCGAACCAGTTGAAAAAATAATTATTTTAGGGCTTATACATTGGAATTTGAATATAACAAGAGTTCTCACGCAAAAATATGCAAGGATTAAATTGTTGACGAGAAATGCCATAGGAAATGCTATATCATTTCCTAAAGCATTTATTTATTTTACATTTTTTACAACCTTAAATTTCGAACCAATTGAAAAAATAATGATTTTAGGGCTTATACATTGGAATTTTAATATAACAAGAGTTCTCATGCAAAAATATGCAAGGATTAAATTGTTGACGAGAAATGCCATAGGAAATGCTATAGCACTTCCTATAGCATTTCTTTATTTTAAATTTTTTACAACCTTAAATTTCGAACCAATTGAAAAAATAATGATTTTAGGGCTTATACATTGGAATTTGAATATAACAAGTGTTCTCATGCAAAAATATGCAAGGATTAAATTGTTGACGAGAAATGCCATAGGAAATGCTATAGCATTTTCTATAGCATTTATTTATTTTACATTTTTTACAACCTTAAATTTCGAACCAATTGAAAAAATAATGATTTTAGGGCTTATACATTGGAATTTGAATATAACAAGAGTTCTCATTCAAAAATATGCAAGGATTAAATTGTTGACGAGAAATGCCATAGGAAATGCTATAGCATTTCCTATAGCATTTCTTTATTTTACATTTTTTACAACCTTAAATTTCGAACCAATTGAAAAAATAATGATTTTAGGGCTTAAACATTGGTATTTGAATATAACAAGAGTTCTCATGGAAAAATATGCAAGGATTAAATTGTTGACGAGAAATGCCATAGGAAATGCTATAGCATTTTCTATAGCATTTGTTTATTTTACATTTTTTACAACCTTAAATTTCGAACCAATTGAAAAAATAATGATTTTAGGGCTTATACATTGGAATTTTAATATAACAAGAGTTCTCATGCAAAAATATGCAAGGATTAAATTGTTGACGAGAAATGCCATAGGAAATGCTATAGCACTTCCTATAGCATTTCTTTATTTTAAATTTTTTACAACCTTAAATTTCGAACCAATTGAAAAAATAATGATTTTAGGGCTTATACATTGGAATTTGAATATAACAAGTGTTCTCATGCAAAAATATGCAAGGATTAAATTATTGACGAGAAATGCCATAGGAAATGCTATAGCATTTTCTATAGCATTTGTTTATTTTACATTTTTTACAACCTTAAATTTCGAACCAATTGAAAAAATAATGATTTTAGGGCTTATACATTGGAATTTGAATATAACAAGAGTTCTCATGCAAAAATATGCAAGGATTAAATTGTTGACGAGAAATGCCATAGGAAATGCTAGCATTTCCTATAGCATTTCTTTATTTTACATTTTTTACAACCTTAAATTTCAAACCAATTGAAAAAATAATGATTTTAGGGCTTATACATTGAAATTTGAATATAACAAGAGTTCTCATGCAAAAATATGCAAGGATTAAATTGTTGACGAGAAATGCCATAGGAAATGCTATAGCATTTCCTATAGCATTTCTTTATTTTACATTTTTTACAACCTTAAATTTCGAACCAATTGAAAAAATAATGATTTTAGGGCTTAAACATTGGTATTTCAATATAACAAGAGTTCTCATGGAAAAATATGCAAGGATTAAATTGTTGACGAGAAATGCCATAGGAAATGCTATAGCATTTTCTATAGCATTTCTTTATTTTACATTTTTTACAACCTTAAATTTCGAACCAATTGAAAAAATAATGATTTTAGGGCTTATACATTGGAATATGAATATAACAAGAGTTCTCATGCAAAAATATGCAAGGATTAAATTGTTGACGAGAAATGCCATAGGAAATTCTATAGCATTTCTTTATTTTAAATTTTTTACAACCTTAAATTTCGAACCAATTGAAAAAATAATGATTTTAGGGCTTATACATTGGAATTTGAATATAACAAGAGTTCTAATGCAAAAATATGCAAGGATTAAATTGTTGACGAGAAATGCCATAGGAAATGCTATAACATTTCCTATAGCATTTCTTTATTTTACATTTTTTACAACCTTAAATTTCGAACCAATTGAAAAAATAATGATTTTAGGGCTTAAACATTGGTATTTGAATATAACAAGAGTTCTCATGGAAAAATATGCAAGGATTAAATTGTTGACGAGAAATGCCATAGGAAATGCTATAGCATTTTCTATAGCATTTGTTTATTTTACATTTTTTACAACCTTAAATTTCGAACCAATTGAAAAAATAATGATTTTAGGGCTTATACATTGGAATTTTAATATAACAAGAGTTCTCATGCAAAAATATGCAAGGATTAAATTGTTGACGAGAAATGCCATAGGAAAAGCTATAGCATTTCCTATAGCATTTCTTTATTTTAAATTTTTTACAACCTTAAATTTCGAACCAATTGAAAAAATAATGATTTTAGGGCTTATACATTGGAATTTGAATATAACAAGTGTTCTCATGCAAAAATATGCAAGGATTAAATTGTTGACGAGAAATGCCATAGGAAATGCTATAGCATTTTCTATAGCATTTCTTTATTTTAAATTTTTTACAACCTTAAATTTCGAACCAATTGAAAAAATAATGATTTTAGGGCTTATACATTGGAATTTGAATATAACAAGAGTTCTAATGCAAAAATATGCAAGGATTAAATTGTTGACGAGAAATGCCATAGGAAATGCTATAGCATTTCCTATAGCATTTCTTTATTTTACATTTTTTACAACCTTAAATTTCGAACCAATTGAAAAAATAATGATTTTAGGGCTTATACATTGGAATTTGAATATAACAAGAGTTCTAATGCAAAAATATGCAAGGATTAAATTGTTGACGAGAAATGCCATAGGAAATGCTATAGCTTTTCCTATAGCATTTCTTTATTTCACATTTTTTACAACCTTAAATTTCAAACCAATTGAAAAAATAATGATTTTAGGGCTTAAACATTGGAATTTGAATATAACAAGAGTTCTAATGCAAAAATATGCAAGGATTAAATTGTTGACGAGAAATGCCATAGGAAATGCTATAGCATTTCCTATAGCATTTCTTTATTTTACATTTTTTACAACCTTTAATTTCGAACCAATTGAAAAAATAATGATTTTAGGGCTTAAACATTGGTATTTGAATATAACAAGAGTTCTCATGGAAAAATATGCAAGGATTAAATTGTTGACGAGAAATGCCATAGGAAATGCTATAGCATTTTCTATAGCATTTGTTTATTTTACATTTTTTACAACCTTAAATTTCGAACCAATTGAAAAAATAATGATTTTAGGGCTTATACATTGGAATTTTAATATAACAAGAGTTCTCATGCAAAAATATGCAAGGATTAAATTGTTGACGAGAAATGCCATAGGAAATGCTATAGCATTTCCTATAGCATTTCTTTATTTTAAATTTTTTACAACCTTAAATTTCGAACCAATTGAAAAAATAATGATTTTAGGGCTTATACATTGGAATTTGAATATAACAAGAGTTCTCATGCAAAAATATGCAAGGATTAAATTGTTGACGAGAAATGCCATAGGAAATGCTATAGCATTTCCTATAGCATTTCTTTATTTTACATTGTTTACGACCTAAAATTTCGAATCAATTTAAAAAATAATGATTTTAGGGCTTATACATTGGAATTTAAATATAACAAGAGTTCTCATGCAAAAATATGCAAGGATTAAATTGTTGAAGAGAAATGCCATAGGAAATGCTATAGCATTTCCTATAGCATTTATTTATTTTACATTTTTTAGAACATTAAATTTCGAACCAATGGAAAAAATAATGATTTTAGGGCTTATACATTAGAATTTGAATATAACAAGAGTTCTCATGCAAAAATATGCAAGGATTAAATTGTTGACGAGAAATGCCATAGGAAATGCTATAGCATTTCCTATAGCATTTCTTTATTTTACATTGTTTACGACCTAAAATTTCGAATCAATTTAAAAAATAATGATTTTAGGGCTTATACATTGGAATTTAAATATAACAAGAGTTCTCATGCAAAAATATGCAAGGATTAAATTGTTGAAGAGAAATGCCATAGGAAATGCTATAGCATTTCCTATAGCATTTCTTTATTTTACATTTTTTACAACCTTAAATTTCGAACCAATTAAAAAAATAATGATTTTAGGTCTTATACATTGGAATTTGAATATAACAAGAGTTCTCATGCAAAAATATGCAAGGATTAAATTGTTGACGAGAAATGCCATAGGAAATGCTATAGCATTTCCTATAGCATTTCTTTATTTTACATTTTTTACAACCTTAAATTTCGAACCAATTGAAAAAATAATGATTTTAGGGCTTATACATTGAAATTTGAATATAACAAGAGTTCTCATGCAAAAATATGCAAGGATTAAATTGTTGACGAGAAATGCCATAGGAAATGCTATAGCATTTCCTATAGCATTTCTTTATTTTACATTTTTTACAACCTTAAATTTCGAACCAATTGAAAAAATAATGATTTTAGGGCTTATACATTGGAATTTGAATATAACAAGAGTTCTAATGCAAAAATATGCAAGGATTAAATTGTTGACGAGAAATGCCATAGGAAATGCTATAGCATTTCCTATAGCATTTCTTTATTTCACATTTTTTACAACCTTAAATTTCAAACCAATTGAAAAAATAATGATTTTAGGGCTTAAACATTGGAATTTGAATATAACAAGAGTTCTAATGCAAAAATATGCAAGGATTAAATTGTTGACGAGAAATGCCATAGGAAATGCTATAGCATTTCCTATAGCATTTCTTTATTTTACATTTTTTACAACCTTTAATTTCGAACCAATTGAAAAAATAATGATTTTAGGGCTTAAACATTGGTATTTGAATATAACAAGAGTTCTCATGGAAAAATATGCAAGGATTAAATTGTTGACGAGAAATGCCATAGGAAATGCTATAGCATTTTCTATAGCATTTGTTTATTTTACATTTTTTACAACCTTAAATTTCGAACCAATTGAAAAAATAATGATTTTAGGGCTTATACATTGGAATTTTAATATAACAAGAGTTCTCATGCAAAAATATGCAAGGATTAAATTGTTGACGAGAAATGCCATAGGAAATGCTATAGCATTTCCTATAGCATTTCTTTATTTCACATTTTTTACAACCTTAAATTTCAAACCAATTGAAAAAATAATGATTTTAGGGCTTAAACATTGGAATTTGAATATAACAAGAGTTCTAATGCAAAAATATGCAAGGATTAAATTGTTGACGAAAAATGCCATAGGAAATGCTATAGCATTTCCTATAGCATTTCTTTATTTTACATTTTTTACAACCTTTAATTTCGAACCAATTGAAAAAATAATGATTTTAGGTCTTAAAAATTGGTATTTGAATATAACAAGAGTTCTCATGGAAAAATATGCAAGGATTAAATTGTTGACGAGAAATGCCATAGGAAATGCTATAGCATTTCCTATAGCATTTATTTATTTTACATTTTTTAGAACATTAAATTTCGAACCAATGGAAAAAATAATGATTTTAGGGCTTATACATTAGAATTTGAATATAACAAGAGTTCTCATGCAAAAATATGCAAGGATTAAATTGTTGACGAGAAATGCCATAGGAAATGCTATAGCATTTCCTATAGCATTTCTTTATTTTACATTGTTTACGACCTAAAATTTCGAATCAATTTAAAAAATAATGATTTTAGGGCTTATACATTGGAATTTAAATATAACAAGAGTTCTCATGCAAAAATATGCAAGGATTAAATTGTTGAAGAGAAATGCCATAGGAAATGCTATAGCATTTCCTATAGCATTTCTTTATTTTACATTTTTTACAACCTTAAATTTCGAACCAATTAAAAAAATAATGATTTTAGGTCTTATACATTGGAATTTGAATATAACAAGAGTTCTCATGCAAAAATATGCAAGGATTAAATTGTTGACGAGAAATGCCATAGGAAATGCTATAGCATTTCCTATAGCATTTCTTTATTTTACATTTTTTACAACCTTAAATTTCGAACCAATTGAAAAAATAATGATTTTAGGGCTTATACATTGAAATTTTAATATAACAAGAGTTCTCATGCAAAAATATGCAAGGATTAAATTGTTGACGAGAAATGCCATAGGAAATGCTATAGCATTTCCTATAGCATTTCTTTATTTTACATTTTTTACAACCTTAAATTTCGAACCAATTGAAAAAATAATGATTTTAGGGCTTATACATTGGAATTTGAATATAACAAGAGTTCTAATGCAAAAATATGCAAGGATTAAATTGTTGACGAGAAATGCCATAGGAAATGCTATAGCATTTCCTATAGCATTTCTTTATTTCACATTTTTTACAACCTTAAATTTCAAACCAATTGAAAAAATAATGATTTTAGGGCTTAAACATTGGAATTTGAATATAACAAGAGTTCTAATGCAAAAATATGCAAGGATTAAATTGTTGACGAGAAATGCCATAGGGAATGCTATAGCATTTCCTATAGCATTTCTTTATTTTACATTTTTTACAACCTTTAATTTCGAACCAATTGAAAAAATAATGATTTTAGGGCTTAAACATTGGTATTTGAATATAACAAGAGTTCTCATGGAAAAATATGCAAGGATTAAATTGTTGACGAGAAATGCCATAGGAAATGCTATAGCATTTTCTATAGCATTTGTTTATTTTACATTTTTTACAACCTTAAATTTCGAACCAATTGAAAAAATAATGATTTTAGGGCTTATACATTGGAATTTTAATATAACAAGAGTTCTCATGCAAAAATATGCAAGGATTAAATTGTTGACGAGAAATGCCATAGGAAATGCTATAGCATTTCCTATAGCATTTCTTTATTTCACATTTTTTACAACCTTAAATTTCAAACCAATTGAAAAAATAATGATTTTAGGGCTTAAACATTGGAATTTGAATATAACAAGAGTTCTAATGCAAAAATATGCAAGGATTAAATTGTTGACGAAAAATGCCATAGGAAATGCTATAGCATTTCCTATAGCATTTCTTTATTTTACATTTTTTACAACCTTTAATTTCGAACCAATTGAAAAAATAATGATTTTAGGTCTTAAAAATTGGTATTTGAATATAACAAGAGTTCTCATGGAAAAATATGCAAGGATTAAATTGTTGACGAGAAATGCCATAGGAAATGCTATAGCATTTTCTATAGCATTTGTTTATTTTACATTTTTTACAACCTTAAATTTCGAACCAATTGAAAAAATAATGATTTTAGGGCTTATACATTGGAATTTTAATATAACAAGAGTTCTCATGCAAAAATATGCAAGGATTAAATTGTTGACGAGAAATGCCATAGGAAATGCTATAGCATTTCCTATAGCATTTCTTTATTTTAAATTTTTTACAACCTTAAATTTCGAACCAATTGAAAAAATAATGATTTTAGGGCTTATACATTGGAATTTGAATATAACAAGAGTTCTCATGCAAAAATATGCAAGGATTAAATTGTTGACGAGAAATGCCATAGGAAATGCTATAGCATTTCCTATAGCATTTCTTTATTTTACATTGTTTACGACCTAAAATTTCGAATCAATTTAAAAAATAATGATTTTAGGGCTTATACATTGGAATTTAAATATAACAAGAGTTCTCATGCAAAAATATGCAAGGATTAAATTGTTGAAGAGAAATGCCATAGGAAATGCTATAGCATTTCCTATAGCATTTATTTATTTTACATTTTTTAGAACATTAAATTTCGAACCAATGGAAAAAATAATGATTTTAGGGCTTATACATTAGAATTTGAATATAACAAGAGTTCTCATGCAAAAATATTCAAGGATTAAATTGTTGACGAGAAATGCCATAGGAAATGCTATAGCATTTCCTATAGCATTTCTTTATTTTACATTGTTTACGACCTAAAATTTCGAATCAATTTAAAAAATAATGATTTTAGGGCTTATACATTGGAATTTAAATATAACAAGAGTTCTCATGCAAAAATATGCAAGGATTAAATTGTTGAAGAGAAATGCCATAGGAAATGCTATAGCATTTCCTATAGCATTTCTTTATTTTACATTTTTTACAACCTTAAATTTCGAACCAATTAAAAAAATAATGATTTTAGGTCTTATACATTGGAATTTGAATATAACAAGAGTTCTCATGCAAAAATATGCAAGGATTAAATTGTTGACGAGAAATGCCATAGGAAATGCTATAGCATTTCCTATAGCATTTCTTTATTTTACATTTTTTACAACCTTAAATTTCGAACCAATTGAAAAAATAATGATTTTAGGGCTTATACATTGAAATTTGAATATAACAAGAGTTCTCATGCAAAAATATGCAAGGATTAAATTGTTGACGAGAAATGCCATAGGAAATGCTATAGCATTTCCTATAGCATTTCTTTATTTTACATTTTTTACAACCTTAAATTTCGAACCAATTGAAAAAATAATGATTTTAGGGCTTATACATTGGAATTTGAATATATAAAGAGTTCTAATGCAAAAATATGCAAGGATTAAATTGTTGACGAGAAATGCCATAGGAAATGCTATAGCATTTCCTATAGCATTTCTTTATTTCACATTTTTTACAACCTTAAATTTCAAACCAATTGAAAAAATAATGATTTTAGGGCTTAAACATTGGAATTTGAATATAACAAGAGTTCTAATGCAAAAATATGCAAGGATTAAATTGTTGACGAGAAATGCCATAGGAAATGCTATAGCATTTCCTATAGCATTTCTTTATTTTACATTTTTTACAACCTTTAATTTCGAACCAATTGAAAAAATAATGATTTTAGGGCTTAAACATTGGTATTTGAATATAACAAGAGTTCTCATGGAAAAATATGCAAGGATTAAATTGTTGACGAGAAATGCCATAGGAAATGCTATAGCATTTTCTATAGCATTTGTTTATTTTACATTTTTTACAACCTTAAATTTCGAACCAATTGAAAAAATAATGATTTTAGGGCTTATACATTGGAATTTTAATATAACAAGAGTTCTCATGCAAAAATATGCAAGGATTAAATTGTTGACGAGAAATGCCATAGGAAATGCTATTGCATTTCCTATAGCATTTCTTTATTTCACATTTTTTACAACCTTAAATTTCAAACCAATTGAAAAAATAATGATTTTAGGGCTTAAACATTGGAATTTGAATATAACAAGAGTTCTAATGCAAAAATATGCAAGGATTAAATTGTTGACGAAAAATGCCATAGGAAATGCTATAGCATTTCCTATAGCATTTCTTTATTTTACATTTTTTACAACCTTTAATTTCGAACCAATTGAAAAAATAATGATTTTAGGTCTTAAACATTGGTATTTGAATATAACAAGAGTTCTCATGGAAAAATATGCAAGGATTAAATTGTTGACGAGAAATGCCATAGGAAATGCTATAGCATTTTCTATAGCATTTGTTTATTTTACATTTTTTACAACCTTAAATTTCGAACCAATTGAAAAAATAATGATTTTAGGGCTTATACATTGGAATTTTAATATAACAAGAGTTCTCATGCAAAAATATGCAAGGATTAAATTGTTGACGAGAAATGCCATAGGAAATGCTATAGCATTTCCTATAGCATTTCTTTATTTTAAATTTTTTACAACCTTAAATTTCGAACCAATTGAAAAAATAATGATTTTAGGGCTTATACATTGGAATTTGAATATAACAAGAGTTCTCATGCAAAAATATGCAAGGATTAAATTGTTGACGAGAAATGCCATAGGAAATGCTATAGCATTTCCTATAGCATTTCTTTATTTTACATTGTTTACGACCTAAAATTTCGAATCAATTTAAAAAATAATGATTTTAGGGCTTATACATTGGAATTTAAATATAACAAGAGTTCTCATGAAAAAATATGCAAGGATTAAATTGTTGAAGAGAAATGCCATAGGAAATGCTATAGCATTTCCTATAGCATTTATTTATTTTACATTTTTTAGAACATTAAATTTCGAACCAATGGAAAAAATAATGATTTTAGGGCTTATACATTAGAATTTGAATATAACAAGAGTTCTCATGCAAAAATATTCAAGGATTAAATTGTTGACGAGAAATGCCATAGGAAATGCTATAGCATTTCCTATAGCATTTCTTTATTTTACATTGTTTACGACCTAAAATTTCGAATCAATTTAAAAAATAATGATTTTAGGGCTTATACATTGGAATTTAAATATAACAAGAGTTCTCATGCAAAAATATGCAAGGATTAAATTGTTGAAGAGAAATGCCATAGGAAATGCTATAGCATTTCCTATAGCATTTCTTTATTTTACATTTTTTACAACCTTAAATTTCGAACCAATTAAAAAAATAATGATTTTAGGGCTTATACATTAGAATTTGAATATAACAAGAGTTCTCATGCAAAAATATGCAAGGATTAAATTGTTGACGAGAAATGCCATAGGAAATGCTATAGCATTTCCTATAGCATTTCTTTATTTTACATTTTTTACAACCTTAAATTTCGAACCAATTGAAAAAATAATGATTTTAGGGCTTATACATTGAAATTTGAATATAACAAGAGTTCTCATGCAAAAATATGCAAGGATTAAATTGTTGACGAGAAATGCCATAGGAAATGCTATAGCATTTCCTATAGCATTTCTTTATTTTACATTTTTTACAACCTTAAATTTCGAACCAATTGAAAAAATAATGATTTTAGGGCTTATACATTGGAATTTGAATATAACAAGAGTTCTAATGCAAAAATATGCAAGGATTAAATTGTTGACGAGAAATGCCATAGGAAATGCTATAGCATTTCCTATAGCATTTCTTTATTTTACATTTTTTACAACCTTAAATTTCAAACCAATTGAAAAAATAATGATTTTAGGGCTTAAACATTGGAATTTGAATATAACAAGAGTTCTAATGCAAAAATATGCAAGGATTAAATTGTTGACGAGAAATGCCATAGGAAATGCTATAGCATTTCCTATAGCATTTCTTTATTTTACATTTTTTACAACCTTTAATTTCGAACCAATTGAAAAAATAATGATTTTAGGGCTTAAACATTGGTATTTGAATATAACAAGAGTTCTCATGGAAAAATATGCAAGGATTAAATTGTTGACGAGAAATGCCATAGGAAATGCTATAGCATTTTCTATAGCATTTGTTTATTTTACATTTTTTACAACCTTAAATTTCGAACCAATTGAAAAAATAATGATTTTAGGGCTTATACATTGGAATTTTAATATAACAAGAGTTCTCATGCAAAAATATGCAAGGATTAAATTGTTGACGAGAAATGCCATAGGAAATGCTATAGCATTTCCTATGGCATTTCTTTATTTCACATTTTTTACAACCTTAAATTTCAAACCAATTGAAAAAATAATGATTTTAGGGCTTAAACATTGGAATTTGAATATAACAAGAGTTCTAATGCAAAAATATGCAAGGATTAAATTGTTGACGAAAAATGCCATAGGAAATGCTATAGCATTTCCTATAGCATTTCTTTATTTTACATTTTTTACAACCTTTAATTTCGAACCAATCGAAAAAATAATGATTTTAGGTCTTAAACATTGGTATTTGAATATAACAAGAGTTCTCATGGAAAAATATGCAAGGATTAAATTATTGACGAGAAATGCCATAGGAAATTGCTATAGCATTTTCTATAGCATTTGTTTATTTTACATTTTTTACAACCTTAAATTTCGAACCAATTGAAAAAATAATGATTTTAGGGCTTATACATTGGAATTTTAATATAACAAGAGTTCTCATGCAAAAATATGCAAGGATTAAATTGTTGACGAGAAATGCCATAGGAAATGCTATAGCATTTCCTATAGCATTTCTTTATTTTAAATTTTTTACAACCTTAAATTTCGAACCAATTGAAAAAATAATGATTTTAGGGCTTATACATTGGAATTTGAATATAACAAGAGTTCTCATGCAAAAATATGCAAGGATTAAATTGTTGACGAGAAATGCCATAGGAAATGCTATAGCATTTCCTATAGCATTTCTTTATTTTACATTGTTTACGACCTAAAATTTCGAATCAATTTAAAAAATAATGATTTTAGGGCTTATACATTGGAATTTAAATATAACAAGAGTTCTCATGCAAAAATATGCAAGGATTAAATTGTTGAAGAGAAATGCCATAGGAAATGCTATAGCATTTCCTATAGCATTTATTTATTTTACATTTTTTAGAACATTAAATTTCGAACCAATGGAAAAAATAATGATTTTAGGGCTTATACATTAGAATTTGAATATAACAAGAGTTCTCATGCAAAAATATGCAAGGATTAAATTGTTGACGAGAAATGCCATAGGAAATGCTATAGCATTTCCTATAGCATTTCTTTATTTTACATTGTTTACGACCTAAAATTTCGAATCAATTTAAAAAATAATGATTTTAGGGCTTATACATTGGAATTTAAATATAACAAGAGTTCTCATGCAAAAATATGCAAGGATTAAATTGTTGAAGAGAAATGCCATAGGAAATGCTATAGCATTTCCTATAGCATTTCTTTATTTTACATTTTTTACAACCTAAAATTTCGAACCAATTGAAAAAATAATGATTTTAGGTCTTATACATTGGAATTTGAATATAACAAGAGTTCTCATGCAAAAATACGCAAGGATTAAATTGTTGACGAGAAATGCCATAGGAAATGCTATAGCATTTTCTATAGCATTTCTTTATTTTACATTTTTTACAACCTTAAATTTCGAACCAATTGAAAAAATAATGATTTTAGGGCTTATACATTGAAATTTGAATATAACAAGAGTTCTCATGCAAAAATATGCAAGGATTAAATTGTTGACGAGAAATGCCATAGGAAATGCTATAGCATTTCCTATAGCATTTCTTTATTTTACATTTTTTACAACCTTAAATTTCGAACCAATTGAAAAATTAATGATTTTAGGGCTTATACATTGGAATTTGAATATAACAAGAGTTCTAATGCAAAAATATGCAAGGATTAAATTGTTGACGAGAAATGCCATAGGAAATGCTATAGCATTTCCTATAGCATTTCTTTATTTCACATTTTTTACAACCTTAAATTTCAAACCAATTGAAAAAATAATGATTTTAGGGCTTAAACATTGGAATTTGAATATAAAAAGAGTTCTAATGCAAAAATATGCAAGGATTAAATTGTTGACGAGAAATGCCATAGGAAATGCTATAGCATTTCCTATAGCATTTCTTTATTTTACATTTTTTACAACCTTTAATTTCGAACCAATTGAAAAAATAATGATTTTAGGGCTTAAACATTGGTATTTGAATATAACAAGAGTTCTCATGGAAAAATATGCAAGGATTAAATTGTTGACGAGAAATGCCATAGGAAATGCTATAGCATTTTCTATAGCATTTCTTTATTTTACATTTTTTACAACCTAAAATTTCGAACCAATTGAAAAAATAATGATTTTAGGTCTTATACATTGGAATTTGAATATAACAAGAGTTCTCATGCAAAAATACGCAAGGATTAAATTGTTGACGAGAAATGCCATAGGAAATGCTATAGCATTTTCTATAGCATTTCTTTATTTTACATTTTTTACAACCTTAAATTTCGAACCAATTGAAAAAATAATGATTTTAGGGCTTATACATTGAAATTTGAATATAACAAGAGTTCTCATGCAAAAATATGCAAGGATTAAATTGTTGACGAGAAATGCCATAGGAAATGCTATAGCATTTCCTATAGCATTTCTTTATTTTACATTTTTTACAACCTTAAATTTCGAACCAATTGAAAAATTAATGATTTTAGGGCTTATACATTGGAATTTGAATATAACAAGAGTTCTAATGCAAAAATATGCAAGGATTAAATTGTTGACGAGAAATGCCATAGGAAATGCTATAGCATTTCCTATAGCATTTCTTTATTTCACATTTTTTACAACCTTAAATTTCAAACCAATTGAAAAAATAATGATTTTAGGGCTTAAACATTGGAATTTGAATATAAAAAGAGTTCTAATGCAAAAATATGCAAGGATTAAATTGTTGACGAGAAATGCCATAGGAAATGCTATAGCATTTCCTATAGCATTTCTTTATTTTACATTTTTTACAACCTTTAATTTCGAACCAATTGAAAAAATAATGATTTTAGGGCTTAAACATTGGTATTTGAATATAACAAGAGTTCTCATGGAAAAATATGCAAGGATTAAATTGTTGACGAGAAATGCCATAGGAAATGCTATAGCATTTTCTATAGCATTTGTTTATTTTACATTTTTTACAACCTTAAATTTCGAACCAATTGAAAAAATAATGATTTTAGGGCTTATACATTGGAATTTTAATATAACAAGAGTTCTCATGCAAAAATATGCAAGGATTAAATTGTTGACGAGAAATGCCATAGGAAATGCTATAGCATTTCCTATAGCATTTCTTTATTTTAAATTTTTTACAACCTTAAATTTCGAACCAATTGAAAAAATAATGATTTTAGGGCTTATACATTGGAATTTGAATATAACAAGAGTTCTCATGCAAAAATATGCAAGGATTAAATTGTTGACGAGAAATGCCATAGGAAATGCTATAGCATTTCCTATAGCATTTCTTTATTTTACATTGTTTACGACCTAAAATTTCGAATCAATTTAAAAAATAATGATTTTAGGGCTTATACATTGGAATTTAAATATAACAAGAGTTCTCATGCAAAAATATGCAAGGATTAAATTGTTGAAGAGAAATGCCATAGGAAATGCTATAGCATTTCCTATAGCATTTATTTATTTTACATTTTTTAGAACATTAAATTTCGAACCAATGGAAAAAATAATGATTTTAGGGCTTATACATTAGAATTTGAATATAACAAGAGTTCTCATGCAAAAATATGCAAGGATTAAATTGTTGACGAGAAATGCCATAGGAAATTCTATAGCATTTCCTATAGCATTTCTTTATTTTACATTGTTTACGACCTAAAATTTCGAATCAATTTAAAAAATAATGATTTTAGGGCTTATACATTGGAATTTAAATATAACAAGAGTTCTCATGCAAAAATATGCAAGGATTAAATTGTTGAAGAGAAATGCCATAGGAAATGCTATAGCATTTCCTATAGCATTTCTTTATTTTACATTTTTTACAACCTTAAATTTCGAACCAATTAAAAAAATAATGATTTTAGGTCTTATACATTGGAATTTGAATATAACAAGAGTTCTCATGCAAAAATATGCAAGGATTAAATTGTTGACGAGAAATGCCATAGGAAATGCTATAGCATTTCCTATAGCATTTCTTTATTTTACATTTTTTACAACCTTAAATTTCGAACCAATTGAAAAAATAATGATTTTAGGGCTTATACATTGAAATTTGAATATAACAAGAGTTCTCATGCAAAAATATGCAAGGATTAAATTGTTGACGAGAAATGCCATAGGAAATGCTATAGCATTTCCTATAGCATTTCTTTATTTTACATTTTTTACAACCTTATATTTTGAACCAATTGAAAAAATAATGATTTTAGGGCTTAAACATTGGTATTTCAATATAACAAGAGTTCTCATGGAAAAATATGCAAGGATTAAATTGTTGACGAGAAATGCCATAGGAAATGCTATAGCATTTTCTATAGCATTTCTTTATTTTACATTTTTTACAACCTTAAATTTCGAACCAATTGAAAAAATAATGATTTTAGGGCTTATACATTGGAATATGAATATAACAAGAGTTCTCATGCAAAAATATGCAAGGATTAAATTGTTGACGAGAAATGCCATAGGAAATGCTATAGCATTTCCTATAGCATTTCTTTATTTTAAATTTTTTACAACCTTAAATTTCGAACCAATTGAAAAAATAATGATTTTAGGGCTTATACATTGGAATTTGAATATAACAAGAGTTCTAATGCAAAAATATGCAAGGATTAAATTGTTGACGAGAAATGCCATAGGAAATGCTATAGCATTTCCTATAGCATTTCTTTATTTCACATTTTTTACAACCTTAAATTTCAAACCAATTGAAAAAATAATGATTTTAGGGCTTAAACATTGGTATTTGAATATAACAAGAGTTCTCATGGAAAAATATGCAAGGATTAAATTGTTGACGAGAAATGCCATAGGAAATCCTATAGCATTTTCTATAGCATTTGTTTATTTTACATTTTTTACAACCTTAAATTTCGAACCAATTGAAAAAATAATGATTTTAGGGCTTATACATTGGAATTTTAATATAACAAGAGTTCTCATGCAAAAATATGCAAGGATTAAATTGTTGACGAGAAATGCCATAGGAAATGCTATAGCATTTCCTATAGCATTTCTTTATTTTAAATTTTTTACAACCTTAAATTTCGAACCAATTGAAAAAATAATGATTTTAGGGCTTATACATTGGAATTTGAATATAATAAGTGTTCTCATGCAAAAATATGCAAGGATTAAATTGTTGACGAGAAATGCCATAGGAAATGCTATAGCATTTTCTATAGCATTTCTTTATTTTACATTTTTTACAACCTTAAATTTCGAACCAATTGAAAAAATAATGATTTTAGGGAGTATATATTGGAATATGAATATAACAAGAGTTCTCATGCAAAAATATGCAAGGATTAAATTGTTGACGAGAAATGCCATAGGAAATGCTATAGCATTTTCTATAGCATTTGTTTATTTTACATTTTTTACAACCTTAAATTTAGAACCAATTGAAAAAATAATGATTTTAGGGCTTATACATTGGAATTTTAATATAACAAGAGTTCTCATGCAAAAATATTCAAGGATTCAATTGTTGACGAGAAATGCCATAGGAAATGCTATAGCATTTCCTATAGCATTTCTTTATTTTACATTTTTTACAACCTTAAATTTCGAACCAATTAAAAAAATAATGATTTTAGGGCTTATACATTGGAATTTGAATATAACAAAAGTTCTCATGCAAAAATATGCAAGGATTAAATTGTTGACGAGAAATGCCATAGGATAACATTTCTTTATTTTACATTTTTTACAACCTTAAATTTCGAACCAATTGAAAAAATAATGATTTTAGGGCTTATACATTGAAATTTGAATATAACAAGAGTTCTCATGCAAAAATATGCAAGGATTAAATTGTGAAATGCCATAGGAAATGCTATAGCATTTCCTATAGCATTTCTTTATTTTACATTTTTTACAACCTTAAATTTCGAACCAATTGAAAAAATAATGATTTTAGGGCTTAAACATTGGTATTTGAATATAACACGAGTTCTCATGGAAAAATATGCAAGGATTAAATTGTTGACGAGAAATGCCATAGGAAATGCTATAGCATTTTCTATAGCATTTCTTTATTTTACATTTTTTACAACCTTAAATTTTGAACCAATTGAAAAAATAATGATTTTAGGGCTTATACATTGGAATATGAATATAACAAGAGTTCTCATGCAAAAATATTCAAGGAATAAATTGTTGAAGAGAAATACCATAGGAAATGCTATAGCATTTCCTATGGCATTTCTTTATTTTACATTTTTTACAACCTTAAATTTCGAACCAATTAAAAAAATAATGATTTTAGGGCTTATACATTGGAATTTGAATAGAACAAGAGTTCTCATGCTAATATATGCAAGGATTAAATTGTTGACGAGAAATGCCAGCATTTCTTTATTTTACATTTTTTACAACCTTAAATTTCGAACCAATTGAAAAAATAATGATTTTAGGGCTTATACATTGGAATTTGAATATAACAAGAGTTCTCATGCAAAAACATGCAAGGATTAAATTGTTGACGAGAAATGCCATAGGAAATGCTATAGCATTTCCTATAGCATTTCTTTATTTTACATTTTTTACAACCTTAAATTTCGAACCAATTGAAAAAATAATGATTTTAGGGCTTATACATTGGAATATGAATAAAACAAGAGTTCTCATGCAAAAATATGCAAGGATTAAATTGTTGACGAGAAATGCCATAGGAAATGCTATAGCATTTCCTATAGAATTTCTTTATTTGACATTTTTTACAACGTTAAATTTCGAATCAATTAAAAAAATAATGATTTTAGGGCTTATACATTGGAATTTTAATATAACAAGAGTTCTCATGAAAAAATATGCAAGGATTAAATTGTTGAAGAGAAATGCCATAGGAAATGCTGTAGCATTTCCTATAGCATTTTTGTTTATTTTACATTTTTTACAACCTTAAATTTCAAACCAATTAAAAAAATAATTATTTTAGGGCTTATACATTGGAATTTGAATATAACAAGAGTTCTCATGCAAAAATATGCAAGGATTAAATTGTTGACGAGAAATGCCATAGGAAATGCTATAGCATTTCCTATAGCATTTCTTTATTTTACATTGTTTACGACCTAAAATTTTGAACCAGTTGAAAAAATAATGATTTTAGGGCTTATACATTGGAATTTGAATATAACAAGTGTTCTCACGCAAAAATATGCAAGGATTAAATTGTTGACGAGAAATGCCATAGGAAATGCTATAGCATTTCCTATAGCATTTCTTTATTTTACATTTTTTACAACATTAAATTTCGAACCAATGGGAAAAATAATGATTTTAGGGCTTATACATTGGAATTTGAATATAACAAGAGTTCTCATGCAAAAATATGCAAGGATTAAATTGTTGACGAGAAATGCCATAGGAAATGCTATAGCATTTCCTATAGCATTTCTTTATTTTACATTTTTTACAACCTTAAATTTCGAACCAATTGAAAAAATAATGATTTTAGGGCTTAAACATTGGTATTTGAATATAACAAGAGTTCTCATGGAAAAATATGCAAGGATTAAATTGTTGACGAGAAATGCCATAGGAAATGCTATAGCATTTTCTATAGCATTTGTTTATTTTACATTTTTTACAACCTTAAATTTCGAACCAATTGAAAAAATAATGATTTTAGGGCTTATACATTGGAATATGAATATAACAAGAGTTCTCATGCAAAAATATGCAAGGATTAAATTGTTGACGAGAAATGCCATAGGAAATGCTATAGCATTTTCTATAGCATTTGTTTATTTTACATTTTTTACAACCTTAAATTTAGAACCAATTGAAAAAATAATGATTTTAGGGCTTATACATTGGAATTTTAATATAACAAGAGTTCTCATGCAAAAATATTCAAGGATTCAATTGTTGACGAGAAATGCCATAGGAAATGCTATAGCATTTCCTATAGCATTTCTTTATTTTACATTTTTTACAACCTTAAATTTCGAACCAATTGAAAAAATAATGATTTTAGGGCTTATACATTGGAATATGAATATAACAAGAGTTCTCATGCAAAAATATGCAAGGATTAAATTGTTGACGAGAAATGCCATAGGAAATGCTATTGCATTTTCTATAGCATTTGTTTATTTTACATTTTTTACAACCTTAAATTTAGAACCAATTGAAAAAATAATGATTTTAAGGCTTATACATTGGAATTTTAATATAACAAGAGTTCTCATGCAAAAATATGCAAGGATTAAATTGTTGACGAGAAATGCCATAGGAAATGCTATAGCATTTCCTATAGCATTTCTTTATTTTACATTGTTTACGACCTAAAATTTCGAACCAGTTGAAAAAATAATGATTTTAGGGCTTATACATTGGAATTTGAATATAACAAGTGTTCTCACGCAAAAATATGCAAGGATTAAATTGTTGACGAGAAATGCCATAGGAAATGCTATAGCATTTCCTATAGCATTTCTTTATTTTACATTTTTTACAACATTAAATTTCGAACCAATGGGAAAAATAATGATTTTAGGGCTTATACATTGGAATTTGAATATAACAAGTGTTCTCATGCAAAAATATGCAAGGATTAAATTGTTGACGAGAAATGCCATAGGAAATGCTATAGCATTTTCTATAGCATTTCTTTATTTTACATTTTTTACAACCTTAAATTTCGAACCAATTGAAAAAATAATGATTTTAGGGCTTATACATTGGAATATGAATATAACAAGAGTTCTCATGCAAAAATATGCAAGGATTAAATTGTTGACGAGAAATGCCATAGGAAATGCTATAGCATTTTCTATAGCATTTGTTTATTTTACATTTTTTACAACCTTAAATTTAGAACCAATTGAAAAAATAATGATTTTAGGGCTTATACATTGGAATTTTAATATAACAAGAGTTCTCATGCAAAAATATGCAAGGATTAAATTGTTGACGAGAAATGCCATAGGAAATGCTATAGCATTTCCTATAGCATTTCTTTATTTTACATTGTTTACGACCTAAAATTTCGAACCAGTTGAAAAAATAATTATTTTAGGGCTTATACATTGGAATTTGAATATAACAAGTGTTCTCACGCAAAAATATGCAAGGATTAAATTGTTGACGAGAAATGCCATAGGAAATGCTATAGCATTTCCTATAGCATTTCTTTATTTTACATTTTTTACAACATTAAATTTCGAACCAATGGGAAAAATAATGATTTTAGGGCTTATACATTGGAATTTGAATATAACAAGAGTTCTCATGCAAAAATATGCAAGGATTAAATTGTTGACGAGAAATGCCATAGGAAATGCTATAGCATTTCCTATAGCATTTCTTTATTTTACATTTTTTACAACCTTAAATTTCGAACCAATTGAAAAAATAATGATTTTAGGGCTTAAACATTGGTATTTAAATATAACAAGAGTTCTCATGGAAAAATATGCAAGGATTAAATTGTTGACGAGAAATGCCATAGGAAATGCTATAGCATTTTCTATAGCATTTCTTTATTTTACATTTTTTACAACCTTAAATTTCGAACCAATTGAAAAAATAATGATTTTAGGGCTTATACATTGGAATATGAATATAACAAGAGTTCTCATGCAAAAATATGCAAGGATTAAATTGTTGACGAGAAATGCCATAGGAAATGCTATAGCATTTTCTATAGCATTTGTTTATTTTACATTTTTTACAACCTTAAATTTAGAACCAATTGAAAAAATAATGATTTTAGGGCTTATACATTGGAATTTTAATATAACAAGAGTTCTCATGCAAAAATATGCAAGGATTAAATTGTTGACGAGAAATGCCATAGGAAATGCTATAGCATTTCCTATAGCATTTCTTTATTTTACATTGTTTACGACCTAAAATTTCGAACCAGTTGAAAAAATAATGATTTTAGGGCTTATACATTGGAATTTGAATATAACAAGTGTTCTCACGCAAAAATATGCAAGGATTAAATTGTTGACGAGAAATGCCATAGGAAATGCTATAGCATTTCCTATAGCATTTCTTTATTTTACATTTTTTACAACATTAAATTTCGAACCAATCGGAAAAATAATGATTTTAGGGCTTATACATTGGAATTTGAATATAACAAGAGTTCTCATGCAAAAATATGCAAGGATTAAATTGTTGACGAGAAATGCCATAGGAAATGCTATAGCATTTCCTATAGCATTTCTTTATTTTACATTTTTTACAACCTTAAATTTCGAACCAATTGAAAAAATAATGATTTTAGGGCTTAAACATTGGTATTTGAATATAACAAGAGTTCTCATGGAAAAATATGCAAGGATTAAATTGTTGACGAGAAATGCCATAGGAAATGCTATAGCATTTTCTATAGCATTTGTTTATTTTACATTTTTTACAACCTTAAATTTCGAACAATTTGAAAAAATAATGATTTTAGGGCTTATACATTGGAATTTTAATATAACAAGAGTTCTCATGCAAAAATATGCAAGGATTAAATTGTTGACGAGAAATGCCATAGGAAATGCTATAGCATTTCCTATAGCATTTCTTTATTTTAAATTTTTTACAACCTTAAATTTCGAACCAATTGAAAAAATAATGATTTTAGGGCTTATACATTGGAATTGGAATATAACAAGAGTTCTCATGCAAAAATATGCAAGGATTAAATTGTTGACGAGAAATGCCATAGGAAATGCTATAGCATTTCCTATAGAATTTCTTTATTTGACATTTTTTACAACGTTAAATTTCGAATCAATTAAAAAAATAATGATTTTAGTGCTTATACATTGGAATTTGAATATAACAAGAGTTCTCATGCAAAACTATGCAAGGATTAAATTGTTGAAGAGAAATGCCATAGGAAATGCTGTAGCATTTCCTATAGCATTTCTTTATTTTACATTTTTTACAACCTTAAATTTCGAACCAATTAAAAAAATAATGATTTTAGGGCTTATACATTGGAATTTGAATATAACAAGAGTTCTCATGCAAAAATATGCTAGGATTAAATTGTTGACGAGAAATGCCATAGGAAATGCTATAGCATTTCCTATAGCATTTCTTTATTTTACATTGTTTACGACCTAAAATTTCGAACCAGTTGAAAAAATAATGATTTTAGGGCTTATACATTGGAATTTGAATATAACAAGTGTTCTCACGCAAAAATATGCAAGGATTAAATTGTTGACGAGAAATGCCATAGGAAATGCTATAGCATTTCCTATAGCATTTCTTTATTTTACATTTTTTACAACATTAAATTTCGAACCAATGGAAAAAATAATGATTTTAGGGCTTATACATTGGAATTTGAATATAACAAGAGTTCTCATGCAAAAATATGCAAGGATTAAATTGTTGACGAGAAATGCCATAGGAAATGCTATAGCATTTCCTATAGCATTTCTTTATTTTACATTTTTTACAACCTTAAATTTCGAACCAATTGAAAAAATAATGATTTTAGGGCTTAAACATTGGTATTTGAATATAACAGGAGTTCTCATGGAAAAATATGCAAGGATTAAATTGTTGACGAGAAATGCCATATGAAATGCTATAGCATTTTCTATAGCATTTCTTTATTTTACATTTTTTACAACCTTAAATTTCGAACCAATTGAAAAAATAATGATTTTAGGGCTTATACATGGGAATAAGAATATAACAAGAGTTCTCATGCAAAAATATGCAAGGATTAAATTGTTGACGAGAAATGCCATAGGAAATGCTATAGCATTTCCTATAGAATTTCTTTATTTGACATTTTTTACAACGTTAAATTTTGAATCAATTAAAAAAATAATGATTTTAGTGCTTATACATTGGAATTTGAATAGAACAAGAGTTCTCATGCAAAAATATGCAAGGATTAAATTGTTGAAGAGAAATGCCATAGGAAATGCTATAGCATTTCCTATAGAATTTCTTTATTTGACATTTTTTACAACCTTAAATTTCGAATCAATTGAAAAAATAATGATTTTAGGGCTTATACATTGGAATTTGAATATAACAAGAGTTCTCATGCAAAAATATGCAAGAATTAAATTGTTGACGAGAAATGCTATAGGAAATGCTATAGCATTTCCTTATGAATTTCTTTATTTTACATTTTTTACAACCTTAAATTTCGAACCAATTGAAAAAATAATGATTTTAGGGCTTATACATTGGAATTTGAATATAACAAGAGTTTTCATGCAAAAATATGCAAGGATTAAATTGTTGACGAGAAATGCCATAGGAAATGCTATAGCATTTCCTATAGCATTTCTTTATTTTACATTTTTTACAACCTTAAATTTCGAACCAATTGAAAAAATAATAATTTTAGGGCATATACATTGGAATTTGAATATAACAAGAGTTCTCATGCAAAAATATGCAAGGATTAAATTGTTGACGAGAAATGCCATAGGAAATGCTATAGCATTTTCTATAGCATTTCTTTATTTTACATTTTTTACAACCTTAATATTCGAACCAATTGAAAAAATAATGATTTTAGGGCTTATACATTGGAATTTTAATATTACAAGCGTTCTCATACAAAAATATGCAAGGATTATATTGTTGGCGTTAAATTCAATAGGAAATTCTATAGCATTTCCTCTAGCATTTCTTTATTTTACATTGTTTACGACCTAAAAGTCGAACCAATTGAAAAAATAATGATTTTAGGGCTTATACATTGGAATTTGAATATAACAAGAGTTCTCAAGCAAAAATATGCAAGGATTAAATTGTTGACGAAAAATGCCATACGAAATTCTATAGCATTTCCTATAGCATTTCTTTATTCTACATTGTTTACGACCTAAAATTTCGAACCAATTGAAAAAATAATGATTTTAGGGCTTATACATTGGAATTTGAATATAACAACAGTTCTCATGCAAAAATACGCAAGGATTAAATTGTTGACGAGAAATGCCATAGGAAATGCTATAGCATTTCCTATAGCATTTCTTTATTCTACATTGTTTACGACCTAAAATTTCGAACCAATTGAAAAAATAATGATTTTAGGGCTTATACATTGGAATTTGAATATAACAACAGTTCTCATGCAAAAATACGCAAGGATTAAATTATTGACGAGAAATGCCATAGGAAATGCTATAGCATTTTCCTATAGCATTTCTTTATTTTACATTTTTTACAACCTCAAATTTCGAACCAATTGAAAATATAATGATTTTAGGGCTTATACATTGGAATTTGAATATAACAAGAGTTCTTATGCAAAATATGCAAGGATTAAATTGTTGACGAGAAATGCCATAGGAAATGCTATAGCATTTTCTATAGCATTTCTTTATTTTACATTTTTTACAACCTTAAATTTGGAACCAATTGAAAAAATAATGATTTTAGGGCTTATACATTGGAATTTTAATATTACAAGCGTTCTCATGCAAAAATATGCAAGGATTAAATTGTTGGCGATAAATTCCATAGGAAATTCTATAGCATTTCCTATAGCATTTCTTTATTTTACATTGTTTACGACCTAAAAGTCGAAGCAATTGAAAAAATAATGATTTTAGGACTTATACATTGGAATTTGAATATAACAAGAGTTCTCAAGCAAAAATATGCAATGATTAAATTGTTGACGAAAAATGCCATACGAAATTCTATAGCATTTCCTATAGCATTTATTTATTTAACATTTTTTACAACATTAAATTTCGAACCAATGGAAAAAATAATGATTTTAGGGCTTATACATTGGAATTTGAATATAACAAGAGTTCTCATGCAAAAATTATCAAGGATTAAATTGTTGACGAGAAATGCCATAGGAAATGCTATAGCATTTCCTATAGCATTTCTTTATTTTACATTTTTTACAACATTAAATTTCGAACCAATGGAAAAAATAATGATTTTAGCTCTTATACATTGGAATTTGAATATAACAACAGTTCTCATGCAAAAATATGCAAGAATTAAATTGTTGACGAGAAATACTATAGGAAATGCTATAGCATTTCCTATAGCATTTCTTTATTTTACATTTTTTACAACCTTAAATTTCGAACCAATTGAAAAAATAATGATTTTAGGGCTTATACATTGGAATTTGAATATAACAAGAGTTCTCATGCAAAAATATGCAAGGATTAAATTATTGACGAGAAATGCCATAGGAAATGCTATAGCATTTTCTATAGCATTTCTTTATTTTATATTTTTTACAACCTTAAATTTCGAACCAATTGAAAAAATAATGATTTTAGGGCTTATACATTGGAATTTTAATATTACAAGCGTTCTCATGCAAAAATATGCAAGGATTAAATTGTTGGCGTTAAATTCAATAGGAAATTCTATAGCATTTCCTATAGCATTTCTTTATTTTACATTGTTTACGACCTAAAAGTCGAACCAATTGAAAAAATAATGATTTTAGGGCTTATACATTGGAATCTGAATATAACAAGAGTTCTCAAGCAAAAATATGCAAGGATTAAATTGTTGACGAAAAATGCCATACGAAATTCTATAGCATTTCCTATAGCATTTCTTTATTTAACATTTTTTACAACATTAAATTTCGAACCAATGGAAAAAATAATGATTTTAGGGCTTATACATTGGAATTTGAATATAATAAGAGTTCTCATGCAAAAATTATAAAGGATTAAATTGTTGACGAGAAATGCCATAGGAAATGCTATAGCATTTCCTATAGCATTTCTTTATTTTACATTTTTTACAACACTAAATTTCGAACCAATGGAAAAAATAATGATTTTAGGGCTTATACATTGGAATTTTAATATTACAAGCGTTCTCATGCAAAAATATGCAAGGATTAAATTGTTGGCGTTAAATTCAATAGGAAATTCTATAGCATTTCCTATAGCATTTCTTTATTTTACATTGTTTACGACCTAAAAGTCGAACCAATTGAAAAAATAATGATTTTAGGGCTTATACATTGGAATCTGAATATAACAAGAGTTCTCAAGCAAAAATATGCAAGGATTAAATTGTTGACGAAAAATGCCATACGAAATTCTATAGCATTTCTTTATTTTACATTGTTTACGACCTAAAATTTCGAACCAATTGAAAAATAATGATTTTAGGGATTATACATTGGAATTTGAATATAACAAGAGTTCTCATGCAAAAATACGCAAGGATTAAATTGTTGACGAGAAATGCCATATGAAATGCTATAGCATTTTCTATAGCATTTCTTTATTTTACACTTTTTAAAACCTTAAATTTCGAACCAATTGAAAAAATAATGATTTTAGGGCTTATACATTGGAATTTGAATATAACAAGAGTTCTCATGCAAAAATATGCAAGGATTAAATTGTTGACGAGAAATGCCATAGGAAATGCTATAGCGTTTCCTATAGCATTTCTCTATTTTACATTTTTTACAACCTTAAATTTCGAACCAATTGAAAAAATAATGATTTTAGGGCTTATACATTGGAATTTTAATATTACAAGCGTTCTCATGCAAAAATATGCAAGGATTAAATTGTTGGCGTTAAATTCCATAGGAAATTCTATAGCATTTCCTATAGCATTTCTTTATTTTACATTGTTTACGACCTAAAAGTCGAAGCAATTGAAAAAATAATGATTTTAGGGCTTATACATTGGAATTTGAATATAACAAGAGTTCTCAAGCAAAAATATGCAAGGATTAAATTGTTGACGAAAAATGCCATACGAAATTCTATAGCATTTCTTTATTTTACATTGTTTACGACCTAAAATTTCAAACCAATTGAAAAAATAATGATTTTAGGGCTTATACATTGGAATTTGAATATAACAAGAGTTCTCCTGCAAAAATATGCAAGGATTAAATTGTTGACGATAAATGCCATAGGAAATGCTATAGCATTTTCTATAGCATTTCTTTATTTTACACTTTTTACAACCTTAAATTTGGAACCAATTGAAAAAATAATGATTTTAGGGCTTATACATTGGAATTTGAATATAAAAAGAGTTCTCATGCAAAAATTATGCAAGGATTAAATTGTTGACGAGAAATGCCATAGGAAATGCTATAGCATTTGCTATAGCATTTCTTTATTTTACATTTTTTACAACATTAAATTTCGAACCAATGGAAAAAATAATGATTTTAGGGCTTATACATTGGAATTTGAATATAACAAGAGTTCTCATGCAAAAATTATGCATGGATTAAATTGTTGACGAGAAATGCCATAGGAAATGCTATAGCATTTGCTATAGCATTTCTTTATTTTACATTTTTTACAACATTAAATTTCGAACCAATGGAAAAAATAATGATTTTAGGGCTTATACATTGGAATTTGAATATAACAAGAGTTCTCATGCAAAAATATGCAAGAATTAAATTGTTGACGAGAAATGCTATAGGAAATGCTATAGCATTTCATATAGCATTTCTTTATTTTACATTTTTTACAACCTTAAATTTCGAACCAACGGAAAAAATAATGATTTTAGGGCTTATACATTGGAATTTGAATATAACAAGAGTTCTCATGCAAAAATATGCAAGAATTAAATTGTTGACGAGAAATGCTATAGGAAATGCTATAGCATTTCATATAGCATTTCTTTATTTTACATTTTTTACAACCTTAAATATCGAACCAATTGAAAAAATAATGATTTTAGGGCTTATACATTGGAATTTGAATATAACAAGAGTTCTCATGCAAAAATATGCAAGGATTAAATTGTTGACGAGAAATGCCATAGGAAATGCTATAGCATTTTCTATAGCATTTCTTTATTTTACATTTTTTACAACCTTAAATTTCGAACCAATTGAAAAAATAATTATTTTAGGGCTTATACATTGGAATTTTAATATTACAAGCGTTCTCATGGAAAAATATGCAAGGATTAAATTGTTGGCGTTAAATTCAATAGGAAATTCTATAGCATTTCCTATAGCATTTCTTTATTTTACATTGTTTACGACCTAAAAGTCGAAGCAATTGAAAAAATAATGATTTTAGGGCTTATACATTGGAATTTGAATATAACAAGAGTTCTCAAGCAAAAATATGCAAGGATTAAATTGTTGACGAAAAATGCCATACGAAATTCTATAGCATTTCTTTATTTTACATTGTTTACGACCTAAAATTTCAAACCAATTGAAAAAATAATGATTTTAGGGCTTATACATTGGAATTTGAATATAACAAGAGTTCTCATGCAAAAATATGCAAGGATTAAATTGTTGACGAGAAATGCCATAGGAAATGCTATAGCATTTTCTATAGCCTTTCTTTATTTTACACTTTTTACAACCTTAAATTTCGAACCAATTGAAAAAATAATGATTTTAGGGCTTATACATTGGAATTTGAATATAACAAGAGTTCTCATGCAAAAATTATGCATGGATTAAATTGTTGACGAGAAATGCCATAGGAAATGCTATAGCATTTCCTATAGCATTTCTTTATTTTACATTTTTTACAACATTAAATTTCTAACCAATGGAAAAAATAATGATTTTAGGGCTTATACATTGGAATTTGAATATAACAAGAGTTCTCATGCAAAAATTATGCATGGATTAAATTGTTGACGAGAAATGCCATAGGAAATGCTATAGCATTTGCTATAGCATTTCTTTATTTTACATTTTTTACAACATTAAATTTCGAACCAACGGAAAAAATAATGATTTTAGGGCTTATACATTGGAATTTGAATATAACAAGAGTTCTCATGCAAAAATATGCAAGAATTAAATTGTTGACGAGAAATGCTATAGGAAATGCTATAGCATTTCATATAGCATTTCTTTATTTTACATTTTTTACAACCTTAAATTTCGAACCAATTGAAAAAATAATGATTTTAGGGCTTATACATTGGAATTTGAATATAACAAGAGTTCTCATGCAAAAATATGCAAGGATTAAATTGTTGACGAGAAATGCCATAGGAAATGCTATAGCATTTTCTATAGCATTTCTTTATTTTACATTTTTTACAACCTTAAATTTCGAACCAATTGAAAAAATAATTATTTTAGGGCTTATACATTGGAATTTTAATATTACAAGCGTTCTCATGCAAAAATATGCAAGGATTAAATTGTTGGCGTTAAATTCAATAGGAAATTCTATAGCATTTCCTATAGCATTTCTTTATTTTACATTGTTTACGACCTAAAAGTCGAACCAATTGAAAAAATAATGATTTTAGGGCTTATACATTGGAATTTGAATATAACAAGAGTTCTCAAGCAAAAATATGCAAGGATTAAATTGTTGACGAAAAATGCCATACGAAATTCTATAGCATTTCTTTATTTTACATTGTTTACGACCTAAAATTTCAAACCAATTGAAAAAATAATGATTTTAGGGCTTATACATTGGAATTTGAATATAACAAGAGTTCTCATGCAAAAATATGCAAGGATTAAATTGTTGACGAGAAATGCCATAGGAAATGCTATAGCATTTTCTATAGCCTTTCTTTATTTTACACTTTTTACAACCTTAAATTTCGAACCAATTGAAAAAATAATGATTTTAGGGCTTATACATTGGAATTTGAATATAACAAGAGTTCTCATGCAAAAATTATGCATGGATTAAATTGTTGACGAGAAATGCCATAGGAAATGCTATAGCATTTCCTATAGCATTTCTTTATTTTACATTTTTTACAACATTAAATTTCTAACCAATGGAAAAAATAATGATTTTAGGGCTTATACATTGGAATTTGAATATAACAAGAGTTCTCATGCAAAAATTATGCATGGATTAAATTGTTGACGATAAATTCCATAGGAAATTCTATAGCATTTCCTATAGCATTTCTTTATTTTACATTGTTTACGACCTAAAAGTCGAAGCAATTGAAAAAATAATGATTTTAGGGCTTATACATTGGAATTTGAATATAACAAGAGTTCTCAAGCAAAAATATGCAAGGATTAAATTGTTGACGAAAAATGCCATACGAAATTCTATAGCATTTCTTTATTTTACATTGTTTACGACCTAAAATTTCAAACCAATTGAAAAAATAATGATTTTAGGGCTTATACATTGAAATTTGAATATAACAAGAGTTCTCATGCAAAAATATGCAAGGATTAAATTGTTGACGAGAAATGCCATAGGAAATGCTATAGCATTTTCTATAGCATTTCTTTATTTTACACTTTTTACAACCTTAAATTTCGAACCAATTGAAAAAATAATGATTTTAGGGCTTATACATTGGAATTTGAATATAACAAGAGTTCTCATGCAAAAATTATCCAAGGATTAAATTGTTGACGAGAAATGCCATAGGAAATGCTATAGCATTTCCTATAGCATTTCTTTATTTTACATTTTTTACAACATTAAATTTCTAACCAATGGAAAAAATAATGATTTTAGGGCTTATACATTGGAATTTGAATATAACAAGAGTTCTCATGCAAAATTATGCATGGATTAAATTGTTGACGATAAATTCCATAGGAAATTCTATAGCATTTCCTATAGCATTTCTTTATTTTACATTGTTTACGACCTAAAAGTCGAAGCAATTGAAAAAATAATGATTTTAGGGCTTATACATTGGAATTTGAATATAACAAGAGTTCTCAAGCAAAAATATGCAAGGATTAAATTGTTGACAAAAAATGCCATACGAAATTCTATAGCATTTCTTTATTTTACATTGTTTACGACCTAAAATTTCAAACCAATTGAAAAAATAATGATTTTAGGGCTTATACATTGGAATTTGAATATAACAAGAGTTCTTATGCAAAAATATGCAAGGATTAAATTGTTGAAGAGAAATGCCATAGGAAATGCTATAGCATTTCCTATAGCATTTATTTATTTTACATTTTTTAGAACATTAAATTTCGAACCAATGGAAAAAATAATGATTTTAGGGCTTATACATTGGAATTTGAATATAACAAGAGTTCTCATGCAAAAATATGCAAGGATTAAATTGTTGACGAGAAATGCCATAGGAAATGCTATAGCATTTCCTATCGCATTTCTTTATTTTACATTGTTTACGACCTAAAATTTCGAATCAATTTAAAAAATAATGATTTTAGGGCTTATACATTGGAATTTAAATATAACAAGAGTTCTCATGCAAAAATATGCAAGGATTAAATTGTTGAAGAGAAATGCCATAGGAAATGCTATAGCATTTCCTATAGCATTTCTTTATTTTACATTGTTTACGACCTAAAAGTCGAAGCAATTGAAAAAATAATGATTTTAGGGCTTATACATTGGAATTTGAATATAACAAGAGTTCTCAAGCAAAAATATGCAAGGATTAAATTGTTGACGAAAAATGCCATACGAAATTCTATAGCATTTCTTTATTTTACATTGTTTACGACCTAAAATTTCAAACCAATTGAAAAAATAATGATTTTAGGGCTTATACATTGGAATTTGAATATAACAAGAGTTCTCATGCAAAAATATGCAAGGATTAAATTGTTGACGAGAAATGCCATAGGAAATGCTATAGCATTTTCTATAGCATTTCTTTATTTTACACTTTTTACAACCTTAAATTTCGAACCAATTGAAAAAATAATGATTTTAGGGCTTATACATTGGAATTTGAATATAACAAGAGTTCTCATGCAAAAATTGTGCAAGGATTAAATTGTTGACGAGAAATGCCATAGGAAATGCTATAGCATTTCCTATAGCATTTCTTTATTTTACATTTTTTACAACATTAAATTTCGAACCAATGGAAAAAATAATGATTTTAGGGCTTATACATTGGAATTTTAATATAACAAGAGTTCTCATGCAAAAATATGCAAGAATTAAATTGTTGACGAGAAATGCTATAGGAAATGCTATAGCATTTCCTATAGCATTTCTTTATTTTACATTTTTTACAACCTTAAATTTCGAACCAATTGAAAAAATAATGATTTTAGGGCTTATACATTGGAATTTGAATATAACAAGAGTACTCATGCAAAAATACGCAAGGATTAAATTATTGACGAGAAATGCCATAGGAAATGCTATAGCATTTTCTATAGCATTTCTTTATTTTACATTTTTTACAACCTTAAATTTCGAACCAATTGAAAAAATAATGATTTTAGGGCTTATACATTGGAATTTTAATATTACAAGCGTTCTCATGCAAAAATATGCAAGGATTAAATTGTTGGCGTTAAATTCAATAGGAAATTCTATAGCATTTCCTATAGAATTTATTTATTTTACATTGTTTACGACCTAAAAGTCGAACCAATTGAAAAAATGCCATACGAAATTCTATAGCATTTCCTATAGCATTTCTTTATTTTACATTGTTTACGACCTAAAAGTCGAAGCAATTGAAAAAATAATGATTTTAAAGCTTATACATTGGAATTTGAATATAACAAGAGTTCTCAAGCAAAAATATGCAAGGATTAAATTGTTGACGAAAAATGCCATACGAAATTCTATAGCATTTCTTTATTTTACATTGTTTACGACCTAAAATTTCAAACCAATTGAAAAAATAATGATTTTAGGGCTTATACATTGGAATTTGAATATAACAAGAGTTCTCATGCAAAAATATGCAAGGATTAAATTGTTGACGAGAAATGCCATAGGAAATGCTATAGCATTTTCTATAGCCTTTCTTTATTTTACACTTTTTACAACCTTAAATTTCGAACCAATTGAAAAAATAATGATTTTAGGGCTTATACATTGGAATTTGAATATAACAAGAGTTCTCATGCAAAAATTATGCATGGATTAAATTGTTGACGAGAAATGCCATAGGAAATGCTATAGCATTTCCTATAGCATTTCTTTATTTTACATTTTTTACAACATTAAATTTCTAACCAATGGAAAAAATAATGATTTTAGGGCTTATACATTGGAATTTGAATATAACAAGAGTTCTCATGCAAAAATTATGCATGGATTAAATTGTTGACGAGAAATGCCATAGGAAATGCTATAGCATTTGCTATAGCATTTCTTTATTTTACATTTTTTACAACATTAAATTTCGAACCAACGGAAAAAATAATGATTTTAGGGCTTATACATTGGAATTTGAATATAACAAGAGTTCTCATGCAAAAATATGCAAGAATTAAATTGTTGACGAGAAATGCTATAGGAAATGCTATAGCATTTCATATAGCATTTCTTTATTTTACATTTTTTACAACCTTAAATTTCGAACCAATTGAAAAAATAATGATTTTAGGGCTTATACATTGGAATTTGAATATAACAAGAGTTCTCATGCAAAAATATGCAAGGATTAAATTGTTGACGAGAAATGCCATAGGAAATGCTATAGCATTTTCTATAGCATTTCTTTATTTTACATTTTTTACAACCTTAAATTTCGAACCAATTGAAAAAATAATTATTTTAGGGCTTATACATTGGAATTTTAATATTACAAGCGTTCTCATGCAAAAATATGCAAGGATTAAATTGTTGGCGTTAAATTCAATAGGAAATTCTATAGCATTTCCTATAGCATTTCTTTATTTTACATTGTTTACGACCTAAAAGTCGAACCAATTGAAAAAATAATGATTTTAGGGCTTATACATTGGAATTTGAATATAACAAGAGTTCTCAAGCAAAAATATGCAAGGATTAAATTGTTGACGAAAAATGCCATACGAAATTCTATAGCATTTCTTTATTTTACATTGTTTACGACCTAAAATTTCAAACCAATTGAAAAAATAATGATTTTAGGGCTTATACATTGGAATTTGAATATAACAAGAGTTCTCATGCAAAAATATGCAAGGATTAAATTGTTGACGAGAAATGCCATAGGAAATGCTATAGCATTTTCTATAGCCTTTCTTTATTTTACACTTTTTACAACCTTAAATTTCGAACCAATTGAAAAAATAATGATTTTAGGGCATATACATTGGAATTTGAATATAACAAGAGTTCTCATGCAAAAATTATGCATGGATTAAATTGTTGACGAGAAATGCCATAGGAAATGCTATAGCATTTCCTATAGCATTTCTTTATTTTACATTTTTTACAACATTAAATTTCTAACCAATGGAAAAAATAATGATTTTAGGGCTTATACATTGGAATTTGAATATAACAAGAGTTCTCATGCAAAAATTATGCATGGATTAAATTGTTGACGATAAATTCCATAGGAAATTCTATAGCATTTCCTATAGCATTTCTTTATTTTACATTGTTTACGACCTAAAAGTCGAAGCAATTGAAAAAATAATGATTTTAGGGCTTATACATTGGAATTTGAATATAACAAGAGTTCTCAAGCAAAAATATGCAAGGATTAAATTGTTGACGAAAAATGCCATACGAAATTCTATAGCATTTCTTTATTTTACATTGTTTACGACCTAAAATTTCAAACCAATTGAAAAAATAATGATTTTAGGGCTTATACATTGAAATTTGAATATAACAAGAGTTCTCATGCAAAAATATGCAAGGATTAAATTGTTGACGAGAAATGCCATAGGAAATGCTATAGCATTTTCTATAGCATTTCTTTATTTTACACTTTTTACAACCTTAAATTTCGAACCAATTGAAAAAATAATGATTTTAGGGCTTATACATTGGAATTTGAATATAACAAGAGTTCTCATGCAAAAATTATCCAAGGATTAAATTGTTGACGAGAAATGCCATAGGAAATGCTATAGCATTTCCTATAGCATTTCTTTATTTTACATTTTTTACAACATTAAATTTCTAACCAATGGAAAAAATAATGATTTTAGGGCTTATACATTGGAATTTGAATATAACAAGAGTTCTCATGCAAAAATTATGCATGGATTAAATTGTTGACGATAAATTCCATAGGAAATTCTATAGCATTTCCTATAGCATTTCTTTATTTTACATTGTTTACGACCTAAAAGTCGAAGCAATTGAAAAAATAATGATTTTAGGGCTTATACATTGGAATTTGAATATAACAAGAGTTCTCAAGCAAAAATATGCAAGGATTAAATTGTTGACAAAAAATGCCATACGAAATTCTATAGCATTTCTTTATTTTACATTGTTTACGACCTAAAATTTCAAACCAATTGAAAAAATAATGATTTTAGGGCTTATACATTGGAATTTGAATATAACAAGAGTTCTTATGCAAAAATATGCAAGGATTAAATTGTTGAAGAGAAATGCCATAGGAAATGCTATAGCATTTCCTATAGCATTTATTTATTTTACATTTTTTAGAACATTAAATTTCGAACCAATGGAAAAAATAATGATTTTAGGGCTTATACATTGGAATTTGAATATAACAAGAGTTCTCATGCAAAAATATGCAAGGATTAAATTGTTGACGAGAAATGCCATAGGAAATGCTATAGCATTTCCTATAGCATTTCTTTATTTTACATTGTTTACGACCTAAAATTTCGAATCAATTTAAAAAATAATGATTTTAGGGCTTATACATTGGAATTTAAATATAACAAGAGTTCTCATGCAAAAATATGCAAGGATTAAATTGTTGAAGAGAAATGCCATAGGAAATGCTATAGCATTTCCTATAGCATTTCTTTATTTTACATTGTTTACGACCTAAAAGTCGAAGCAATTGAAAAAATAATGATTTTAGGGCTTATACATTGGAATTTGAATATAACAAGAGTTCTCAAGCAAAAATATGCAAGGATTAAATTGTTGACGAAAAATGCCATACGAAATTCTATAGCATTTCTTTATTTTACATTGTTTACGACCTAAAATTTCAAACCAATTGAAAAAATAATGATTTTAGGGCTTATACATTGGAATTTGAATATAACAAGAGTTCTCATGCAAAAATATGCAAGGATTAAATTGTTGACGAGAAATGCCATAGGAAATGCTATAGCATTTTCTATAGCATTTCTTTATTTTACACTTTTTACAACCTTAAATTTCGAACCAATTGAAAAAATAATGATTTTAGGGCTTATACATTGGAATTTGAATATAACAAGAGTTCTCATGCAAAAATTATGCAAGGATTAAATTGTTGACGAGAAATGCCATAGGAAATGCTATAGCATTTCCTATAGCATTTCTTTATTTTACATTTTTTACAACATTAAATTTCGAACCAATGGAAAAAATAATGATTTTAGGGCTTATACATTGGAATTTTAATATAACAAGAGTTCTCATGCAAAAATATGCAAGAATTAAATTGTTGACGAGAAATGCTATAGGAAATGCTATAGCATTTCCTATAGCATTTCTTTATTTTACATTTTTTACAACCTTAAATTTCGAACCAATTGAAAAAATAATGATTTTAGGGCTTATACATTGGAATTTGAATATAACAAGAGTACTCATGCAAAAATACGCAAGGATTAAATTATTGACGAGAAATGCCATAGGAAATGCTATAGCATTTTCTATAGCATTTCTTTATTTTACATTTTTTACAACCTTAAATTTCGAACCAATTGAAAAAATAATGATTTTAGGGCTTATACATTGGAATTTTAATATTACAAGCGTTCTCATTCAAAAATATGCAAGGATTAAATTGTTGGCGTTAAATTCAATAGGAAATTCTATAGCATTTCCTATAGAATTTATTTATTTTACATTGTTTACGACCTAAAAGTCGAACCAATTGAAAAAATGCCATACGAAATTCTATAGCATTTCCTATAGCATTTCTTTATTTTACATTGTTTACGACCTAAAAGTCGAAGCAATTGAAAAAATAATGATTTTAGGGCTTATACATTGGAATTTGAATATAACAAGAGTTCTCAAGCAAAAATATGCAAGGATTAAATTGTTGACGAAAAATGCCATACGAAATTCTATAGCATTTCTTTATTTTACATTGTTTACGACCTAAAATTTCAAACCAATTGAAAAAATAATGATTTTAGGGCTTATACATTGGAATTTGAATATAACAAGAGTTCTCATGCAAAAATATGCAAGGATTAAATTGTTGACGAGAAATGCCATAGGAAATGCTATAGCATTTCCTATAGCATTTCTTTATTTTACACTTTTTACAACCTTAAATTTCGAACCAATTGAAAAAATAATGATTTTAGGGCTTATACATTGGAATTTGAATATAACAAGAGTTCTCATGCAAAAATTATGCAAGGATTAAATTGTTGACGAGAAATGCCATAGGAAATGCTATAGCATTTCCTATAGCATTTCTTTATTTTACATTTTTTACAACATTAAATTTCGAACCAATGGAAAAAATAATGATTTTAGGGCTTATACATTGGAATTTGAATATAACAAGAGTTCTCATGCAAAAATATGCAAGAATTAAATTGTTGACGAGAAATGCTATAGGAAATGCTATAGCATTTCATATAGCATTTCTTTATTTTACATTTTTTACAACCTTAAATTTCGAACCAATTGAAAAAATAAGGATTTTAGGGCTTATACATTGGATTTTGAATATAACAAGAGTTCTCATGCAAAAATATGCAAGGATTAAATTGTTGACGAGAAATGCCATAGGAAATGCTATAGCATTTTCTATAGCATTTCTTTATTTTACATTTTTTACAACCTTAAATTTCGAACCAATTGAAAAAATAATTATTTTAGGGCTTATACATTGGAATTTTAATATTACAAGCGTTCTCATGCAAAAATATGCAAGGATTAAATTGTTGGCGTTAAATTCAATAGGAAATTCTATAGCATTTCTTTATTTTACATTGTTTACGACCTTAAAGTCGAACCAATTGAAAAAATAATGATTTTAGGGCTTATATATTTGAATTTGAATATAACAAGAGTTCTCAAGCAAAAATATGCAAGGATTAAATTGTTGACGAAAAATGCCATACGAAATTCTATAGCATATCCTATAGCATTTCTTTATTTTACATTGTTTACGACCTAAAATTTCGATCCATTTGAAAAAATAATGATTTTAGGGCTTATACATTGGAATTTGAATATAACAAGAGTTCTCATGCAAAAATACGCAAGGATTAAATTGTTGACGAGAAATGCCATAGGAAATGCTATAGCATTTTCTATTGCATTTCATTATTTTACACTTTTTACAACCTTAAATTTCAAACCAATTGAAAAAATAATGATTTTAGGTCTTATACATTGGAATTTGAATATACAAAGAGTTCTCATACAAAAATATGCAAGGATTAAATTGTTGACGAGAAATGCCATAGGAAATGCTACTATAGCATTTCTTTATTTTACATTTTTTACAACCTTAAATTTCGAACCAATTGAAAAAATAATGATTTTAAGGCTTATACATTGGAATTTGAATATAACAAGAGTTCTCATGTAAAAATATGCAAGGATTAAATTGTTGACGAGAAATGCCATAGGAAATGCTATAGCATTTTCTATAGCATTTCTTTATTTTTCATTTTTTACAACCTTAAATTTCAAACCAATTGAAAAAATAATGATTTTAGGGCTTATACATTGGAATTTCAATATTACAAGCGTTCTCATGCAAAAATATGCAAGGATTAAATTGTTGGCGTTAAATTCCATAGGAAATTCTATAGCATTTCTTTATTTTACATTGTTTACGACCTAAAAGTCGAACCAATTGAAAAAATAATGATTTTAGGGCTTATACATTGGAATTTGAATATAACAAGAGTTCTCAAGCAAAAATATGCAAGGATTAAATTGTTGACGAAAAATGCCATACGAAATTCTATAGCATTTTCTATAGCATTTCTTTATTTTACATTTTTTACAACCTTAAATTTCGAACCAATTGAAAAAATAATTATTTTAGGGCTTATACATTGGAATTTTAATATTACAAGCGTTCTCATGCAAAAATATGCAAGGATTAAATTGTTGGCGTTAAATTCAATAGGAAATTCTATAGCATTTCTTTATTTTACATTGTTTACGACCTAAAATTTCAAACCAATTGAAAAAATAATGATTTTAGGGCTTATACATTGGAATTTGAATATAACAAGAGTTCTCATGCAAAAATATGCAAGGATTAAATTGTTGACTAGAAATGCCATAGGAAATGCTATAGCATTTTCTATAGCATTTCTTTATTTTACACTTTTTACAACCTTAAATTTCGAACCAATTGAAAAAATAATGATTTTAGGGCTTATACATTTGAATTTGAATATAACAAGAGTTCTCATGCAAAAATTATGCAAGGATTAAATTGTTGACGAGAAATGCCATAGGAAATGCTATAGCATTTCCTATAGCATTTCTTTATTTTACATTTTTTACAACATTAAATTTCGAACCAATGGAAAAAATAATGATTTTAGGGCTTATACATTGGAATTTGAATATAACAAGAGTTCTCATGCAAAAATATGCAAGAATTAAATTGTTGACGAGAAATGCTATAGGAAATGCTATAGCATTTCCTATAGCATTTCTTTATTTTACATTCTTTACAACCTTAAATTTCGAACCAATTGAAAAAATAATGATTTTAGGGCTTATACATTGGAATATGAATATAACAAGAGTTCTCATGCAAAAATATGCAAGGATTAAATTGTTGACGAGAAATGCCATAGGAAATGCTATAGCATTTTCTATAGCATTTCTTTATTTTACATTTTTTACAACCTTAAATTTCGAACCAATTGAAAAAATAATTATTTTAGGGCTTATACATTGGAATTTTAATATTACAAGCGTTCTCATGCAAAAATATGCAAGGATTAAATTGTTGGCGTTAAATTCAATAGGAAATTCTAGAGCATTTCCTATAGCATTTCTTTATTTTACATTGTTTACGACCTAAAAGTCGAACCAATTGAAAAAATGCTATAGGAAATGCTATAGCATTTCCTATAGCATTTCTTTATTTTACATTGTTTACGACCTAAAAGTCGAAGCAATTGAAAAAATAATGATTTTAGGGCTTATACATTGGAATTTGAATATAACAAGAGTTCTCAAGCAAAAATATGCAAGGATTAAATTGTTGACGAAAAATGCCATACGAAATTCTATAGCATTTCTTTATTTTACATTGTTTACGACCTAAAATTTCAAACCAATTGAAAAAATAATGATTTTAGGGCTTATACATTGGAATTTGAATATAACAAGAGTTCTCATGCAAAAATATGCAAGGATTAAATTGTTGACGAGAAATGCCATAGGAAATGCTATAGCATTTTCTATAGCATTTCTTTATTTTACACTTTTTACAACCTTAAATTTCGAACCAATTGAAAAAATAATGATTTTAGGGCTTATACATTGGAATTTGAATATAACAAGAGTTCTCATGCAAAAATTATGCAAGGATTAAATTGTTGACGAGAAATGCCATAGGAAATGCTATAGCATTTCCTATAGCATTTCTTTATTTTACATTTTTTACAACATTAAATTTCGAACCAATGGAAAAAATAATGATTTTAGGGCTTATACATTGGAATTTGAATATAACAAGAGTTCTCAAGCAAAAATATGCAAGGATTAAATTGTTGACGAAAAATGCCATACGAAATTCTATAGCATTTCTTTATTTTACATTGTTTACGACCTAAAATTTCAAACCAATTGAAAAAATAATGATTTTAGGGCTTATACATTGGAATTTGAATATAACAAGAGTTCTCATGCAAAAATATGCAAGGATTAAATTGTTGACGAGAAATGCCATAGGAAATGCTATAGCATTTTCTATAGCATTTCTTTATTTTACACTTTTTACAACCTTAAATTTCGAACCAATTGAAAAAATAATGATTTTAGGGCTTATACATTGGAATTTGAATATAACAAGAGTTCTCATGCAAAAATTATGCAAGGATTAAATTGTTGACGAGAAATGCCATAGGAAATGCTATAGCATTTCCTATAGCATTTCTTTATTTTACATTTTTTACAACATTAAATTTCGAACCAATGGAAAAAATAATGATTTTAGGGCTTATACATTGGAATTTTAATATAACAAGAGTTCTCATGCAAAAATATGCAAGAATTAAATTGTTGACGAGAAATGCTATAGGAAATGCTATAGCATTTCCTATAGCATTTCTTTATTTTACATTTTTTACAACCTTAAATTTCGAACCAATTGAAAAAATAATGATTTTAGGGCTTATACATTGGAATTTGAATATAACAAGAGTTCTCATGCAAAAATATGCAAGGATTAAATTATTGACGAGAAATGCCATAGGAAATGCTATAGCATTTTCTATAGCATTTCTTTATTTTACATTTTTTACAACCTTAAATTTCGAACCAATTGAAAAAATAATGATTTTAGGGCTTATACATTGGAATTTTAATATTACAAGCGTTCTCATTCAAAAATATGCAAGGATTAAATTGTTGGCGTTAAATTCAATAGGAAATTCTATAGCATTTCCTATAGAATTTATTTATTTTACATTGTTTACGACCTAAAAGTCGAACCAATTGAAAAAATGCCATACGAAATTCTATAGCATTTCCTATAGCATTTCTTTATTTTACATTGTTTACGACCTAAAAGTCGAAGCAATTGAAAAAATAATGATTTTAGGGCTTATACATTGGAATTTGAATATAACAAGAGTTCTCAAGCAAAAATATGCAAGGATTAAATTGTTGACGAAAAATGCCATACGAAATTCTATAGCATTTCTTTATTTTACATTGTTTACGACCTAAAATTTCAAACCAATTGAAAAAATAATGATTTTAGGGCTTATACATTGGAATTTGAATATAACAAGAGTTCTCATGCAAAAATATGCAAGGATTAAATTGTTGACGAGAAATGCCATAGGAAATGCTATAGCATTTCCTATAGCATTTCTTTATTTTACACTTTTTACAACCTTAAATTTCGAACCAATTGAAAAAATAATGATTTTAGGGCTTATACATTGGAATTTGAATATAACAAGAGTTCTCATGCAAAAATTATGCAAGGATTAAATTGTTGACGAGAAATGCCATAGGAAATGCTATAGCATTTCCTATAGCATTTCTTTATTTTACATTTTTTACAACATTAAATTTCGAACCAATGGAAAAAATAATGATTTTAGGGCTTATACATTGGAATTTGAATATAACAAGAGTTCTCATGCAAAAATATGCAAGGATTAAATTGTTGACGAGAAATGCTATAGGAAATGCTATAGCATTTCATATAGCATTTCTTTATTTTACATTTTTTACAACCTTAAATTTCGAACCAATTGAAAAAATAAGGATTTTAGGGCTTATACATTGGATTTTGAATATAACAAGAGTTCTCATGCAAAAATATGCAAGGATTAAATTGTTGACGAGAAATGCCATAGGAAATGCTATAGCATTTTCTATAGCATTTCTTTATTTTACATTTTTTACAACCTTAAATTTCGAACCAATTGAAAAAATAATTATTTTAGGGCTTATACATTGGAATTTTAATATTACAAGCGTTCTCATGCAAAAATATGCAAGGATTAAATTGTTGGCGTTAAATTCAATAGGAAATTCTATAGCATTTCTTTATTTTACATTGTTTACGACCTTAAAGTCGAACCAATTGAAAAAATAATGATTTTAGGGCTTATATATTTGAATTTGAATATAACAAGAGTTCTCAAGCAAAAATATGCAAGGATTAAATTGTTGACGAAAAATGCCATACGAAATTCTATAGCATATCCTATAGCATTTCTTTATTTTACATTGTTTACGACCTAAAATTTCGATCCATTTGAAAAAATAATGATTTTAGGGCTTATACATTGGAATTTGAATATAACAAGAGTTCTCATGCAAAAATACGCAAGGATTAAATTGTTGACGAGAAATGCCATAGGAAATGCTATAGCATTTTCTATTGCATTTCATTATTTTACACTTTTTACAACCTTAAATTTCAAACCAATTGAAAAAATAATGATTTTAGGTCTTATACATTGGAATTTGAATATACAAAGAGTTCTCATACAAAAATATGCAAGGATTAAATTGTTGACGAGAAATGCCATAGGAAATGCTACTATAGCATTTCTTTATTTTACATTTTTTACAACCTTAAATTTCGAACCAATTGAAAAAATAATGATTTTAAGGCTTATACATTGGAATTTGAATATAACAAGAGTTCTCATGTAAAAATATGCAAGGATTAAATTGTTGACGAGAAATGCCATAGGAAATGCTATAGCATTTTCTATAGCATTTCTTTATTTTTCATTTTTTACAACCTTAAATTTCAAACCAATTGAAAAAATAATGATTTTAGGGCTTATACATTGGAATTTCAATATTACAAGCGTTCTCATGCAAAAATATGCAAGGATTAAATTGTTGGCGTTAAATTCCATAGGAAATTCTATAGCATTTCCTATAGCATTTCTTTATTTTACATTGTTTACGACCTAAAAGTCGAACCAATTGAAAAAATAATGATTTTAGGGCTTATACATTGGAATTTGAATATAACAAGAGTTCTCAAGCAAAAATATGCAAGGATTAAATTGTTGACGAAAAATGCCATACGAAATTCTATAGCATTTTCTATAGCATTTCTTTATTTTACATTTTTTACAACCTTAAATTTCGAACCAATTGAAAAAATAATTATTTTAGGGCTTATACATTGGAATTTTAATATTACAAGCGTTCTCATGCAAAAATATGCAAGGATTAAATTGTTGGCGTTAAATTCAATAGGAAATTCTATAGCATTTCTTTATTTTACATTGTTTACGACCTAAAATTTCAAACCAATTGAAAAAATAATGATTTTAGGGCTTATACATTGGAATTTGAATATAACAAGAGTTCTCATGCAAAAATATGCAAGGATTAAATTGTTGACTAGAAATGCCATAGGAAATGCTATAGCATTTTCTATAGCATTTCTTTATTTTACACTTTTTACAACCTTAAATTTCGAACCAATTGAAAAAATAATGATTTTAGGGCTTATACATTTGAATTTGAATATAACAAGAGTTCTCATGCAAAAATTATGCAAGGATTAAATTGTTGACGAGAAATGCCATAGGAAATGCTATAGCATTTCCTATAGCATTTCTTTATTTTACATTTTTTACAACATTAAATTTCGAACCAATGGAAAAAATAATGATTTTAGGGCTTATACATTGGAATTTGAATATAACAAGAGTTCTCATGCAAAAATATGCAAGAATTAAATTGTTGACGAGAAATGCTATAGGAAATGCTATAGCATTTCCTATAGCATTTCTTTATTTTACATTCTTTACAACCTTAAATTTCGAACCAATTGAAAAAATAATGATTTTAGGGCTTATACATTGGAATATGAATATAACAAGAGTTCTCATGCAAAAATATGCAAGGATTAAATTGTTGACGAGAAATGCCATAGGAAATGCTATAGCATTTTCTATAGCATTTCTTTATTTTACATTTTTTACAACCTTAAATTTCGAACCAATTGAAAAAATAATTATTTTAGGGCTTATACATTGGAATTTTAATATTACAAGCGTTCTCATGCAAAAATATGCAAGGATTAAATTGTTGGCGTTAAATTCAATAGGAAATTCTAGAGCATTTCCTATAGCATTTCTTTATTTTACATTGTTTACGACCTAAAAGTCGAACCAATTGAAAAAATGCCATACAAAATTCTATAGCATTTCCTATAGCATTTCTTTATTTTACATTGTTTACGACCTAAAAGTCGAAGCAATTGAAAAAATAATGATTTTAGGGCTTATACATTGGAATTTGAATATAACAAGAGTTCTCAAGCAAAAATATGCAAGGATTAAATTGTTGACGAAAAATGCCATACGAAATTCTATAGCATTTCTTTATTTTACATTGTTTACGACCTAAAATTTCAAACCAATTGAAAAAATAATGATTTTAGGGCTTATACATTGGAATTTGAATATAACAAGAGTTCTCATGCAAAAATATGCAAGGATTAAATTGTTGACGAGAAATGCCATAGGAAATGCTATAGCATTTTCTATAGCATTTCTTTATTTTACACTTTTTACAACCTTAAATTTCGAACCAATTGAAAAAATAATGATTTTAGGGCTTATACATTGGAATTTGAATATAACAAGAGTTCTCATGCAAAAATTATGCAAGGATTAAATTGTTGACGAGAAATGCCATAGGAAATGCTATAGCATTTCCTATAGCATTTCTTTATTTTACATTTTTTACAACATTAAATTTCGAACCAATGGAAAAAATAATGATTTTAGGGCTTATACATTGGAATTTGAATATAACAAGAGTTCTCATGCAAAAATATGCAAGAATTAAATTGTTGACGAGAAATGCTATAGGAAATGCTATAGCATTTCATATAGCATTTCTTTATTTTACATTTTTTACAACCTTAAATTTCGAACCAATTGAAAAAATAAGGATTTTAGGGCTTATTCATTGGATTTTGAATATAACAAGAGTTCTCATGCAAAAATATGCAAGGATTAAATTGTTGACGAGAAATGCCATAGGAAATGCTATAGCATTTTCTATAGCATTTCTTTATTTTACATTTTTTACAACCTTAAATTTCGAACCAATTGAAAAAATAATTATTTTAGGGCTTATACATTGGAATTTTAATATTACAAGCGTTCTCATGCAAAAATATGCAAGGATTAAATTGTTGGCGTTAAATTCAATAGGAAATTCTATAGCATTTCTTTATTTTACATTGTTTACGACCTTAAAGTCGAACCAATTGAAAAAATAATGATTTTAGGGCTTATATATTGGAATTTGAATATAACAAGAGTTCTCAAGCAAAAATATGCAAGGATTAAATTGTTGACGAAAAATGCCATACGAAATTCTATAGCATTTCCTATAGCATTTCTTTATTTTACATTGTTTACGACCTAAAATTTCGATCCAATTGAAAAAATAATGATTTTAGGGCTTATACATTGGAATTTGAATATAACAAGAGTTCTCATGCAAAAATACGCAAGGATTAAATTGTTGACGAGAAATGCCATAGGAAATGCTATAGCATTTTCTATTGCATTTCATTATTTTACACTTTTTACAACCTTAAATTTCAAACCAATTGAAAAAATAATGATTTTAGGTCTTATACATTGGAATTTGAATATACAAAGAGTTCTCATACAAAAATATGCAAGGATTAAATTGTTGACGAGAAATGCCATAGGAAATGCTATAGCATTTCCTATAGCATTTCTTTATTTTACATTTTTTACAACCTTAAATTTCGAACCAATTGAAAAAATAATGATTTTAAGGCTTATACATTGGAATTTGAATATAACAAGAGTTCTCATGTAAAAATATGCAAGGATTAAATTGTTGACGAGAAATGCCATAGGAAATGCTATAGCATTTTCTATAGCATTTCTTTATTTTTCATTTTTTACAACCTTAAATTTCAAACCAATTGAAAAAATAATGATTTTAGGGCTTATACATTGGAATTTCAATATTACAAGCGTTCTCATGCAAAAATATGCAAGGATTAAATTGTTGGCGTTAAATTCCATAGGAAATTCTATAGCATTTCCTATAGCATTTCTTTATTTTACATTGTTTACGACCTAAAAGTCGAACCAATTGAAAAAATAATGATTTTAGGGCTTATACATTGGAATTTGAATATAACAAGAGTTCTCAAGCAAAAATATGCAAGGATTAAATTGTTGACGAAAAATGCCATACGAAATTCTATAGCATTTTCTATAGCATTTCTTTATTTTACATTTTTTACAACCTTAAATTTCGAACCAATTGAAAAAATAATTATTTTAGGGCTTATACATTGGAATTTTAATATTACAAGCGTTCTCATGCAAAAATATGCAAGGATTAAATTGTTGGCGTTAAATTCAATAGGAAATTCTATAGCATTTCTTTATTTTACATTGTTTACGACCTAAAATTTCAAACCAATTGAAAAAATAATGATTTTAGGGCTTATACATTGGAATTTGAATATAACAAGAGTTCTCATGCAAAAATATGCAAGGATTAAATTGTTGACGAGAAATGCCATAGGAAATGCTATAGCATTTTCTATAGCATTTCTTTATTTTACACTTTTTACAACCTTAAATTTCGAACCAATTGAAAAAATAATGATTTTAGGGCTTATACATTTGAATTTGAATATAACAAGAGTTCTCATGCAAAAATTATGCAAGGATTAAATTGTTGACGAGAAATGCCATAGGAAATGCTATAGCATTTCCTATACCATTTCTTTATTTTACATTTTTTACAACATTAAATTTCGAACCAATGGAAAAATAATGATTTTAGGGCTTATACATTGGAATTTGAATATAACAAGAGTTCTCATGCAAAAATATGCAAGAATTAAATTGTTGACGAGAAATGCTATAGGAAATGCTATAGCATTTCCTATAGCATTTCTTTATTTTACATTCTTTACAACCTTAAATTTCGAACCAATTGAAAAAATAATGATTTTAGGGCTTATACATTGGAATATGAATATAACAAGAGTTCTCATGCAAAAATATGCAAGGATTAAATTGTTGACGAGAAATGCCATAGGAAATGCTATAGCATTTTCTATAGCATTTCTTTATTTTACATTTTTTACAACCTTAAATTTCGAACCAATTGAAAAAATAATTATTTTAGGGCTTATACATTGGAATTTTAATATTACAAGCGTTCTCATGCAAAAATATGCAAGGATTAAATTGTTGGCGTTAAATTCAATAGGAAATTCTAGAGCATTTCCTATTGCATTTCTTTATTTTACATTGTTTACGACCTAAAAGTCGAACCAATTGAAAAAATGCCATACGAAATTCTATAGCATTTCCTATAGCATTTCTTTATTTTACATTGTTTACGACCTAAAAGTCGAAGCAATTTAAAAAATAATGATTTTAGGGCTTATACATTGGAATTTGAATATAACAAGAGTTCTCAAGCAAAAATATGCAAGGATTAAATTGTTGACGAAAAATGCCATACGAAATTCTATAGCATTTCTTTATTTTACATTGTTTACGACCTAAAATTTCAAACCAATTGAAAAAATAATGATTTTAGGGCTTATACATTGGAATTTGAATATAACAAGAGTTCTCATGCAAAAATATGCAAGGATTAAATTGTTGACGAGAAATGCCATAGGAAATGCTATAGCATTTTCTATAGCATTTCTTTATTTTACACTTTTTACAACCTTAAATTTCGAACCAATTGAAAAAATAATGATTTTAGGGCTTATACATTTGAATTTGAATATAACAAGAGTTCTCATGCAAAAATTATGCAAGGATTAAATTGTTGACGAGAAATGCCATAGGAAATGCTATAGCATTTCCTATAGCATTTCTTTATTTTACATTTTTTACAACATTAAATTTCGAACCAATGGAAAAAATAATGATTTTAGGGCTTATACATTGGAATTTGAATATAACAAGAGTTCTCATGCAAAAATATGCAAGAATTAAATTGTTGACGAGAAATGCTATAGGAAATGCTATAGCATTTCATATAGCATTTCTTTATTTTACATTTTTTACAACCTTAAATTTCGAACCAATTGAAAAAATAAGGATTTTAGGGCTTATACATTGGATTTTGAATATAACAAGAGTTCTCATGCAAAAATATGCAAGGATTAAATTGTTGACGAGAAATGCCATAGGAAATGCTATAGCATTTTTTATAGCATTTCTTTATTTTACATTTTTTACAACCTTAAATTTCGAACCAATTGAAAAAATAATTATTTTAGGGCTTATACATTGGAATTTTAATATTACAAGCGTTCTCATGCAAAAATATGCAAGGATTAAATTGTTGGCGTTAAATTCAATAGGAAATTCTATAGCATTTCTTTATTTTACATTGTTTACGACCTTAAAGTCGAACCAATTGAAAAAATAATGATTTTAGGGCTTATATATTGGAATTTGAATATAACAAGAGTTCTCAAGCAAAAATATGCAAGGATTAAATTGTTGACGAAAAATGCCATACGAAATTCTATAGCATTTCCTATAGCATTTCTTTATTTTACATTGTTTACGACCTAAAATTTCGATCCAATTGAAAAAATAATTATTTTAGGGCTTATACATTGGAATTTGAATATAACAAGAGTTCTCATGCAAAAATACGCAAGGATTAAATTGTTGACGAGAAATGCCATAGGAAATGCTATAGCATTTTCTATTGCATTTCATTATTTTACACTTTTTACAACCTTAAATTTCAAACCAATTGAAAAAATAATGATTTTAGGTCTTATACATTGGAATTTGAATATACAAAGAGTTCTCATACAAAAATATGCAAGGATTAAATTGTTGACGAGAAATGCCATAGGAAATGCTATAGCATTTCCTATAGCATTTCTTTATTTTACATTTTTTACAACCTTAAATTTCGAACCAATTGAAAAAATAATGATTTTAAGGCTTATACATTGGAATTTGAATATAACAAGAGTTCTCATGTAAAAATATGCAAGGATTAAATTGTTGACGAGAAATGCCATAGGAAATGCTATAGCATTTTCTATAGCATTTCATTATTTTTCATTTTTTACAACCTTAAATTTAAAACCAATTGAAAAAATAATTATTTTAGGGCTTATACATTGGAATTTCAATATTACAAGCGTTCTCATGCAAAAATATGCAAGGATTAAATTGTTGGCGTTAAATTCCATAGGAAATTCTATAGCATTTCCTATAGCATTTCTTTATTTTACATTGTTTACGACCTAAAAGTCGAACCAATTGAAAAAATAATGATTTTAGGGCTTATACATTGGAATTTGAATATAACAAGAGTTCTCAAGCAAAAATATGCAAGGATTAAATTGTTGACGAAAAATGCCATACGAAATTCTATAGCATTTTCTATAGCATTTCTTTATTTTACATTTTTTACAACCTTAAATTTCGAACCAATTGAAAAAATAATTATTTTAGGGCTTATACATTGGAATTTTAATATTACAAGCGTTCTCATGCAAAAATATGCAAAGATTAAATTGTTGGCGTTAAATTCAATAGGAAATTCTATAGCATTTCTTTATTTTACATTGTTTACGACCTAAAATTTCAAACCAATTGAAAAAATAATGATTTTAGGGCTTATACATTGGAATTTGAATATAACAAGAGTTCTCATGCAAAAATATGCAAGGATTAAATTGTTGACGAGAAATGCCATAGGAAATGCTATAGCATTTTCTATAGCATTTCTTTATTTTACACTTTTTACAACCTTAAATTTCGAACCAATTGAAAAAATAATGATTTTAGGGCTTATACATTTGAATTTGAATATAACAAGAGTTCTCATGCAAAAATTATGCAAGGATTAAATTGTTGACGAGAAATGCCATAGGAAATGCTATAGCATTTCCTATAGCATTTCTTTATTTTACATTTTTTACAACATTAAATTTCGAACCAATGGAAAAAATAATGATTTTAGGGCTTATACATTGGAATTTGAATATAACAAGAGTTCTCATGCAAAAATATGCAAGAATTAAATTGTTGACGAGAAATGCTATAGGAAATGCTATAGCATTTCCTATAGCATTTCTTTATTTTACATTCTTTACAACCTTAAATTTCGAACCAATTGAAAAAATAATGATTTTAGGGCTTATACATTGGAATATGAATATAACAAGAGTTCTCATGCAAAAATATGCAAGGATTAAATTGTTGACGAGAAATGCCATAGGAAATGCTATAGCATTTTCTATAGCATTTCTTTATTTTACATTTTTTACAACCTTAAATTTCGAACCAATTGAAAAAATAATTATTTTAGGGCTTATACATTGGAATTTTAATATTACAAGCGTTCTCATGCAAAAATATGCAAGGATTAAATTGTTGGCGTTAAATTCAATAGGAAATTCTAGAGCATTTCCTATAGCATTTCTTTATTTTACATTGTTTACGACCTAAAAGTCGAACCAATTGAAAAAATAATGAATTTAGGGCTTATACATTGGAATTTGAATATAACAAGAGTTCTCAAGCAAAAATATGCAAGGATTAAATTGTTGACGAAAAATGCCATACGAAATTCTAAAGCATTTCCTATAGCATTTCTTTATTTTACATTGTTTACTACCTAAAATTTCGAACCAATTGAAAAAATAATGATTTTAGGGCTTATAAATTGGAATTTGAATATAACAAGAGTTCTCATGCAAAAATACGCAAGGATTAAATTGTTGACGAGAAATGCCATAGGAAATGCTATAGCATTTTCTATAGCATTTCTTTATTTTACACTTTTTACAACCTTAAATTTCGAACCAATTGAAAAAATAATGATTTTAGGGCTTATACATTGGAATTTGAATATAACAAGAGTTCTCATGCAAAAATATGCAAGGATTAAATTGTTGACGAGAAATGCCATAGGAAATGCTATAGCATTTCCTATAGCATTTCTTTATTTTAGATTTTTTACAACCTTAAATTTCGAACCAATTGAAAAAATAATGATTTTAGGGCTTATACATTGGAATTTGAATATAACAAGAGTTCTCATGCAAAAATATGCAAGGATTAAATTGTTGACGAGAAATGCCATAGGAAATGCTATAGCATTTTCTATAGCATTTCTTTATTTTACATTTTTTACAACCTTAAATTTCGAACCAATTGAAAAAATAATGATTTTAGGGCTTATACATTGGAATTTTAATATTACAAGCGTTCTCATGCAAAGATATGCAAGGATTAAATTGTTGGCGTTAAATTCAATAGGAAATTCTATAGCATTTCTTTATTTTACATTGTTTACGACCTTAAAGTCGAACCAATTGAAAAAATAATGATTTTAGGGCTTATATATTGGAATTTGAATATAAAAAGAGTTCTCAAGCAAAAATATGCAAGGATTAAATTGTTGACGAAAAATGCCATACGAAATTCTATAGCATTTCCTATAGCATTTCTTTATTTTACATTGTTTACGACCTAAAATTTCGATCCAATTGAAAAAATAATGATTTTAGGGCTTATACATTTGAATTTGAATATAACAAGAGTTCTCATGCAAAAATACGCAAGGATTAAATTGTTGACGAGAAATGCCATAGGAAATGCTATAGCATTTTCTATTGCATTTCATTATTTTACACTTTTTACAACCTTAAATTTCAAACCAATTGTAAAAACAATGATTTTAGGTCTTATACATTGGAATTTGAATATACAAAGAGTTCTCATACAAAAATATGCAAGGATTAAATTGTTGACGAGAAATGCCATAGGAAATGCTATAGCATTTCCTATAGCATTTCTTTATTTTACATTTTTTACAACCTTAAATTTCGAACCAATTGAAAAAATAATGATTTTAAGGCTTATACATTGGAATTTGAATATAACAAGAGTTCTCATGTAAAAATATGCAAGGATTATATTGTTGACGAGAAATGCCATAGGAAATGCTATAGCATTTTCTATAGCATTTCTTTATTTTTCATTTTTTACAACCTTAAATTTCAAACCAATTGAAAAAATAATGATTTTAGGGCTTATACATTGGAATTTCAATATTACAAGCGTTCTCATGCAAAAATATGCAAGGATTAAATTGTTGGCGTTAAATTCCATAGGAAATTCTATAGCATTTCTTTATTTTACATTGTTTACGACCTAAAAGTCGAACCAATTGAAAACATAATGATTTTAGGGCTTATACATTGGAATTTGAATATAACAAGAGTTCTCAAGCAAAAATATGCAAGGATTAAATTGTTGACGAAAAATGCCATACGAAATTCTATAGCATTTTCTATAGCATTTCTTTATTTTACATTTTTTACAACCTTAAATTTCGAACCAATTGAAAAAATAATTATTTTAGGGCTTATACATTGGAATTTTAATATTACAAGCGTTCTCATGCAAAAATATGCAAGGATTAAATTGTTGGCGTTAAATTCAATAGGAAATTCTATAGCATTTCTTTATTTTACATTGTTTACGACCTAAAATTTCAAACCAATTGAAAAAATAATGATTTTAGGGCTTATACATTGGAATTTGAATATAACAAGAGTTCTCATGCAAAAATATGCAAGGATTAAATTGTTGACGAGAAATGCCATAGGAAATGCTATAGCATTTTCTATAGCATTTCTTTATTTTACACTTTTTACAACCTTAAATTTCGAACCAATTGAAAAAATAATGATTTTAGGGCTTATACATTTGAATTTGAATATAACAAGAGTTCTCATGCAAAAATTATGCAAGGATTAAATTGTTGACGAGAAATGCCATAGGAAATGCTATAGCATTTCCTATAGCATTTCTTTATTTTACATTTTTTACAACATTAAATTTCGAACCAATGGAAAAAATAATGATTTTAGGGCTTATACATTGGAATTTGAATATAACAAGAGTTCTCATGCAAAAATATGCAAGAATTAAATTGTTGACGAGAAATGCTATAGGAAATGCTATAGCATTTCCTATAGCATTTCTTTATTTTACATTCTTTACAACCTTAAATTTCGAACCAATTGAAAAAATAATGATTTTAGGGCTTATACATTGGAATATGAATATAACAAGAGTTCTCATGCAAAAATATGCAAGGATTAAATTGTTGACGAGAAATGCCATAGGAAATGCTATAGCATTTTCTATAGCATTTCTTTATTTTACATTTTTTACAACCTTAAATTTCGAACCAATTGAAAAAATAATTATTTTAGGGCTTATACATTGGAATTTTAATATTACAAGCGTTCTCATGCAAAAATATGCAAGGATTAAATTGTTGGCGTTAAATTCAATAGGAAATTCTAGAGCATTTCCTATAGCATTTCTTTATTTTACATTGTTTACGACCTAAAAGTCGAACCAATTGAAAAAATAATGAATTTAGGGCTTATACATTGGAATTTGAATATAACAAGAGTTCTCAAGCAAAAATATGCAAGGATTAAATTGTTGACGAAAAATGCCATACGAAATTCTAAAGCATTTCCTATAGCATTTCTTTATTTTACATTGTTTACGACCTAAAATTTCGAACCAATTGAAAAAATAATGATTTTAGGGCTTATAAATTGGAATTTGAATATAACAAGAGTTCTCATGCAAAAATACGCAAGGATTAAATTGTTGACGAGAAATGCCATAGGAAATGCTATAGCATTTTCTATAGCATTTCTTTATTTTACACTTTTTACAACCTTAAATTTCGAACCAATTGAAAAAATAATGATTTTAGGGCTTATACATTGGAATTTGAATATAACAAGAGTTCTCATGCAAAAATATGCAAGGATTAAATTGTTGACGAGAAATGCCATAGGAAATGCTATAGCATTTCCTATAGCATTTCTTTATTTTAGATTTTTTACAACCTTAAATTTCGAACCGATTGAAAAAATAATGATTTTAGGGCTTATACATTGGAATTTGAATATAACAAGAGTTCTCATGCAAAAATATGCAAGGATTAAATTGTTGACGAGAAATGCCATAGGAAATGCTATAGCATTTTCTATAGCATTTCTTTATTTTACATTTTTTACAACCTTAAATTTCGAACCAATTGAAAAAATAATGATTTTAGGGCTTATACATTGGAATTTTAATATTACAAGCGTTCTCATGCAAAGATATGCAAAGATTAAATTGTTGGCGTTAAATTCCATAGGAAATTCTATAGCATTTCCTATAGCATTTCTTTATTTTACATTGTTTACGACCTAAAAGTCGAAGCAATTGAAAAAATAATGATTTTAGGGCTTATACATTGGAATTTGAATATAACAAGAGTTCTCAAGCAAAAATATGCAAGGATTAAATTGTTGACGAAAAATACCATACGAAATTCTATAGCATTTCCTATAGCATTTCTTTATTTTACATTGTTTACGACCTAAAATTTCGAACCAATTGAAAAAATAATGATTTTAGGGCTTATACATTGGAATTTGAATATAACAAGAGTTCTCATGCAAAAATATGCAAGGATTAAATTGTTGACGAGAAATGCCATAGGAAATGCTATAGCATTTTCTATAGCATTTCTTTATTTTACACTTTTTACAACCTTAAATTTCGAACCAACTGAAAAAATAATGATTTTAGGGCTTATACATTGGAATTTGAATATAACAAGAGTTCTCATGCAAAAATATGCAAGGATTAAATTGTTGACGAGAAATGCCATAGGAAATGCTATAGCATTTCCTATAGCATTTCTTTATTTTAGATTTTTTACAACCTTAAATTTCGAACCAATTGAAAAAATAATGATTTTAGGGCTTATACATTGGAATTTGAATATAACAAGAGTTCTCATGCAAAAATATGCAAGGATTAAATTGTTGACGAGAAATGCCATAGGAAATGCTATAGCATTTTCTATAGCATTTCTTTATTTTACATTTTTTACAACCTTAAATTTCGAACCAATTGAAAAAATAATGATTTTAGGGCTTATACATTGGAATTTTAATATTACAAGCGTTCTCATGCAAAGATATGCAAGGATTAAATTGTTGGCGTTAAATTCCATAGGAAATTCTATAGCATTTCCTATAGCATTTCTTTATTTTACATTGTTTACGACCTAAAAGTCGAAGCAATTGAAAAAATAATGATTTTAGGGCTTATACATTGGAATTTGAATATAACAAGAGTTCTCAAGCAAAAATATGCAAGGATTAAATTGTTGACGAAAAATGCCATACGAAATTCTATAGCATTTCCTATAGCATTTCTTTATTTTACATTTTTTACGACCTAAAATTTCGAACCAATTGAAAAAATAATGATTTTAGGGCTTATACATTGGAATTTGAATATAACAAGAGTTCTCATGCAAAAATATGCAAGGATTAAATTGTTGACGAGAAATGCCATAGGAAATGCTATAGCATTTCCTATAGCATTTCTTTATTTTACACTTTTTACAACCTTAAATTTCGAACCAACTGAAAAAATAATGATTTTAGGGCTTATACATTGGAATTTGAATATAACAAGAGTTCTCATGCAAAAATATGCAAGGATTAAATTGTTGACGAGAAATGCCATAGGAAATGCTATAGCATTTCCTATAGCATTTCTTTATTTTAGATATTTTACAACCTTAAATTTCGAACCAATTGAAAAAATAATGATTTTAGGGCTTATACATTGGAATTTGAATATAACAAGAGTTCTCATGCAAAAATATGCAAGGATTAAATTGTTGACGAGAAATGCCATAGGAAATGCTATAGCATTTTCTATAGCATTTCTTTATTTTACATTTTTTACAACCTTAAATTTCGAACCAATTGAAAAAATAATGATTTTAGGGCTTATACATTGGAATTTTAATATTACAAGCGTTCTCATGCAAAAATATGCAAGGATTAAATTGTTGGCGTTAAATTCCATAGGAAATTCTATAGCATTTCTTATAGCATTTCTTTATTTTACATTGTTTACGACCTAAAAGTCGAAGCAATTGAAAAAATAATGATTTTAGGGCTTATACATTGGAATTTGAATATAACAAGAGTTCTCAAGCAAAAATATGCAAGGATTAAATTGTTGACGAAAAATGCCATACGAAATTCTATAGCATTTCCTATAGCATTTCTTTATTTTACATTGTTTACGACCTAAAATTTCGAACCAATTGAAAAAATAATGATTTTAGGGCTTATACATTGGAATTTGAATATAACAAGAGTTCTCATGCAAAAATATGCAAGGATTAAATTGTTGACGAGAAATGCCATAGGAAATACTATAGCATTTTCTATAGCATTTCTTTATTTTACACTTTTTACAACCTTAAATTTCGAACCAATTGAAAAAATAATGATTTTAGGGCTTATACATTGGAATTTGAATATAACAAGAGTTCTCATGCAAAAATATGCAAGGATTAAATTGTTGACGAGAAATGCCATAGGAAATGCTATAGCATTTTCTATAGCATTTCTTTATTTTACATTTTTTACAACCTTAAATTTCGAACCAATTGAAAAAATAATTATTTTAGGGCTTATACATTGGAATTTTAATATTACAAGCGTTCTCATGCAAAAATATGCAAGGATTAAATTGTTGGCGTTAAATTCAATAGGAAATTCTAGAGCATTTCCTATAGCATTTCTTTATTTTACATTGTTTACGACCTAAAAGTCGAACCAATTGAAAAAATAATGAATTTAGGGCTTATACATTGGAATTTGAATATAACAAGAGTTCTCAAGCAAAAATATGCAAGGATTAAATTGTTGACGAAAAATGCCATACGAAATTCTAAAGCATTTCCTATAGCATTTCTTTATTTTACATTGTTTACGACCTAAAATTTCGAACCAATTGAAAAAATAATGATTTTAGGGCTTATAAATTGGAATTTGAATATAACAAGAGTTCTCATGCAAAAATACGCAAGGATTAAATTGTTGACGAGAAATGCCATAGGAAATGCTATAGCATTTTCTATAGCATTTCTTTATTTTACACTTTTTACAACCTTAAATTTCGAACCAATTGAAAAAATAATGATTTTAGGGCTTATACATTGGAATTTGAATATAACAAGAGTTCTCATGCAAAAATATGCAAGGATTAAATTGTTGACGAGAAATGCCATCGGAAATGCTATAGCATTTCCTATAGCATTTCTTTATTTTAGATTTTTTACAACCTTAAATTTCGAACCAATTGAAAAAATAATGATTTTAGGGCTTATACATTGGAATTTGAATATAACAAGAGTTCTCATGCAAAAATATGCAAGGATTAAATTGTTGACGAGAAATGCCATAGGAAATGCTATAGCATTTTCTATAGCATTTCTTTATTTTACATTTTTTACAACCTTAAATTTCGAACCAATTGAAAAAATAATGATTTTAGGGCTTTCACATTGGAATTTTAATATTACAAGCGTTCTCATGCAAAAATATGCAAGGATTAAATTGTTGGCGTTAAATTCAATAGGAAATTCTAGAGCATTTCCTATAGCATTTCTTTATTTTACATTGTTTACGACCTAAAAGTCGAACCAATTGAAAAAATAATGAATTTAGGGCTTATACATTGGAATTTGAATATAACAAGAGTTCTCAAGCAAAAATATGCAAGGATTAAATTGTTGACGAAAAATGCCATACGAAATTCTAAAGCATTTCCTATAGCATTTCTTTATTTTACATTGTTTACGACCTAAAATTTCGAACCAATTGAAAAAATAATGATTTTAGGGCTTATAAATTGGAATTTGAATATAACAAGAGTTCTCATGCAAAAATACGCAAGGATTAAATTGTTGACGAGAAATGCCATAGGAAATGCTATAGCATTTTCTATAGCATTTCTTTATTTTACACTTTTTACAACCTTAAATTTCGAACCAATTGAAAAAATAATGATTTTAGGGCTTATACATTGGAATTTGAATATAACAAGAGTTCTCATGCAAAAATATGCAAGGATTAAATTGTTGACGAGAAATGCCATCGGAAATGCTATAGCATTTCCTATAGCATTTCTTTATTTTAGATTTTTTACAACCTTAAATTTCGAACCAATTGAAAAAATAATGATTTTAGGGCTTATACATTGGAATTTGAATATAACAAGAGTTCTCATGCAAAAATATGCAAGGATTAAATTGTTGACGAGAAATGCCATAGGAAATGCTATAGCATTTTCTATAGCATTTCTTTATTTTACATTTTTTACAACCTTAAATTTCGAACCAATTGAAAAAATAATGATTTTAGGGCTTTCACATTGGAATTTTAATATTACAAGCGTTCTCATGCAAAAATATGCAAGGATTAAATTGTTGGCGTTAAATTCAATAGGAAATTCTAGAGCATTTCCTATAGCATTTCTTTATTTTACATTGTTTACGACCTAAAAGTCGAACCAATTGAAAAAATAATGAATTTAGGGCTTATACATTGGAATTTGAATATAACAAGAGTTCTCAAGCAAAAATATGCAAGGATTAAATTGTTGACGAAAAATGCCATACGAAATTCTAAAGCATTTCCTATAGCATTTCTTTATTTTACATTGTTTACGACCTAAAATTTCGAACCAATTGAAAAAATAATGATTTTAGGGCTTATAAATTGGAATTTGAATATAACAAGAGTTCTCATGCAAAAATACGCAAGGATTAAATTGTTGACGAGAAATGCCATAGGAAATGCTATAGCATTTTCTATAGCATTTCTTTATTTTACACTTTTTACAACCTTAAATTTCGAACCAATTGAAAAAATAATGATTTTAGGGCTTATACATTGGAATTTGAATATAACAAGAGTTCTCATGCAAAAATATGCAAGGATTAAATTGTTGACGAGAAATGCCATCGGAAATGCTATAGCATTTCCTATAGCATTTCTTTATTTTAGATTTTTTACAACCTTAAATTTCGAACCAATTGAAAAAATAATGATTTTAGGGCTTATACATTGGAATTTGAATATAACAAGAGTTCTCATGCAAAAATATGCAAGGATTAAATTGTTGACGAGAAATGCCATAGGAAATGCTATAGCATTTTCTATAGCATTTCTTTATTTTACATTTTTTACAACCTTAAATTTCGAACCAATTGAAAAAATAATGATTTTAGGGCTTTCACATTGGAATTTTAATATTACAAGCGTTCTCATGCAAAAATATGCAAGGATTAAATTGTTGGCGTTAAATTCAATAGGAAATTCTAGAGCATTTCCTATAGCATTTCTTTATTTTACATTGTTTACGACCTAAAAGTCGAACCAATTGAAAAAATAATGAATTTAGGGCTTATACATTGGAATTTGAATATAACAAGAGTTCTCAAGCAAAAATATGCAAGGATTAAATTGTTGACGAAAAATGCCATACGAAATTCTAAAGCATTTCCTATAGCATTTCTTTATTTTACATTGTTTACGACCTAAAATTTCGAACCAATTGAAAAAATAATGATTTTAGGGCTTATAAATTGGAATTTGAATATAACAAGAGTTCTCATGCAAAAATACGCAAGGATTAAATTGTTGACGAGAAATGCCATAGGAAATGCTATAGCATTTTCTATAGCATTTCTTTATTTTACACTTTTTACAACCTTAAATTTCGAACCAATTGAAAAAATAATGATTTTAGGGCTTATACATTGGAATTTGAATATAACAAGAGTTCTCATGCAAAAATATGCAAGGATTAAATTGTTGACGAGAAATGCCATCGGAAATGCTATAGCATTTCCTATAGCATTTCTTTATTTTAGATTTTTTACAACCTTAAATTTCGAACCAATTGAAAAAATAATGATTTTAGGGCTTATACATTGGAATTTGAATATAACAAGAGTTCTCATGCAAAAATACGCAAGGATTAAATTGTTGACGAGAAATGCCATAGGAAATGCTATAGCATTTTCTATAGCATTTCTTTATTTTACATTTTTTACAACCTAAAATTTCGAACCAATTGAAAAAATAATGATTTTAGGGCTTTCACATTGGAATTTTAATATTACAAGCGTTCTCATGCAAAAATATGCAAGGATTAAATTGTTGGCGTTAAATTCAATAGGAAATTCTAGAGCATTTCCTATAGCATTTCTTTATTTTACATTGTTTACGACCTAAAAGTCGAACCAATTGAAAAAATAATGAATTTAGGGCTTATACATTGGAATTTGAATATAACAAGAGTTCTCAAGCAAAAATATGCAAGGATTAAATTGTTGACGAAAAATGCCATACGAAATTCTAAAGCATTTCCTATAGCATTTCTTTATTTTACATTGTTTACGACCTAAAATTTCGAACCAATTGAAAAAATAATGATTTTAGGGCTTATAAATTGGAATTTGAATATAACAAGAGTTCTCATGCAAAAATACGCAAGGATTAAATTGTTGACGAGAAATGCCATAGGAAATGCTATAGCATTTTCTATAGCATTTCTTTATTTTACACTTTTTACAACCTTAAATTTCGAACCAATTGAAAAAATAATGATTTTAGGGCTTATACATTGGAATTTGAATATAACAAGAGTTCTCATGCAAAAATATGCAAGGATTAAATTGTTGACGAGAAATGCCATCGGAAATGCTATAGCATTTCCTATAGCATTTCTTTATTTTAGATTTTTTACAACCTTAAATTTCGAACCAATTGAAAAAATAATGATTTTAGGGCTTATACATTGGAATTTGAATATAACAAGAGTTCTCATGCAAAAATATGCAAGGATTAAATTGTTGACGAGAAATGCCATAGGAAATGCTATAGCATTTTCTATAGCATTTCTTTATTTTACATTTTTTACAACCTTAAATTTCGAACCAATTGAAAAAATAATGATTTTAGGGCTTTCACATTGGAATTTTAATATTACAAGCGTTCTCATGCAAAAATATGCAAGGATTAAATTGTTGGCGTTAAATTCAATAGGAAATTCTAGAGCATTTCCTATAGCATTTCTTTATTTTACATTGTTTACGACCTAAAAGTCGAACCAATTGAAAAAATAATGAATTTAGGGCTTATACATTGGAATTTGAATATAACAAGAGTTCTCAAGCAAAAATATGCAAGGATTAAATTGTTGACGAAAAATGCCATACGAAATTCTAAAGCATTTCCTATAGCATTTCTTTATTTTACATTGTTTACGACCTAAAATTTCGAACCAATTGAAAAAATAATGATTTTAGGGCTTATAAATTGGAATTTGAATATAACAAGAGTTCTCATGCAAAAATACGCAAGGATTAAATTGTTGACGAGAAATGCCATAGGAAATGCTATAGCATTTTCTATAGCATTTCTTTATTTTACACTTTTTACAACCTTAAATTTCGAACCAATTGAAAAAATAATGATTTTAGGGCTTATACATTGGAATTTGAATATAACAAGAGTTCTCATGCAAAAATATGCAAGGATTAAATTGTTGACGAGAAATGCCATCGGAAATGCTATAGCATTTCCTATAGCATTTCTTTATTTTAGATTTTTTACAACCTTAAATTTCGAACCAATTGAAAAAATAATGATTTTAGGGCTTATACATTGGAATTTGAATATAACAAGAGTTCTCATGCAAAAATATGCAAGGATTAAATTGTTGGTGTTAAATTCCATAGGAAATTCTATAACATTTCCTATAGCATTTCTTTATTTTACATTGTTTACGACCTAAAAGTCGAAGCAATTGAAAAAATAATGATTTTAGGGCTTATACATTGGAATTTGAATATAACAAGAGTTCTCAAGCAAAAATATGCAAGGATTAAATTGTTGACGAAAAATGCCATACGAAATTCTAAAGCATTTCCTATAGCATTTCTTTATTTTACATTGTTTACGACCTAAAATTTCGAACCAATTGAAAAAATAATGATTTTAGGGCTTATACATTGGAATTTGAATATAACAAGAGTTCTCATGCAAAAATATGCAAGAATTAAATTGTTGACGAGAAATGCCATAGGAAATGCTATAGCATTTTCTATAGCATTTCTTTATTTTACACTTTTTACAACCTTAAATTTCGAACCAATTGAAAAAATAATGATTTTAGGGCTTATACATTGGAATTTGAATATAACAAGAGTTCTCATGCAAAAATATGCAAGGATTAAATTGTTGACGAGAAATGCCATAGGAAATGCTATAGCATTTTCTATAGCATTTCTTTATTTTACATTTTTTACAACCTTAAATTTCGAACCAATTGAAAAAATAATGATTTAAGGGCTTATACACTGGAATATGAATATAACAAGAGTTCTCATGCAAAAATATGCAAGGATTAAATTGTTGACGAGAAATGTCATAGGAAATGCTATAGCATTTCCTATAGAATTTCTTTATTTGACATTTTTTACAACCTTAAATTTCGAATCAATTAAAAAAATAATGATTTTAGGGCTTATACATTGGAATTTGGATATAACAAGAGTTCTCATGCAAAAATATGCAAGGATTAAATTGTTGAAGAGAAATGCCATAGGAAATGCTATAGCATTTCCTATAGCATTTCTTTATTTTACATTTTTTACAACCTTAAATTTCGAACTAATTAAAAAAATAATGATTTTAGGGCTTATACATTGGAATTTGAATATAACAAGAGTTCTCATGCAAAAATATGCAAGGATTAAATTGTTGACGAGAAATGCCATAGGAAATGCTATAGCATTTCTTTATTTTACATTGTTTACGACCTAAAATTTCGAACCAATTGAAAAAATAATGATTTTAGGGCTTATACATTGGAATTTGAATATAACAAGAGTTCTCACGCAAAAATATGCAAGGATTAAATTGTTGACGAGAAATGCCATAGGAAATGTTATAGCATTTCCTATAGCATTTCTTTATTTTAAATTTTTTACAACATTAAATTTCGAACCAATTGAAAAAATAATGATTTTAGGGCTTATACATTGGAATTTGAATATAACAAGAGTTCTCATGCAAAAATATGCAAGAATTAAATTGTCGACGAGAAATGCTATAGGAAATGCTATAGCATTTCCTATAGCATTTCTTTATTTTACATTTTTTACAACCTTTAATTTTAAACCAATTATAAAAATAATGATTTTAGGGCTTATACATTGGAATTTGAATATAAAAAGAGTTCTCATGCAAAAATATGCAAGGATTAAATTGTTGACGAGAAATGCCATAGGAAATGCTATAGCATTTCTTTATTTTACATTGTTTACGACCTAAAATTTCGAACCAATTGAAAAAATAATGATTTTAGGGCTTATACATTGGAATTTGAATATAACAAGAGTTCTCACGCAAAAATATGCAAGGATTAAATTGTTGACGAGAAATGCCATAGGAAATGCTATAGCATTTCCTATAGCATTTCTTTATTTTACATTTTTTACAACATTAAACTTCGAACCAATTGAAAAAATAATGATTTTAGGGCTTATACATTGGAATTTGAATATAACAAGAGTTCTCATGCAAAAATATGCAAGAATTAAATTGTTGACGAGAAATGCTATACGAAATGCTATAGCATTTCCTATAGCATTTCTTTATTTTACATTTTTTACAACCTTAAATTTCGAACCAATTGAAAAAATAATGTTTTTAGGGCTTATACATTGGAATTTGAATATAACAAGAGTTCTCATGCAAAAATATGCAAGGATTAAATTGTTGACGAGAAATGCCATAGGAAATGCTATAGCATTTCTTTATTTTACATTGTTTACGACCTAAAATTTCGAACCAATTGAAAAAATAATTATCTTAGGGCTTATACATTGGAATTTGAATATAACAAGAGTTCTCACACAAAAATATGCAAGGATTAAATTGTTGACGAGAAATGCCATAGGAAATGCTATAGCATTTCCTATAGCATTTCTTTATTTTACATTTTTTACAACATTAAACTTTGAACCAATTGAAAAAATAATGATTTTAGGGCTTATACATTGGAATTTGAATAGAACAAGAGTTCTCAAGCAAAAATATGCAAGGATTAAATTGTTGACGAAAAATGCCATACGAAATTCTATAGCATTTCCTATAGCATTTCTTTATTTTACATTGTTTACGACCTAAAATTTCGAACCAATTGAAAAAATAATGATTTTAGGGCTTATACATTGGAATTTGAATATAACAAGAGTTCTCATGCAAAAATATGCAAGGATTAAAGTGTTGACGAGAAATGCCATAGGAAATGCTATAGCATTTTCTATAGCATTTCTTTATTTTACACTTTTTACAACCTTAAATTTCGAACCAATTGAAAAAATAATGATTTTAGGGCTTATACATTGGAATTTGAATATAACAAGAGTTCTCATGCAAAAATGTGCAAGGATTAAATTGTTGACGAGAAATGCCATAGGAAATGCTATAGCATTTCTTTATTTTACATTGTTTACGACCTAAAATTTCGAACCAATTGAAAAAATAATGATCTTAGGGCTTATACATTGGAATTTGAATATAACAAGAGTTCTCACGCAAAAATATGCAAGGATTAAATTGTTGACGAGAAATGCCATAGGAAATGTTATAGCATTTCCTATAGCATTTCTTTATTTTAAATTTTTTACAACATTAAATTTCGAACCAATTGAAAAAATAATGATGTTAGGGCTTATACATTGGAATTTGAATATAACAAGAGTTCTCATGCAAAAATATGCAAGAATTAAATTGTCGACGAGAAATGCTATAGGAAATGCTATAGCATTTCCTATAGCATTTCTTTATTTTACATTTTTTACAACCTTAAATTTTAAACCAATTAAAAAAATAATGATTTTAGGGCTTATACATTGGAATTTGAATATAACAAGAGTTCTCATGGAAAAATATGCAAGGATTAAATTGTTGACGAGAAATGCCATAGGAAATGCTATAGCATTTCTTTATTTTACATTGTTTACGACCTAAAATTTCGAACCAATTGAAAAAATAATGATTTTAGGGCTTATACATTGGAATTTGAATATAACAAGAGTTCTCACGCAAAAATATGCAAGGATTAAATTGTTGACGAGAAATGCCATAAGAAATGCTATAGCATTTCCTATAGCATTTCTTTATTTTACATTTTTTACAACATTAAACTTCGAAACAATTGAAAAAATAATGATTTTAGGGCTTATACATTGGAATTTGAATATAACAAGAGTTCTCATGCAAAAATATGCAAGAATTAAATTGTTGACGAGAAATGCTATACGAAATGCTATAGCATTTCCTATAGCATTTCTTTATTTTACATTTTTTACAACCTTAAATTTCGAACCAATTGAAAAAATAATGATTTTAGGGCTTATACATTGGAATTTGAATATAACAAGAGTTCTCATGCAAAAATATGCAAGGATTAAATTGTTGACGAGAAATTCCATAGGAAATGCTATAGCATTTCTTTATTTTACATTGTTTACGACCTAAAATTTCGAACCAATTGAAAAAATAATGATCTTAGGGCTTATACATTGGAATTTGAATTTAACAAGAGTTCTCACACAAAAATATGCAAGGATTAAATTGTTGACGAGAAATGCCATAGGAAATGCTATAGCATTTCCTATAGCATTTCTTTATTTTACATTTTTTACAACATTAAACTTCGAACCAATTGAAAAAATAATGATTTTAGGGCTTATACATTGGAATTTGAATAGAACAAGAGTTCTCAAGCAAAAATATGCAAGGATTAAATTGTTGACGAAAAATGCCATACGAAATTCTATAGCATTTCCTATAGCATTTCTTTATTTTACATTGTTTACGACCTAAAATTTCGAACCAATTGAAAAATAATGATTTTAGGGCTTATACATTGGAATTTGAATATAACAAGAGTTCTCATGCAAAAATATGCAAGGATTAAATTGTTGACGAGAAATGCCATAGGAAATGCTATAGCATTTTCTATAGCATTTCTTTATTTTACACTTTTTACAACCTTAAATTTCGAACCAATTGAAAAAATAATAATTTTAGGGCTTATACATTGGAATTTGAATATAACAAGAGTTCTCATGCAAAAATGTGCAAGGATTAAATTGTTGACGAGAAATGCCATAGGAAATGCTATAGCATTTTCTATAGCATTTCTTTATTTTACATTTTTTACAACCTTAAATTTCGAACCAATTGAAAAAAAAATGATTTAAGGGCTTATACATTGGAATATGAATATAACAAGAGTTCTCATGCAAAAATATGCAAGGATTAAATTGTTGACGAGAAATGTCAAAGGAAATGCTATAGCATTTCCTATAGAATTTCTTTATTTGACATTTTTTACAACCTTAAATTTCGAATCAATTAAAAAAATAAAGATTTTAGGGTTTATACATTGGAATTTGGATATAACAAGAGTTCTCACACAAAAATATGCAAGGATTAAATTGTTGACGAGAAATGCCATAGGAAATGCTATAGCATTTCCTATAGCATTTCTTTATTTTACATTTTTTACAACATTAAACTTCGAACCAATTGAAAAAATAATGATTTTAGGGCTTATACATTGGAATTTGAATAGAACAAGAGTTCTCAAGCAAAAATATGCAAGGATTAAATTGTTGACGAAAAATGCCATACGAAATTCTATAGCATTTCCTATAGCATTTCTTTATTTTACATTGTTTACGACCTAAAATTTTGAACCAATTGAAAAAATAATGATTTTTGGGCTTATACATTGGAATTTGAATATAACAAGAGTTCTCATGCAAAAATATGCAAGGATTAAATTGTTGACGAGAAATGCCATAGGAAATGCTATAGCATTTTCTATAGCATTTCTTTATTTTACACTTTTTACAACCTTAAATTTCGAACCAATTGAAAAAATAATGATTTTAGGGCTTATACATTGGAATTTGAATATAACAAGAGTTCTCATGCAAAAATATGCAAGTATTAAATTGTTGACGAGAAATGCCATAGGAAATGCTATAGCATTTTCTATAGCATTTCTTTATTTTACATTTTTTACAACCTTAAATTTCGAACCAATTGAAAAAATAATGATTTAAGGGCTTATACATTGGAATATGAATATAACAAGAGTTCTCATGCAAAAATATGCAAGGATTAAATTGTTGACGAGAAATATCATAGGAAATGCTATAGCATTTCCTATAGAATTTCTTTATTTGACATTTTTTACAACCTTAAATTTCGAATCAATTAAAAAAATAAAGATTTTAGGGCTTATACATTGGAATTTGGATATAACAAGAGTTCTCATGCAAAAATATGCAAGGATTAAATTGTTGAAGAGAAATGCCATAGGAAATGCTATAGCATTTCCTATAGCATTTCTTTATTTTACATTTTTTAAAACCTTAAATTTCGAACCAATTAAAAAAATAATGATTTTAGGGCTTATACATTGGAATTTGAATATAACAAGAGTTCTCATGCAAAAATATGCAAGGATTAAATTGTTGACGAGAAATGCCATAGGAAATGCTATAGCATTTCTTTATTTTACATTGTTTACGACCTAAAATTTCAAACCAATTGAAAAAATAATGATTTTAGAGCTTATACATTGGAATTTGAATATAACAAGAGTTCTCATGCAAAAATATGCAAGGATTAAATTGTTGACGAGAAATGCCATAGGAAATGCTATAGCATTTCCTATAGCATTTCTTTATTTTAGATTTTTTACAACCTTAAATTTCGAACCAATTGAAAAAATAATGATTTTAGGGCTTATACATTGGAATTTGAATATAACAAGAGTTCTCACGCAAAAATATGCAAGGATTAAATTGTTGACGAGAAATGCCATAGGAAATGCTATAGCATTTCCTATAGCATTTCTTTATTTTACATTTTTTACAACATTAAACTTCGAAACAATTGAAAAAATAATGATTTTAGGGCTTATACATTGGAATTTGAATATAACAAGAGTTCTCATGCAAAAATATGCAAGAATTAAATTGTTGACGAGAAATGCTATACGAAATGCTATAGCATTTCCTATAGCATTTCTTTATTTTACATTTTTTACAACCTTAAATTTCGAACCAATTGAAAAAATAATGATTTTAGGGCTTATACATTGGAATTTGAATATAACAAGAGTTCTCATGCAAAAATATGCAAGGATTAAATTGTTGACGAGAAATTCCATAGGAAATGCTATAGCATTTCTTTATTTTACATTGTTTACGACCTAAAATTTCGAACCAATTGAAAAAATAATGATCTTAGGGCTTATACATTGGAATTTGAATTTAACAAGAGTTCTCACACAAAAATATGCAAGGATTAAATTGTTGACGAGAAATGCCATAGGAAATGCTATAGCATTTCCTATAGCATTTCTTTATTTTACATTTTTTACAACATTAAACTTCGAACCAATTGAAAAAATAATGATTTTAGGGCTTATACATTGGAATTTGAATAGAACAAGAGTTCTCAAGCAAAAATATGCAAGGATTAAATTGTTGACGAAAAATGCCATACGAAATTCTATAGCATTTCCTATAGCATTTCTTTATTTTACATTGTTTACGACCTAAAATTTTGAACCAATTGAAAAAATAATGATTTTTGGGCTTATACATTGGAATTTGAATATAACAAGAGTTCTCATGCAAAAATATGCAAGGATTAAATTGTTGACGAGAAATGCCATAGGAAATGCTATAGCATTTTCTATAGCATTTCTTTATTTTACACTTTTTACAACCTTAAATTTCGAACCAATTGAAAAAATAATGATTTTAGGGCTTATACATTGGAATTTGAATATAACAAGAGTTCTCATGCAAAAATATGCAAGTATTAAATTGTTGACGAGAAATGCCATAGGAAATGCTATAGCATTTTCTATAGCATTTCTTTATTTTACATTTTTTACAACCTTAAATTTCGAACCAATTGAAAAAATAATGATTTAAGGGCTTATACATTGGAATATGAATATAACAAGAGTTCTCATGCAAAAATATGCAAGGATTAAATTGTTGACGAGAAATGTCATAGGAAATGCTATAGCATTTCCTATAGAATTTCTTTATTTGACATTTTTTACAACCTTAAATTTCGAATCAATTAAAAAAATAAAGATTTTAGGGCTTATACATTGGAATTTGGATATAACAAGAGTTCTCATGCAAAAATATGCAAGGATTAAATTGTTGAAGAGAAATGCCATAGGAAATGCTATAGCATTTCCTATAGCATTTCTTTATTTTACATTTTTTAAAACCTTAAATTTCGAACCAATTAAAAAAATAATGATTTTAGGGCTTATACATTGGAATTTGAATATAACAAGAGTTCTCATGCAAAAATATGCAAGGATTAAATTGTTGACGAGAAATGCCATAGGAAATGCTATAGCATTTCTTTATTTTACATTGTTTACGACCTAAAATTTCGAACCAATTGAAAAAATAATGATTTTAGAGCTTATACATTGGAATTTGAATATAACAAGAGTTCTCATGCAAAAATATGCAAGGATTAAATTGTTGACGAGAAATGCCATAGGAAATGCTATATCATTTTCTATAGCATTTCTTTATTTTACACTTTTTACAACCTTAAATTTCGAACCAATTGAAAAAATAATGATTTTAGGGCTTATACATTGGAATTTGAATATAACAAGAGTTCTCATGCAAAAATATGCAAGGATTAAATTGTTGACGAGAAATGCCATAGGAAATGCTATAGCATTTTCTATAGCATTTCTTTATTTTACACTTTTTACAACCTTAAAATTCGAACCAATTGAAAAAATAATGATTTTAGGGCTTATACATTGGAATTTGAATATAACAAGAGTTCTCATGAAAAAATGTGCAAGGATTAAATTGTTGACGAGAAATGCCATAGGAAATGCTATAGCATTTTCTATAGCATTTCTTTATTTTACATTTTTTACAACCTTAAATTTCGAACCAATTGAAAAAATAATGATTTTAGGGCTTATACATTGGAATTTGAATATAACAAGAGTTCTCATGCAAAAATGTGCAAGGATTAAATTGTTGACGAGAAATGCCATAGGAAATGCTATAGCATTTTCTATAGCATTTCTTTATTTTACATTTTTTACAACCTTAAATTTCGAACCAATTGAAAAAATAATCATTTTAGGGCTTATACATTGGAATTTGAATATAACAAGAGTTCTCATGCAAAAATGTGCAAGGATTAAATTGTTGACGAGAAATGCCATAGGAAATGCTATAGCATTTACTATAGCATTTCTTTATTTTACATTTTTTACAACCTTAAATTTCGAACCAATTGAAAAAATAATGATTTAAGGGCTTATACATTGGAATATGAATATAACAAGAGTTCTCATGCAAAAATATGCAAGGATTAAATTGTTGACGAGAAATGTCATAGGAAATGCTATTGCATTTCCTATAGAATTTATTTATTTGACATTTTTTACAACCTTAAATTTCGAATCAATTAAAAAAATAAAGATTTTAGGGCTTATACATTGGAATTTGGATATAACAAGAGTTCTCACACAAAAATATGCAAGGATTAAATTGTTGACGAGAAATGCCATAGGAAATGCTATAGCATTTCCTATAGCATTTCTTTATTTTACATTTTTTACAACATTAAACTTCGAACCAATTGAAAAAATAATGATTTTAGGGCTTATACATTGGAATTTGAATAGAACAAGAGTTCTCAAGCAAAAATATGCAAGGATTAAATTGTTGACGAAAAATGCCATACGAAATTCTATAGCATTTCCTATAGCATTTCTTTATTTTACATTGTTTACGACCTAAAATTTCGAACCAATTGAAAAAATAATGATTTTAGGGCTTATACATTGGAATTTGAATATAACAAGAGTTCTCATGCAAAAATATGCAAGGATTAAATTGTTGACGAGAAATGCCATAGGAAATGCTATAGCATTTTCTATAGCTTTTCTTTATTTTACACTTTTTACAACCTTAAATTTCGAACCAATTGAAAAAATAATGATTTTAGGGCTTATACATTGGAATTTGAATATAACAAGAGTTCTCATGCAAAAATGTGCAAGGATTAAATTGTTGACGAGAAATGCCATAGGAAATGCTATAGCATTTTCTATAGCATTTCTTTATTTTACATTTTTTACAACCTTAAATTTCGAACCAATTGAAAAAATAATCATTTTAGGGCTTATACATTGGAATTTCAATATAACAAGAGTTCTCATGCAAAAATGTGCAAGGATTAAATTGTTGACGAGAAATGCCATAGGAAATGCTATAGCATTTTCTATAGCATTTCTTTATTTTACATTTTTTACAACCTTAAATTTCGAACCAATTGAAAAAATAATCATTTTAGGGCTTATACATTGGAATTTGAATATAACAAGAGTTCTCATGCAAAAATGTGCAAGGATTAAATTGTTGACGAGAAATGCCATAGGAAATGCTATAGCATTTTCTATAGCATTTCTTTATTTTACATTTTTTACAACCTTAAATTTCGAACCAATTGAAAAAATAATGATTTAAGGGCTTATACATTGGAATATGAATATAACAAGAGTTCTCATGCAAAAATATGCAAGGATTAAATTGTTGACGAGAAATGTCATAGGAAATGCTAGCATTTCCTATAGAATTTCTTTATTTGACATTTTTTACAACCTTAAATTTCGAATCAATTAAAAAAATAAAGATTTTAGGGCTTATACATTGGAATTTGGATATAACAAGAGTTCTCACACAAAAATATGCAAGGATTAAATTGTTGACGAGAAATGCCATAGGAAATGCTATAGCATTTCCTATAGCATTTCTTTATTTTACATTTTTTACAACATTAAACTTCGAACCAATTGAAAAAATAATGATTTTAGGGCTTATACATTGGAATTTGAATAGAACAAGAGTTCTCAAGCAAAAATATGCAAGGATTAAATTGTTGACGAAAAATGCCATACGAAATTCTATAGCATTTCCTATAGCATTTCTTTATTTTACATTGTTTACGACCTAAAATTTCGAACCAATTGAAAAAATAATGATTTTAGGGCTTATACATTGGAATTTGAATATAACAAGAGTTCTCATGCAAAAATATGCAAGGATTAAATTGTTGACGAGAAATGCCATAGGAAATGCTATAGCATTTTCTATAGCTTTTCTTTATTTTACACTTTTTACAACCTTAAATTTCGAACCAATTGAAAAAATAATGATTTTAGGGCTTATACATTGGAATTTGAATATAACAAGAGTTCTCATGCAAAAATGTGCAAGGATTAAATTGTTGACGAGAAATGCCATAGAAAATGCTATAGCATTTTCTATAGCATTTCTTTATTTTACATTTTTTACAATCTTAAATTTCGAACCAATTGAAAAAATAATGATTTTAGGGCTTATACATTGGAATTTGAATATAACAAGAGTTCTCATGCAAAAATATGCAAGGATTAAATTGTTGACGAGAAATGCCATAGGAAATGCTATAGCATTTTCTATAGCATTTCTTTATTTTACATTTTTTACAACCTTAAATTTCGAACCAATTGAAAAAATAATGATTTAAGGGCTTATACATTGGAATATGAATATAACAAGAGTTCTCATGCAAAAATATGCAAGGATTAAATTGTTGACGAGAAATGTCATAGGAAATGCTATAGCATTTCCTATAGAATTTCTTTATTTGACATTTTTTACAACCTTAAATTTCGAATCAATTAAAAAAATAAAGATTTTAGGGCTTATACATTTGAATTTGGATATAACAATAGTTCTCATGCAAAAATATGCAAGGATTAAATTGTTGAAGAGAAATGCCATAGGAAATGCTATAGCATTTCCTATAGTATTTCTTTATTTTACATTTTTTACAACCTTAAATTTCGAACCAATTAAAAAAATAATGATTTTAGGGCTTATACATTGGAATTTGAATATAACAAGAGTTCTCATGCAAAAATATGCAAGGATTAAATTGTTGACGAGAAATGCCATAGGAAATGCTATAGCATTTCTTTATTTTACATTGTTTACGACCTAAAATTTCGAACCAATTGAAAAAATAATGATTTTAGAGCTTATACATTGGAATTTGAATATAACAAGAGTTCTCACGCAAAAATATGCAAGGATTAAATTGTTGACGAGAAATTCCATAGGAAATGTTATAGCATTTCCTATAGCATTTCCTTATTTTAAATTTTTTACAACATTAAATTTCGAACCAATTGAAAAAATAATGATTTTAGGGCTTATACATTGGAATTTGAATATAACAAGAGTTCTCATGCAAAAATATGCAAGAATTAAATTGTTGACGAGAAATGCTATAGGAAATGCTATAGCATTTCCTATAGCATTTCTTTATTTTACATTTTTTACAACCTTAAATTTTAAACCAATTAAAAAAATAATGATTTTAGGGCTTATACATTGGAATTTGAATATAACAAGAGTTCTCATGCAAAAATATGCAAGGATTAAATTGTTGACGAGAAATGCCATAGGAAATGCTATAGCATTTCTTTATTTTACATTGTTTACAACCTAAAATTTCGAACCAATTGAAAAAATAATGATTTTAGGGCTTATACATTGGAATTTGAATATAACAAGAGTTCTCACGCAAAAATATGCAAGGATTAAATTGTTGACGAGAAATGCCACAGGAAATGCTATAGCATTTCCTATAGCATTTCTTTATTTTACATTTTTTACAACATTAAACTTCGAACCAATTGAAAAAATAATGATTTTAGGGCTTATACATTGGAATTTAAAAATAACAAGAGTTCTCATGCAAAAATATGCAAGGATTAAATTGTTGACGAGAAATGTCATAGGAAATGCTATAGCATTTCCTATAGAATTTCTTTATTTGACATTTTTTACAACCTTAAATTTCGAATCAATTAAAAAAATAATGATTTTAGGGCTTATACATTGGAATTTGGATATAACAAGAGTTCTCACGCAAAAATATGCAAGGATTAAATTGTTGAAGAGAAATGCCATTTCCTATAGCATTTCTTTATTTTACATTTTTTACAACCTTAAATTTCGAACCAATTAAAAAAATAATGATTTTAGGGCTTATACATTGGAATTTGAATATAACAAGAGTTCTCATGCAAAAATATGCAAGGATTAAATTGTTGACGAGAAATGCCATAGGAAATGCTATAGCATTTCTTTATTTTACATTGTTTACGACCTAAAATTTTGAACCAATTGAAAAAATAATGATTTTAGAACTTATACATTGGAATTTGAATATAACAAGAGTTCTCACGCAAAAATATGCAAGGATTAAATTGTTGACGAGAAATGCCATAGGAAATGTTATAGCATTTCCTATAGCATTTCTTTATTTTAAATTTTTTACAACATTAAATTTCGAACCAATTGAAAAAATAATGATTTTAGGGCTTATACATTGGAATTTGAATATAACAAGAGTTCTCATGCAAAAATATGCAAGAATTAAATTGTTGACGAGAAATGCTATAGGAAATGCTATAGCATTTCCTATAGCATTTCTTTATTTTACATTTTTTACAACCTTAAATTTTAAACCAATTAAAAAAATAATGATTTTAGGGCTTATACATTGGAATTTGAATATAACAAGAGTTCTCATGCAAAAATATGCAAGGATTAAATTGTTGACGAGAAATGCCATAGGAAATGCTATAGCATTTCTTTATTTTACATTGTTTACGACCTAAAATTTTGAACCAATTGAAAAAATAATGATTTTAGGGCTTATACATTGGAATTTGAATATAACAAGAGTGCTCATGCAAAAATATGCAAGAATTAAATTGTTGACGAGAAATGCTATACGAAATGCTATAGCATTTCCTATAGCATTTCTTTATTTTACATTTTTTACAACCTTAAATTTCGAACCAATTGAAAAAATAATGATTTTAGGGCTTATACATTGGAATTTGAATATAACAAGAGTTCTCATGCAAAAATATGCAAGGATTAAATTGTTGACGAGAAATGCCATAGGAAATGCTATAGCATTTCTTTATTTTACATTGTTTACGACCTAAAATTTCGAACCAATTGAAAAAATAATGATTTTAGGGCTTATACATTGGAATTTGAATATAACAAGAGTTCTCACGCAAAAATATGCAAGGATTAAATTGTTGACGAGAAATGCCATAGGAAATGCTATAGCATTTCTTTATTTTACATTTTTTACAACATTAAACTTCGAACCAATTGAAAAAATAATGATTTTAGGTCTTATACATTGGAATTTGAATATAACAAGAGTTCTCATGCAAAAATATGCAAGAATTAAATTGTTGACGAGAAATGCTATACGAAATGCTATAGCATTTCCTATAGCATTTATTTATTTTACATTTTTTACAACCTTAAATTTCGAACCAATTGAAAAAATAATGATTTTAGGGCTTATACATTGGAATTTGAATATAACAAGAGTTCTCATGAAAAAATATGCAAGGATTAAATTGTTGACGAGAAATGCCATAGGAAATGCTATAGCATTTCTTTATTTTACATTGTTTACGACCTAAAATTTCGAACCAATTGAAAAAATAATGATCTTAGGGCTTATACATTGGAATTTGAATATAACAAGAGTTCTCACACAAAAATATGCAAGGATTAAATTGTTGACGAGAAATGCCATAGGAAATGCTATAGCATTTCCTATAGCATTTCTTTATTTTACATTTTTTACAACATTAAACTTGGAACCAATTGAAAAAATAATGATTTTAGGGCTTATACATTGGAATTTAAATATAACAAGAGTTCTCATGCAAAAATATGCAAGGATTAAATTGTTGACGAGAAATGTCATAGGAAATGCTATAGCATTTCCTATAGAATTTCTTTATTTGACATTTTTTACAACCTTAAATTTCGAATCAATTAAAAAAATAATGATTTTAGGGCTTATACATTGGAATTTGGATATAACAAGAGTTCTCACGCAAAAATATGCAAGGATTAAATTGTTGAAGAGAAATGCCATTTCCTATAGCATTTCTTTATTTTACATTTTTTACAACCTTAAATTTCGAACCAATTAAAAAAATAATGATTTTAGGGCTTATACATTGGAATTTGAATATAACAAGAGTTCTCATGCAAAAATATGCAAGGATTAAATTGTTGACGAGAAATGCCATAGGAAATGCTATAGCATTTCTTTATTTTACATTGTTTACGACCTAAAATTTTGAACCAATTGAAAAAATAATGATTTTAGAACTTATACATTGGAATTTGAATATAACAAGAGTTCTCACGCAAAAATATGCAAGGATTAAATTGTTGACGAGAAATGCCATAGGAAATGTTATAGCATTTCTTTATTTTAAATTTTTTACAACATTAAATTTCGAACCAATTGAAAAAATAATGATTTTAGGGCTTATACATTGGAATTTGAATATAACAAGAGTTCTCATGCAAAAATATGCAAGAATTAAATTGTTGACGAGAAATGCTATAGGAAATGCTATAGCATTTCCTATAGCATTTCTTTATTTTACATTTTTTACAACCTTAAATTTTAAACCAATTAAAAAAATAATGATTTTAGGGCTTATACATTGGAATTTGAATATAACAAGAGTTCTCATGCAAAAATATGCAAGGATTAAATTGTTGACGAGAAATGCCATAGGAAATGCTATAGCATTTCTTTATTTTACATTGTTTACGACCTAAAATTTTGAACCAATTGAAAAAATAATGATTTTAGGGCTTATACATTGGAATTTGAATATAACAAGAGTTCTCACGCAAAAATATGCAAGGATTAAATTGTTGACGAGAAATGCCATAGGAAATGCTATAGCATTTCCTATAGCATTTCTTTATTTTACATTTTTTACAACATTAAACTTCGAACCAATTGAAAAAATAATGATTTTAGGGCTTATACATTGGAATTTGAATATAACAAGAGTTCTCATGCAAAAATATGCAAGAATTAAATTGTTGACGAGAAATGCTATACGAAATGCTATAGCATTTCCTATAGCATTTCTTTATTTTACATTTTTTACAACCTTAAATTTCGAACCAATTGAAAAAATAATGATTTTAGGGCTTATACATTGGAATTTGAATATAACAAGAGTTCTCACGCAAAAATATGCAAGGATTAAATTGTTGACGAGAAATGCCATAGGAAATGTTATAGCATTTCCTATAGCATTTCTTTATTTTAAATTTTTTACAACATTAAATTTCGAACCAATTGAAAAAATAATGATTTTAGGGCTTATACATTGGAATTTGAATATAACAAGAGTTCTCATGCAAAAATATGCAAGAATTAAATTGTTGACGAGAAATGCTATAGGAAATGCTATAGCATTTCCTATAGCATTTCTTTATTTTACATTTTTTACAACCTTAAATTTTAAACCAATTAAAAAAATAATGATTTTAGGGCTTATACATTGGAATTTGAATATAACAAGAGTTCTCATGCAAAAATATGCAAGGATTAAATTGTTGACGAGAAATGCCATAGGAAATGCTATAGCATTTCTTTATTTTACATTGTTTACGACCTAAAATTTTGAACCAATTGAAAAAATAATGATTTTAGGGCTTATACATTGGAATTTGAATATAACAAGAGTGCTCATGCAAAAATATGCAAGAATTAAATTGTTGACGAGAAATGCTATACGAAATGCTATAGCATTTCCTATAGCATTTCTTTATTTTACATTTTTTACAACCTTAAATTTCGAACCAATTGAAAAAATAATGATTTTAGGGCTTATACATTGGAATTTGAATATAACAAGAGTTCTCATGCAAAAATATGCAAGGATTAAATTGTTGACGAGAAATGCCATAGGAAATGCTATAGCATTTCTTTATTTTACATTGTTTACGACCTAAAATTTCGAACCAATTGAAAAAATAATGATTTTAGGGCTTATACATTGGAATTTGAATATAACAAGAGTTCTCACGCAAAAATATGCAAGGATTAAATTGTTGACGAGAAATGCCATAGGAAATGCTATAGCATTTCTTTATTTTACATTTTTTACAACATTAAACTTCGAACCAATTGAAAAAATAATGATTTTAGGTCTTATACATTGGAATTTGAATATAACAAGAGTTCTCATGCAAAAATATGCAAGAATTAAATTGTTGACGAGAAATGCTATACGAAATGCTATAGCATTTCCTATAGCATTTATTTATTTTACATTTTTTACAACCTTAAATTTCGAACCAATTGAAAAAATAATGATTTTAGGGCTTATACATTGGAATTTGAATATAACAAGAGTTCTCATGAAAAAATATGCAAGGATTAAATTGTTGACGAGAAATGCCATAGGAAATGCTATAGCATTTCTTTATTTTACATTGTTTACGACCTAAAATTTCGAACCAATTGAAAAAATAATGATCTTAGGGCTTATACATTGGAATTTGAATATAACAAGAGTTCTCACACAAAAATATGCAAGGATTAAATTGTTGACGAGAAATGCCATAGGAAATGCTATAGCATTTCCTATAGCATTTCTTTATTTTACATTTTTTACAACATTAAACTTCGAACCAATTGAAAAAATAATGATTTTAGGGCTTATACATTGGAATTTAAATATAACAAGAGTTCTCATGCAAAAATATGCAAGGATTAAATTGTTGACGAGAAATGTCATAGGAAATGCTATAGCATTTCCTATAGAATTTCTTTATTTGACATTTTTTACAACCTTAAATTTCGAATCAATTAAAAAAATAATGATTTTAGGGCTTATACATTGGAATTTGGATATAACAAGAGTTCTCACGCAAAAATATGCAAGGATTAAATTGTTGAAGAGAAATGCCATTTCCTATAGCATTTCTTTATTTTACATTTTTTACAACCTTAAATTTCGAACCAATTAAAAAAATAATGATTTTAGGGCTTATACATTGGAATTTGAATATAACAAGAGTTCTCATGCAAAAATATGCAAGGATTAAATTGTTGACGAGAAATGCCATAGGAAATGCTATAGCATTTCTTTATTTTACATTGTTTACGACCTAAAATTTTGAACCAATTGAAAAAATAATGATTTTAGAACTTATACATTGGAATTTGAATATAACAAGAGTTCTCACGCAAAAATATGCAAGGATTAAATTGTTGACGAGAAATGCCATAGGAAATGTTATAGCATTTCTTTATTTTAAATTTTTTACAACATTAAATTTCGAACCAATTGAAAAAATAATGATTTTAGGGCTTATACATTGGAATTTGAATATAACAAGAGTTCTCATGCAAAAATATGCAAGAATTAAATTGTTGACGAGAAATGCTATAGGAAATGCTATAGCATTTCCTATAGCATTTCTTTATTTTACATTTTTTACAACCTTAAATTTTAAACCAATTAAAAAAATAATGATTTTAGGGCTTATACATTGGAATTTGAATATAACAAGAGTTCTCATGCAAAAATATGCAAGGATTAAATTGTTGACGAGAAATGCCATAGGAAATGCTATAGCATTTCTTTATTTTACATTGTTTACGACCTAAAATTTTGAACCAATTGAAAAAATAATGATTTTAGGGCTTATACATTGGAATTTGAATATAACAAGAGTTCTCACGCAAAAATATGCAAGGATTAAATTGTTGACGAGAAATGCCATAGGAAATGCTATAGCATTTCCTATAGCATTTCTTTATTTTACATTTTTTACAACATTAAACTTCGAACCAATTGAAAAAATAATGATTTTAGGGCTTATACATTGGAATTTGAATATAACAAGAGTTCTCATGCAAAAATATGCAAGAATTAAATTGTTGACGAGAAATGCTATACGAAATGCTATAGCATTTCCTATAGCATTTCTTTATTTTACATTTTTTACAACCTTAAATTTCGAACCAATTGAAAAAATAATGATTTTAGGGCTTATACATTGGAATTTGAATATAACAAGAGTTCTCATTCAAAAATATGCAAGGATTAAATTGTTGACGAGAAATGCCATAGGAAATGCTATAGCATTTCTTTATTTTACATTGTTTACGACCTAAAATTTCGAACCAATTGAAAAAATAATGATTTTAGGGCTTATACATTGGAATTTGAATATAACAAGAGTTCTCACGCAAAAATATGCAAGGATTAAATTGTTGACGAGAAATGCCATAGGAAATGCTATAGCATTTCTTTATTTTACATTTTTTACAACATTAAACTTCGAACCAATTGAAAAAATAATGATTTTAGGTCTTATACATTGGAATTTGAATATAACAAGAGTTCTCATGCAAAAATATGCAAGAATTAAATTGTTGACGAGAAATGCTATACGAAATGCTATAGCATTTCCTATAGCATTTCTTTATTTTACATTTTTTACAACCTTAAATTTCGAACCAATTGAAAAAATAATGATTTTAGGGCTTATACATTGGAATTTGAATATAACAAGAGTTCTCATGCAAAAATATGCAAGGATTAAATTGTTGACGAGAAATGCCATAGGAAATGCTATAGCATTTCTTTATTTTACATTGTTTACGACCTGAAATTTCGAACCAATTGAAAAAATAATGATCTTAGGGCTTATACATTGGAATTTGAATATAACAAGAGTTCTCACACAAAAATATGCAAGGATTAAATTGTTGACGAGAAATGCCATAGGAAATGCTATAGCATTTCCTATAGCATTTCTTTATTTTACATTTTCTACAACATTAAACTTCGAACCAATTGAAAAAATAATGATTTTAGGGCTTATACATTGGAATTTGAATATAACAAGAGTTCTCATGAAAAAATATGCAAGGATTAAATTGTTGACGAGAAATGCCATAGGAAATGCTATAGCATTTCCTATAGCATTTCTTTATTTTACATTTTTTACAACCTTAAATTTCGAATCAATTAAAAAAATAATGATTTTAGGGCTTATACATTGGAATTTGGATATAACAAGAGTTCTCACGCAAAAATATGCAAGGATTAAATTGTTGAAGAGAAATGCCATTTCCTATAGCATTTCTTTATTTTACATTTTTTACAACCTTAAATTTCGAACCAATTAAAAAAATAATGATTTTAAGGCTTATACATTGGAATTTGAATATAACAAGAGTTCTCATGCAAAAATATGCAAGGATTAAATTGTTGACGAGAAATGCCATAGGAAATGCTATAGCATTTCTTTATTTTACATTGTTTACGACCTAAAATTTTGAACCAATTGAAAAAATAATGATTTTAGAACTTATACATTGGAATTTGAATATAACAAGAGTTCTCACGCAAAAATATGCAAGGATTAAATTGTTGACGAGAAATGCCATAGGAAATGTTATAGCATTTCCTATTGCATTTCTTTATTTTAAATTTTTTACAACATTAAATTTCGAACCAATTGAAAAAATAATGATTTTAGGGCTTATACATTGGAATTTGAATATAACAAGAGTTCTCACGCAAAAATATGCAAGGATTAAATTGTTGACGAGAAATGCCATAGGAAATGTTATAGCATTTCTTTATTTTAAATTTTTTACAACATTAAATTTCGAACCAATTGAAAAAATAATGATTTTAGGGCTTATACATTGGAATTTGAATATAACAAGAGTTCTCATGCAAAAATATGCAAGAATTAAATTGTTGACGAGAAATGCTATAGGAAATGCTATAGCATTTCCTATAGCATTTCTTTATTTTACATTTTTTACAACCTTAAATTTTAAACCAATTAAAAAAATAATGATTTTAGGGCTTATACATTGGAATTTGAATATAACAAGAGTTCTCATGCAAAAATATGCAAGGATTAAATTGTTGACGAGAAATGCCATAGGAAATGCTATAGCATTTCTTTATTTTACATTGTTTACGACCTAAAATTTTGAACCAATTGAAAAAATAATGATTTTAGGGCTTATACATTGGAATTTGAATATAACAAGAGTTCTCATGCAAAAATATGCAAGGATTAAATTGTTGACGAGAAATGCCATAGGAAATGCTATAGCATTTCCTATAGCATTTCTTTATTTTACATTTTTTACAACATTAAACTTCGAACCAATTGAAAAAATAATGATTTTAGGGCTTATACATTGGAATTTGAATATAACAAGAGTTCTCATGCAAAAATATGCAAGAATTAAATTGTTGACGAGAAATGCTATACGAAATGCTATAGCATTTCCTATAGCATTTCTTTATTTTACATTTTTTACAACCTTAAATTTCGAACCAATTGAAAAAATAATGATTTTAGGGCTTATACATTGGAATTTGAATATAACAAGAGTTCTCATTCAAAAATATGCAAGGATTAAATTGTTGACGAGAAATGCCATAGGAAATGCTATAGCATTTCTTTATTTTACATTGTTTACGACCTAAAATTTCGAACCAATTGAAAAAATAATGATTTTAGGGCTTATACATTGGAATTTGAATATAACAAGAGTTCTCACGCAAAAATATGCAAGGATTAAATTGTTGACGAGAAATGCCATAGGAAATGCTATAGCATTTCTTTATTTTACATTTTTTACAACATTAAACTTCGAACCAATTGAAAAAATAATGATTTTAGGTCTTATACATTGGAATTTGAATATAACAAGAGTTCTCATGCAAAAATATGCAAGAATTAAATTGTTGACGAGAAATGCTATACGAAATGCTATAGCATTTCCTATAGCATTTCTTTATTTTACATTTTTTACAACCTTAAATTTCGAACCAATTGAAAAAATAATGATTTTAGGGCTTATACATTGGAATTTGAATATAACAAGAGTTCTCATTCAAAAATATGCAAGGATTAAATTGTTGACGAGAAATGCCATAGGAAATGCTATAGCATTTCTTTATTTTACATTGTTTACGACCTAAAATTTCGAACCAATTGAAAAAATAATGATTTTAGGGCTTATACATTGGAATTTGAATATAACAAGAGTTCTCACGCAAAAATATGCAAGGATTAAATTGTTGACGAGAAATGCCATAGGAAATGCTATAGCATTTCTTTATTTTACATTTTTTACAACATTAAACTTCGAACCAATTGAAAAAATAATGATTTTAGGTCTTATACATTGGAATTTGAATATAACAAGAGTTCTCATGCAAAAATATGCAAGAATTAAATTGTTGACGAGAAATGCTATACGAAATGCTATAGCATTTCCTATAGCATTTCTTTATTTTACATTTTTTACAACCTTAAATTTCGAACCAATTGAAAAAATAATGATTTTAGGGCTTATACATTGGAATTTGAATATAACAAGAGTTCTCATGCAAAAATATGCAAGGATTAAATTGTTGACGAGAAATGCCATAGGAAATGCTATAGCATTTCTTTATTTTACATTGTTTACGACCTAAAATTTCGAACCAATTGAAAAAATAATGATCTTAGGGCTTATACATTGGAATTTGAATATAACAAGAGTTCTCACACAAAAATATGCAAGGATTAAATTGTTGACGAGAAATGCCATAGGAAATGCTATAGCATTTCCTATAGCATTTCTTTATTTTACATTTTTTACAACATTAAACTTCGAACCAATTGAAAAAATAATGATTTTAGGGCTTATACATTGGAATTTGAATATAACAAGAGTTCTCATGAAAAAATATGCAAGGATTAAATTGTTGACGAGAAATGCCATAGGAAATGCTATAGCATTTCCTATAGCATTTCTTTATTTTACATTTTTTACAACCTTAAATTTCGAATCAATTAAAAAAATAATGATTTTAGGGCTTATACATTGGAATTTGGATATAACAAGAGTTCTCACGCAAAAATATGCAAGGATTAAATTGTTGAAGAGAAATGCCATTTCCTATAGCATTTCTTTATTTTACATTTTTTACAACCTTAAATTTCGAACCAATTAAAAAAATAATGATTTTAGGGCTTATACATTGGAATTTGAATATAACAAGAGTTCTCATGCAAAAATATGCAAGGATTAAATTGTTGACGAGAAATGCCATAGGAAATGCTATAGCATTTCTTTATTTTACATTGTTTACGACCTAAAATTTTGAACCAATTGAAAAAATAATGATTTTAGAACTTATACATTGGAATTTGAATATAACAAGAGTTCTCACGCAAAAATATGCAAGGATTAAATTGTTGACGAGAAATGCCATAGGAAATGTTATAGCATTTCCTATAGCATTTCTTTATTTTAAATTTTTTACAACATTAAATTTCGAACCAATTGAAAAAATAATGATTTTAGGGCTTATACATTGTAATTTGAATATAACAAGAGTTCTCATGCAAAAATATGCAAGAATTAAATTGTTGACGAGAAATGCTATAGGAAATGCTATAGCATTTCCTATAGCATTTCTTTATTTTACATTTTTTACAACCTTAAATTTTAAACCAATTAAAAAAATAATGATTTTACGGCTTATACATTGGAATTTGAATATAACAAGAGTTCTCATGCAAAAATATGCAAGGATTAAATTGTTGACGAGAAATGCCATAGGAAATGCTATAGCATTTCTTTATTTTACATTGTTTACGACCTAAAATTTTGAACCAATTGAAAAAATAATGATTTTAGGGCTTATACATTGGAATTTGAATATAACAAGAGTTCTCACGCAAAAATATGCAAGGATTAAATTGTTGACGAGAAATGCCATAGGAAATGCTATAGCATTTCCTATAGCATTTCTTTATTTTACATTTTTTACAACATTAAACTTCGAACCAATTGAAAAAATAATGATTTTAGGGCTTATACATTGGAATTTGAATATAACAAGAGTTCTCATGCAAAAATATGCAAGAATTAAATTGTTGACGAGAAATGCTATACGAAATGCTATAGCATTTCCTATAGCATTTCTTTATTTTACATTTTTTACAACCTTAAATTTCGAACCAATTGAAAAAATAATGATTTTAGGGCTTATACATTGGAATTTGAATATAACAAGAGTTCTCATTCAAAAATATGCAAGGATTAAATTGTTGACGAGAAATGCCATAGGAAATGCTATAGCATTTCTTTATTTTACATTGTTTACGACCTAAAATTTCGAACCAATTGAAAAAATAATGATTTTAGGGCTTATACATTGGAATTTGAATATAACAAGAGTTCTCACGCAAAAATATGCAAGGATTAAATTGTTGACGAGAAATGCCATAGGAAATGCTATAGCATTTCTTTATTTTACATTTTTTACAACATTAAACTTCGAACCAATTGAAAAAATAATGATTTTAGGGCTTATACATTGGAATTTGAATATAACAAGAGTTCTCATGCAAAAATATGCAAGAATTAAATTGTTGACGAGAAATGCTATACGAAATGCTATAGCATTTCCTATAGCATTTCTTTATTTTACATTTTTTACAACCTTAAATTTCGAACCAATTGAAAAAATAATGATTTTAGGGCTTATACATTGGAATTTGAATATAACAAGAGTTCTCATGCAAAAATATGCAAGGATTAAATTGTTGACGAGAAATGCCATAGGAAATGCTATAGCATTTCTTTATTTTACATTGTTTACGACCTAAAATTTCGAACCAATTGAAAAAATAATGATTTTAGGGCTTATACATTGGAATTTGAATATAACAAGAGTTCTCACGCAAAAATATGCAAGGATTAAATTGTTGACGAGAAATGCCATAGGAAATGCTATAGCATTTCTTTATTTTACATTTCTTTATTTTACATTTTTTACAACATTAAACTTCGAACCAATTGAAAAAATAATGATTTTAGGGCTTATACATTGGAATTTGAATATAACAAGAGTTCTCATGCAAAAATATGCAAGAATTAAATTGTTGACGAGAAATGCTATACGAAATGCTATAGCATTTCCTATAGCATTTCTTTATTTTACATTTTTTACAACCTTAAATTTCGAACCAATTGAAAAAATAATGATTTTAGGGCTTATACATTGGAATTTGGATATAACAAGAGTTCTCACGCAAAAATATGCAAGGATTAAATTGTTGAAGAGAAATGCCATTTCCTATAGCATTTCTTTATTTTACATTTTTTACAACCTTAAATTTCGAACCAATTAAAAAAATAATGATTTTAGGGCTTATACATTGGAATTTGAATATAACAAGAGTTCTCATGCAAAAATATGCAAGGATTAAATTGTTGACGAGAAATGCCATAGGAAATGCTATAGCATTTCTTTATTTTACATTGTTTACGACCTAAAATTTTGAACCAATTGAAAAAATAATGATTTTAGAACTTATACATTGGAATTTGAATATAACAAGAGTTCTCACGCAAAAATATGCAAGGATTAAATTGTTGACGAGAAATGCCATAGGAAATGTTATAGCAATTCCTATAGCATTTCTTTATTTTAAATTTTTTACAACATTAAATTTCGAACCAATTGAAAAAATAATGATTTTAGGGCTTATACATTGGAATTTGAATATAACAAGAGTTCTCATGCAAAAATATGCAAGAATTAAATTGTTGACGAGAAATGCTATAGGAAATGCTATAGCATTTCCTATAGCATTTCTTTATTTTACATTTTTTACAACCTTAAATTTTAAACCAATTAAAAAAATAATGATTTTACGGCTTATACATTGGAATTTGAATATAACAAGAGTTCTCATGCAAAAATATGCAAGGATTAAATTGTTGACGAGAAATGCCATAGGAAATGCTATAGCATTTCTTTATTTTACATTGTTTACGACCTAAAATTTTGAACCAATTGAAAAAATAATGATTTTAGGGCTTATACATTGGAATTTGAATATAACAAGAGTTCTCACGCAAAAATATGCAAGGATTAAATTGTTGACGAGAAATGCCATAGGAAATGCTATAGCATTTCCTATAGCATTTCTTTATTTTACATTTTTTACAACATTAAACTTCGAACCAATTGAAAAAATAATGATTTTAGGGCTTATACATTGGAATTTGAATATAACAAGAGTTCTCATGCAAAAATATGCAAGAATTAAATTGTTGACGAGAAATGCTATACGAAATGCTATAGCATTTCCTATAGCATTTCTTTATTTTACATTTTTTACAACCTTAAATTTCGAACCAATTGAAAAAATAATGATTTTAGGGCTTATACATTGGAATTTGAATATAACAAGAGTTCTCATTCAAAAATATGCAAGGATTAAATTGTTGACGAGAAATGCCATAGGAAATGCTATAGCATTTCTTTATTTTACATTGTTTACGACCTAAAATTTCGAACCAATTGAAAAAATAATGATTTTAGGGCTTATACATTGGAATTTGAATATAACAAGAGTTCTCACGCAAAAATATGCAAGGATTAAATTGTTGACGAGAAATGCCATAGGAAATGCTATAGCATTTCTTTATTTTACATTTTTTACAACATTAAACTTCGAACCAATTGAAAAAATAATGATTTTAGGTCTTATACATTGGAATTTGAATATAACAAGAGTTCTCATGCAAAAATATGCAAGAATTAAATTGTTGACGAGAAATGCTATACGAAATGCTATAGCATTTCCTATAGCATTTCTTTATTTTACATTTTTTACAACCTTAAATTTCGAACCAATTGAAAAATAATGATTTTAGGGCTTATACATTGGAATTTGAATATAACAAGAGTTCTCATGCAAAAATATGCAAGGATTAAATTGTTGACGAGAAATGCCATAGGAAATGCTATAGCATTTCTTTATTTTACATTGTTTACGACCTAAAATTTCGAACCAATTGAAAAAATAATGATTTTAGGGCTTATACATTGGAATTTGAATATAACAAGAGTTCTCACGCAAAAATATGCAAGGATTAAATTGTTGACGAGAAATGCCATAGGAAATGCTATAGCATTTCTTTATTTTACATTTCTTTATTTTACATTTTTTACAACATTAAACTTCGAACCAATTGAAAAAATAATGATTTTAGGGCTTATACATTGGAATTTGAATATAACAAGAGTTCTCATGCAAAAATATGCAAGAATTAAATTGTTGACGAGAAATGCTATACGAAATGCTATAGCATTTCCTATAGCATTTCTTTATTTTACATTTTTTACAACCTTAAATTTCGAACCAATTGAAAAAATAATGATTTTAGGGCTTATACATTGGAATTTGGATATAACAAGAGTTCTCACGCAAAAATATGCAAGGATTAAATTGTTGAAGAGAAATGCCATTTCCTATAGCATTTCTTTATTTTACATTTTTTACAACCTTAAATTTCGAACCAATTAAAAAAATAATGATTTTAGGGCTTATACATTGGAATTTGAATATAACAAGAGTTCTCATGCAAAAATATGCAAGGATTAAATTGTTGACGAGAAATGCCATAGGAAATGCTATAGCATTTCTTTATTTTACATTGTTTACGACCTAAAATTTTGAACCAATTGAAAAAATAATGATTTTAGAACTTATACATTGGAATTTGAATATAACAAGAGTTCTCACGCAAAAATATGCAAGGATTAAATTGTTGACGAGAAATGCCATAGGAAATGTTATAGCATTTCCTATAGCATTTCTTTATTTTAAATTTTTTACAACATTAAATTTCGAACCAATTGAAAAAATAATGATTTTAGGGCTTATACATTGGAATTTGAATATAACAAGAGTTCTCATGCAAAAATATGCAAGAATTAAATTGTTGACGAGAAATGCTATAGGAAATGCTATAGCATTTCCTATAGCATTTCTTTATTTTACATTTTTTACAACCTTAAATTTTAAACCAATTAAAAAAATAATGATTTTACGGCTTATACATTGGAATTTGAATATAACAAGAGTTCTCATGCAAAAATATGCAAGGATTAAATTGTTGACGAGAAATGCCATAGGAAATGCTATAGCATTTCTTTATTTTACATTGTTTACGACCTAAAATTTTGAACCAATTGAAAAAATAATGATTTTAGGGCTTATACATTGGAATTTGAATATAACAAGAGTTCTCACGCAAAAATATGCAAGGATTAAATTGTTGACGAGAAATGCCATAGGAAATGCTATAGCATTTCCTATAGCATTTCTTTATTTTACATTTTTTACAACATTAAACTTCGAACCAATTGAAAAAATAATGATTTTAGGGCTTATACATTGGAATTTGAATATAACAAGAGTTCTCATGCAAAAATATGCAAGAATTAAATTGTTGACGAGAAATGCTATACGAAATGCTATAGCATTTCCTATAGCATTTCTTTATTTTACATTTTTTACAACCTTAAATTTCGAACCAATTGAAAAAATAATGATTTTAGGGCTTATACATTGGAATTTGAATATAACAAGAGTTCTCATTCAAAAATATGCAAGGATTAAATTGTTGACGAGAAATGCCATAGGAAATGCTATAGCATTTCTTTATTTTACATTGTTTACGACCTAAAATTTCGAACCAATTGAAAAAATAATGATTTTAGGGCTTATACATTGGAATTTGAATATAACAAGAGTTCTCACGCAAAAATATGCAAGGATTAAATTGTTGACGAGAAATGCCATAGGAAATGCTATAGCATTTCTTTATTTTACATTTTTTACAACATTAAACTTCGAACCAATTGAAAAAATAATGATTTTAGGTCTTATACATTGGAATTTGAATATAACAAGAGTTCTCATGCAAAAATATGCAAGAATTAAATTGTTGACGAGAAATGCTATACGAAATGCTATAGCATTTCCTATAGCATTTCTTTATTTTACATTTTTTACAACCTTAAATTTCGAACCAATTGAAAAAATAATGATTTTAGGGCTTATACATTGGAATTTGAATATAACAAGAGTTCTCATGCAAAAATATGCAAGGATTAAATTGTTGACGAGAAATGCCATAGGAAATGCTATAGCATTTCTTTATTTTACATTGTTTACGACCTAAAATTTCGAACCAATTGAAAAAATAATGATTTTAGGGCTTATACATTGGAATTTGAATATAACAAGAGTTCTCATGCAAAAATATGCAAGGATTAAATTGTTGACCATAAATGCAATAGAAAATGCTATAGCATTTCTTTATTTTACATTTCTTTATTTTACATTTTTTACAACATTAAACTTCGAACCAATTGAAAAAATAATGATTTTAGGGCTTATACATTGGAATTTGAATATAACAAGAGTTCTCATGCAAAAATATGCAAGAATTAAATTGTTGACGAGAAATGCTATACGAAATGCTATAGCATTTCCTATAGCATTTCTTTATTTTACATTTTTTACAACCTTAAATTTCGAACCAATTGAAAAAATAATGATTTTAGGGCTTATACATTGGAATTTGGATATAACAAGAGTTCTCACGCAAAAATATGCAAGGATTAAATTGTTGAAGAGAAATGCCATTTCCTATAGCATTTCTTTATTTTACATTTTTTACAACCTTAAATTTCAAACCAATTAAAAAAATAATGATTTTAGGGCTTATACATTGGAATTTGAATATAACAAGAGTTCTCATGCAAAAATATGCAAGGATTAAATTGTTGACGAGAAATGCCATAGGAAATGCTATAGCATTTCTTTATTTTACATTGTTTACGACCTAAAATTTTGAACCAATTGAAAAAATAATGATTTTAGAACTTATACATTGGAATTTGAATATAACAAGAGTTCTCACGCAAAAATATGCAAGGATTAAATTGTTGACGAGAAATTCCATAGGAAATGTTATAGCATTTCCTATAGCATTTCTTTATTTTAAATTTTTTACAACATTAAATTTCGAACCAATTGAAAAAATAATGATTTTAGGGCTTATACATTGGAATTTGAATATAACAAGAGTTCTCATGCAAAAATATGCAAGAATTAAATTGTTGACGAGAAATGCTATAGGAAATGCTATAGCATTTCCTATAGCATTTCTTTATTTTACATTTTTTACAACCTTAAATTTTAAACCAATTAAAAAAATAATGATTTTACGGCTTATACATTGGAATTTGAATATAACAAGAGTTCTCATGCAAAAATATGCAAGGATTAAATTGTTGACGAGAAATGCCATAGGAAATGCTATAGCATTTCTTTATTTTACATTGTTTACGACCTAAAATTTTGAACCAATTGAAAAAATAATGATTTTAGGGCTTATACATTGGAATTTGAATATAACAAGAGTTCTCACGCAAAAATATGCAAGGATTAAATTGTTGACGAGAAATGCCATAGGAAATGCTATAGCATTTCCTATAGCATTTCTTTATTTTACATTTTTTACAACATTAAACTTCGAACCAATTGAAAAAATAATTATTTTAGGGCTTATACATTGGAATTTGAATATAACAAGAGTTCTCATGCAAAAATATGCAAGAATTAAATTGTTGACGAGAAATGCTATACGAAATGCTATAGCATTTCCTATAGCATTTCTTTATTTTACATTTTTTACAACCTTAAATTTCGAACCAATTGAAAAAATAATGATTTTAGGGCTTATACATTGGAATTTGAATATAACAAGAGTTCTCATTCAAAAATATGCAAGGATTAAATTGTTGACGAGAAATGCCATAGGAAATGCTATAGCATTTCTTTATTTTACATTGTTTACGACCTAAAATTTCGAACCAATTGAAAAAATAATGATTTTAGGGCTTATACATTGGAATTTGAATATAACAAGAGTTCTCACGCAAAAATATGCAAGGATTAAATTGTTGACGAGAAATGCCATAGGAAATGCTATAGCATTTCTTTATTTTACATTTTTTACAACATTAAACTTCGAACCAATTGAAAAAATAATGATTTTAGGTCTTATACATTGGAATTTGAATATAACAAGAGTTCTCATGCAAAAATATGCAAGAATTAAATTGTTGACGAGAAATGCTATACGAAATGCTATAGCATTTCCTATAGCATTTCTTTATTTTACATTTTTTACAACCTTAAATTTCGAACCAATTGAAAAAATAATGATTTTAGGGCTTATACATTGGAATTTGAATATAACAAGAGTTCTCACGCAAAAATATGCAAGGATTAAATTGTTGACGAGAAATGCCATAGGAAATGCTATAGCATTTCTTTATTTTACATTTTTTACAACATTAAACTTCGAACCAATTGAAAAAATAATGATTTTAGGTCTTATACATTGGAATTTGAATATAACAAGAGTTCTCATGCAAAAATATGCAAGAATTAAATTGTTGACGAGAAATGCTATACGAAATGCTATAGCATTTCCTATAGCATTTCTTTATTTTACATTTTTTACAACCTTAAATTTCGAACCAATTGAAAAAATAATGATTTTAGGGCTTATACATTGGAATTTGAATATAACAAGAGTTCTCATGCAAAAATATGCAAGGATTAAATTGTTGACGAGAAATGCCATAGGAAATGCTATAGCATTTCTTTATTTTACATTGTTTACGACCTAAAATTTCGAACCAATTGAAAAAATAATGATCTTAGGGCTTATACATTGGAATTTGAATATAACAAGAGTTCTCACACAAAAATATGCAAGGATTAAATTGTTGACGAGAAATGCCATAGGAAATGCTATAGCATTTCCTATAGCATTTCTTTATTTTACATTTTTTACAACATTAAACTTCGAACCAATTGAAAAAATAATGATTTTAGGGCTTATAAATTGGAATTTGAATATAACAAGAGTTCTCATGAAAAAATATGCAAGGATTAAATTGTTGACGAGAAATGCCATAGGAAATGCTATAGCATTTCCTATAGCATTTCTTTATTTTACATTTTTTACAACCTTAAATTTCGAATCAATTAAAAAAATAATGATTTTAGGGCTTATACATTGGAATTTGGATATAACAAGAGTTCTCACGCAAAAATATGCAAGGATTAAATTGTTGAAGAGAAATGCCATTTCCTATAGCATTTCTTTATTTTACATTTTTTACAACCTTAAATTTCGAACCAATTAAAAAAATAATGATTTTAGGGATTATACATTGGAATTTGATATAACAAGAGTTCTCATGCAAAAATATGCAAGGATTAAATTGTTGACGAGAAATGCCATAGGAAATGCTATAGCATTTCTTTATTTTACATTGTTTACGACCTAAAATTTTGAACCAATTGAAAAAATAATGATTTTAGAACTTATACATTGGAATTTGAATATAACAAGAGTTCTCACGCAAAAATATGCAAGGATTAAATTGTTGACGAGAAATGCCATAGGAAATGTTATAGCATTTCCTATAGCATTTCTTTATTTTAAATTTTTTACAACATTAAATTTCGAACCAATTGAAAAAATAATGATTTTAGGGCTTATACATTGGAATTTGAATATAACAAGAGTTCTCATGCAAAAATATGCAAGAATTAAATTGTTGACGAGAAATGCTATAGGAAATGCTATAGCATTTCCTATAGCATTTCTTTATTTTACATTTTTTACAACCTTAAATTTTAAACCAATTAAAAAAATAATGATTTTAGGGCTTATACATTGGAATTTGAATATAACAAGAGTTCTCATGCAAAAATATGCAAGGATTAAATTGTTGACGAGAAATGCCATAGGAAATGCTATAGCATTTCTTTATTTTACATTGTTTACGACCTAAAATTTTGAACCAATTAAAAAAATAATGATTTTAGGGCTTATACATTGGAATTTGAATATAACAAGAGTTCTCACGCAAAAATATGCAAGGATTAAATTGTTGACGAGAAATGCCATAGGAAATGCTATAGCATTTCTTTATTTTACATTGTTTACGACCTAAAATTTCGAACCAATTGAAAAAATAATGATCTTAGGGCTTATACATTGGAATTTGAATATAACAAGAGTTCTCACACAAAAATATGCAAGGATTAAATTGTTGACGAGAAATGCCATAGGAAATGCTATAGCATTTCCTATAGCATTTCTTTATTTTACATTTTTTACAACATTAAACTTCGAACCAATTGAAAAAATAATGATTTTAGGGCTTATACATTGGAATTTGAATATAACAAGAGTTCTCATGCAAAAATATGCAAGAATTAAATTGTTGACGAGAAATGCTATACGAAATGCTATAGCATTTCCTATAGCATTTCTTTATTTTACATTTTTTACAACCTTAAATTTCGAACCAATTGAAAAAATAATGATTTTAGGGCTTATACATTGGAATTTGAATATAACAAGAGTTCTCATTCAAAAATATGCAAGGATTAAATTGTTGACGAGAAATGCCATAGGAAATGCTATAGCATTTCTTTATTTTACATTGTTTACGACCTAAAATTTCGAACCAATTGAAAAAATAATGATTTTAGGGCTTATACATTGGAATTTGAATATAACAAGAGTTCTCACGCAAAAATATGCAAGGATTAAATTGTTGACGAGAAATGCCATAGGAAATGCTATAGCATTTCTTTATTTTACACTTTTTACAACATTAAACTTCGAACCAATTGAAAAAATAATGATTTTAGGTCTTATACATTGGAATTTGAATATAACAAGAGTTCTCATGCAAAAATATGCAAGAATTAAATTGTTGACGAGAAATGCTATACGAAATGCTATAGCATTTCCTATAGCATTTCTTTATTTTACATTTTTTACAACCTTAAATTTCGAACCAATTGAAAAAATAATGATTTTAGGGCTTATACATTGGAATTTGAATATAACAAGAGTTCTCATGCAAAAATATGCAAGGATTAAATTGTTGACGAGAAATGCCATAGGAAATGCTATAGCATTTCTTTATTTTACATTGTTTACGACCTAAAATTTCGAACCAATTGAAAAAATAATGATCTTAGGGCTTATACATTGGAATTTGAATATAACAAGAGTTCTCACACAAAAATATGCAAGGATTAAATTGTTGACGAGAAATGCCATAGGAAATGCTATAGCATTTCCTATAGCATTTCTTTATTTTACATTTTTTACAACATTAAACTTCGAACCAATTGAAAAAATAATGATTTTAGGGCTTATACATTGGAATTTGAATATAACAAGAGTTCTCATGAAAAAATATGCAAGGATTAAATTATTGACGAGAAATGCCATAGGAAATGCTATAGCATTTCCTATAGCATTTCTTTATTTTACATTTTTTACAACCTTAAATTTCGAACCAATTGAAAAAATAATGATTTTAGGGCTTATACATTGGAATTTGAATATAACAAGAATTCTCATGCAAAAATATGCAAGGATTAAATTGTTGACGAGAAATGCCATAGGAAATGCTATAGCATTTCTTTATTTTACATTGTTTACGACCTAAAATTTCGAACCAATTGAAAAAATAATGATTTTAGGGCTTATACATTGGAATTTGAATATAACAAGAGTTCTCACGCAAAAATATGCAAGGATTAAAATGTTGACGAGAAATGCCATAGGAAATGCTATAGCATTTCTTTATTTTACATTTTTTACAACATTAAACTTCGAACCAATTGAAAAAATAATGATTTTAGGGCTTATACATTGGAATTTGAATATAACAAGAGTTCTCATGCAAAAATATGCAAGAATTAAATTGTTGACGAGAAATGCTATACGAAATGCTATAGCATTTCCTATAGCATTTCTTTATTTTACATTTTTTACAACCTTAAATTTCGAACCAATTGAAAAAATAATTATTTTAGGGCTTATACATTGGAATTTGAATATAACAAGAGTTCTCATGCAAAAATATGCAAGGATTAAATTTGTGACGAGATATGCCATAGGAAATGCTATAGCATTTCTTTATTTTACATTGTTTACGACCTAAAATTTCGAACCAATTGAAAAAATAATGATCTTAGGGCTTATACATTGGAATTTGAATATAACAAGAGTTCTCACACAAAAATATGCAAGGATTAAATTGTTGACGAGAAATGCCATAGGAAATGCTATAGCATTTCCTATAGCATTTCTTTATTTTACATTTTTTACAACATTAAACTTCGAACAATTTGAAAAAATAATGATTTTAGGGCTTATACATTGGAATTTAAATATAACAAGAGTTCTCATGCAAAAATATGCAAGGATTAAATTGTTGACGAGAAATGCCATAGGAAATGCTATAGCATTTCCTATAGCATTTCTTTATTTTACATTTTTTACAACCTTAAATTTCGAACCAATTGAAAAAATAATGATTTTAGGGCTTATACATTGGAATTTGAATATAACAAGAGTTCTCATGCAAAAATATGCAAGGATTAAATTGTTGACGAGAAATGCCATAGGAAATGCTACCTATAGCATTTCTTTATTTTACATTTTTTACAACCTTAAATTTGGAACCAATTGAAAAAATAATGATTTTAGGGCTTATACATTGGAATTTTAATATTACAAGAGTTCTCATGCAAAAATATGCAAGGATTAAATTGTTGGCGTTAAATTCCATAGGAAATTCTATAGCATTACCTATAGCATTTCTTTATTTTACATTGTTTACGACCTAAAAGTCGAACCAATTGAAAAAATAATGATTTTAGGGCTTATACATTGGAATTTGAATATAACAAGAGTTTTCAAGAAAAAATTAAAATTTCGAACCAATTGAAAAAATAATGATTTTAGGGCTTATACATTGGAATTTGAATAGAACAAGAGTTCTCATGCAAAAATACGCAAGGATTAAATTGTTGACGAGAAATGCCATAGGAAATGCTATAGCATTTTCTATAGCATTTCTTTATTTTACACTTTTTACAACCTAAAATTTCGAACCAATTGAAAAAATAATGATTTTAGGGCTTATACATTGGAATTTGAATATAACAAGAGTTCTCATGCAAAAATATGCAAGGATTAAATTGTTGACGAGAAATGCCATAGGAAATGCTATAGCATTTTCTATAGCATTTCTTTATTTTACATTTTTTACAACCTTAAATTTCGAACCAATTGAAAAAATAATGATTTTAGGGCTTATACATTGGAATTTGAATATAACAAGAGTTCTCATGCAAAAATATGCAAGGATTAAATTGTTGACAAGAAATGCCATAAGAAATGCTATAGCATTTTCTATAGCATTTCTTTATTTTACATTTTTTACAACCTTAAATTTCGAACCAATTGAAAAAATAATGATTTTAGGGCTTATACATTGGAATTTTAATATTACAAGCGTTTTCATGCAAAAATATGCAAGGATTAAATTGTTGACGTTAAATTCCATAGGAAATTCTATAGCATTTCCTATAGCATTTCTTTATTTTACATTGTTTACGACCTAAAAGTCGAACCAATTGAAAAAATAATGATTTTAGGGCTTATACATTGGAATTTGAATATAACAAGAGTTCTCAAGCAAAATTATGCAATGATTAAATTGTTGATGAAAAATGCCATACGAAATTCTATAGCATTTCCTATAGCATTTCTTTATTTTACATTGTTTACGACCTAAAATTTCGAACCAATTGAAAAAATAATGATTTTAGGGCTTATACATTGGAATTTGAATATAACAAGAGTTCTCATGCAAAAATATGCAAGGATTAAATTGTTGACGAGAAATGCCATAGGAAATGCTATAGCATTTCCTATAGCATTTCTTTATTTTACATTGTTTACGACCTAAAATTTCGAACCAATTGAAAAAATAATGATTTTAGGGCTTATACATTGGAATTTTAATATAACAAGAGTTCTCACGCAAAAATATGCAAGGATTAAATTGTTGACGAGAAATGCCATAGGAAATGCTATCGCATTTCCTATAGCATTTCTTTATTTTACATTGTTTACGACCTAAAATTTTGAACCAATTGAAAAAATAATGATTTTAGGGATTATACATTGGAATTTGAATATAACAAGAGTTCTCACGCAAAAATATGCAAGGATTAAATTGTTGACGAGAAATGCCATAGGAAATGCTATAGGATTTCCTATAGCATTTCTTTATTTTACATTTTTTACAACATTAAATTTCGAACCAATGGAAAAAATAATGATTTTAGGGCTTATACATTTGAATTTGAATATAACAAGAGTTCTCATGCAAAAATATGCAAGGATTAAATTGTTGACGAGAAATACCATAGGAAATGCTATAGCATTTCCTATAGCATTTCTTTATTTTATATTTTTTACAACCTTAAATTTTGAACCAATTGAAAAAATAATGATTTTAGGGCTTATACATTGGAATTTGAATATAACAAGAGTTCTCATTCAAAAATATGCAAGGATTAAATTGTTGACGAGAAATGCCATAGGAAATGCTATAGCATTTCCTATAGCATTTCTTTATTTTACATTTTTTACAACCTTAAATTTCGAACCAATTGAAAAAATAATGATTTTAGGGCTTATACATTGGAATTTGAATATAACAAGAGTTCTCATGCAAAAATATGCAAGGATTAAATTGTTGACGAGAAATGCCATAGGAAATGCTGTAGCATTTGCTATAGCATTTCTTTATTTTACATTTTTTACAACCTTAAATTTCGAACCAATTGAAAAAATAATGATTTTAGGGCTTATACATTGGAATTTGAATATAACAAGAGTTCTCATGCAAAAATATGCAAGGATTAAATTGTTGACGAGAAATGCCATAGGAAATGCTATAGCATTTTCTATAGCATTTCTTTATTTTACATTTTTTACAACCTTAAATTTCGAACCAATTGAAAAAATAATGATTTTAGGGCTTATAGATTGGAATTTTAATATTACAAGCGTTCTCATGCAAAAATATGCAAGGATCAAATTGTTGGCGTTAAATTCCATAGGAAATTCTATAGCATTTCCTATAGCATTTCTTTATTTTACATTGTTTACGACCTAAAAGTCGAACCAATTGAAAAAATAATGATTTTAGGGCTTATACATTGGAATTTGAATATAACAAGAGTTCTCAAGCAAAATTATGCAATGATTAAATTGTTGATGAAAAATGCCATACGAAATTCTATAGCATTTCCTATAGCATTTCTTTATTTTACATTGTTTACGACCTAAAATTTCGAACCAATTGAAAAAATAATGATTTTAGGGCTTATACATTGGAATTTGAATATAACAAGAGTTCTCATGCAAAAATATGCAAGGATTAAATTGTTGACGAGAAATGCCATAGGAAATGCTATAGCATTTCCTATAGCATTTCTTTATTTTACATTGTTTACGACCTAAAATTTCGAACCAATTGAAAAAATAATGATTTTAGGGCTTATACATTGGAATTTTAATATAACAAGAGTTCTCACGCAAAAATATGCAAGGATTAAATTGTTGACGAGAAATGCCATAGGAAATGCTATCGCATTTCCTATAGCATTTCTTTATTTTACATTGTTTACGACCTAAAATTTCGAACCAATTGAAAAAATAATGATTTTAGGGATTATACATTGGAATTTGAATATAACAAGAGTTCTCACGCAAAAATATGCAAGGATTAAATTGTTGACGAGAAATGCCATAGGAAATGCTATAGGATTTCCTATAGCATTTCTTTATTTTACATTTTTTACAACATTAAATTTCGAACCAATGGAAAAAATAATGATTTTAGGGCTTATACATTTGAATTTGAATATAACAAGAGTTCTCATGCAAAAATATGCAAGGATTAAATTGTTGACGAGAAATACCATAGGAAATGCTATAGCATTTCCTATAGCATTTCTTTATTTTATATTTTTTACAACCTTAAATTTTGAACCAATTGAAAAAATAATGATTTTAGGGCTTATACATTGGAATTTGAATATAACAAGAGTTCTCACGCAAAAATATGCAAGGATTAAATTGTTGACGAGAAATGCCATAGGAAATGCTATAGGATTTCCTATAGCATTTCTTTATTTTACATTTTTTACAACATTAAATTTCGAACCAATGGAAAAAATAATGATTTTAGGGCTTATACATTTGAATTTGAATATAACAAGAGTTCTCATGCAAAAATATGCAAGGATTAAATTGTTGACGAGAAATACCATAGGAAATGCTATAGCATTTCCTATAGCATTTCTTTATTTTATATTTTTTACAACCTTAAATTTTGAACCAATTGAAAAAATAATGATTTTAGGGCTTATACATTGGAATTTGAATATAACAAGAGTTCTCATTCAAAAATATGCAAGGATTAAATTGTTGACGAGAAATGCCATAGGAAATGCTATAGCATTTCCTATAGCATTTCTTTATTTTACATTTTTTACAACCTTAAATTTCGAACCAATTGAAAAAATAATGATTTTAGGGCTTATACATTGGAATTTGAATATAACAAGAGTTCTCATGCAAAAATATGCAAGGATTAAATTGTTGACGAGAAATGCCATAGGAAATGCTGTAGCATTTGCTATAGCATTTCTTTATTTTACATTTTTTACAACCTTAAATTTCGAACCAATTGAAAAAATAATGATTTTAGGGCTTATACATTGGAATTTGAATATAACAAGAGTTCTCATGCAAAAATATGCAAGGATTAAATTGTTGACGAGAAATGCCATAGGAAATGCTATAGCATTTTCTATAGCATTTCTTTATTTTACATTTTTTACAACCTTAAATTTCGAACCAATTGAAAAAATAATGATTTTAGGGCTTATACATTGGAATTTTAATATTACAAGCGTTCTCATGCAAAAATATGCAAGGATCAAATTGTTGGCGTTAAATTCCATAGGAAATTCTATAGCATTTCCTATAGCATTTCTTTATTTTACATTGTTTACGACCTAAAAGTCGAAGCAATTGAAAAAATAATGATTTTAGGGCTTATATTTTGGAATTTGAATATAACAAGAGTTCTCACGCAAAAATATGCAAGGATTAAATTGTTGACGAGAAATGCCATAGGAAATGCTATAGGATTTCCTATAGCATTTCTTTATTTTACATTGTTTACGACCTAAAATTTCGAACCAATTGAAAAAATAATGATTTTAGGGCTTATACATTGGAATTTGAATATAACAAGAGTTCTCATGCAAAAATACGCAAGGATTAAATTGTTGACGAGAAATGCCATAGGAAATTCTATAGCATTTTCTATAGCATTTCTTTATTTTACACTTTTTACAACCTTAAATTTCGAACCAATTGAAAAAATATTGATTTTAAGGCTTATACATTGGAATTTGAATATAACAAGAGTTCTCATGCAAAAATATGCAAGGATTAAATTGTTGACGAGAAATGCCATAGGAAATGCTATAGCATTTTCTATAGCATTTCTTTATTTTACATTTTTTACAACCTAAAATTTCGAACCAATTGAAAAAATAATGATTTTAGGGCTTATACATTGGAATTTGAATATAACAAGAGTTCTCATGCAAAAATATGCAAGGATTAAATTGTTGACGAGAAATGCCATAGGAAATGCTATAGCATTTTCTATAGCATTTCTTTATTTTACATTTTTTACAACCTTAAATTTCGAACCAATTGAAAAAATAATGATTTTAGGGCTTATAGATTGGAATTTTAATATTACAAGCGTTCTCATGCAAAAATATGCAAGGATCAAATTGTTGGCGTTAAATTCCATAGGAAATTCTATAGCATTTCCTATAGCATTTCTTTATTTTACATTGTTTACGACCTAAAAGTCGAACCAATTGAAAAAATAATGATTTTAGGGCTTATACATTGGAATTTGAATATAACAAGAGTTCTCAAGCAAAATTATGCAATGATTAAATTGTTGATGAAAAATGCCATACGAAATTCTATAGCATTTCCTATAGCATTTCTTTATTTTACATTGTTTACGACCTAAAATTTCGAACCAATTGAAAAAATAATGATTTTAGGGCTTATACATTGGAATTTGAATATAACAAGAGTTCTCATGCAAAAATATGCAAGGATTAAATTGTTGACGAGAAATGCCATAGGAAATGCTATAGCATTTCCTATAGCATTTCTTTATTTTACATTGTTTACGACCTAAAATTTCGAACCAATTGAAAAAATAATGATTTTAGGGCTTATACATTGGAATTTTAATATAACAAGAGTTCTCACGCAAAAATATGCAAGGATTAAATTGTTGACGAGAAATGCCATAGGAAATGCTATCGCATTTCCTATAGCATTTCTTTATTTTACATTGTTTACGACCTAAAATTTCGAACCAATTGAAAAAATAATGATTTTAGGGATTATACATTGGAATTTGAATATAACAAGAGTTCTCACGCAAAAATATGCAAGGATTAAATTGTTGACGAGAAATGCCATAGGAAATGCTATAGGATTTCCTATAGCATTTCTTTATTTTACATTTTTTACAACATTAAATTTCGAACCAATGGAAAAAATAATGATTTTAGGGCTTATACATTTGAATTTGAATATAACAAGAGTTCTCATGCAAAAATATGCAAGGATTAAATTGTTGACGAGAAATACCATAGGAAATGCTATAGCATTTCCTATAGCATTTCTTTATTTTATATTTTTTACAACCTTAAATTTTGAACCAATTGAAAAAATAATGATTTTAGGGCTTATACATTGGAATTTGAATATAACAAGAGTTCTCATTCAAAAATATGCAAGGATTAAATTGTTGACGAGAAATGCCATAGGAAATGCTATAGCATTTCCTATAGCATTTCTTTATTTTACATTTTTTACAACCTTAAATTTCGAACCAATTGAAAAAATAATGATTTTAGGGCTTATACATTGGAATTTGAATATAACAAGAGTTCTCATGCAAAAATATGCAAGGATTAAATTGTTGACGAGAAATGCCATAGGAAATGCTGTAGCATTTGCTATAGCATTTCTTTATTTTACATTTTTTACAACCTTAAATTTCGAACCAATTGAAAAAATAATGATTTTAGGGCTTATACATTGGAATTTGAATATAACAAGAGTTCTCATGCAAAAATATGCAAGGATTAAATTGTTGACGAGAAATGCCATAGGAAATGCTATAGCATTTTCTATAGCATTTCTTTATTTTACATTTTTTACAACCTTAAATTTCGAACCAATTGAAAAAATAATGATTTTAGGGCTTATACATTGGAATTTTAATATTACAAGCGTTCTCATGCAAAAATATGCAAGGATCAAATTGTTGGCGTTAAATTCCATAGGAAATTCTATAGCATTTCCTATAGCATTTCTTTATTTTACATTGTTTACGACCTAAAAGTCGAAGCAATTGAAAAAATAATGATTTTAGGGCTTATATTTTGGAATTTGAATATAACAAGAGTTCTCACGCAAAAATATGCAAGGATTAAATTGTTGACGAGAAATGCCATAGGAAATGCTATAGGATTTCCTATAGCATTTCTTTATTTTACATTGTTTACGACCTAAAATTTCGAACCAATTGAAAAAATAATGATTTTAGGGCTTATACATTGGAATTTGAATATAACAAGAGTTCTCATGCAAAAATACGCAAGGATTAAATTGTTGACGAGAAATGCCATAGGAAATTCTATAGCATTTTCTATAGCATTTCTTTATTTTACACTTTTTACAACCTTAAATTTCGAACCAATTGAAAAAATATTGATTTTAAGGCTTATACATTGGAATTTGAATATAACAAGAGTTCTCATGCAAAAATATGCAAGGATTAAATTGTTGACGAGAAATGCCATAGGAAATGCTATAGCATTTTCTATAGCATTTCTTTATTTTACATTTTTTACAACCTAAAATTTCGAACCAATTGAAAAAATAATGATTTTAGGGCTTATACATTGGAATTTGAATATAACAAGAGTTCTCATGCAAAAATATGCAAGGATTAAATTGTTGACGAGAAATGCCATAGGAAATGCTATAGCATTTTCTATAGCATTTCTTTATTTTACATTTTTTACAACCTTAAATTTCGAACCAATTGAAAAAATAATGATTTTAGGGCTTATAGATTGGAATTTTAATATTACAAGCGTTCTCATGCAAAAATATGCAAGGATCAAATTGTTGGCGTTAAATTCCATAGGAAATTCTATAGCATTTCCTATAGCATTTCTTTATTTTACATTGTTTACGACCTAAAAGTCGAACCAATTGAAAAAATAATGATTTTAGGGCTTATACATTGGAATTTGAATATAACAAGAGTTCTCAAGCAAAATTATGCAATGATTAAATTGTTGATGAAAAATGCCATACGAAATTCTATAGCATTTCCTATAGCATTTCTTTATTTTACATTGTTTACGACCTAAAATTTCGAACCAATTGAAAAAATAATGATTTTAGGGCTTATACATTGGAATTTGAATATAACAAGAGTTCTCATGCAAAAATATGCAAGGATTAAATTGTTGACGAGAAATGCCATAGGAAATGCTATAGCATTTCCTATAGCATTTCTTTATTTTACATTGTTTACGACCTAAAATTTCGAACCAATTGAAAAAATAATGATTTTAGGGCTTATACATTGGAATTTTAATATAACAAGAGTTCTCACGCAAAAATATGCAAGGATTAAATTGTTGACGAGAAATGCCATAGGAAATGCTATCGCATTTCCTATAGCATTTCTTTATTTTACATTGTTTACGACCTAAAATTTCGAACCAATTGAAAAAATAATGATTTTAGGGATTATACATTGGAATTTGAATATAACAAGAGTTCTCACGCAAAAATATGCAAGGATTAAATTGTTGACGAGAAATGCCATAGGAAATGCTATAACATTTCCTATGGCATTTCTTTATTTTACATTTTTTACAACATTAAATTTCGAACCAATGGAAAAAATAATGATTTTAGGGCTTATACATTTGAATTTGAATATAACAAGAGTTCTCATGCAAAAATATGCAAGGATTAAATTGTTGACGAGAAATACCATAGGAAATGCTATAGCATTTCCTATAGCATTTCTTTATTTTATATTTTTTACAACCTTAAATTTTGAACCAATTGAAAAAATAATGATTTTAGGGCTTATACATTGGAATTTGAATATAACAAGAGTTCTCATTCAAAAATATGCAAGGATTAAATTGTTGACGAGAAATGCCATAGGAAATGCTATAGCATTTCCTATAGCATTTCTTTATTTTACATTTTTTACAACCTTAAATTTCGAACCAATTGAAAAAATAATGATTTTAGGGCTTATACATTGGAATTTGAATATAACAAGAGTTCTCATGCAAAAATATGCAAGGATTAAATTGTTGACGAGAAATGCCATAGGAAATGCTGTAGCATTTGCTATAGCATTTCTTTATTTTACATTTTTTACAACCTTAAATTTCGAACCAATTGAAAAAATAATGATTTTAGGGCTTATACATTGGAATTTGAATATAACAAGAGTTCTCATGCAAAAAATATGCAAGGATTAAATTGTTGACGAGAAATGCCATAGGAAATGCTATAGCATTTTCTATAGCATTTCTTTATTTTACATTTTTTACAACCTTAAATTTCGAACCAATTGAAAAAATAATGATTTTAGGGCTTATACATTGGAATTTTAATATTACAAGCGTTCTCATGCAAAAATATGCAAGGATCAAATTGTTGGCGTTAAATTCCATAGGAAATTCTATAGCATTTCCTATAGCATTTCTTTATTTTACATTGTTTACGACCTAAAAGTCGAAGCAATTGAAAAAATAATGATTTTAGGGCTTATATTTTGGAATTTGAATATAACAAGAGTTCTCACGCAAAAATATGCAAGGATTAAATTGTTGACGAGAAATGCCATAGGAAATGCTATAGGATTTCCTATAGCATTTCTTTATTTTACATTGTTTACGACCTAAAATTTCGAACCAATTGAAAAAATAATGATTTTAGGGCTTATACATTGGAATTTGAATATAACAAGAGTTCTCATGCAAAAATACGCAAGGATTAAATTGTTGACGAGAAATGCCATAGGAAATTCTATAGCATTTTCTATAGCATTTCTTTATTTTACACTTTTTACAACCTTAAATTTCGAACCAATTGAAAAAATATTGATTTTAGGGCTTATACATTGGAATTTGAATATAACAAGAGTTCTCATGCAAAAATATGCAAGGATTAAATTGTTGACGAGAAATGCCATAGGAAATGCTATAGCATTTTCTATAGCATTTCTTTATTTTACATTTTTTACAACCTAAAATTTCGAACCAATTGAAAAAATAATGATTTTAGGGCTTATACATTGGAATTTGAATATAACAAGAGTTCTCATGCAAAAATACGCAAGGATTAAATTGTTGACGAGAAATGCCATAGGAAATTCTATAGCATTTTCTATAGCATTTCTTTATTTTACACTTTTTACAACCTTAAATTTCGAACCAATTGAAAAAATATTGATTTTAGGGCTTATACATTGGAATTTGAATATAACAAGAGTTCTCATGCAAAAATATGCAAGGATTAAATTGTTGACGAGAAATGCCATAGGAAATGCTATAGCATTTTCTATAGCATTTCTTTATTTTACATTTTTTACAACCTTAAATTTCGAACCAATGGAAAAAATAATGATTTTAGGGCTTATACATTGGAATTTGAATATTACAAGCGTTCTCATGCAAAAATATGCAAGGATTAAATTGTTGGCGTTAAATTCCATAGGAAATTCTATAGCATTTCCTATAGCATTTCTTTATTTTACATTTTTTACAACCTTAAATTTCGAACCAATTGAAAAAATAATGATTTTAGGGCTTATACATTGGAATTTGAATATAACAAGAGTTCTCATGCAAAAAATATACAAGGATTAAATTGTTGACGAGAAATGCCATAGGAAATGCTATAGCATTTTCTATAGCATTTCTTTATTTTACATTTTTTACAACCTTAAATTTCGAACCAATTGAAAAAATAATGATTTTAGGGCTTATACATTGGAATTTTAATATTACAAGCGTTCTCATGCAAAAATATGCAAGGATCAAATTGTTGGCGTTAAATTCCATAGGAAATTCTATAGCATTTCCTATAGCATTTCTTTATTTTACATTGTTTACGACCTAAAAGTCGAAGCAATTGAAAAAATAATGATTTTAGGGCTTATATTTTGGAATTTGAATATAACAAGAGTTCTCAAGCAAAAATATGCAAGGATTAAATTGTTGACGAAAAATACCATTCGAAATTCTATAGCATTTCCTATAGAATTTCTTTATTTTACATTGTTTACGACCTAAAATTTCGAACCAATTGAAAAAATAATGATTTTAGTTCTTATACATTGGAATTTGAATATAACAAGAGTTCTCATGCAAAAATACGCAAGGATTAAATTGTTGACGAGAAATGCCATAGGAAATGCTATAGCATTTTCTATAGCATTTCTTTATTTTACATTTTTTACAACCTTAAATTTCGAACCAATTGAAAAAAAAAAATGATTTTAGGGCTTATACATTGGAATATGAATATAACAAGAGTTCTCATGCCAAAATATGCAAGGATTAAATTGTTGACGAGAAATGCCATAGGAAATGCTATAGCATTTTCTATAGCATTTCTTTATTTTACATTTTTTACAACCTTAAATTTCGAACCAATTGAAAAAATAATGATTTTAGGGCTTATACATTGGAATTTGAATATAACAAGAGTTCTCAAGCAAAAATATGCAAGGATTAAATTGTTGACGAAAAATGCCATTCGAAATTCTATAGCATTTCCTATAGCATTTCTTTATTTTACATTGTTTACGACCTAAAATTTCGAACCAATTGAAAAAATAATGATTTTAGGGCTTATACATTGGAATTTGAATATAACAAGAGTTCTCATGCAAAAATACGCAAGGATTAAATTGTTGACGAGAAATGCCATAGGAAATTCTATAGCATTTTCTATAGCATTTCTTTATTTTACACTTTTTACAACCTTAAATTTCGAACCAATTGAAAAAATATTGATTTTAGGGCTTATACATTGGAATTTGAATATAACAAGAGTTCTCAAGCAAAAATATGCAAGGATTAAATTGTTGACGAAAAATGCCATTCGAAATTCTATAGCATTTCCTATAGCATTTCTTTATTTTACATTGTTTACGACCTAAAATTTCGAACCAATTGAAAAAATAATGATTTTAGGGCTTATACATTGGAATTTGAATATAACAAGAGTTCTCATGCAAAAATACGCAAGGATTAAATTGTTGACGAGAAATGCCATAGGAAATTCTATAGCATTTTCTATAGCATTTCTTTATTTTACACTTTTTACAACCTTAAATTTCGAACCAATTGAAAAAATATTGATTTTAGGGCTTATACATTGGAATTTGAATATAACAAGAGTTCTCATGCAAAAATATGCAAGGATTAAATTGTTGACGAGAAATGCCATAGGAAATGCTATAGCATTTTCTATAGCATTTCTTTATTTTACATTTTTTACAACCTTAAATTTCGAACCAATTGAAAAAATAATGATTTTAGGGCTTATACATTGGAATTTGAATATTACAAGCGTTCTCATGCAAAAATATGCAAGGATTAAATTGTTGGCGTTAAATTCCATAGGAAATTCTATAGCATTTCCTATAGCATTTCTTTATTTTACATTTTTTACAACCTTAAATTTCGAACCAATTGAAAAAATAATGATTTTAGGGCTTATACATTGGAATTTGAATATAACAAGAGTTCTCATGCAAAAAATATGCAAGGATTAAATTGTTGACGAGAAATGCCATAGGAAATGCTATAGCATTTTCTATAGCATTTCTTTATTTTACATTTTTTACAACCTTAAATTTCGAACCAATTGAAAAAATAATGATTTTAGGGCTTATACATTGGAATTTTAATATTACAAGCGTTCTCATGCAAAAATATGCAAGGATCAAATTGTTGGCGTTAAATTCCATAGGAAATTCTATAGCATTTCCTATAGCATTTCTTTATTTTACATTGTTTACGACCTAAAAGTCGAAGCAATTGAAAAAATAATGATTTTAGGGCTTATATTTTGGAATTTGAATATAACAAGAGTTCTCAAGCAAAAATATGCAAGGATTAAATTGTTGACGAAAAATACCATTCGAAATTCTATAGCCTTTCCTATAGCATTTCTTTATTTTACATTGTTTACGACCTAAAATTTCGAACCAATTGAAAAAATAATGATTTTAGTTCTTATACATTGGAATTTGAATATAACAAGAGTTCTCATGCAAAAATACGCAAGGATTAAATTGTTGACGAGAAATGCCATAGGAAATGCTATAGCATTTTCTATAGCATTTCTTTATTTTACATTTTTTACAACCTTAAATTTCGAACCAATTGAAAAAAAAAATGATTTTAGGGCTTATACATTGGAATATGAATATAACAAGAGTTCTCATGCCAAAATATGCAAGGATTAAATTGTTGACGAGAAATGCCATAGGAAATGCTATAGCATTTTCTATAGCATTTCTTTATTTTACATTTTTTACAACCTTAAATTTCGAACCAATTGAAAAAATAATGATTTTAGGGCTTATACATTGGAATTTGAATATAACAAGAGTTCTCAAGCAAAAATATGCAAGGATTAAATTGTTGACGAAAAATGCCATTCGAAATTCTATAGCATTTCCTATAGCATTTCTTTATTTTACATTGTTTACGACCTAAAATTTCGAACCAATTGAAAAAATAATGATTTTAGGGCTTATACATTGGAATTTGAATATAACAAGAGTTCTCATGCAAAAATACGCAAGGATTAAATTGTTGACGAGAAATGCCATAGGAAATGCTATAGCATTTTCTATAGCATTTCTTTATTTTACACTTTTTACAACCTTAAATTTCGAACCAATTGAAAAAATATTGATTTTAGGGCTTATACATTGGAATTTGAATATAACAAGAGTTCTCAAGCAAAAATATGCAAGGATTAAATTGTTGACGAAAAATGCCATTCGAAATTCTATAGCATTTCCTATAGCATTTCTTTATTTTACATTGTTTACGACCTAAAATTTCGAACCAATTGAAAAAATAATGATTTTAGGGCTTATACATTGGAATTTGAATATAACAAGAGTTCTCATGCAAAAATACGCAAGGATTAAATTGTTGACGAGAAATGCCATAGGAAATTCTATAGCATTTTCTATAGCATTTCTTTATTTTACACTTTTTACAACCTTAAATTTCGAACCAATTGAAAAAATATTGATTTTAGGGCTTATACATTGGAATTTGAATATAACAAGAGTTCTCATGCAAAAATATGCAAGGATTAAATTGTTGACGAGAAATGCCATAGGAAATGCTATAGCATTTTCTATAGCATTTCTTTATTTTACATTTTTTACAACCTTAAATTTCGAACCAATTGAAAAAATAATGATTTTAGGGCTTATACATTGGAATTTGAATATAACAAGAGTTCTCATGCAAAAATACGCAAGGATTAAATTGTTGACGAGAAATGCCATAGGAAATGCTATAGCATTTTCTATAGCATTTCTTTATTTTACATTTTTTACAACCTTAAATTTCGAACCAATTGAAAAAAAAAATGATTTTAGGGCTTATACATTGGAATATGAATATAACAAGAGTTCTCATGCCAAAATATGCAAGGATTAAATTGTTGACGAGAAATGCCATAGGAAATGCTATAGCATTTTCTATAGCATTTCTTTATTTTACATTTTTTACAACCTTAAATTTCGAACCAATTGAAAAAATAATGATTTTAGGGCTTATACATTGGAATTTGAATATAACAAGAGTTCTCAAGCAAAAATATGCAAGGATTAAATTGTTGACGAAAAATGCCATTCGAAATTCTATAGCATTTCCTATAGCATTTCTTTATTTTACATTGTTTACGACCTAAAATTTCGAACCAATTGAAAAAATAATGATTTTAGGGCTTATACATTGGAATTTGAATATAACAAGAGTTCTCATGCAAAAATACGCAAGGATTAAATTGTTGACGAGAAATGCCATAGGAAATTCTATAGCATTTTCTATAGCATTTCTTTATTTTACACTTTTTACAACCTTAAATTTCGAACCAATTGAAAAAATATTGATTTTAGGGCTTATACATTGGAATTTGAATATAACAAGAGTTCTCAAGCAAAAATATGCAAGGATTAAATTGTTGACGAAAAATGCCATTCGAAATTCTATAGCATTTCCTATAGCATTTCTTTATTTTACATTTTTTACGACCTAAAATTTCGAACCAATTGAAAAAATAATGATTTTAGGGCTTATACATTGGAATTTGAATATAACAAGAGTTCTCATGCAAAAATACGCAAGGATTAAATTGTTGACGAGAAATGCCATAGGAAATTCTATAGCATTTTCTATAGCATTTCTTTATTTTACACTTTTTACAACCTTAAATTTCGAACCAATTGAAAAAATAATGATTTTAGGGCTTATACATTGGAATTTGAATATAACAAGAGTTCTCATGCAAAAATATGCAAGGATTAAATTGTTGACGAGAAATGCCATAGGAAATGCTATAGCATTTTCTATAGCATTTCTTTATTTTACATTTTTTACAACCTTAAATTTCGAACCAATTGAAAAAATAATGATTTTAGGGCTTATACATTGGAATTTGAATATTACAAGCGTTCTCATGCAAAAATATGCAAGGATTAAATTGTTGGCGTTAAATTCCATAGGAAATTCTATAGCATTTCCTATAGCATTTCTTTATTTTACATTTTTTACAACCTTAAATTTCGAACCAATTGAAAAAATAATGATTTTAGGGCTTATACATTGGAATTTGAATATAACAAGAGTTCTCATGCAAAAAATATGCAAGGATTAAATTGTTGACGAGAAATGCCATAGGAAATGCTATAGCATTTTCTATAGCATTTCTTTATTTTACATTTTTTACAACCTTAAATTTCGAACCAATTGAAAAAATAATGATTTTAGGGCTTATACATTGGAATTTTAATATTACAAGCGTTCTCATGCAAAAATATGCAAGGATCAAATTGTTGGCGTTAAATTCCATAGGAAATTCTATAGCATTTCCTATAGCATTTCTTTATTTTACATTGTTTACGACCTAAAAGTCGAAGCAATTGAAAAAATAATGATTTTAGGGCTTATATTTTGGAATTTGAATATAACAAGAGTTCTCAAGCAAAAATATGCAAGGATTAAATTGTTGACGAAAAATACCATTCGAAATTCTATAGCCTTTCCTATAGCATTTCTTTATTTTACATTGTTTACGACCTAAAATTTCGAACCAATTGAAAAAATAATGATTTTAGTTCTTATACATTGGAATTTGAATATAACAAGAGTTCTCATGCAAAAATACGCAAGGATTAAATTGTTGACGAGAAATGCCATAGGAAATGCTATAGCATTTTCTATAGCATTTCTTTATTTTACATTTTTTACAACCTTAAATTTCGAACCAATTGAAAAAAAAAATGATTTTAGGGCTTATACATTGGAATATGAATATAACAAGAGTTCTCATGCCAAAATATGCAAGGATTAAATTGTTGACGAGAAATGCCATAGGAAATGCTATAGCATTTTCTATAGCATTTCTTTATTTTACATTTTTTACAACCTTAAATTTCGAACCAATTGAAAAAATAATGATTTTAGGGCTTATACATTGGAATTTGAATATAACAAGAGTTCTCAAGCAAAAATATGCAAGGATTAAATTGTTGACGAAAAATGCCATTCGAAATTCTATAGCATTTCCTATAGCATTTCTTTATTTTACATTGTTTACGACCTAAAATTTCGAACCAATTGAAAAAATAATGATTTTAGGGCTTATACATTGGAATTTGAATATAACAAGAGTTCTCATGCAAAAATACGCAAGGATTAAATTGTTGACGAGAAATGCCATAGGAAATTCTATAGCATTTTCTATAGCATTTCTTTATTTTACACTTTTTACAACCTTAAATTTCGAACCAATTGAAAAAATATTGATTTTAGGGCTTATACATTGGAATTTGAATATAACAAGAGTTCTCAAGCAAAAATATGCAAGGATTAAATTGTTGACGAAAAATGCCATTCGAAATTCTATAGCATTTCCTATAGCATTTCTTTATTTTACATTGTTTACGACCTAAAATTTCGAACCAATTGAAAAAATAATGATTTTAGGGCTTATACATTGGAATTTGAATATAACAAGAGTTCTCATGCAAAAATACGCAAGGATTAAATTGTTGACGAGAAATGCCATAGGAAATTCTATAGCATTTTCTATAGCATTTCTTTATTTTACACTTTTTACAACCTTAAATTTCGAACCAATTGAAAAAATATTGATTTTAGGGCTTATACATTGGAATTTGAATATAACAAGAGTTCTCATGCAAAAATATGCAAGGATTAAATTGTTGACGAGAAATGCCATAGGAAATGCTATAGCATTTTCTATAGCATTTCTTTATTTTACATTTTTTACAACCTTAAATTTCGAACCAATTGAAAAAATAATGATTTTAGGGCTTATACATTGGAATTTGAATATTACAAGCGTTCTCATGCAAAAATATGCAAGGATTAAATTGTTGGCGTTAAATTCCATAGGAAATTCTATAGCATTTCCTATAGCATTTCTTTATTTTACATTTTTTACAACCTTAAATTTCGAACCAATTGAAAAAATAATGATTTTAGGGCTTATACATTGGAATTTGAATATAACAAGAGTTCTCATGCAAAAAATATGCAAGGATTAAATTGTTGACGAGAAATGCCATAGGAAATGCTATAGCATTTTCTATAGCATTTCTTTATTTTACATTTTTTACAACCTTAAATTTCGAACCAATTGAAAAAATAATGATTTTAGGGCTTATACATTGGAATTTTAATATTACAAGCGTTCTCATGCAAAAATATGCAAGGATCAAATTGTTGGCGTTAAATTCCATAGGAAATTCTATAGCATTTCCTATAGCATTTCTTTATTTTACATTTTTTACAACCTTAAATTTCGAACCAATTGAAAAAATAATGATTTTAGGGCTTATACATTGGAATTTGAATATAACAAGAGTTCTCATGCAAAAAATATGCAAGGATTAAATTGTTGACGAGAAATGCCATAGGAAATGCTATAGCATTTTCTATAGCATTTCTTTATTTTACATTTTTTACAACCTTAAATTTCGAACCAATTGAAAAAATAATGATTTTAGGGCTTATACATTGGAATTTTAATATTACAAGCGTTCTCATGCAAAAATATGCAAGGATCAAATTGTTGGCGTTAAATTCCATAGGAAATTCTATAGCATTTCCTATAGCATTTCTTTATTTTACATTGTTTACGACCTAAAATTCGAAGCAATTGAAAAAATAATGATTTTAGGGCTTATATTTTGGAATTTGAATATAACAAGAGTTCTCAAGCAAAAATATGCAAGGATTAAATTGTTGACGAAAAATACCATTCGAAATTCTATAGCCTTTCCTATAGCATTTCTTTATTTTACATTGTTTACGACCTAAAATTTCGAACCAATTGAAAAAATAATTATTTTAGTTCTTATACATTGGAATTTGAATATAACAAGAGTTCTCATGCAAAAATACGCAAGGATTAAATTGTTGACGAGAAATGCCATAGGAAATGCTATAGCATTTTCTATAGCATTTCTTTATTTTACATTTTTTACAACCTTAAATTTCGAACCAATTGAAAAAAATAATGATTTTAGGGCTTCTACATTGGAATTTGAATATTACAAGCGTTCTCATGCAAAAATATGCAAGGATTAAATTGTTGACGAGAAATGCCATAGGAAATGCTATAGCATTTCCTATAGCATTTCTTTATTTTACATTTTTTACAACCTTAAATTTCGAACCAATTGAAAAAATAATGATTTTAGGGCTTATACATTGGAATTTGAATATAACAAGAGTTCTCATGCAAAAAATATGCAAGGATTAAATTGTTGACGAGAAATGCCATAGGAAATGCTATAGCATTTTCTATAGCATTTCTTTATTTTACATTTTTTACAACCTTAAATTTCGAACCAATTGAAAAAATAATGATTTTAGGGCTTATACATTGGAATTTTAATATTACAAGCGTTCTCATGCAAAAATATGCAAGGATCAAATTGTTGGCGTTAAATTCCATAGGAAATTCTATAGCATTTCCTATAGCATTTCTTTATTTTACATTGTTTACGACCTAAAAGTCGAAGCAATTGAAAAAATAATGATTTTAGGGCTTATATTTTGGAATTTGAATATAACAAGAGTTCTCAAGCAAAAATATGCAAGGATTAAATTGTTGACGAAAAATACCATTCGAAATTCTATAGCCTTTCCTATAGCATTTCTTTATTTTACATTGTTTACGACCTAAAATTTCGAACCAATTGAAAAAATAATGATTTTAGTTCTTATACATTGGAATTTGAATATAACAAGAGTTCTCATGCAAAAATACGCAAGGATTAAATTGTTGACGAGAAATGCCATAAGAAATGCTATAGCATTTTCTATAGCATTTCTTTATTTTACATTTTTTACAACCTTAAATTTCGAACCAATTGAAAAAAAAAATGATTTTAGGGCTTATACATTGGAATATGAATATAACAAGAGTTCTCATGCAAAAATATGCAAGGATTAAATTGTTGACGAGAAATGCCATAGGAAATGCTATAGCATTTTCTATAGCATTTCTTTATTTTACATTTTTTACAACCTTAAATTTCGAACCAATTGAAAAAATAATGATTTTAGGGCTTATACATTGGAATTTGAATATAACAAGAGTTCTCAAGCAAAAATATGCAAGGATTAAATTGTTGACGAAAAATGCCATTCGAAATTCTATAGCATTTCCTGTAGCATTTCTTTATTTTACATTGTTTACGACCTAAAATTTCGAACCAATTGAAAAAATAATGATTTTAGGGCTTATACATTGGAATTTGAATATAACAAGAGTTCTCATGCAAAAATACGCAAGGATTAAATTGTTGACGAGAAATGCCATAGGAAATTCTATAGCATTTTCTATAGCATTTCTTTATTTTACACTTTTTACAACCTTAAATTTCGAACCAATTGAAAAAATATTGATTTTAGGGCTTATACATTGGAATTTGAATATAACAAGAGTTCTCAAGCAAAAATATGCAAGGATTAAATTGTTGACGAAAAATGCCATTCGAAATTCTATAGCATTTCCTATAGCATTTCTTTATTTTACATTGTTTACGACCTAAAATTTCGAACCAATTGAAAAAATAATGATTTTAGGGCTTATACATTGGAATTTGAATATAACAAGAGTTCTCATGCAAAAATACGCAAGGATTAAATTGTTGACGAGAAATGCCATAGGAAATTCTATAGCATTTTCTATAGCATTTCTTTATTTTACACTTTTTACAACCTTAAATTTCGAACCAATTGAAAAAATATTGATTTTAGGGCTTATACATTGGAATTTGAATATAACAAGAGTTCTCATGCAAAAATATGCAAGGATTAAATTGTTGACGAGAAATGCCATAGGAAATGCTATAGCATTTTCTATAGCATTTCTTTATTTTACATTTTTTACAACCTTAAATTTCGAACCAATTGAAAAAATAATGATTTTAGGGCTTATACATTGGAATTTGAATATAACAAGAGTTCTCATGCAAAAAAACGCAAGGATTAAATTTTTGACGAGAAATGCCATAGGAAATGCTATAGCATTTTCTATAGCATTTCTTTATTTTACATTTTTTACAACCTTAAATTTCGAACCAATTGAAAAAAAAATGATTTTAGGGCTTATACATTGGAATATGAATATAACAAGAGTTCTCATGCAAAAATATGCAAGGATTAAATTGTTGACGAGAAATGCCATAGGAAATGCTATAGCATTTTCTATAGCATTTCTTTATTTTACATTTTTTACAACCTTAAATTTCGAACCAATTGAAAAAATAATGATTTTAGGGCTTATACATTGGAATTTGAATATAACAAGAGTTCTCAAGCAAAAATATGCAAGGATTAAATTGTTGACGAAAAATGCCATAGGAAATGCTATAGCATTTCCTATAGCATTTCTTTATTTTACATTTTTTACAACCTTAAATTTCGAACCAATTGAAAAAATAATGATTTTAGGGCTTATACATTGGAATTTGAATATAACAAGAGTTCTCATGCAAAAAATATGCAAGGATTAAATTGTTGACGAGAAATGCCATAGGAAATGCTATAGCATTTTCTATAGCATTTCTTTATTTTACATTTTTTACAACCTTAAATTTCGAACCAATTGAAAAAATAATGATTTTAGGGCTTATACATTGGAATTTTAATATTACAAGCGTTCTCATGCAAAAATATGCAAGGATCAAATTGTTGGCGTTAAATTCCATAGGAAATTCTATAGCATTTCCTATATCATTTCTTTATTTTACATTGTTTACGACCTAAAAGTCAAAGCAATTGAAAAAATAATGATTTTAGGGCTTATATTTTGGAATTTGAATATAACAAGAGTTCTCAAGCAAAAATATGCAAGGATTAAATTGTTGACGAAAAATGCCATTCGAAATTCTATAGCATTTCCTATAGCATTTCTTTATTTTACATTGTTTACGACCTAAAATTTCGAACCAATTGAAAAAATAATGATTTTAGGGCTTATACATTGGAATTTGAATATAACAAGAGTTGTCATGCAAAAATACGCAAGGATTAAATTGTTGACGAGAAATGCCATAGGAAATTCTATAGCATTTTCTATAGCATTTCTTTATTTTACACTTTTTAAAACCTTAAATTTCGAACCAATTGAAAAAATATTGATTTTAGGGCTTATACATTGGAATTTGAATATAACAAGAGTTCTCATGCAAAAATATGCAAGGATTAAATTGTTGACGAGAAATGCCATAGGAAATGCTATAGCATTTTCTATAGCATTTCTTTATTTTACATTTTTTACAACCTTAAATTTCGAACCAATTGAAAAAATAATGATTTTAGGGCTTATACATTGGAATTTGAATATAACAAGAGTTCTCAAGCAAAAATATGCAAGGATTAAATTGTTGACGAAAAATGCCATAGGAAATGCTATAGCATTTCCTATAGCATTTCTTTATTTTACATTTTTTACAACCTTAAACTTCGAACCAATTGAAAAAATAATGATTTTAGGGCTTATACATTGGAATTTGAATATAACAAGAGTTCTCATGCAAAAAATATGCAAGGATTAAATTGTTGACGAGAAATGCCATAGGAAATGCTATAGCATTTTCTATAGCATTTCTTTATTTTACATTTTTTACAACCTTAAATTTCGAACCAATTGAAAAAATAATGATTTTAGGGCTTATACATTGGAATTTTAATATTACAAGCGTTCTCATGCAAAAATATGCAAGGATCAAATTGTTGGCGTTAAATTCCATAGGAAATTCTATAGCATTTCCTATATCATTTCTTTATTTTACATTGTTTACGACCTAAAAGTCAAAGCAATTGAAAAAATAATGATTTTAGGGCTTATATTTTGGAATTTGAATATAACAAGAGTTCTCAAGCAAAAATATGCAAGGATTAAATTGTTGACGAAAAATGCCATTCGAAATTCTATAGCATTTCCTATAGCATTTCTTTATTTTACATTGTTTACGACCTAAAATTTCGAACCAATTGAAAAAATAATGATTTTAGGGCTTATACATTGGAATTTGAATATAACAAGAGTTGTCATGCAAAAATACGCAAGGATTAAATTGTTGACGAGAAATGCCATAGGAAATTCTATAGCATTTTCTATAGCATTTCTTTATTTTACACTTTTTACAACCTTAAATTTCGAACCAATTGAAAAAATATTGATTTTAGGGCTTATACATTGGAATTTGAATATAACAAGAGTTCTCATGCAAAAATATGCAAGGATTAAATTGTTGACGAGAAATGCCATAGGAAATGCTATAGCATTTTCTATAGCATTTCTTTATTTTACATTTTTTAGAACCTTAAATTTCGAACCAATTGAAAAAATAATGATTTTAGGGCTTATACATTGGAATTTGAATATAACAAGAGTTCTCATGCAAAAAAATGCAAGGATTAAATTGTTGACGAGAAATGCCATAGGAAATGCTATAGCATTTTCTATAGCATTTCTTTATTTTACATTTTTTACAACCTTAAATTTCGAACCAATTGAAAAAATAATGATTTTAGGGCTTATACATTGGAATATGAATATAACAAGAGTTCTCATGCAAAAATATGCAAGGATTAAATTGTTGACGAGAAATGCCATACGAAATGCTATAGCATTTTCTATAGCATTTCTTTATTTTACATTTTTTACAACCTTAAATTTCGAACCAATTGAAAAAATAATGATTTTAGGGCTTATACATTGGAATTTCAATATAACAAGAGTTCTCATGCAAAAATATGCAAGGATTAAATTGTTGACGAGAAATGCCATAGGAAATGCTATAGCATTTCCTATAGCATTTCTTTATTTTACATTTTTTACAACCTTAAATTTCGAACCAATTGAAAAAATAATGATTTTAGGGCTTATACATTGGAATTTGAATATAACAAGAGTTCTCATGCAAAAAATATGCAAGGATTAAATTGTTGACGAGAAATGCCATAGGAAATGCTATAGCATTTTCTATAGCATTTCTTTATTTTACATTTTTTACAACCTTAAATTTCGAACCAATTGAAAAAATAATGATTTTAGGGCTTATACATTGGAATTTTAATATTACAAGCGTTCTCATGCAAAAATATGCAAGGATCAAATTGTTGGCGTTAAATTCCATAGGAAATTCTATAGCATTTCCTATATCATTTCTTTATTTTACATTGTTTACGACCTAAAAGTCAAAGCAATTGAAAAAATAATGATTTTAGGGCTTATATTTTGGAATTTGAATATAACAAGAGTTCTCAAGCAAAAATATGCAAGGATTAAATTGTTGACGAAAAATGCCATTCGAAATTCTATAGCATTTCCTATAGCATTTCTTTATTTTACATTGTTTACGACCTAAAATTTCGAACCAATTGAAAAAATAATGATTTTAGGGCTTATACATTGGAATTTGAATATAACAAGAGTTGTCATGCAAAAATACGCAAGGATTAAATTGTTGACGAAAAATGCCATAGGAAATTCTATAGCATTTTCTATAGCATTTCTTTATTTTACACTTTTTACAACCTTAAATTTCGAACCAATTGAAAAAATATTGATTTTAGGGCTTATACATTGGAATTTGAATATAACAAGAGTTCTCATGCAAAAATATGCAAGGATTAAATTGTTGACGAGAAATGCCATAGGAAATGCTATAGCATTTTCTATAGCATTTCTTTATTTTACATTTTTTACAACCTTAAATTTCGAACCAATTGAAAAAATAATGATTTTAGGGCTTATACATTGGAATTTGAATATAACAAGAGTTCTCAAGCAAAAATATGCAAGGATTAAATTGTTGACGAAAAATGCCATAGGAAATGCTATAGCATTTCCTATAGCATTTCTTTATTTTACATTTTTTACAACCTTAAATTTCGAACCAATTGAAAAAATAATGATTTTAGGGCTTATACATTGGAATTTGAATATAACAAGAGTTCTCATGCAAAAAATATGCAAGGATTAAATTGTTGACGAGAAATGCCATAGGAAATGCTATAGCATTTTCTATAGCATTTCTTTATTTTACATTTTTTACAACCTTAAATTTCGAACCAATTGAAAAAATAATGATTTTAGGGCTTATACATTGGAATTTTAATATTACAAGCGTTCTCATGCAAAAATATGCAAGGATCAAATTGTTGGCGTTAAATTCCATAGGAAATTCTATAGCATTTCCTATATCATTTCTTTATTTTACATTGTTTACGACCTAAAAGTCAAAGCAATTGAAAAAATAATGATTTTAGGGCTTATATTTTGGAATTTGAATATAACAAGAGTTCTCAAGCAAAAATATGCAAGGATTAAATTGTTGACGAAAAATGCCATTCGAAATTCTATAGCATTTCCTATAGCATTTCTTTATTTTACATTGTTTACGACCTAAAATTTCGAACCAATTGAAAAAATAATGATTTTAGGGCTTATACATTGGAATTTGAATATAACAAGAGTTGTCATGCAAAAATACGCAAGGATTAAATTGTTGACGAGAAATGCCATAGGAAATTCTATAGCATTTTCTATAGCATTTCTTTATTTTACACTTTTTACAACCTTAAATTTCGAACCAATTGAAAAAATATTGATTTTAGGGCTTATACATTGGAATTTGAATATAACAAGAGTTCTCATGCAAAAATATGCAAGGATTAAATTGTTGACGAGAAATGCCATAGGAAATGCTATAGCATTTTCTATAGCATTTCTTTATTTTACATTTTTTACAACCTTAAATTTCGAACCAATTGAAAAAATAATGATTTTAGGGCTTATACATTGGAATTTGAATATAACAAGAGTTCTCATGCAAAAAAATGCAAGGATTAAATTGTTGACGAGAAATGCCATAGGAAATGCTATAGCATTTTCTATAGCATTTCTTTATTTTACATTTTTTACAACCTTAAATTTCGAACCAATTGAAAAAATAATGATTTTAGGGCTTATACATTGGAATATGAATATAACAAGAGTTCTCATGCAAAAATATGCAAGGATTAAATTGTTGACGAGAAATGCCATACGAAATGCTATAGCATTTTCTATAGCATTTCTTTATTTTACATTTTTTACAACCTTAAATTTCGAACCAATTGAAAAAATAATGATTTTAGGGCTTATACATTGGAATTTCAATATAACAAGAGTTCTCATGCAAAAATATGCAAGGATTAAATTGTTGACGAGAAATGCCATAGGAAATGCTATAGCATTTCCTATAGCATTTCTTTATTTTACATTTTTTACAACCTTAAATTTCGAACCAATTGAAAAAATAATGATTTTAGGGCTTATACATTGGAATTTGAATATAACAAGAGTTCTCATGCAAAAAATATGCAAGGATTAAATTGTTGACGAGAAATGCCATAGGAAATGCTATAGCATTTTCTATAGCATTTCTTTATTTTACATTTTTTACAACCTTAAATTTCAAACCAATTGAAAAAATAATGATTTTAGGGCTTATACATTGGAATTTTAATATTACAAGCGTTCTCATGCAAAAATATGCAAGGATCAAATTGTTGGCGTTAAATTCCATAGGAAATTCTATAGCATTTCCTATATCATTTCTTTATTTTACATTGTTTACGACCTAAAAGTCAAAGCAATTGAAAAAATAATGATTTGAGGGCTTATATTTTGGAATTTGAATATAACAAGAGTTCTCAAGCAAAAATATGCAAGGATTAAATTGTTGACGAAAAATGCCATTCGAAATTCTATAGCATTTCCTATAGCATTTCTTTATTTTACATTGTTTACGACCTAAAATTTCGAACCAATTGAAAAAATAATGATTTTAGGGCTTATACATTGGAATTTGAATATAACAAGAGTTCTCATGCAAAAATACGCAAGGATTAAATTGTTGACGAGAAATGCCATAGGAAATTCTATAGCATTTTCTATAGCATTTCTTTATTTTACACTTTTTACAACCTTAAATTTCGAACCAATTGAAAAAATATTGATTTTAGGGCTTATACATTGGAATTTGAATATAACAAGAGTTCTCATGCAAAAATATGCAAGGATTAAATTGTTGACAAGAAATGCCATAGGAAATGCTATAGCATTTTCTATAGCATTTCTTTATTTTACATTTTTTACAACCTTAAATTTCGAACCAATTGAAAAAAGAATGATTTTAGGGCTTATACATTGGAATTTGAATATAACAAGAGTTCTCATGCAAAAAAATGCAAGGATTAAATTGTTGACGAGAAATGCCATAGGAAATGCTATAGCATTTTCTATAGCATTTCTTTATTTTACATTTTTTACAACCTTAAATTTCGAACCAATTGAAAAAATAATGATTTTAGGGCTTATACATTGGAATATGAATATAACAAGAGTTCTCATGCAAAAATATGCAAGGATTAAATTGTTGACGAGAAATGCCATACGAAATGCTATAGCATTTTCTATAGCATTTCTTTATTTTACATTTTTTACAACCTTAAATTTCGAACCAATTGAAAAAATAATGATTTTAGGGTTTATACATTGGAATTTCAATATAACAAGAGTTCTCATGGAAAAATATGCAAGGATTAAATTGTTGACGAGAAATGCCATAGGAAATGCTATAGCATTTCCTATAGCATTTCTTTATTTTACATTTTTTACAACCTTAAATTTCGAACCAATTGAAAAAATAATGATTTTAGGGCTTATACATTGGAATTTGAATATAACAAGAGTTCTCATGCAAAAAATATGCAAGGATTAAATTGTTGACGAGAAATGCCATAGGAAATGCTATAGCATTTTCTATAGCATTTCTTTATTTTACATTTTTTACAACCTTAAATTTCGAACCAATTGAAAAAAATAATGATTTTAGGGCTTATACATTGGAATTTTAATATTACAAGCGTTCTCATGCAAAAATATGCAAGGATCAAATTGTTGGCGTTAAATTCCATAGGAAATTCTATAGCATTTCCTATATCATTTCTTTATTTTACATTGTTTACGACCTAAAAGTCAAAGCAATTGAAAAAATAATGATTTTAGGGCTTATATTTTGGAATTTGAATATAACAAGAGTTCTCAAGCAAAAATATGCAAGGATTAAATTGTTGACGAAAAATGCCATTCGAAATTCTATAGCATTTCCTATAGCATTTCTTTATTTTACATTGTTTACGACCTAAAATTTCGAACCAATTGAAAAAATAATGATTTTAGGGCTTATACATTGGAATTTGAATATAACAAGAGTTCTCATGCAAAAATACGCAAGGATTAAATTGTTGACGAGAAATGCCATAGGAAATTCTATAGCATTTTCTATAGCATTTCTTTATTTTACACTTTTTACAACCTTAAATTTCGAACCAATTGAAAAAATATTGATTTTAGGGCTTATACATTGGAATTTGAATATAACAAGAGTTCTCATGCAAAAATATGCAAGGATTAAATTGTTGACGAGAAATGCCATAGGAAATACTATAGCATTTTCTATAGCATTTCTTTATTTTACATTTTTTACAACCTTAAATTTCGAACCAATTGAAAAAATAATGATTTTAGGGCTTATACATTGGAATTTGAATATAACAAGAGTTGTCATGCAAAAAAATGCAAGGATTAAATTGTTGACGAGAAATGCCATAGGAAATGCTATAGCATTTTCTATAGCATTTCTTTATTTTACATTTTTTACAACCTTAAATTTCGAACCAATTGAAAAAATAATGATTTTAGGGCTTATACATTGGAATATGAATATAACAAGAGTTCTCATGCAAAAATATGCAAGGATTAAATTGTTGACGAGAAATGCCATACGAAATGCTATAGCATTTTCTATAGCATTTCTTTATTTTACATTTTTTACAACCTTAAATTTCGAACCAATTGAAAAAATAATGATTTTAGGGCTTATACATTGGAATTTCAATATAACAAGAGTTCTCATGCAAAAATATGCAAGGATTAAATTGTTGACGAGAAATGCCATAGGAAATGCTATAGCATTTCCTATAGCATTTCTTTATTTTACATTTTTTACAACCTTAAATTTCGAACCAATTGAAAAAATAATGATTTTAGGGCTTATACATTGGAATTTGAATATAACAAGAGTTCTCATGCAAAAAATATGCAAGGATTAAATTGTTGACGAGAAATGCCATAGGAAATGCTATAGCATTTTCTATAGCATTTCTTTATTTTACATTTTTTACAACCTTAAATTTCGAACCAATTGAAAAAAATAATGATTTTAGGGCTTATACATTGGAATTTTAATATTACAAGCGTTCTCATGCAAAAATATGCAAGGATCAAATTGTTGGCGTTAAATTCCATAGGAAATTCTATAGCATTTCCTATATCATTTCTTTATTTTACATTGTTTACGACCTAAAAGTCAAAGCAATTGAAAAAATAATGATTTTAGGGCTTATATTTTGGAATTTGAATATAACAAGAGTTCTCAAGCAAAAATATGCAAGGATTAAATTGTTGACGAAAAATGCCATTCGAAATTCTATAGCATTTCCTATAGCATTTCTTTATTTTACATTGTTTACGACCTAAAATTTCGAACCAATTGAAAAAATAATGATTTTAGGGCTTATACATTGGAATTTGAATATAACAAGAGTTCTCATGCAAAAATACGCAAGGATTAAATTGTTGACGAGAAATGCCATAGGAAATTCTATAGCATTTTCTATAGCATTTCTTTATTTTACACTTTTTACAACCTTAAATTTCGAACCAATTGAAAAAATATTGATTTTAGGGCTTATACATTGGAATTTGAATATAACAAGAGTTCTCATGCAAAAATATGCAAGGATTAAATTGTTGACGAGAAATGCCATAGGAAATACTATAGCATTTTCTATAGCATTTCTTTATTTTACATTTTTTACAACCTTAAATTTCGAACCAATTGAAAAAATAATGATTTTAGGGCTTATACATTGGAATTTGAATATAACAAGAGTTGTCATGCAAAAAAATGCAAGGATTAAATTGTTGACGAGAAATGCCATAGGAAATGCTATAGCATTTTCTATAGCATTTCTTTATTTTACATTTTTTACAACCTTAAATTTCGAACCAATTGAAAAAATAATGATTTTAGGGCTTATACATTGGAATATGAATATAACAAGAGTTCTCATGCAAAAATATGCAAGGATTAAATTGTTGACGAGAAATGCCATACGAAATGCTATAGCATTTTCTATAGCATTTCTTTATTTTACATTTTTTACAACCTTAAATTTCGAACCAATTGAAAAAATAATGATTTTAGGGCTTATACATTGGAATTTCAATATAACAAGAGTTCTCATGCAAAAATATGCAAGGATTAAATTGTTGACGAGAAATGCCATAGGAAATGCTATAGCATTTCCTATAGCATTTCTTTATTTTACATTTTTTACAACCTTAAATTTCGAACCAATTGAAAAAATAATGATTTTAGGGCTTATACATTGGAATTTGAATATAACAAGAGTTCTCATGCAAAAAATATGCAAGGATTAAATTGTTGACGAGAAATGCCATAGGAAATGCTATAGCATTTTCTATAGCATTTCTTTATTTTACATTTTTTACAACCTTAAATTTCGAACCAATTGAAAAAATAATGATTTTAGGGCTTATACATTGGAATTTTAATATTACAAGCGTTCTCATGCAAAAATATGCAAGGATCAAATTGTTGGCGTTAAATTCCATAGGAAATTCTATAGCATTTCCTATATCATTTCTTTATTTTACATTGTTTACGACCTAAAAGTCAAAGCAATTGAAAAAATAATGATTTTAGGGCTTATATTTTGGAATTTGAATATAACAAGAGTTCTCAAGCAAAAATATGCAAGGATTAAATTGTTGACGAAAAATGCCATTCGAAATTCTATAGCATTTCCTATATCATTTCTTTATTTTACATTGTTTACGACCTAAAATTTCGAACCAATTGAAAAAATAATGATTTTAGGGCTTATACATTGGAATTTGAATATAACAAGAGTTCTCATGCAAAAATACGCAAGGATTAAATTGCTGACGAGAAATGCCATAGGAAATTCTATAGCATTTTCTATAGCATTTCTTTATTTTACACTTTTTACAACCTTAAATTTCGAACCAATTGAAAAAATATTGATTTTAGGGCTTATACATTGGAATTTGAATATAACAAGAGTTCTCATGCAAAAATATGCAAGGATTAAATTGTTGACAAGAAATGCCATAGGAAATGCTATAGCATTTTCTATAGCATTTCTTTATTTTACATTTTTTACAACCTTAAATTTCGAACCAATTGAAAAAATAATGATTTTAGGGCTTATACATTGGAATTTGAATATAACAAATGTTCTCATGCAAAAAAATGCAAGGATTAAATTGTTGACGAGAAATGCCATAGGAAATGCTATAGCATTTTCTATAGCATTTCTTTATTTTACATTTTTTACAACCTTAAATTTCGAACCAATTGAAAAAATAATGATTTTAGGGCTTATACATTGGAATATGAATATAACAAGAGTTCTCATGCAAAAATATGCAAGGATTAAATTGTTGACGAGAAATGCCATACGAAATGCTATAGCATTTTCTATAGCATTTCTTTATTTTACATTTTTTACAACCTTAAATTTCGAACCAATTGAAAAAATAATGATTTTAGGGCTTATACATTGGAATTTCAATATAACAAGAGTTCTCATGCAAAAATATGCAAAGATTAAATTGTTGACGAGAAATGCCATAGGAAATGGTATAGCATTTCCTATAGCATTTCTTTATTTTACATTTTTTACAACCTTAAATTTCGAACCAATTGAAAAAATAATGATTTTAGGGCTTATACATTGGAATTTGAATATAACAAGAGTTCTCATGCAAAAAATATGCAAGGATTAAATTGTTGACAAGAAATGCCATAGGAAATGCTATAACATTTTCTATAGCATTTCTTTATTTTACATTTTTTACAACCTTAAATTTCGAACCAATTGAAAAAATAATGATTTTAGGGCTTATACATTGGAATTTTAATATTACAAGCGTTCTCATGCAAAAATATGCAAGGATCAAATTGTTGGCGTTAAATTCCATAGGAAATTATATAGCATTTCCTATATCATTTCTTTATTTTACATTGTTTACGACCTAAAAGTCAAAGCAATTGAAAAAATAATGATTTTAGGGCTTATATTTTGGAATTTTAATATAACAAGAGTTCTCAAGCAAAAATATGCAAGGATTAAATTGTTGACGAAAAATGCCATTCGAAATTCTATAGCATTTCCTATAGCATTTCTTTATTTTACATTGTTTACGACCTAAAATTTCGAACCAATTGAAAAAATAATGATTTTAGGGCTTATACATTGGAATTTGAATATAACAAGAGTTCTCATGCAAAAATACGCAAGGATTAAATTGTTGACGAGAAATGCCATAGGAAATTCTATAGCATTTTCTATAGCATTTCTTTATTTTACACTTTTTACAACCTTAAATTTCGAACCAATTGAAAAAATATTGATTTTAGGGCTTATACATTAGAATTTGAATATAACAAGAGTTCTCATGCAAAAATATGCAAGGATTAAATTGTTGACGAGAAATGCCATAGGAAATGCTATAGCATTTCCTATAGCATTTCTTTATTTTACATTTTTTATAACCTTAAATTTCGAACCAATTGAAAAAATAATGATTTTAGGGCTTATACATTGGAATTTGAATATAACAAGAGTTCTCATGCAAAAAAACGCAAGGATTAAATTGTTGACGAGAAATGCCATAGGAAATGCTATAGCATTTTCTATAGCATTTCTTTATTTTACATTTTTTACAACCTTAAATTTCGAACCAATTGAAAAAATAATGATTTTAGGGCTTATACATTGGAATATGAATATAACAAGAGTTCTCATGCAAAAATATGCAAGGATTAAATTGTTGACGAGAAATGCCATAGGAAATGCTATAGCATTTTCTATAGCATTTCTTTATTTTACATTTTTTACAACCTTAAATTTCGAACCAATTAAAAAATAATGATTTTAGGGCTTATACATTGGAATTTGAATATAACAAGAGTTCTCAAGCAAAAATATGCAAGGATTAAATTGTTGACGAAAAATGCCATTCGAAATTCTATAGCATTTCTTTATTTTACATTTTTTACGACCTAAAATTTCGAACCAATTGAAAAAATAATGATTTTAGGGCTTATACATTGGAATTTGAATATAACAAGAGTTCTCATGCAAAAATACGCAAGGATTAAATTGTTGACGAGAAATGCCATATGAAATGCTATAGCATTTTCTATAGCATTTCTTTATTTTACATTTTTTACAACCTTAAATTTCGAACCAATTGAAAAAATAATGATTTTAGGGCTTATACATTGGAATATGAATATAACAAGAGTTCTCATGCAAAAATATGCAAGGATTAAATTGTTGACGAGAAATGCCATAGGAAATGCTATAGCATTTTCTATAGCATTTCTTTATTTTACATTTTTTACAACCTTAAATTTCGAACCAATTGAAATAATAATGATTTTAGGGCTTATACATTGGAATTTGAATATAACAAGAGTTCTCAAGCAAAAATATGCAAGGATTAAATTGTTGACGAAAAATGCCATTCGAAATTCTATAGCATTTCCTATAGCATTTCTTTATTTTACATTGTTTACGACCTAAAATTTCGAACCAATTGAAAAAATAATGATTTTAGGGCTTATACATTGTAATTTGAATATAACAAGAGTTCTCATGCAAAAATACGCAAGGATTAAATTGTTGACGAGAAATGCCATAGGAAATTCTATAGCATTTTCTATAGCATTTCTTTATTTTACACTTTTTACAACCTTAAATTTCGAACCAATTGAAAAAATATTGATTTTAGGGCTTATACATTGGAATTTGAATATAACAAGAGTTCTCATGCAAAAATATGCAACGATTAAATTGTTGACGAGAAATGCCATAGGAAATGCTATAGCATTTTCTATAGCATTTCTTTATTTTACATTTTTTACAACCTTAAATTTCGAACCAATTGAAAAAATAATGATTTTAGGGCTTATACATTGGAATTTGAATATAACAAGAGTTCTCATGCAAAAAAATGCAAGGATTAAATTGTTGACGAGAAATGCCATAGGAAATGCTATAGCATTTTCTATAGCATTTCTTTATTTTACATTTTTTACAACCTTAAATTTCGAACCAATTGAAAAAATAATGATTTTAGGGCTTATACATTGGAATATGAATATAACAAGAGTTCTCATGCAAAAATATGCAAGGATTAAATTGTTGACGAGAAATGCCATAGGAAATGCTATAGCATTTTCTATAGCATTTCTTTATTTTACATTTTTTACAACCTTAAATTTCGAACCAATTGAAAAAATGATGATTTTAGGGCTTATACATTGGAATTTGAACATAACAAGAGTTCTCAAGCAAAAATATGCAAGGATTAAATTGTTGACGAAAAATGCCATTCGAAATTCTATAGCATTTCCTATAGCATTTCTTTATTTTACATTGTTTACGACCTAAAATTTCGAACCAATTGAAAAAATAATGATTTTAGGGCTTATACATTGGAATTTGAATATAACAAGAGTTCTCATGCAAAAATACGCAAGGATTAAATTGTTGACGAGAAATGCCATAGGAAATTCTATAGCATTTTCTATAGCATTTCTTTATTTTACACTTTTTACAACCTTAAATTTCGAACCAATTGAAAAAATATTGATTTTAGGGCTTATACATTGGAATTTGAATATAACAAGAGTTCTCATGCAAAAATATGCAAGGATTAAATTGTTGACGAGAAATGCCATAGGAAATGCTATAGCATTTTCTATAGCATTTCTTTATTTTACATTTTTTACAACCTTAAATTTCGAACCAATTGAAAAAATAATGATTTTAGGGCTTATACATTGGAATTTGAATATAACAAGAGTTCTCATGCAAAAAAACGCAAGGATTAAATTGTTGACGAGAAATGCCATAGGAAATGCTATAGCATTTTCTATAGCATTTCTTTATTTTACATTTTTTACAACCTTAAATTTCGAACCAATTGAAAAAATAATGATTTTAGGGCTTATACATTGGAATATGAATATAACAAGAGTTCTCATGCAAAAATATGCAAGGATTAAATTGTTGACGAGAAATGCCATAGGAAATGCTATAGCATTTTCTATAGCATTTCTTTATTTTACATTTTTTACAACCTTAAATTTCGAACCAATTGAAAAAATAATGATTTTAGGGCTTATACATTGGAATTTGAATATAACAAGAGTTCTCAAGCAAAAATATGCAAGGATTAAATTGTTGACGAAAAATGCCATTCGAAATTCTATAGCATTTCCTATAGCATTTCTTTATTTTACATTGTTTACGACCTAAAATTTCGAACCAATTGAAAAAATAATGATTTTAGGGCTTATACATTGGAATTTGAATATAACAAGAGTTCTCATGCAAAAATACGCAAGGATTAAATTGTTGACGAGAAATGCCATATGAAATGCTATAGCATTTTCTATAGCATTTCTTTATTTTACATTTTTTACAACCTTAAATTTAGAACCAATTGAAAAAATAATGATTTTAGGGCTTATACATTGGAATATGAATATAACAAGAGTTCTCATGCAAAAATATGCAAGGATTAAATTGTTGACGAGAAATGCCATAGGAAATGCTATAGCATTTTCTATAGAATTTCTTTATTTTACATTTTTTACAACCTTAAATTTCGAACCAATTGAAAAAATAATGATTTTAGGGCTTATACATTGGAATTTGAATATAACAAGAGTTCTCAAGCAAAAATATGCAAGGATTAAATTGTTGACGAAAAATGCCATTCGAAATTCTATAGCATTTCCTATAGCATTTCTTTATTTTACATTGTTTACGACCTAAAATTTCGAACCAATTGAAAAAATAATGATTTTAGGGCTTATACATTGGAATTTGAATATAACAAGAGTTCTCATGCAAAAATAAGCAAGGATTAAATTGTTGACGAGAAATGCCATAGGAAATTATATAGCATTTTCTATAGCATTTATTTATTTTACACTTTTTACAACCTTAAATTTCGAACCAATTGAAAAAATATTGATTTTAGGGCTTATACATTGGAATTTGAATATAACAAGAGTTCTCATGCAAAAATATGCAAGGATTAAATTGTTGACGAGAAATGCCATAGGAAATGCTATAGCATTTTCTATAGCATTTCTTTATTTTACATTTTTTACAACCTTAAATTTCGAACCAATTGAAAAAATAATGATTTTAGGGCTTATACATTGGAATTTGAATATAACAAGAGTTCTCAAGCAAAAATATGCAAGGATTAAATTGTTGACGAAAAATGCCATTCGAAATTCTATAGCATTTCCTATAGCATTTCTTTATTTTACATTGTTTACGACCTAAAATTTCGAACCAATTGAAAAAATAATGATTTTAGGGCTTATACATTGGAATTTGAATATAACAAGAGTTCTCATGCAAAAATACGCAAGGATTAAATTGTTGACGAGAAATGCCATATGAAATGCTATAGTATTTTCTATAGCATTTCTTAATTTTACACTTTTTACAACCTTAAATTTCGAACCAATTGAAAAAATATTGATTTTAGGTCTTATACATTGGAATTTGAATATAACAAGAGTTCTCATGCAAAAATACGCAAGGATTAAATTGTTGACGAGAAATGCCATAGGAAATGCTATAGCATTTTCTATAGCATTTCTTTATTTTACATTTTTTACAACCTTAAATTTCGAACCAATTGAAAAAATAATGATTTTAGGGCTTATACATTGGAATATGAATATAACAAAAGTTCTCATGCAAAAATATGCAAGGATTAAATTGTTGACGAAAAATGCCATTCGAAATTCTATAGCATTTCCTATAGCATTTCTTTATTTTACATTGTTTACGACCTAAAATTTCGAACCAATTGAAAAAATAATGATTTTAGGGCTTATACATTGGAATTTGAATATAACAAGAGTTCTCATGCAAAAATACGCAAGGATTAAATTGTTGACGAGAAATGCCATAGGAAATGCTATAGCATTTTCTATAGCATTTCTTTATTTTACATTTTTTACAACCTTAAATTTCGAACCAATTGAAAAAATAATGATTTTAGGGCTTATACATTGGAATATGAATATAACAAAAGTTCTCATGCAAAAATATGCAAGGATTAAATTGTTGACGAAAAATGCCATTCGAAATTCTATAGCATTTCCTATAGCATTTCTTTATTTTACATTGTTTACGACCTAAAATTTCGAACCAATTGAAAAAATAATGATTTTAGGGCTTATACATTGGAATTTGAATATAACAAGAGTTCTCATGCAAAAATACGCAAGGATTAAATTGTTGACGAGAAATGCCATAGGAAATGCTATAGCATTTTCTATAGCATTTCTTTATTTTACATTTTTTACAACCTTAAATTTCGAACCAATTGAAAAAATAATGATTTTAGGGCTTATACATTGGAATATGAATATAACAAAAGTTCTCATGCAAAAATATGCAAGGATTAAATTGTTGACGAAAAATGCCATTCGAAATTCTATAGCATTTCCTATAGCATTTCTTTATTTTACATTTTTTACAACCTTAAATTTCGAACCAATTGAAAAAATAATGATTTTAGGGCTTATACATTGGAATATGAATATAAAAAAAGTTCTCATGCAAAAATATGCAAGGATTAAATTGTTGACGAGAAATGCCATAGGAAATGCTATAGCATTTGCTATAGCATTTCTTTATTTTACATTTTTTACAACCTTAAATTTCGAACCAATTGAAAAAATAATGATTTTAGGGCTTATACATTGGAATATGAATATAACAAGAGTTCTCATTCAAAAATATGCAAGGATTAAATTGTTGACGAGAAATGCCATAGGAAATGCTATAGCATTTGCTATAGCATTTCTTTATTTTACATTTTTTACAACCTTAAATTTCGAACCAATTGAAAAAATAATGATTTTAGGGCTTATACATTGGAATATGAATATAACAAGAGTTCTCATTCAAAAATATGCAAGTATTAAATTGTTGACGAGAAATGCCATAGGAAATGCTATAGCATTTTCTATAGCATTTCTTTATTTTACATTTTTTACAACCTTAAATTTCGAACCAATTGAAAAAATAATGATTTTAGGGCTTATACATTGGAATTTGAATATAACAAGAGTTCTCAAGCAAAAATATGCAAGGATTAAATTGTTGACGAAAAATGCCATTCGAAATTCTATAGCATTTCCTATAGCATTTCTTTATTTTACATTGTTTACGACCTAAAATTTCGAACCAATTGAAAAAATAATGATTTTAGGGCTTATACATTGGAATTTGAATATAACAAGAGTTCTCATGCAAAAATACGCAAGGATTAAATTGTTGACGAGAAATGCCATAGGAAATGCTATAGCATTTTCTATAGCATTTCTTTATTTTACATTTTTTACAACCTTAAATTTCGAACCAATTGAAAAAATAATGATTTTAGGGCTTATACATTGGAATTTGAATATAACAAGAGTTCTCATGCAAAAAAACGCAAGGATTAAATTGTTGACGAGAAATGCCATAGGAAATGCTATAGCATTTTCTATAGCATTTCTTTATTTTACATTTTTTACAACCTTAAATTTCGAACCAATTGAAAAAATAATGATTTTAGGGCTTATACATTGGAATATGAATATAACAAGAGTTCTCATGCAAAAATATGCAAGGATTAAATTGTTGACGAGAAATGCCATAGGAAATGCTATAGCATTTTCTATAGCATTTCTTTATTTTACATTTTTTACAACCTTAAATTTCGAACCAATTGAAAAAATAATGATTTTAGGGCTTATACATTGGAATTTGAATATAACAAGAGTTCTCATGCAAAAAAACGCAAGGATTAAATTGTTGACGAGAAATGCCATAGGAAATGCTATAGCATTTTCTATTGCATTACTTTATTTTACATTTTTTACAACCTTAAATTTCGAACCAATTGAAAAAATAATGATTTTAGGGCTTATACATTGGAATATGAATATAACAAGAATTCTCATGCAAAAATATGCAAGGATTAAATTGTTGACGAGAAATGCCATAGGAAATGCTATAGCATTTTCTATAGCATTTCTTTATTTTACATTTTTTACAACCTTAAATTTCGAACCAATTGAAAAAATAATGATTTTAGGGCTTATACATTGGAATTTGAATATAACAAGAGTTCTCAAGCAAAAATATGCAAGGATTAAATTGTTGACGAAAAATGCCATTCGAAATTCTATAGCATTTCCTATAGCATTTCTTTATTTTACATTGTTTACGACCTAAAATTTCGAACCAATTGAAAAAATAATGATTTTAGGGCTTATACATTGGAATTTGAATATAACAAGAGTTCTCATGCAAAAATATGCAAGGATTAAATTGTTGACGAGAAATGCCATATGAAATGCTATAGCATTTTCTATAGCATTTCTTAATTTTACACTTTTTACAACCTTAAATTTCGAACCAATTGAAAAAATATTGATTTTAGGTCTTATACATTGGAATTTGAATATAACAAGAGTTCTCATGAAAAAATACGCAAGGATTAAATTGTTGACGAGAAATGTCATAGGAAATGCTATAGCATTTTCTATAGCATTTCTTTATTTTACATTTTTTACAACCTTAAATTTCGAACCAATTGAAAAAATAATGATTTTAGGGCTTATACATTGGAATATGAATATACCAAAAGTTCTCATGCAAAAATATGCAAGGATTAAATTGTTGACGAAAAATGCCATTCGAAATTCTATAGCATTTCCTATAGCATTTCTTTATTTTACATTGTTTACGACCTAAAATTTCGAACCAATTGAAAAAATAATGATTTTAGGGCTTATACATTGGAATTTGAATATAACAAGAGTTCTCATGCAAAAATATGCAAGGATTAAATTGTTGACGAGAAATGCCATAGGAAATGCTATAGCATTTTCTATAGCATTTCTTTATTTTACATTTTTTACAACCTTAAATTTCGAACGAATTGAAAAAATAATGATTTTAGGGCTTATACATTGGAATATGAATATAACAAAAGTTCTCATGCAAAAATATGCAAGGATTAAATTGTTGACGAAAAATGCCATTCGAAATTCTATAGCATTTCCTATAGCATTTCTTTATTTTACATTTTTTACAACCTTAAATTTCGAACCAATTGAAAAAATAATGATTTTAGGGCTTATACATTGGAATATGAATATAAAAAAAGTTCTCATGCAAAAATATGCAAGGATTAAATTGTTGACGAGAAATGCCATAGGAAATGCTATAGCATTTGCTATAGCATTTCTTTATTTTACATTTTTTACAACCTTAAATTTCGAACCAATTGAAAAAATAATGATTTTAGGGCTTATACATTGGAATATGAATATAACAAGAGTTCTCATTCAAAAATATGCAAGGATTAAATTGTTGACGAGAAATGCCATAGGAAATGCTATAGCATTTTCTATAGCATTTCTTTATTTTACATTTTTTACAACCTTAAATTTCGAACCAATTGAAAAAATAATGATTTTAGGGCTTATACATTGGAATTTGAATATAACAAGAGTTCTCATGCAAAAAAACGCAAGGATTAAATTGTTGACGAGAAATGCCATAGGAAATGCTATAGCATTTTCTATAGCATTTCTTTATTTTACATTTTTTACAACCTTAAATTTCGAACCAATTGAAAAAATAATGATTTTAGGGCTTATACATTGGAATTTGAATATAACAAGAGTTCTCATGCAAAAAAACGCAAGGATTAAATTGTTGACGAGAAATGCCATAGGAAATGCTATAGCATTTTCTATAGCATTTCTTTATTTTACATTGTTTACGACCTAAAATTTCGAACCAATTGAAAAAATAATGATTTTAGGGCTTATACATTGGAATTTTAATATAACAAGAGTTCTCATGCAAAAATACGCAAGGATTAAATTGTTGACGAGAAATGCCATAGGAAATGCTATAGCATTTTCTATAGCATTTCTTTATTTTACACTTTTTACAACCTTAAATTTTGAACCAATTGAAAAAATAATGATTTTAGGGCTTATACATTGGAATTTGAATATAACAAGAGTTCTCATGCAAAAATATGCAAGGATTAAATTGTTGACGAGAAATGCCATAGGAAATGCTATAGCATTTTCTATAGCATTTCTTTATTTTACATTTTTTACAACCTTAAATTTCGAACCAATTGAAAAAATAATGATTTTAGGGCTTATACATTGGAATTTGAATATAACAAGAGTTCGCATGCAAAAAAATGCAAGGATTAAATTGTTGACGAGAAATGCCATAGGAAATGCTATAGCATTTTCTATAGTATTTCTTTATTTTACATTTTTTACAACCTTAAATTTCGAACCAATTGAAAAAATAATGATTTTAGGGCTTATACATTGGAATATGAATATAACAAGAGTTCTCATGCAAAAATATGCAAGGATTAAATTGTTGACGAGAAATGCCATAGGAAATGCTATAGCATTTTCTATAGCATTTCTTTATTTTACATTTTTTACAACCTTAAATTTTGAACCAATTGAAAAAATAATGATTTTCGGGCTTATACATTGGAATATGAATATAACAAGAGTTCTCATGCAAAAATATGCAAGGATTAAATTGTTGACGAGAAATGCCATAGGAAATGCTATAGCATTTCCTATAGAATTTATTTATTTGACATTTTTTACAACCTTAAATTTTGAATCAATTAAAAAAATAATGATTTTAGGGCTTATACATTGGAATATGAATATAACAAGAGTTCTCATGCAAAAATATGCAAGGATTAAATTGTTGACGAGAAATGCCATAGGAAATGCTATAGCATTTTCTATAGCATTTCTTTATTTTACATTTTTTACAACCTTAAATTTCGAACCAATTGAAAAAATAATGATTTTAGGGCTTATACATTGGAATATGAATATAACAAGAGTTGTCATGCAAAAATATGCAAGGATTAAATTGTTGACGAGAAATGCCATAGGAAATGCTATAGCATTTTCTATAGCATTTCTTTATTTTACATTTTTTACAACCTTAAATTTCGAACCAATTGAAAAAATAATGATTTTAGGGCTTATACATTGGAATTTGAATATAACAAGAGTTCTCATGCAAAAATATGCAAGGATTAAATTGTTGACGAGAAATGCCATAGGAAATGCTATAGCATTTCCTATAGAATTTCTTTATTTGACATTTTTTACAACCTTAAATTTTGAATCAATTAAAAAAGTAATGATTTTAGGGCTTATACATTGGAATATGAATATAACAAGAGTTCTCATGCAAAAATATGCAAGGATTAAATTGTTGACGAGAAATGCCATAGGAAATGCTATAGCATTTTCTAAAGCATTTCTTTATTTTACATTCTTTACAACCTTAAATTTCGAACGAATTGAAAAAATAATGATTTTAGGGCTTATACATTGGAATATGAATATAACAAGAGTTCTCATGCAAAAATATGCAAGGATTAAATTGTTGACGAGAAATGCCATAGGAAATGCTATAGCATTTTCTATAGCATTTCTTTATTTTACATTTTTTACAACCTTAAATTTCGAACGAATTGAAAAAATAATGATTTTAGGGCTTATACATTGGAATTTGAATATAACAAGAGTTCGCATGCAAAAAAATGCAAGGATTAAATTGTTGACGAGAAATGCCATAGGAAATGCTATAGCATTTTCTATAGTATTTCTTTATTTTACATTTTTTACAACCTTAAATTTCGAACCAATTGAAAAAATAATGATTTTAGGGCTTATACATTGGAATATGAATATAACAAGAGTTCTCATGCAAAAATATGCAAGGATTAAATTGTTGACGAGAAATGCCATAGGATAAGCTATAGCATTTTCTATAGCATTTCTTTATTTTACATTTTTTACAACCTTAAATTTCGAACGAATTGAAAAAATAATGATTTTAGGGCTTATACATTGGAATATAAATATAACAAGAGTTCTCATGCAAAAATATGCAAGGATTAAATTGTTGACGAGAAAAGCCATAGGAAATGCTATAGCATTTTCTATAGCATTTCTTTATTTTACATTTTTTACAACCTTAAATTTCGAACCAATTGAAAAAATAATGATTTTAGGGCTTATACATTGGAATATGAATATAACAAGAGTTCTCATGCAAAAATATGCAAGGATTAAATTGTTGACGAGAAATGCCATAGGAAATGCTATAGCATTATCTATAGCATTTCTTTATTTTACATTTTTTACAACCTTAAATTTCGAACCAATTGAAAAAATAATGATTGTTGGGCTTATACATTGGAATTTGAATATAACAAGAGTTCTCAAGCAAAAATATGCAAGGATTAAATTTTTGATGAAAAATGCCATTCGAAATTCCATAGCATTTCCTATAGCATTTCTTTATTTTACATTTTTTACGACCTAAAATTTCGAACCAATTGAAAAATAATTATTTTAGGGCTTATACATTGGAATTTGAATATAACAAGAGTTCTCATGCAAAAATACGCAAGGATTAAATTGTTGACGAGAAATGCCATAGGAAATTCTATAGCATTTTCTATAGCATTTCTTTATTTTACACTTTTTACAACCTTAAATTTCGAACAAATTGAAAAAATAATGATTTTAGGGCTTATACATTGGAATATGAATATAACAAGAGTTCTCATGCAAAAATATGCAAGGATTAAATTGTTGACGAGAAATGCCATAGGAAATGCTATAGCATTTCCTATAGCATTTCTTTATTTTACATTTTTTACAACCTTAAATTTCGAACCAATTGAAAAAATAATGATTGTTGGGCTTATACATTGGAATTTGAATATAACAAGAGTTCTCAAGCAAAAATATGCAAGGATTAAATTTTTGACGAAAAATGCCATTCGAAATTCCATAGCATATCCTATAGCATTTCTTTATTTTACATTGTTTACGACCTAAAATTTCGAACCAATTGAAAAATAATGATTTTAGGGCTTATACATTGGAATTTGAATATAACAAGAGTTCTCATGCAAAAATACGCAAGGATTAAATTGTTGACGAGAAATGCCATAGGAAATTCTATAGCATTTTCTATAGCATTTCTTTATTTTACACTTTTTACAACCTTAAATTTCGAACCAATTGAAAAAATATTGATTTTAGGGCTTATACATTGGAATTTGAATATAACAAGAGTTCTCATGCAAAAATATGCAAGGATTAAATTGTTGACGAGAAATGCCATAGGAAATGCTATAGCATTTTCTATAGCATTTCTTTATTTTACATTTTTTACAACCTTAAATTTCGAACGAATTGAAAAAATAATGATTTTAGGGCTTATACATTGGAATTTGAATATAACAAGAGTTCGCATGCAAAAAAATGCAAGGATTAAATTGTTGACGAGAAATGCCATAGGAAATGCTATAGCATTTTCTATAGTATTTCTTTATTTTACATTTTTTACAACCTTAAATTTCGAACCAATTGAAAAAATAATGATTTTAGGGCTTATACATTGGAATATGAATATAACAAGAGTTCTCATGCAAAAATATGCAAGGATTAAATTGTTGACGAGAAATGCCATAGGATAAGCTATAGCATTTTCTATAGCATTTCTTTATTTTACATTTTTTACAACCTTAAATTTCGAACGAATTGAAAAAATAATGATTTTAGGGCTTATACATTGGAATATAAATATAACAAGAGTTCTCATGCAAAAATATGCAAGGATTAAATTGTTGACGAGAAAAGCCATAGGAAATGCTATAGCATTTTCTATAGCATTTCTTTATTTTACATTTTTTACAACCTTAAATTTCGAACCAATTGAAAAAATAATGATTTTAGGGCTTATACATTGGAATATGAATATAACAAGAGTTCTCATGCAAAAATATGCAAGGATTAAATTGTTGACGAGAAATGCCATAGGAAATGCTATAGCATTTTCTATAGCATTTCTTTATTTTACATTTTTTACAACCTTAAATTTCGAACCAATTGAAAAAATAATGATTGTTGGGCTTATACATTGGAATTTGAATATAACAAGAGTTCTCAAGCAAAAATATGCAAGGATTAAATTTTTGATGAAAAATGCCATTCGAAATTCCATAGCATTTCCTATAGCATTTCTTTATTTTACATTTTTTACGACCTAAAATTTCGAACCAATTGAAAAATAATTATTTTAGGGCTTATACATTGGAATTTGAATATAACAAGAGTTCTCATGCAAAAATACGCAAGGATTAAATTGTTGACGAGAAATGCCATAGGAAATTCTATAGCATTTTCTATAGCATTTCTTTATTTTACACTTTTTACAACCTTAAATTTCGAACAAATTGAAAAAATAATGATTTTAGGGCTTATACATTGGAATATGAATATAACAAGAGTTCTCATGCAAAAATATGCAAGGATTAAATTGTTGACGAGAAATGCCATAGGAAATGCTATAGCATTTTCTATAGCATTTCTTTATTTTACATTTTTTACAACCTTAAATTTCGAACCAATTGAAAAAATAATGATTGTTGGGCTTATACATTGGAATTTGAATATAACAAGAGTTCTCAAGCAAAAATATGCAAGGATTAAATTTTTGACGAAAAATGCCATTCGAAATTCCATAGCATATCCTATAGCATTTCTTTATTTTACATTGTTTACGACCTAAAATTTCGAACCAATTGAAAAATAATGATTTTAGGGCTTATACATTGGAATTTGAATATAACAAGAGTTCTCATGCAAAAATACGCAAGGATTAAATTGTTGACGAGAAATGCCATAGGAAATTCTATAGCATTTTCTATAGCATTTCTTTATTTTACACTTTTTACAACCTTAAATTTCGAACCAATTGAAAAAATATTGATTTTAGGGCTTATACATTGGAATTTGAATATAACAAGAGTTCTCATGCAAAAATATGCAAGGATTAAATTGTTGACGAGAAATGCCATAGGAAATGCTATAGCATTTTCTATAGCATTTCTTTATTTTACATTTTTTACAACCTTAAATTTCGAACGAATTGAAAAAATAATGATTTTAGGGCTTATACATTGGAATTTGAATATAACAAGAGTTCGCATGCAAAAAAATGCAAGGATTAAATTGTTGACGAGAAATGCCATAGGAAATGCTATAGCATTTTCTATAGTATTTCTTTATTTTACATTTTTTACAACCTTAAATTTCGAACCAATTGAAAAAATAATGATTTTAGGGCTTATACATTGGAATATGAATATAACAAGAGTTCTCATGCAAAAATATGCAAGGATTAAATTGTTGACGAGAAATGCCATAGGATAAGCTATAGCATTTTCTATAGCATTTCTTTATTTTACATTTTTTACAACCTTAAATTTCGAACGAATTGAAAAAATAATGATTTTAGGGCTTATACATTGGAATATAAATATAACAAGAGTTCTCATGCAAAAATATGCAAGGATTAAATTGTTGACGAGAAAAGCCATAGGAAATGCTATAGCATTTTCTATAGCATTTCTTTATTTTACATTTTTTACAACCTTAAATTTCGAACCAATTGAAAAAATAATGATTTTAGGGCTTATACATTGGAATATGAATATAACAAGAGTTCTCATGCAAAAATATGCAAGGATTAAATTGTTGACGAGAAATGCCATAGGATAAGCTATAGCATTTCCTATAGCATTTCTTTATTTTACATTGTTTACGACCTAAAATTTCGAACCAATTGAAAAATAATGATTTTAGGGCTTATACATTGGAATTTGAATATAACAAGAGTTCTCATGCAAAAATACGCAAGGATTAAATTGTTGACGAGAAATGCCATAGGAAATTCTATAGCATTTTCTATAGCATTTCTTTATTTTACACTTTTTACAACCTTAAATTTCGAACCAATTGAAAAAATAATGATTTTAGGGCTTATACATTGGAATATGAATATAACAAGAGTTCTCATGCAAAAATATGCAAGGATTAAATTGTTGACGAGAAATGCCATAGGATAAGCTATAGCATTTTCTATAGCATTTCTTTATTTTACATTTTTTACAACCTTAAATTTCGAACGAATTGAAAAAATAATGATTTTAGGGCTTATACATTGGAATATAAATATAACAAGAGTTCTCATGCAAAAATATGCAAGGATTAAATTGTTGACGAGAAAAGCCATAGGAAATGCTATAGCATTTTCTATAGCATTTCTTTATTTTACATTTTTTACAACCTTAAATTTCGAACCAATTGAAAAAATAATGATTTTAGGGCTTATACATTGGAATATGAATATAACAAGAGTTCTCATGCAAAAATATGCAAGGATTAAATTGTTGACGAGAAATGCCATAGGATAAGCTATAGCATTTCCTATAGCATTTCTTTATTTTACATTGTTTACGACCTAAAATTTCGAACCAATTGAAAAATAATGATTTTAGGGCTTATACATTGGAATTTGAATATAACAAGAGTTCTCATGCAAAAATACGCAAGGATTAAATTGTTGACGAGAAATGCCATAGGAAATTCTATAGCATTTTCTATAGCATTTCTTTATTTTACACTTTTTACAACCTTAAATTTCAAACCAATTGAAAAAATATTGATTTTAGGGCTTATACATTGGAATTTGAATATAACAAGAGTTCTCATGCAAAAATATGCAAGGATTAAATTGTTGACGAGAAATGCCATAGGAAATGCTATAGCATTTTCTATAGCATTTCTTTATTTTACATTTTTTACAACCTTAGATTTCGAACCAATTGAAAAAATAATGATTTTAGGGCTTATACATTGGAATTTGAATATAACAAGAGTTCTCATGCAAAAAAATGCAAGGATTAAATTGTTGACGAGAAATGCCATAGGAAATGCTATAGCATTTTCTATAGCATTTCTTTATTTTACATTTTTTACAACCTTAAATTTCCAACCAATTGAAAAAATAATGATTTTAGGGCTTATACATTGGAATATGAATATAACCAGAGTTCTCATACAAAAATATGCAAGGATTAAATTGTTGACGAGAAATGCCATACGAAATGCTATAGCATTTTCTATAGCATTTCTTTATTTTACATTTTTTACAACCTTAAATTTCGAACCAATTGAAAAAATAATGATTTTAGGGCTTATACATTGGAATTTGAATATAACAAGAGTTCTCATGCAAAAATATGCAAGGATTAAATTGTTGACGAGAAATGCCATAGGAAATGCTATAGCATTTTCTATAGCATTTCTTTATTTTACATTTTTTACAACCTTAAATTTCGAACGAATTGAAAAAATAATGATTTTAGGGCTTATACATTGGAATTTGAATATAACAAGAGTTCGCATGCAAAAAAATGCAAGGATTAAATTGTTGACGAGAAATGCCATAGGAAATGCTATAGCATTTTCTATAGTATTTCTTTATTTTACATTTTTTACAACCTTAAATTTCGAACCAATTGAAAAAATAATGATTTTAGGGCTTATACATTGGAATATGAATATAACAAGAGTTCTCATGCAAAAATATGCAAGGATTAAATTGTTGACGAGAAATGCCATAGGATAAGCTATAGCATTTTCTATAGCATTTCTTTATTTTACATTTTTTACAACCTTAAATTTCGAACGAATTGAAAAAATAATGATTTTAGGGCTTATACATTGGAATATGAATATAACAAGAGTTCTCATGCAAAAATATGCAAGGATTAAATTGTTGACGAGAAAAGCCATAGGAAATGCTATAGCATTTTCTATAGCATTTCTTTATTTTACATTTTTTACAACCTTAAATTTCGAACCAATTGAAAAAATAATGATTTTAGGGCTTATACATTGGAATATGAATATAACAAGAGTTCTCATGCAAAAATATGCAAGGATTAAATTGTTGACGAGAAATGCCATAGGAAATGCTATAGCATTTTCTATAGCATTTCTTTATTTTACATTTTTTACAACCTTAAATTTCGAACCAATTGAAAAAATAATGATTGTAGGGCTTTAACATTGGAATTTGAATATAACAAGAGTTCTCAAGCAAAAATATGCAAGGATTAAATTTTTGACGAAAAATGCCATTCGAAATTCTATAGCATTTCCTATAGCATTTCTTTATTTTACATTGTTTACGACCTAAAATTTCGAACCAATTGAAAAATAATGATTTTAGGGCTTATACATTGGAATTTGAATATAACAAGAGTTCTCATGCAAAAATACGCAAGGATTAAATTGTTGACGAGAAATGCCATAGGAAATTCTATAGCATTTTCTATAGCATTTCTTTATTTTACATTTTTTACAACCTTAAATTTCGAACCAATTGAAAAAATAATGATTTTAGGGCTTATACATTGGAATTTGAATATAACAAGAGTTCTCATGCAAAAATATGCAAGGATTAAATTGTTGACGAGAAATGCCATAGGAAATGCTATAGCATTTTCTATAGCATTTCTTTATTTTACATTTTTTACAACCTTAAATTTCGAACCAATTGAAAAAATAATGATTTTAGGGCTTATACATTGGAATTTGAATATAACAAGAGTTCTCATGCAAAAATATGCAAGGATTAAATTGTTGACGAGAAATGCCATAGGAAATGCTATAGCATTTCCTATAGCATTTCTTTATTTTACATTTTTTACAACCTTAAATTTCGAACCAATTGAAAAAATAATGATTTTAGGGCTTATACATTGGATTATGAATATAACAAGAGTTCTCATGCAAAAATTTGCAAGGATTAAATTGTTGACGAGAAATGCCATAGGAAATGCTATAGCATTTCCTATAGCATTTCTTTATTTGACATTTTTTACAACCTTAAATTTCAAACCAATTGAAAAAACAATGATATTAGGGCTTATACTTTGTAATTTGAATATAACAAGAGTTCTCATGCAAAAATATGCAAGGATTAAATTGTTGACGAGAAATGCCATAGGAAATGCTATAGCATTTCCTATAGCATTTCTTTATTTTACATTGTTTACGACCTACAAGTCGAACCAATTGAAAAAATAATGATTTTAGGGCTTGTACATTGGAATTTAAATATAACAAGAGTTCTCATGCAAAAATATGCAAGGATTAAATTGTTGACGAGAAATGCCATAGGAAATGCTATAGCATTTCCTATAGCATTTTTTTATTTTACATTTTTACAACTTTAAATTTCGAACCAATTAAAAAAATAATGATTTTAGGGCTTATACATTGGAATTTGAATATAACAAGAGTTCTCATGCAAAAATATGCAAGGATTAAATTGTTGACGAGAAATGCCATAGGAAATGCTATAGCATTTCCAATAGAATTTCTTTATTTTACATTGTTTACGACCTAAAAGTCGAACCAATTGAAAAAATAATGATTTTAGGGCTTGTACATTGGAATTTGAATATAACAAGAGTTCTCATGCAAAAATATGCAAGGATTAAATTGTTGACGAGAAATGCCATAGGAAATGCTATAGCATTTTCTATAGCATTTGTTTATTTTACATTTTTTACAACCTTAAATTTCGAACCATTTGAAAAAATAATGATTTTAGGGCTTATACATTGGAATTTGAATATAACAAGAGTTCTCATGCAAAAATATGCAAGGATTAAATTGTTGACGAGAAATGCCATAGGAAATTCTATAGCATTTCCTATAGCATTTCTTTATTTTACATTGTTTACGACCTTAAATTTCGAACCAATTGAAAAAATAATGATTTTAGGGCTTATACATTGGAATTTGAATATAACAAGAGTTCTCATGCAAAAATATGCAAGGATTAAATTGTTGACGAGAAATGCCATAGGAAATGCTATAGCATTTCCTATAGCATTTCTTTATTTTACATTTTTTACAACCTTAAATTTCGAACCAATTGAAAAAATAATGATTTTAGGGCTTATACATTGGATTATGAATATAACAAGAGTTCTCATGCAAAAATTTGCAAGGATTAAATTGTTGACGAGAAATGCCATAGGAAATGCTATAGCATTTCCTATAGCATTTCTTTATTTGACATTTTTTACAACCTTAAATTTCAAACCAATTGAAAAAACAATGATATTAGGGCTTATACTTTGTAATTTGAATATAACAAGAGTTCTCATGCAAAAATATGCAAGGATTAAATTGTTGACGAGAAATGCCATAGGAAATGCTATAGCATTTCCTATAGCATTTCTTTATTTTACATTGTTTACGACCTACAAGTCGAACCAATTGAAAAAATAATGATTTTAGGGCTTGTACATTGGAATTTAAATATAACAAGAGTTCTCATGCAAAAATATGCAAGGATTAAATTGTTGACGAGAAATGCCATAGGAAATGCTATAGCATTTCCTATAGCATTTTTTTATTTTACATTTTTACAACTTTAAATTTCGAACCAATTAAAAAAATAATGATTTTAGGGCTTATACATTTGAATTTGAATATAACAAGAGTTCTCATGCAAAAATATGCAAGGATTAAATTGTTGACGAGAAATGCCATAGGAAATGCTATAGCATTTCCAATAGCATTTCTTTATTTTACATTGTTTACGACCTAAAAGTCGAACCAATTGAAAAAATAATGATTTTAGGGCTTGTACATTGGAATTTGAATATAACAAGAGTTCTCATGCAAAAAAATGCAAGGATTAAATTGTTGACGAGAAATGCCATAGGAAATGCTATAGCATTTTCTATAGCATTTCTTTATTTTACATTTTTTACAACCTTAAATTTCCAACCAATTGAAAAAATAATGATTTTAGGGCTTATACATTGGAATATGAATATAACCAGAGTTCTCATACAAAAATATGCAAGGATTAAATTGTTGACGAGAAATGCCATACGAAATGCTATAGCATTTTCTATAGCATTTCTTTATTTTACATTGTTTACGACCTTAAATTTCGAACCAATTGAAAAAATAATGATTTTAGGGCTTATACATTGGAATTTGAATATAACAAGAGTTCTCATGCAAAAATATGCAAGGATTAAATTGTTGACGAGAAATGCCATAGGAAATGCTATAGCATTTTCTATAGCATTTCTTTATTTTACATTTTTTACAACCTTAAATTTCGAACGAATTGAAAAAATAATGATTTTAGGGCTTATACATTGGAATTTGAATATAACAAGAGTTCGCATGCAAAAAAATGCAAGGATTAAATTGTTGACGAGAAATGCCATAGGAAATGCTATAGCATTTTCTATAGTATTTCTTTATTTTACATTTTTTACAACCTTAAATTTCGAACCAATTGAAAAAATAATGATTTTAGGGCTTATACATTGGAATATGAATATAACAAGAGTTCTCATGCAAAAATATGCAAGGATTAAATTGTTGACGAGAAATGCCATAGGATAAGCTATAGCATTTTCTATAGCATTTCTTTATTTTACATTTTTTACAACCTTAAATTTCGAACGAATTGAAAAAATAATGATTTTAGGGCTTATACATTGGAATATGAATATAACAAGAGTTCTCATGCAAAAATATGCAAGGATTAAATTGTTGACGAGAAAAGCCATAGGAAATGCTATAGCATTTTCTATAGCATTTCTTTATTTTACATTTTTTACAACCTTAAATTTCGAACCAATTGAAAAAATAATGATTTTAGGGCTTATACATTGGAATATGAATATAACAAGAGTTCTCATGCAAAAATATGCAAGGATTAAATTGTTGACGAGAAATGCCATAGGAAATGCTATAGCATTTTCTATAGCATTTCTTTATTTTACATTTTTTACAACCTTAAATTTCGAACCAATTGAAAAAATAATGATTGTAGGGCTTTAACATTGGAATTTGAATATAACAAGAGTTCTCAAGCAAAAATATGCAAGGATTAAATTTTTGACGAAAAATGCCATTCGAAATTCTATAGCATTTCCTATAGCATTTCTTTATTTTACATTGTTTACGACCTAAAATTTCGAACCAATTGAAAAATAATGATTTTAGGGCTTATACATTGGAATTTGAATATAACAAGAGTTCTCATGCAAAAATACGCAAGGATTAAATTGTTGACGAGAAATGCCATAGGAAATTCTATAGCATTTTCTATAGCATTTCTTTATTTTACATTTTTTACAACCTTAAATTTCGAACCAATTGAAAAAATAATGATTTTAGGGCTTATACATTGGAATTTGAATATAACAAGAGTTCTCATGCAAAAATATGCAAGGATTAAATTGTTGACGAGAAATGCCATAGGAAATGCTATAGCATTTTCTATAGCATTTCTTTATTTTACATTTTTTACAACCTTAAATTTCGAACCAATTGAAAAAATAATGATTTTAGGGCTTATACATTGGAATTTGAATATAACAAGAGTTCTCATGCAAAAATATGCAAGGATTAAATTGTTGACGAGAAATGCCATAGGAAATGCTATAGCATTTCCTATAGCATTTCTTTATTTTACATTTTTTACAACCTTAAATTTCGAACCAATTGAAAAAATAATGATTTTAGGGCTTATACATTGGATTATGAATATAACAAGAGTTCTCATGCAAAAATTTGCAAGGATTAAATTGTTGACGAGAAATGCCATAGGAAATGCTATAGCATTTCCTATAGCATTTCTTTATTTGACATTTTTTACAACCTTAAATTTCAAACCAATTGAAAAAACAATGATATTAGGGCTTATACTTTGTAATTTGAATATAACAAGAGTTCTCATGCAAAAATATGCAAGGATTAAATTGTTGACGAGAAATGCCATAGGAAATGCTATAGCATTTCCTATAGCATTTCTTTATTTTACATTGTTTACGACCTACAAGTCGAACCAATTGAAAAAATAATGATTTTAGGGCTTGTACATTGGAATTTAAATATAACAAGAGTTCTCATGCAAAAATATGCAAGGATTAAATTGTTGACGAGAAATGCCATAGGAAATGCTATAGCATTTCCTATAGCATTTTTTTATTTTACATTTTTACAACTTTAAATTTCGAACCAATTAAAAAAATAATGATTTTAGGGCTTATACATTGGAATTTGAATATAACAAGAGTTCTCATGCAAAAATATGCAAGGATTAAATTGTTGACGAGAAATGCCATAGGAAATGCTATAGCATTTCCAATAGAATTTCTTTATTTTACATTGTTTACGACCTAAAAGTCGAACCAATTGAAAAAATAATGATTTTAGGGCTTGTACATTGGAATTTGAATATAACAAGAGTTCTCATGCAAAAATATGCAAGGATTAAATTGTTGACGAGAAATGCCATAGGAAATGCTATAGCATTTTCTATAGCATTTGTTTATTTTACATTTTTTACAACCTTAAATTTCGAACCATTTGAAAAAATAATGATTTTAGGGCTTATACATTGGAATTTGAATATAACAAGAGTTCTCATGCAAAAATATGCAAGGATTAAATTGTTGACGAGAAATGCCATAGGAAATGCTATAGCATTTCCTATAGCATTTCTTTATTTTACATTGTTTACGACCTTAAATTTCGAACCAATTGAAAAAATAATGATTTTAGGGCTTATACATTGGAATTTGAATATAACAAGAGTTCTCATGCAAAAATATGCAAGGATTAAATTGTTGACGAGAAATGCCATAGGAAATGCTATAGCATTTCCTATAGCATTTCTTTATTTTACATTTTTTACAACCTTAAATTTCGAACCAATTGAAAAAATAATGATTTTAGGGCTTATACATTGGATTATGAATATAACAAGAGTTCTCATGCAAAAATTTGCAAGGATTAAATTGTTGACGAGAAATGCCATAGGAAATGCTATAGCATTTCCTATAGCATTTCTTTATTTGACATTTTTTACAACCTTAAATTTCAAACCAATTGAAAAAACAATGATATTAGGGCTTATACTTTGTAATTTGAATATAACAAGAGTTCTCATGCAAAAATATGCAAGGATTAAATTGTTGACGAGAAATGCCATAGGAAATGCTATAGCATTTCCTATAGCATTTCTTTATTTTACATTGTTTACGACCTACAAGTCGAACCAATTGAAAAAATAATGATTTTAGGGCTTGTACATTGGAATTTAAATATAACAAGAGTTCTCATGCAAAAATATGCAAGGATTAAATTGTTGACGAGAAATGCCATAGGAAATGCTATAGCATTTCCTATAGCATTTTTTTATTTTACATTTTTACAACTTTAAATTTCGAACCAATTAAAAAAATAATGATTTTAGGGCTTATACATTTGAATTTGAATATAACAAGAGTTCTCATGCAAAAATATGCAAGGATTAAATTGTTGACGAGAAATGCCATAGGAAATGCTATAGCATTTCCAATAGCATTTCTTTATTTTACATTGTTTACGACCTAAAAGTCGAACCAATTGAAAAAATAATGATTTTAGGGCTTGTACATTGGAATTTGAATATAACAAGAGTTCTCATGCAAAAATATGCAAGGATTAAATTGTTGACGAGAAATGCCATAGGAAATGCTATAGCATTTTCTATAGCATTTGTTTATTTTACATTTTTTACAACCTTAAATTTCGAACCATTTGAAAAAATAATGATTTTAGGGCTTATACATTGGAATTTGAATATAACAAGAGTTCTCATGCAAAAATATGCAAGGATTAAATTGTTGACGAGAAATGCCATAGGAAATGCTATAGCATTTCCTATAGCATTTCTTTATTTTACATTGTTTACGACCTTAAATTTCGAACCAATTGAAAAAATAATGATTTTAGGGCTTATACATTGGAATTTGAATATAACAAGAGTTCTCATGCAAAAATATGCAAGGATTAAATTGTTGACGAGAAATGCCATAGGAAATGCTATAGCATTTCCTATAGCATTTCTTTATTTTACATTTTTTACAACCTTAAATTTCGAACCAATTGAAAAAATAATGATTTTAGGGCTTATACATTGGATTATGAATATAACAAGAGTTCTCATTCAAAAATTTGCAAGGATTAAATTGTTGACGAGAAATGCCATAGGAAATGCTATAGCATTTCCTATAGCATTTCTTTATTTGACATTTTTTACAACCTTAAATTTCAAACCAATTGAAAAAACAATGATATTAGGGCTTATACTTTGTAATTTGAATATAACAAGAGTTCTCATGCAAAAATATGCAAGGATTAAATTGTTGACGAGAAATGCCATAGGAAATGCTATAGCATTTCCTATAGCATTTCTTTATTTTACATTGTTTACGACCTACAAGTCGAACCAATTGAAAAAATAATGATTTTAGGGCTTGTACATTGGAATTTAAATATAACAAGAGTTCTCATGCAAAAATATGCAAGGATTAAATTGTTGACGAGAAATGCCATAGGAAATGCTATAGCATTTCCTATAGCATTTTTTTATTTTACATTTTTACAACTTTAAATTTCGAACCAATTAAAAAAATAATGATTTTAGGGCTTATACATTGGAATTTGAATATAACAAGAGTTCTCATGCAAAAATATGCAAGGATTAAATTGTTGACGAGAAATGCCATAGGAAATGCTATAGCATTTCCAATAGCATTTCTTTATTTTACATTGTTTACGACCTAAAAGTCGAACCAATTGAAAAAATAATGATTTTAGGGCTTGTACATTGGAATTTGAATATAACAAGAGTTCTCATGCAAAAATATGCAAGGATTAAATTGTTGACGAGAAATGCCATAGGAAATGCTATAGCATTTCCTATAGCATTTGTTTATTTTACATTTTTTACAACCTTAAATTTCGAACCATTTGAAAAAATAATGATTTTAGGGCTTATACATTGGAATTTGAATATAACAAGAGTTCTCATGCAAAAATATGCAAGGATTAAATTGTTGACGAGAAATGCCATAGGAAATGCTATAGCATTTCCTATAGCATTTCTTTATTTTACATTGTTTACGACCTTAAATTTCGAACCAATTGAAAAAATAATGATTTTAGGGCTTATACATTGGAATTTGAATATAACAAGAGTTCTCATGCAAAAATATGCAAGGATTAAATTGTTGACGAGAAATGCCATAGGAAATGCTATAGCATTTCCTATAGCATTTCTTTATTTTACATTTTTTACAACCTTAAATTTCGAACCAATTGAAAAAATAATGATTTTAGGGCTTATACATTGGATTATGAATATAACAAGAGTTCTCATGCAAAAATTTGCAAGGATTAAATTGTTGACGAGAAATGCCATAGGAAATGCTATAGCATTTCCTATAGCATTTCTTTATTTGACATTTTTTACAACCTTAAATTTCAAACCAATTGAAAAAACAATGATATTAGGGCTTATACTTTGTAATTTGAATATAACAAGAGTTCTCATGCAAAAATATGCAAGGATTAAATTGTTGACGAGAAATGCCATAGGAAATGCTATAGCATTTCCTATAGCATTTCTTTATTTTACATTGTTTACGACCTACAAGTCGAACCAATTGAAAAAATAATGATTTTAGGGCTTGTACATTGGAATTTAAATATAACAAGAGTTCTCATGCAAAAATATGCAAGGATTAAATTGTTGACGAGAAATGCCATAGGAAATGCTATAGCATTTCCTATAGCATTTTTTTATTTTACATTTTTACAACTTTAAATTTCGAACCAATTAAAAAAATAATGATTTTAGGGCTTATACATTGGAATTTGAATATAACAAGAGTTCTCATGCAAAAATATGCAAGGATTAAATTGTTGACGAGAAATGCCATAGGAAATGCTATAGCATTTCTTTATTTTACATTTTTTACAACCTTAAATTTCGAACCAATTGAAAAAATAATGATTTTAGGGCTTATACATTGGAATTTTAATATTACAAGAGTTCTCATGCAAAAAAAATGCAAGGATTAAATTGTTGACGTTAAATTCCATAGGAAATGCTAGCATTTCCTATAGCATTTCTTTATTTTACATTGTTTACGACCTAAAATTTCGAATAAATTGAAAAAATAATGATTTTAGGGCTTATACATTGGAATATGAATATAACAAAAGTTCTCATGCAAAAATATGTAAGGATTATATTGTTGACGAGAAATGCCATAGGAAATGCTATAGCATTTCCTATCGCATTTCTTTATTTGACATTTTTTACAACCTTAAATTTCGAATCAATTGAAGAAATAATGATTTTCGGGCTTATACATTGGAATTTGAATATAACAAGAGTTCTCATGCAAAAATATGCAAGGATTAAATTGTTGAAGAGAAATGCCATATGAAATGCTATATTTTACATTTTTTACAACCTTAAATCTCGAACCAATTAAAAAAATAATGATTTTAGGGCTTATACATTGGAATTTGAATATAACAAGAGTTCTCATGCAAAAATATGCAAGGATTAAATTGTTGACGAGAAATGCCATAGGAAATGCTATTGCATTTCCTATAGCATTTCTTTATTTTACATTGTTTACGACCTAAAATTTCGAACCAATTGAAAAAATAATGATTTTAGGGCTTATACATTGGAATTTGAATATAACAAGAGTTCTCACGCAAAAATATGCAAGGGTTAAATTGTTGACGAGAAATGCCATAGGAAATGCTATAGCATTTCCTATAGCATTTCTTTATTTTACATTTTTTACAACATTAAATTTTGAACCAATTGAAAAAATAATGATTTTAGGGCTTATACATTGGAATTTGAATATAACAAGAGTTCTCATGCAAAAATATGCAAGGATTAAATTGTTGACGAGAAATGCTATAGGAAATGCTATAGCATTTCCTATAGCATTTCTTTATTTTACATTTGTTACAACCTTAAATTTCGAACCAATTAAAAAAATAATTATTTTTAGGGCTTATACATTGGGATTTGAATATAACAAGAGTTCTCATGGAAAAATATGCAAGGATTAAATTGTTGACGAGAAATGCCATAGGAAATGCTAAACATTTCTTATAGCATTTCTTTATTTTATATTTTTTACAACCTTAAATTTCGAACCAATTGAAAAAATAATGATTTTAGGGCTTATACATTGGAATTTGAATATAACAAGAGTTCTCATGCAAAAATATGCAAGGATTAAATTGTTGACGGTAAATGCTATAGGAAATGCTATAGCATTTCCTATAGTATTTCTTTATTTCACATTTTTTACAACCTTACATTTCGAACCAATTGAAAAAATAATGATTTTAGGGCTTATACATTGGAATTTGAATATAACAAGAGTTCTCATGCAAAAATATGCAAGGATTAAATTGTTGACGAGAAATGCCATAGGAAATGCTAGCATTTCCTATAGCATTTCTTTATTTTAAATTTTTTACAACCTTAAATTTCAAACCAATTGAAAAAATAATGATTTTAGGGTTTATACATTGGAATTTGAATATAACAAGAGTTCTCATGCAAAAATATGCAAGGATTTAATTGTTGACGAGAAATGCCATAGGAAATGCTATAGCATTTTCTATAGCATTTCTTTATTTTACATTTTTTACAACCTTAAATTTCGAACCAATTGAAAAAATAATGATTTTAGGTCTTATATATTGGAATATGAATATAACGAGAGTTATCATGCAAAAATATGCAAGGATTAAATTGTTGACGAGAAATGCCATAGGAAATGCTATAGCATTTCCTATAGAATTTCTTTATTTGACATTTTTTACAACCTTAAATTTCGAATCAATTGAAAAAATAATGATTTTAGGGCTTATACATTGGAATTTGAATATAACAAGAGTTATCATGCAAAAATATGCAAGGATTAAATTGTTGAAGAGAAATGCCGTAGGTAGCATTTCTTTATTTTACATTGTTTACGACCTAAAAGTCGAACCAATTGAAAAAATAATGATTTTAGGGCTTATACATTGGAATTTGAATATAACAAGAGTTCTGATGCAAAAATATGCAAGGATTAAATTGTTGACGAGAAATGCCATAGGAGCATTTCCTATTGCATTTCTTTATTTTACATTGTTTACGACCTAAAATTTCGAATCAATTTAAAAAATAATGATTTTAGGGCTTATACATTGGAATTTAAATATAACAAGAGTTCTCATGCAAAAATATGCAAGGATTAAATTGTTGAAGAGAAATGCCATAGGAAATGCTATAGCATTTCCTATAGCATTTCTTTATTTTACATTTTTTACAACCTTAAATTTCGAACCAATTGAAAAAATAATTATTTTAGGGCTTAAACATTGGTATTTGAATATAACAAGAGTTATCATGCAAAAATATGCAAGGATTAAATTGTTGACGAGAAATGCCATAGGAAATGCTATAGCATTTTCTATAGCATTTGTTTATTTTACATTTTTTACAACCTTAAATTTCGAACCAATTAAAAAAATAATGATTTTAGGGCTTATACATTGGAATTTGAATATAACAAGAGTTCTCATGCAAAAATATGCAAGGATTAAATTGTTGACGAGAAATGCCATAGGAAATGCTATAGCATTTCCTATAGCATTTCTTTATTTTACATTTTTTACAACCTTAAATTTCGAACCAATTGAAAAAATAATGATTTTAGGGCTTATACATTGGAATTTGAATATAACAAGAGTTCTCATGCAAAAATATGCAATGATTAAATTGTTGAAGAGAAATGCCATAGGAAATGCTATAGCATTTCCTATAGCATTTCTTTATTTTACATTTTTTACAACCTTAAATTTCGAACCAATTGAAAAAATAATTATTTTAGGGCTTAAACATTGGTATTTGAATATAACAAGAGTTCTCATGGAAAAATATGCAAGGATTAAATTGTTGACGAGCAATGCCATAGGAAATGCTATAGCATTTTCTATAGCATTTGTTTATTTTACATTTTTTCAATCTTAAATTTCGAACCAATTGAAAAAATAAAGATTTTAGGGCTTATACATTGGAATTTTAATATAACAAGAGTTCTCATGAAAAAATATGCAAGGATTAAATTGTTGACGAGAAATGCCATAGGAAATGCTATAGCATTTCCTATAGCATTTCTTTATTTTAAATTTTTTACAACCTTAAATTTCGAACCAATTGAAAAAATAATGATTTTAGGGCTTATACATTGGAATTTGAATATAACAAGAGTTCTCATGCAAAAATATGCAAGGATTAAATTGTTGACGAGAAATGCCATAGGAAATGCTATAGCATTTTCTATAGCATTTCTTTATTTTACATTTTTACAACCTTAAATTTAGAACCAATTGAAAAAATAATGATTTTAGGGCTTATAAATTGGAATATGAATATAACAAGAGTTCTCATGCAAAAATATGCAAGGATTAAATTGTTGACAAGAAATGCCATAGGAAATGCTATAGCATTTTCTATAGCATATCTTTATTTTACATTGTTTACGACCTAAAATATCGAACCAGTTGCAAAAATAATTATTTTAGGGCTTATACATTGGAATTTGAATATAACAAGAGTTCTCACGCAAAAATATGCAAGGATTAAATTGTTGACGAGAAATGCCATAGGAAATGCTATAGCATTTCCTATAGCATTTATTTATTTTACATTTTTTAGAACATTAAATTTCGAACCAATGGAAAAAATAATGATTTTAGGGCTTATACATTTGAATTTGAATATAACAAGAGTTCTCATGCAAAAATATGCAAGGATTAAATTGTTGACGAGAAATGCCATAGGAAATGCTATAGCATTTCCTATAGCATTTCTTTATTTTACATTGTTTACGCCCTAAAATTTCGAATCAATTTAAAAAGTAATGATTTTAGGGCTTATACATTGGAATTTAAATATAACAAGAGTTCTCATGCAAAAATATGCAAGGATTAAATTGTTGACGAGAAATGCCATAGGAAATGCTAGCATTTGCTATAGCATTTATTTTATTTAAATTTTTTACAACCTTAAATTTCGAACCAATTGAAAAAAATAATGATTTTAGGGCTTGTACATTGGAATATGAATATAACAAGAGTTCTCATGCAAAAATATGGAAGGATTAAATTGTTGACGAGAAATGCCATAGGAAATGCTATAGCATTTCCTATAGCATTTCTTTATTTTAAATTTTTTACAACCTTAAATTTCGAACCAATTGAAAAAATAATGATTTTAGGGCTTATACATTGGAATTTGAATATAACAAGAGTTCTCATGCAAAAATATGCAAGGATTAAATTGTTGACGAGAAATGCCATAGGAAATGCTACAGCATTTCCTATAGCATTTCTTTATTTTACATTTTTTACAACCTTAAATTTCGAACCAATTGAAAAAATAATGATTTTAGGGCTTAAACATAGTTATTTGAATATAACAAGAGTTCTCATGGAAAAATATGCAAGGATTAAATTGTTGACGAGAAATGCCATAGGAAATGCTATAGCATTTTCTATAGCATTTGTTTATTTTACATTTTTTACAACTTTAAATTTCGAACCAATTGAAAAAATAATGATTTTAGGGCTTATACATTGGAATTTTAATATAACAAGAGTTCTCATGCAAAAATATGCAAGGATTAAATTGTTGACGAGAAATGCCATAGGAAATGCTATAGCATTTCCTATAGCATTTCTTTTATTTAAATTTTTTACAACCTTAAATTTCGAACCAATTGAAAAAATAATGATTTTAGGGCTTATACATTGGAATTTGAATATAACAAGAGTTCTCATGCAAAAATATGCAAGGATTAAATTGTTGACGAGAAATGCCATAGGAAATGCTATAGCATTTTCTATAGCATTTATTTATTTTACATTTTTTACAACCTTAAATTTCGAACCAATTGACAAAATAATGATTTTAGGGCTTATACATTGGAATTTTAATATAACAAGAGTTCTCATGCAAAAATATGCAAGGATTAAATTGTTGACGAGAAATGCCATAGGAAATGCTATAGCATTTCCTATAGCATTTCTTTATTTTAAATTTTTTACAACCTTAAATTTCGAACCAATTGAAAAAATAATGATTTTAGGGCTTATACATTGGAATTTGAATATAACAAGAGTTCTCATGCAAAAATATGCAAGGATTAAATTGTTGACGAGAAATGCCATAGGAAATGCTATAGCATTTTCTATAGCATTTCTTTATTTTACATTTTTTACAACCTTAAATTTCGAACCAATTGAAAAAATAATGATTTTAGGGCTTATACATTGGAATATGAATATAACAAGAGTTCTCATGCAAAAATATGCAAGGATTAAATTGTTGACGAGAAATGCCATAGGAAATGCTATAGCATTTTCTATAGCATTTGTTTATTTTACATTTTTTACAACCTTAAATTTAGAACCAATTGAAAAAAATAATGATTTTAGGGCTTATACATTGGAATTTTAATATAACAAGAGTTCTCATGCAAAAATATGCAATGATTAAATTGTTGAAGAGAAATGCCATAGGAAATGCTATAGCATTTCCTATAGCATTTCTTTATTTTACATTTTTTACAACCTTAAATTTCGAACCAATTGAAAAAATAATTATTTTAGGGCTTAAACATTGGTATTTGAATATAACAAGAGTTCTCATGGAAAAATATGCAAGGATTAAATTGTTGACGAGCAATGCCATAGGAAATGCTATAGCATTTTCTATAGCATTTGTTTATTTTACATTTTTTCAATCTTAAATTTCGAACCAATTGAAAAAATAAAGATTTTAGGGCTTATACATTGGAATTTTAATATAACAAGAGTTCTCATGAAAAAATATGCAAGGATTAAATTGTTGACGAGAAATGCCATAGGAAATGCTATAGCATTTCCTATAGCATTTCTTTATTTTAAATTTTTTACAACCTTAAATTTCGAACCAATTGAAAAAATAATGATTTTAGGGCTTATACATTGGAATTTGAATATAACAAGAGTTCTCATGCAAAAATATGCAAGGATTAAATTGTTGACGAGAAATGCCATAGGAAATGCTATAGCATTTTCTATAGCATTTCTTTATTTTACATTTTTACAACCTTAAATTTAGAACCAATTGAAAAAATAATGATTTTAGGGCTTATAAATTGGAATATGAATATAACAAGAGTTCTCATGCAAAAATATGCAAGGATTAAATTGTTGACAAGAAATGCCATAGGAAATGCTATAGCATTTTCTATAGCATATCTTTATTTTACATTGTTTACGACCTAAAATATCGAACCAGTTGCAAAAATAATTATTTTAGGGCTTATACATTGGAATTTGAATATAACAAGAGTTCTCACGCAAAAATATGCAAGGATTAAATTGTTGACGAGAAATGCCATAGGAAATGCTATAGCATTTCCTATAGCATTTATTTATTTTACATTTTTTAGAACATTAAATTTCGAACCAATGGAAAAAATAATGATTTTAGGGCTTATACATTTGAATTTGAATATAACAAGAGTTCTCATGCAAAAATATGCAAGGATTAAATTGTTGACGAGAAATGCCATAGGAAATGCTATAGCATTTCCTATAGCATTTCTTTATTTTACATTGTTTACGCCCTAAAATTTCGAATCAATTTAAAAAGTAATGATTTTAGGGCTTATACATTGGAATTTAAATATAACAAGAGTTCTCATGCAAAAATATGCAAGGATTAAATTGTTGACGAGAAATGCCATAGGAAATGCTAGCATTTGCTATAGCATTTATTTTATTTAAATTTTTTACAACCTTAAATTTCGAACCAATTGAAAAAAATAATGATTTTAGGGCTTGTACATTGGAATATGAATATAACAAGAGTTCTCATGCAAAAATATGGAAGGATTAAATTGTTGACGAGAAATGCCATAGGAAATGCTATAGCATTTCCTATAGCATTTCTTTATTTTAAATTTTTTACAACCTTAAATTTCGAACCAATTGAAAAAATAATGATTTTAGGGCTTATACATTGGAATTTGAATATAACAAGAGTTCTCATGCAAAAATATGCAAGGATTAAATTGTTGACGAGAAATGCCATAGGAAATGCTACAGCATTTCCTATAGCATTTCTTTATTTTACATTTTTTACAACCTTAAATTTCGAACCAATTGAAAAAATAATGATTTTAGGGCTTAAACATAGTTATTTGAATATAACAAGAGTTCTCATGGAAAAATATGCAAGGATTAAATTGTTGACGAGAAATGCCATAGGAAATGCTATAGCATTTTCTATAGCATTTGTTTATTTTACATTTTTTACAACTTTAAATTTCGAACCAATTGAAAAAATAATGATTTTAGGGCTTATACATTGGAATTTTAATATAACAAGAGTTCTCATGCAAAAATATGCAAGGATTAAATTGTTGACGAGAAATGCCATAGGAAATGCTATAGCATTTCCTATAGCATTTCTTTTATTTAAATTTTTTACAACCTTAAATTTCGAACCAATTGAAAAAATAATGATTTTAGGGCTTATACATTGGAATTTGAATATAACAAGAGTTCTCATGCAAAAATATGCAAGGATTAAATTGTTGACGAGAAATGCCATAGGAAATGCTATAGCATTTTCTATAGCATTTATTTATTTTACATTTTTTACAACCTTAAATTTCGAACCAATTGACAAAATAATGATTTTAGGGCTTATACATTGGAATTTTAATATAACAAGAGTTCTCATGCAAAAATATGCAAGGATTAAATTGTTGACGAGAAATGCCATAGGAAATGCTATAGCATTTCCTATAGCATTTCTTTATTTTAAATTTTTTACAACCTTAAATTTCGAACCAATTGAAAAAATAATGATTTTAGGGCTTATACATTGGAATTTGAATATAACAAGAGTTCTCATGCAAAAATATGCAAGGATTAAATTGTTGACGAGAAATGCCATAGGAAATGCTATAGCATTTTCTATAGCATTTCTTTATTTTACATTTTTTACAACCTTAAATTTCGAACCAATTGAAAAAATAATGATTTTAGGGCTTATACATTGGAATATGAATATAACAAGAGTTCTCATGCAAAAATATGCAAGGATTAAATTGTTGACGAGAAATGCCATAGGAAATGCTATAGCATTTTCTATAGCATTTGTTTATTTTACATTTTTTACAACCTTAAATTTAGAACCAATTGAAAAAATAATGATTTTAGGGCTTATACATTGGAATTTTAATATAACAAGAGTTCTCATGCAAAAATATTCAAGGATTAAATTGTTGACGAGAAATGCTAGCATTTCCTATAGCATTTCTTTATTTTACATTTTTTACAACCTTAAATTTCGAACCAATTAAAAAAATAATGATTTTAGGGCTTATACATTGGAATTTGAATATAACAAGAGTTCTCATGCAAAAATATGCAAGGATTAAATTGTTGACGAGAAATGCCATAGGATAGCATTTCTTTATTTTACATTTTTTACAACCTTAAATTTCGAACCAATTGAAAAAATAATGATTTTAGGGCTTATACATTGAAATTTGAATATAACAAGAGTTCTCATGCAAAAATATGCAAGGATTAAATTGTTGACGAGAAATGCCATAGGAAATGCTATAGCATTTCCTATAGCATTTCTTTATTTTAAATTTTTTACAACCTTAAATTTCGAACCAATTGAAAAAATAATGATTTTAGGGCTTATACATTGGAATTTGAATATAACAAGAGTTCTCATGCAAAAATATGCAAGGATTAAATTGTTGACGAGAAATGCCATAGGAAATGCTACAGCATTTCCTATAGCATTTCTTTATTTTACATTTTTTACAACCTTAAATTTCGAACCAATTGAAAAAATAATGATTTTAGGGCTTAAACATAGTTATTTGAATATAACAAGAGTTCTCATGGAAAAATATGCAAGGATTAAATTGTTGACGAGAAATGCCATAGGAAATGCTATAGCATTTTCTATAGCATTTGTTTATTTTACATTTTTTACAACTTTAAATTTCGAACCAATTGAAAAAATAATGATTTTAGGGCTTATACATTGGAATTTTAATATAACAAGAGTTCTCATGCAAAAATATGCAAGGATTAAATTGTTGACGAGAAATGCCATAGGAAATGCTATAGCATTTCCTATAGCATTTCTTTTATTTAAATTTTTTACAACCTTAAATTTCGAACCAATTGAAAAAATAATGATTTTAGGGCTTATACATTGGAATTTGAATATAACAAGAGTTCTCATGCAAAAATATGCAAGGATTAAATTGTTGACGAGAAATGCCATAGGAAATGCTATAGCATTTTCTATAGCATTTATTTATTTTACATTTTTTACAACCTTAAATTTCGAACCAATTGACAAAATAATGATTTTAGGGCTTATACATTGGAATTTTAATATAACAAGAGTTCTCATGCAAAAATATGCAAGGATTAAATTGTTGACGAGAAATGCCATAGGAAATGCTATAGCATTTCCTATAGCATTTCTTTATTTTAAATTTTTTACAACCTTAAATTTCGAACCAATTGAAAAAATAATGATTTTAGGGCTTATACATTGGAATTTGAATATAACAAGAGTTCTCATGCAAAAATATGCAAGGATTAAATTGTTGACGAGAAATGCCATAGGAAATGCTATAGCATTTTCTATAGCATTTCTTTATTTTACATTTTTTACAACCTTAAATTTCGAACCAATTGAAAAAATAATGATTTTAGGGCTTATACATTGGAATATGAATATAACAAGAGTTATCATGCAAAAATATGCAAGGATTAAATTGTTGACGAGAAATGCCATAGGAAATGCTATAGCATTTTCTATAGCATTTGTTTATTTTACATTTTTTACAACCTTAAATTTAGAACCAATTGAAAAAATAATGATTTTAGGGCTTATACATTGGAATTTTAATATAACAAGAGTTCTCATGCAAAAATATTCAAGGATTAAATTGTTGACGAGAAATGCTAGCATTTCCTATAGCATTTCTTTATTTTACATTTTTTACAACCTTAAATTTCGAACCAATTAAAAAAATAATGATTTTAGGGCTTATACATTGGAATTTGAATATAACAAGAGTTCTCATGCAAAAATATGCAAGGATTAAATTGTTGACGAGAAATGCCATAGGATAGCATTTCTTTATTTTACATTTTTTACAACCTTAAATTTCGAACCAATTGAAAAAATAATGATTTTAGGGCTTATACATTGAAATTTGAATATAACAAGAGTTCTCATGCAAAAATATGCAAGGATTAAATTGTTGACGAGAAATGCCATAGGAAATGCTATAGCATTTTCTATAGCATTTGTTTATTTTACATTTTTTACAACCTTAAATTTAGAACCAATTGAAAAAATAATGATTTTAGGGCTTATACATTGGAATTTTAATATAACAAGAGTTCTCATGCAAAAATATTCAAGGATTAAATTGTTGACGAGAAATGCTAGCATTTCCTATAGCATTTCTTTATTTTACATTTTTTACAACCTTAAATTTCGAACCAATTAAAAAAATAATGATTTTAGGGCTTATACATTGGAATTTGAATATAACAAGAGTTCTCATGCAAAAATATGCAAGGATTAAATTGTTGACGAGAAATGCCATAGGATAGCATTTCTTTATTTTACATTTTTTACAACCTTAAATTTCGAACCAATTGAAAAAATAATGATTTTAGGGCTTATACATTGAAATTTGAATATAACAAGAGTTCTCATGCAAAAATATGCAAGGATTAAATTGTTGACGAGAAATGCCATAGGAAATGCTATAGCATTTCCTATAGCATTTCTTTATTTTAAATTTTTTACAACCTTAAATTTCGAACCAATTGAAAAAATAATGATTTTAGGGCTTATACATTGGAATTTGAATATAACAAGAGTTCTCATGCAAAAATATGCAAGGATTAAATTGTTGACGAGAAATGCCATAGGAAATGCTACAGCATTTCCTATAGCATTTCTTTATTTTACATTTTTTACAACCTTAAATTTCGAACCAATTGAAAAAATAATGATTTTAGGGCTTAAACATAGTTATTTGAATATAACAAGAGTTCTCATGGAAAAATATGCAAGGATTAAATTGTTGACGAGAAATGCCATAGGAAATGCTATAGCATTTTCTATAGCATTTGTTTATTTTACATTTTTTACAACTTTAAATTTCGAACCAATTGAAAAAATAATGATTTTAGGGCTTATACATTGGAATTTGAATATAACAAGAGTTCTCATGCAAAAATATGCAAGGATTAAATTGTTGACGAGAAATGCCATAGGAAATGCTATAGCATTTCCTATAGCATTTCTTTTATTTAAATTTTTTACAACCTTAAATTTCGAACCAATTGAAAAAATAATGATTTTAGGGCTTATACATTGGAATTTGAATATAACAAGAGTTCTCATGCAAAAATATGCAAGGATTAAATTGTTGACGAGAAATGCCATAGGAAATGCTATAGCATTTTCTATAGCATTTATTTATTTTACATTTTTTACAACCTTAAATTTCGAACCAATTGACAAAATAATGATTTTAGGGCTTATACATTGGAATTTTAATATAACAAGAGTTCTCATGCAAAAATATGCAAGGATTAAATTGTTGACGAGAAATGCCATAGGAAATGCTATAGCATTTCCTATAGCATTTCTTTATTTTAAATTTTTTACAACCTTAAATTTCGAACCAATTGAAAAAATAATGATTTTAGGGCTTATACATTGGAATTTGAATATAACAAGAGTTCTCATGCAAAAATATGCAAGGATTAAATTGTTGACGAGAAATGCCATACGAAATGCTATAGCATTTTCTATAGCATTTCTTTATTTTACATTTTTTACAACCTTAAATTTCGAACCAATTGAAAAAATAATGATTTTAGGGCTTATACATTGGAATATGAATATAACAAGAGTTCTCATGCAAAAATATGCAAGGATTAAATTGTTGACGAGAAATGCCATAGGAAATGCTATAGCATTTTCTATAGCATTTGTTTATTTTACATTTTTTACAACCTTAAATTTAGAACCAATTGAAAAAATAATGATTTTAGGGCTTATACATTGGAATTTTAATATAACAAGAGTTCTCATGCAAAAATATTCAAGGATTAAATTGTTGACGAGAAATGCTAGCATTTCCTATAGCATTTCTTTATTTTACATTTTTTACAACCTTAAATTTCGAACCAATTAAAAAAATAATGATTTTAGGGCTTATACATTGGAATTTGAATATAACAAGAGTTCTCATGCAAAAATATGCAAGGATTAAATTGTTGACGAGAAATGCCATAGGATAGCATTTCTTTATTTTACATTTTTTACAACCTTAAATTTCGAACCAATTGAAAAAATAATGATTTTAGGGCTTATACATTGAAATTTGAATATAACAAGAGTTCTCATGCAAAAATATGCAAGGATTAAATTGTTGACGAGAAATGCCATAGGAAATGCTATAGCATTTCCTTTAGCATTTCTTTATTTTACATTTTTTACAACCTTAAATTTCAAACCAATTGAAAAAATAATGATTTTAGGGCTTAAACATTGGTATTTGAATATAACAAGAGTTCTCATGGAAAAATATGCAAGGATTAAATTGTTGACGAGAAATGCCATAGGAAATGCTATAGCATTTTCTATAGCATTTCTTTATTTTACATTTTTTACGACCTTAAATTTTGAACCAATTGAAAAAATAATGATTTTAGGGCTCATACATTGGAATATGAATATAACAAGAGTTCTCATGCAAAAATATTCAAGGAATAAATTGTTGAAGAGAAATACCATAGGAAATGCTATAGCATTTCCTATGGCATTTCTTTATTTTACATTTTTTACAACCTTAAATTTCGAACCAATTAAAAAAATAATGATTTTAGGGCTTATACATTGGAATTTGAATAGAACAAGAGTTCTCATGCAAAAATATGCAAGGATTAAATTGTTGACGAGAAATGCCAGCATTTCTTTATTTTACATTTTTTACAACCTTAAATTTTGAACCAATTGAAAAAATAATGATTTTAGGGCTTATACATTGGAATTTGAATATAACAAGAGTTCTCATAAAAAATATGCAAGGATTAAATTGTTGACGAGAAATGCCATAGGAAATGCTATAGCATTTCCTATAGCATTTTTTTATTTTACATTTTTTACAACCTTAAATTTCGAAACAATTGAAAAAATAATGATTTTAGGGCTTATACATTGGAATATGAATATAACAAGTGTTCTCATGCAAAAATATGCAAGGATTAAATTGTTGACGAGAAATGCCATAGGAAATGCTATAGCATTTTCTATAGCATTTGTTTATTTTACATTTTTTACAACCTTAAATTTCGAACCAATTGAAAAAATAATGATTTTAGGGCTTATACATTAGAATTTTAATATAACAAGAGTTCTCATGCAAAAATATGCAAGGATTAAATTGTTGACGAGAAATGCCATAGGAAATGCTATAGCATTTGCAAAAATATGCAAGGATTAAATTGTTGACGAGAAATGCCATAGGATAGCATTTCTTTATTTTACATTTTTTACAACCTTAAATTTCGAACCAATTGAAAAAATAATGATTTTAGGGCTTATACTTTGAAATTTGAATATAACAAGAGTTCTCATGCAAAAATATGCAAGGATTAAATTGTTGACGAGAAATGCCATAGGAAATGCTATAGCATTTCCTATAGCATTTCTTTATTTTACATTTTTTACAACCTTAAATTTCGAACCAATTGAAAAAATAATGATTTTAGGGCTTAAACATTGGTATTTGAATATAACAAGAGTTTTCATGGAAAAATATGCAAGGATTAAATTGTTGACGAGAAATGCCATAGGAAATGCTATAGCATTTCCTATAGCATTTCTTTATTTTACATTTTTTACAACCTTAAATTTCAAACCAATTGAAAAAATAATGATTTTAGGGCTTAAACATTGGTATTTGAATATAACAAGAGTTCTCATGGAAAAATATGCAAGGATTAAATTGTTGACGAGAAATGCCATAGGAAATGCTATAGCATTTTCTATAGCATTTCTTTATTTTACATTTTTTACGACCTTAAATTTTGAACCAATTGAAAAAATAATGATTTTAGGGCTCATACATTGGAATATGAATATAACAAGAGTTCTCATGCAAAAATATTCAAGGAATAAATTGTTGAAGAGAAATACCATAGGAAATGCTATAGCATTTCCTATGGCATTTCTTTATTTTACATTTTTTACAACCTTAAATTTTGAACCAATTAAAAAAATAATGATTTTAGGGCTTATACATTGGAATTTGAATAGAACAAGAGTTCTCATGCAAAAATATGCAAGGATTAAATTGTTGACGAGAAATGCCAGCATTTCTTTATTTTACATTTTTTACAACCTTAAATTTTGAACCAATTGAAAAAATAATGATTTTAGGGCTTATACATTGGAATTTGAATATAACAAGAGTTCTCATAAAAAATATGCAAGGATTAAATTGTTGACGAGAAATGCCATAGGAAATGCTATAGCATTTCCTATAGCATTTTTTTATTTTACATTTTTTACAACCTTAAATTTCGAAACAATTGAAAAAATAATGATTTTAGGGCTTATACATTGGAATATGAATATAACAAGTGTTCTCATGCAAAAATATGCAAGGATTAAATTGTTGACGAGAAATGCCATAGGAAATGCTATAGCATTTTCTATAGCATTTGTTTATTTTACATTTTTTACAACCTTAAATTTCGAACCAATTGAAAAAATAATGATTTTAGGGCTTATACATTAGAATTTTAATATAACAAGAGTTCTCATGCAAAAATATGCAAGGATTAAATTGTTGACGAGAAATGCCATAGGAAATGCTATAGCATTTGCAAAAATATGCAAGGATTAAATTGTTGACGAGAAATGCCATAGGATAGCATTTCTTTATTTTACATTTTTTACAACCTTAAATTTCGAACCAATTGAAAAAATAATGATTTTAGGGCTTATACTTTGAAATTTGAATATAACAAGAGTTCTCATGCAAAAATATGCAAGGATTAAATTGTTGACGAGAAATGCCATAGGAAATGCTATAGCATTTCCTATAGCATTTCTTTATTTTACATTTTTTACAACCTTAAATTTCGAACCAATTGAAAAAATAATGATTTTAGGGCTTAAACATTGGTATTTGAATATAACAAGAGTTTTCATGGAAAAATATGCAAGGATTAAATTGTTGACGAGAAATGCCATAGGAAATGCTATAGCATTTTCTATAGCATTTCTTTATTTTACATTTTTTACAACCTTAAATTTTGAACCAATTGAAAAAATAATGATTTTAGGGCTTATACATTGGAATATGAATATAACAAGAGTTCTCATGCAAAAATATGCAAGGAATAAATTGTTGAAGAGAAATGCCATAGGAAATGCTATAGCATTTCCTATGGCATTTCTTTATTTTACATTTTTTACAACCTTAAATTTCGAACCAATTAAAAAAATAATGATTTTAGGGCTTATACATTGGAATTTGAATAGAACAAGAGTTCTCATGCAAAAATATGCAAGGATTAAATTGTTGACGAGAAATGCCAGCATTTCTTTATTTTACATTTTTTACAACCTTAAATTTTGAACCAATTGAAAAAATAATGATTTTAGGGCTTATACATTGGAATTTGAATATAACAAGAGTTCTCATAAAAAATATGCAAGGATTAAATTGTTGACGAGAAATGCCATAGGAAATGCTATAGCATTTCCTATAGCATTTCTTTATTTTACATTTTTTACAACCTTAAATTTCGAACCAATTGAAAAAATAATGATTTTAGGGCTTATACATTGGAATATGAATATAACAAGAGTTCTCATGCAAAAATATGCAAGGATTAAATTGTTGACGAGAAATGCCATAGGAAATGCTATAGCATTTGCAAAAATATGCAAGGATTAAATTGTTGACGAGAAATGCCATAGGATAGCATTTCTTTATTTTACATTTTTTACAACCTTAAATTTCGAACCAATTGAAAAAATAATGATTTTAGGGCTTATACATTGAAATTTGAATATAACAAGAGTTCTCATGCAAAAATATGCAAGGATTAAATTGTTGACGAGAAATGCCATAGGAAATGCTATAGCATTTTCTATAGCATTTCTTTATTTTACATTTTTTACAACCTTAAATTTCGAACCAATTGAAAAAATAATGATTTTAGGGCTTATACATTGGAATATGAATATAACAAGAGTTCTCATGCAAAAATATGCAAGGATTAAATTGTTGACGAGAAATGCCATAGGAAATGCTATAGCATTTCCTATAGCATTTCTTTATTTTAAATTTTTTACAACCTTAAATTTCGAACTAATTGAAAAAATAATGATTTTAGGGCTTATACATTGGAATTTTAATATAACAAGAGTTCTCATGCAAAAATATGCAAGGATTAAATTGTTGACGAGAAATGCCATAGGAAATGCTATAGCATTTCCTATAGCATTTCTTTATTTTAAATTTTTTACAACCTTAAATTTCGAACCAATTGAAAAAATAATGATTTTAGGGCTTATACATTGGAATTTGAATATAACAAGAGTTCTCATGCAAAAATATGCAAGGATTAAATTGTTGACGAGAAATGCCATAGGAAATGCTATAGCATTTTCTATAGCATTTCTTTATTTTACATTTTTTACAACCTTAAATTTCGAACCAATTGAAAAAATAATGATTTTAGGGCTTATACATTGGAATATGAATATAACAAGAGTTCTCATGCAAAAATATGCAAGGATTAAATTGTTGACGAGAAATGCCATAGGAAATGCTATAGCATTTTCTATAGCATTTGTTTATTTTACATTTTTTACAACCTTAAATTTAGAACCAATTGAAAAAATAATGATTTTCGGGCTTATACATTGGAATTTTAATATAACAAGAGTTCTCATGAAAAAATATTCAAGGATTAAATTGTTGACGAGAAATGCTAGCATTTCCTATAGCATTTCTTTATTTTACATTTTTTACAACCTTAAATTTCGAACCAATTAAAAAAATAATGATTTTAGGGCTTATACATTGGAATTTGAATATAACAAGAGTTCTCATGCAAAAATATGCAAGGATTAAATTGTTGACGAGAAATGCCATAGGATAGCATTTCTTTATTTTACATTTTTTACAACCTTAAATTTCGAACCAATTGAAAAAATAATGATTTTAGGGCTTATACATTGAAATTTTAATATAACAAGAGTTCTCATGCAAAAATATGCAAGGATTAAATTGTTGACGAGAAATGCCATAGGAAATGCTATAGCATTTCCTATAGCATTTCTTTATTTTACATTTTTTACAACCTTAAATTTCAAACCAATTGAAAAAATAATGATTTTAGGGCTTAAACATTGGTATTTGAATATAACAAGAGTTCTCATGGAAAAATATACAAGGATTAAATTGTTGACGAGAAATGCCATAGGAAATGCTATAGCATTTTCTATAGCATTTCTTTATTTTACATTTTTTACGACCTTAAATTTTGAACCAATTGAAAAAATAATGATTTTAGGGCTCATACATTGGAATATGAATATAACAAGAGTTCTCATGCAAAAATATTCAAGGAATAAATTGTTGAAGAGAAATACCATAGGAAATGCTATAGCATTTCCTATGGCATTTCTTTATTTTACATTTTTTACAACCTTAAATTTCGAACCAATTAAAAAAATAATGATTTTAGGGCTTATACATTGGAATTTGGATAGAACAAGAGTTCTCATGCAAAAATATGCAAGGATTAAATTGTTGACGAGAAATGCCAGCATTTCTTTATTTTACATTTTTTATAACCTTAAATTTCGAACCAATTGAAAAAATAATGATTTTAGGGCTTATACATTGGAATTTGAATATAACAAGAGTTCTCATGCAAAAATATGCAAGGATTAAATTGTTGACGAGAAATGCCATAGGAAATGCTATAGCATTTTCTATAGCATTTCTTTATTTTACATTTTTTACAACCTTAAATTTCGAACCAATTGAAAAAATAATGATTTTAGGGCTTATACATTGGAATATGAATATAACAAGAGTTCTCATGCAAAAATATGCAAGGATTAAATTGTTGACGAGAAATGCCATAGGAAATGCTATAGCATTTTCTATAGCATTTGTTTATTTTACATTTTTTACAACCTTAAATTTAGAACCAATTGAAAAAATAATGATTTTAGGGCTTATACATTGGAATTTTTATATAACAAGAGTTCTCATGCAAAAATATTCAAGGATTAAATTGTTGACGAGAAATGCTAGCATTTCCTATAGCATTTCTTTATTTTACATTTTTTACAACCTTAAATTTCGAACCAATTAAAAAAATAATGATTTTAGGGCTTATACATTGGAATTTGAATATAACAAGAGTTCTCATGCAAAAATATGCAAGGATTAAATTGTTGACGAGAAATGCCATAGGATAGCATTTCTTTATTTTACATTTTTTACAACCTTAAATTTCGAACCAATTGAAAAAATAATGATTTTAGGGCTTATACATTGAAATTTGAATATAACAAGAGTTCTCATGCAAAAATATGCAAGGATTAAATTGTTGACGAGAAATGCCATAGGAAATGCTATAGCATTTCCTATAGCATTTCTTTATTTTACATTTTTTACAACCTTAAATTTCAAACCAATTGAAAAAATAATGATTTTAGGGCTTAAACATTGGTATTTGAATATAACAAGAGTTCTCATGGAAAAATATGCAAGGATTAAATTGTTGACGAGAAATGCCATAGGAAATGCTATAGCATTTTCTATAGCATTTCTTTATTTTACATTTTTTACGACCTTAAATTTTGAACCAATTGAAAAAATAATGATTTTAGGGCTCATACATTGGAATATGAATATAACAAGAGTTCTCATGCAAAAATATTCAAGGAATAAATTGTTGAAGAGAAATACCATAGGAAATGCTATAGCATTTCCTATGGCATTTCTTTATTTTACATTTTTTACAACCTTAAATTTCGAACAAATTAAAAAAATAATAATTTTAGGGCTTATACATTGGAATTTGAATAGAACAAGAGTTCTCATGCAAAAATATGCAAGGATTAAATTGTTGACGAGAAATGCCAGCATTTCTTTATTTTACATTTTTTACAACCTTAAATTTCGAACCAATTGAAAAAATAATGATTTTAGGGCTTATACATTGGAATTTGAATATAACAAGAGTTCTCATGCAAAAATATGCAAGGATTAAATTGTTGACGAGAAATGCCATAGGAAATGCTATAGCATTTTCTATAGCATTTCTTTATTTTACATTTTTTACAACCTTAAATTTCGAACCAATTGAAAAAATAATGATTTTAGGGCTTATACATTGGAATATGAATATAACAAGAGTTCTCATGCAAAAATATGCAAGGATTAAATTGTTGACGAGAAATGCCATAGGAAATGCTATAGCATTTTCTATAGCATTTGTTTATTTTACATTTTTTACAACCTTAAATTTAGAACCAATTGAAAAAATAATGATTTTAGGGCTTATACATTGGAATTTTTATATAACAAGAGTTCTCATGCAAAAATATTCAAGGATTAAATTGTTGACGAGAAATGCTAGCATTTCCTATAGCATTTCTTTATTTTACATTTTTTACAACCTTAAATTTCGAACCAATTAAAAAAATAATGATTTTAGGGCTTATACATTGGAATTTGAATATAACAAGAGTTCTCATGCAAAAATATGCAAGGATTAAATTGTTGACGAGAAATGCCATAGGATAGCATTTCTTTATTTTACATTTTTTACAACCTTAAATTTCGAACCAATTGAAAAAATAATGATTTTAGGGCTTATACATTGAAATTTGAATATAACAAGAGTTCTCATGCAAAAATATGCAAGGATTAAATTGTTGACGAGAAATGCCATAGGAAATGCTATAGCATTTCCTATAGCATTTCTTTATTTTACATTTTTTACAACCTTAAATTTCAAACCAATTGAAAAAATAATGATTTTAGGGCTTAAACATTGGTATTTGAATATAACAAGAGTTCTCATGGAAAAATATGCAAGGATTAAATTGTTGACGAGAAATGCCATAGGAAATGCTATAGCATTTTCTATAGCATTTCTTTATTTTACATTTTTTACGACCTTAAATTTTGAACCAATTGAAAAAATAATGATTTTAGGGCTCATACATTGGAATATGAATATAACAAGAGTTCTCATGCAAAAATATTCAAGGAATAAATTGTTGAAGAGAAATACCATAGGAAATGCTATAGCATTTCCTATGGCATTTCTTTATTTTACATTTTTTACAACCTTAAATTTCGAACCAATTAAAAAAATAATGATTTTAGGGCTTATACATTGGAATTTGAATAGAACAAGAGTTCTCATGCAAAAATATGCAAGGATTAAATTGTTGACGAGAAATGCCAGCATTTCTTTATTTTACATTTTTTACAACCTTAAATTTCGAACCAATTGAAAAAATAATGATTTTAGGGCTTATACATTGGAATTTGAATATAACAAGAGTTCTCATGCAAAAATATGCAAGGATTAAATTGTTGACGAGAAATGCCATAGGAAATGCTATAGCATTTCCTATAGCATTTCTTTATTTTACATTTTTTACAACCTTAAATTTCGAACCAATTGAAAAAATAATGATTTTAGGGCTTATACATTGGAATATGAATATAACAAGAGTTCTCATGCAAAAATATGCAAGGATTAAATTGTTGACGAGAAATGCCATAGGAAATGCTAAAGCATTTCCTATAGAATTTCTTTATTTGACATTTTTTACAACGTTAAATTTCGAATCAATTAAAAAAATAATGATTTTAGGACTTATACATTGGAATTTGAATATAACAAGAGTTCTCATGAAAAAATATGCAAGGATTAAATTGTTGAAGAGAAATGCCATAGGAAATGCTGTAGCATTTCCTATAGCATTTCTTTATTTTACATTTTTTACAACCTTAAATTTCAAACCAATTAAAAAAATAATGATTTTAGGGCTTATACATTGGAATTTGAATATAACAAGAGTTCTCATGCAAAAATATGCAAGGATTAAATTGTTGACGAGAAATGCCATAGGAAATGCTATAGCATTTCCTATAGCATTTCTTTATTTTACATTGTTTACGACCTAAAATTTCGAACCAGTTGAAAAAATAATGATTTTAGGGCTTATACATTGGAATTTAAATATAACAAGTGTTCTCACGCAAAAATATGCAAGGATTAAATTGTTGACGAGAAATGCCATAGGAAATGCTAGCATTTCTTATAGCATTTCTTTATTTTACATTTTTTACAACATTAAATTTCGAACCAATGGAAAAAATAATGATTTTAGGGCTTATACATTGGAATTTGAATATAACAAGAGTTCTCATGCAAAAATATGCAAGGATTAAATTGTTGACGAGAAATGCCATAGGAAATGCTATAGCATTTCCTATAGCATTTCTTTATTTTACATTTTTTACAACCTTAAATTTCGAACCAATTGAAAAAATAATGATTTTAGGGCTTAAACATTGGTATTTGAATATAACAAGAGTTCTCATGGAAAAATATGCAAGGATTAAATTGTTGACGAGAAATGCCATAGGAAATGCTATAGCATTTTCTATAGCATTTCTTTATTTTACATTTTTTACAACCTTAAATTTCAAACCAATTAAAAAAATAATGATTTTAGGGCTTATACATTGGAATTTGAATATAACAAGAGTTCTCATGCAAAAATATGCAAGGATTAAATTGTTGACGAGAAATGCCATAGGAAATGCTATAGCATTTCCTATAGCATTTCTTTATTTTACATTGTTTACGACCTAAAATTTCGAACCAGTTGAAAAAATAATGATTTTAGGGCTTATACATTGGAATTTAAATATAACAAGTGTTCTCACGCAAAAATATGCAAGGATTAAATTGTTGACGAGAAATGCCATAGGAAATGCTAGCATTTCTTATAGCATTTCTTTATTTTACATTTTTTACAACATTAAATTTCGAACCAATGGAAAAAATAATGATTTTAGGGCTTATACATTGGAATTTGAATATAACAAGAGTTCTCATGCAAAAATATGCAAGGATTAAATTGTTGACGAGAAATGCCATAGGAAATGCTATAGCATTTCCTATAGCATTTCTTTATTTTACATTTTTTACAACCTTAAATTTCGAACCAATTGAAAAAATAATGATTTTAGGGCTTAAACATTGGTATTTGAATATAACAAGAGTTCTCATGGAAAAATATGCAAGGATTAAATTGTTGACGAGAAATGCCATAGGAAATGCTATAGCATTTTCTATAGCATTTCTTTATTTTACATTTTTTACAACCTTAAATTTCGAACCAATTGAAAAAATAATGATTTTAGGGCTTATACATTGGAATTTGAATATAACAAGAGTTCTCATGCAAAAATATGCAAGGATTAAATTGTTGACGAGAAATGCCATAGGAAATGCTATAGCATTTTCTATAGCATTTCTTTATTTTACATTTTTTACAACCTTAAATTTCGAACCAATTGAAAAAATAATGATTTTAGGGCTTATACATTGGAATATGAATATAACAAGAGTTCTCATGCAAAAATATGCAAGGATTAAATTGTTGACGAGAAATGCCATAGGAAATGCTATAGCATTTTCTATAGCATTTGTTTATTTTACATTTTTTACAACCTTAAATTTAGAACCAATTGAAAAAATAATGATTTTAGGGCTTATACATTGGAATTTTTATATAACAAGAGTTCTCATGCAAAAATATTCAAGGATTAAATTGTTGACGAGAAATGCTAGCATTTCCTATAGCATTTCTTTATTTTACATTTTTTACAACCTTAAATTTCGAACCAATTAAAAAAATAATGATTTTAGGGCTTATACATTGGAATTTGAATATAACAAGAGTTCTCATGCAAAAATATGCAAGGATTAAATTGTTGACGAGAAATGCCATAGGATAGCATTTCTTTATTTTACATTTTTTACAACCTTAAATTTCGAACCAATTGAAAAAATAATGATTTTAGGGCTTATACATTGGAATTTGAATATAACAAGAGTTCTCATGCAAAAATATGCAAGGATTAAATTGTTGACGAGAAATGCCATAGGAAATGCTATAGCATTTCCTATAGCATTTCTTTATTTTACATTTTTTACAACCTTAAATTTCGAACCAATTGAAAAAATAATGATTTTAGGGCTTATACATTGGAATATGAATATAACAAGAGTTCTCATGCAAAAATATGCAAGGATTAAATTGTTGACGAGAAATGCCATAGGAAGCATTTCCTATGGAATTTCTTTATTTGACATTTTTTACAACGTTAAATTTCGAATCAATTAAAAAAATAATGATTTTAGGACTTATACATTGGAATTTGAATATAACAAGAGTTCTCATGAAAAAATATGCAAGGATTAAATTGTTGAAGAGAAATGCCATAGGAAATGCTGTAGCATTTCCTATAGCATTTCTTTATTTTACATTTTTTACAACCTTAAATTTCAAACCAATTAAAAAAATAATGATTTTAGGGCTTATACATTGGAATTTGAATATAACAAGAGTTCTCATGCAAAAATATGCAAGGATTAAATTGTTGACGAGAAATGCCATAGGAAATGCTATAGCATTTCCTATAGCATTTCTTTATTTTACATTGTTTACGACCTAAAATTTCGAACCAGTTGAAAAAATAATGATTTTAGGGCTTATACATTGGAATTTAAATATAACAAGTGTTCTCACGCAAAAATATGCAAGGATTAAATTGTTGACGAGAAATGCCATAGGAAATGCTAGCATTTCTTATAGCATTTCTTTATTTTACATTTTTTACAACATTAAATTTCGAACCAATGGAAAAAATAATGATTTTAGGGCTTATACATTGGAATTTGAATATAACAAGAGTTCTCATGCAAAAATATGCAAGGATTAAATTGTTGACGAGAAATGCCATAGGAAATGCTATAGCATTTCCTATAGCATTTCTTTATTTTACATTTTTTACAACCTTAAATTTCTAACCAATTGAAAAAATAATGATTTTAGGGCTTAAACATTGGTATTTGAATATAACAAGAGTTCTCATGGAAAAATATGCAAGGATTAAATTGTTGACGAGAAATGCCATAGGAAATGCTATAGCATTTTCTATAGCATTTCTTTATTTTACATTTTTTACAACCATAAATTTCGAACCAATTGAAAAAATAATGATTTTAGGGCTTATACATTGGAATTTTAATATAACAAGAGTTCTCATGCAAAAATATGCAAGGATTAAATTGTTGACGAGAAATGCCATAGGAAATGCTATAGCATTTCCTATAGCATTTCTTTATTTTAAATTTTTTACAACCTTAAATTTCGAACCAATTGAAAAAATAATGATTTTAGGGCTTATACATTGGAATTTGAATATAACAAGAGTTCTCATGCAAAAATATGCAAGGATTAAATTGTTGACGAGAAATGCCATAGGAAATGCTATAGCATTTTCTATAGCATTTCTTTATTTTACATTTTTTACAACCTTAAATTTCGAACCAATTGAAAAAATAATGATTTTAGGGCTTATACATTGGAATATGAATATAACAAGAGTTCTCATGCAAAAATATGCAAGGATTAAATTGTTGACGAGAAATGCCATAGGAAATGCTATAGCATTTCCTATAGAATTTCTTTATTTGACATTTTTTACAACGTTAAATTTCGAATCAATTAAAAAAATAATGATTTTAGTGCTTATACATTGGAATTTGAATATAACAAGAGTTCTCATGCAAAAATATGCAAGGATTAAATTGTTGAAGAGAAATGCCATAGGAAATGCTGTAGCATTTCCTATAGCATTTCTTTATTTTACATTTTTTACAACCTTAAATTTTGAACCAATTAAAAAAATAATGATTTTAGGGCTTATACATTGGAATTTGAATATAACAAGAGTTCTCATGCAAAAATATGCAAGGATTAAATTGTTGACGAGAAATGCCATAGGAAATGCTATAGCATTTCCTATAGCATTTCTTTATTTTACATTGTTTACGACCTAAAATTTCGAACCAGTTGAAAAAATAATGATTTTAGGGCTTATACATTGGAATTTGAATATAACAAGTGTTCTCACGCAAAAATATGCAAGGATTAAATTGTTGACGAGAAATGCCATAGGAAATCCTATAGCATTTCCTATAGCATTTCTTTATTTTACATTTTTTACAACCTTAAATTTCGAACCAATTGAAAAAATAATGATTTTAGGGCTTAAACATTGGTATTTGAATATAACAAGAGTTCTCATGGAAAAATATGCAAGGATTAAATTGTTGACGCGAAATGCCATAGGAAATGCTATAGCATTTTCTATAGCATTTCTTTATTTTACATTTTTTACAACCTTAAATTTCGAACCAATTGAAAAAATAATGATTTTAGGGCTTATACATTGGAATTTTAATATAACAAGAGTTCTCATGCAAAAATATGCAAGGATTAAATTGTTGACGAGAAATGCCATAGGAAATGCTATAGCATTTCCTATAGAATTTCTTTATTTGACATTTTTTACAACGTTAAATTTCGAATCAATTAAAAAAATAATGATTTTAGTGCTTATACATTGGAATTTGAATATAACAAGAGTTCTCATGCAAAAATATGCAAGGATTAAATTGTTGAAGAGTAATGCCATAGGAAATGCTATAGCATTTCCTATAGAATTTCTTTATTTTACATTTTTTACAACCTTAAATTTCGAATCAATTGAAAAAATAATGATTTTAGGGCTTATACATTGGAATTTGAATATAACAAGAGTTCTCATGCAAAAATATGCAAGAATTAAATTGTTGACGAGAAATGCTATAGGAAATGCTATAGCATTTCCTTATGCATTTCTTTATTTTACATTTTTTACAACCTTAAATTTCGAACCAATTGAAAAAATAATGATTTTAGGGCTTATACATTGGAATTTGAATATAACAAGATTTCTCATGCAAAAATATGCAAGGATTAAATTGTTGACGAGAAATGCCATAGGAAATGCTATAGCATTTCCTATAGCATTTCTTTATTTTACATTTTTTACAACCTTAAATTTCGAACCAATTGAAAAAATAATGATTTTAGGGCATATACATTGGAATTTGAATATAACAAGAGTTCTCATGCAAAAATATGCAAGGATTAAATTGTTGACGAGAAATGCCATAGGAAATGCTATAGCATTTTCTATAGCATTTCTTTATTTTACATTTTTTACAACCTTAATATTCGAACCAATTGAAAAAATAATGATTTTAGGGCTTATACATTGGAATTTTAATATTACAAGCGTTCTCATACAAAAATACGCAAGGATTATATTGTTGGCGTTAAATTCAATAGGAAATTCTATAGCATTTCCTCTAGCATTTCTTTATTTTACATTGTTTACGACCTAAAAGTCGAAGCAATTGAAAAAATAATGATTTTAGGGCTTATACATTGGAATTTGAATATAACAAGAGTTCTCAAGCAAAAATATGCAAGGATTAAATTGTTGACGAAAAATGCCATACGAAATTCTATAGCATTTCCTATAGCATTTCTTTATTCTACATTGTTTACGACCTAAAATTTCGAACCAATTGAAAAAATAATGATTTTAGGGCTTATACATTGGAATTTGAATATAACAACAGTTCTCATGCAAAAATACGCAAGGATAAAATTGTTGACGAGAAATGCCATAGGAAATGCTATAGCATTTAGCATTTCCTATAGCATTTCTTTATTTTACACTTTTTACAACCTTAAATTTCGAACCAATTGAAAAAACAATGATTTTAGGGCTTATACATTGGAATTTGAATATAACAAGAGTTCTCATGCAAAAATATGCAAGGATTAAATTGTTGACGAGAAATGCCATAGGAAATGCTATAGCATTTCCTATAGCATTTCTTTATTTTAAATTTTTTACAACCTTAAATTTCAAACCAATTGAAAAAATAAAGATTTTAGGGCTTTTACATTGGAATTTGAATATAACAAGAGTTCTCATGTAAAAATATGCAAGGATTAAATTGTTGACGAGAAATGCCATAGGAAATGCTATAGCATTTTCTATAGCATTTCTTTATTTTACATTTTTTACAACCTTAAATTTCGAACCAATTGAAAAAATAATGATTTTAGGGCTTATACATTGGAATTTTAATATTATAAGCGTTCTCATGCAAAAATATGCAAGGATTAAATTGTTGGCGTTAAATTCCATAGGAAATTCTATAGCATTTCCTATAGCATTTCTTTATTTTACATTTTTTACGACCTAAAAGTCGAAGCAATTGAAAAAATAATGATTTTAGGGCTTATACATTGGAATTTGAATATAACAAGAGTTCTCAAGCAAAAATATGCAAGGATTAAATTGTTGACGAAAAAATGCCATACGAAATTCTATAGCATTTCCTATAGCATTTCTTTATTTTACATTGTTTACGACCTAAAATTTCGAACCAATTGAAAAAATAATGATTTTAGGGCTTATACATTGGAATTTGAATATAACAAGAGTTCTCATGCAAAAATATGCAAGGATTAAATTGTTGACGAGAAATGCCATACGAAATGCTATAGCATTTTCTATAGCATTTCTTTATTTTACATTTTTTACAACCTTAAATTTCGAACCAATTGAAAAAATAATGATTTTAGGGCTTATACATTGGAATATGAATATAACAAGAGTTCTCATGCAAAAATATGCAAGGATTAAATTGTTGACGAGAAATGCCATAGGAAATGCTATAGCATTTCCTATAGCATTTCTTTATTTTAAATTTTTTACAACCTTAAATTTCGAACCAATTGAAAAAATAATGATTTTAGGGCTTATACATTGGAATTTGAATATAACAAGAGTTCTAATGCAATAATATGCAAGGATTAAATTGTTGACGAGAAATGCCATAGGAAATGCTATAGCATTTCCTATAGCATTTCTTTATTTTACATTTTTTACAACCTTAAATTTTGAACCAATTGAAAAAATAATTATTTTACGGCTTAAACATTGGTATTTGAATATAACAAGAGTTCTCATGGAAAAATATGCAAGGATTAAATTGTTGACGAGAAATGCCATAGGAAATGCTATAGCATTTTCTATAGCATTTGTTTATTTTACATTTTTTACAACCTTAAATTTCGAACCAATTGAAAAAATAATGATTTTAGGGCTTATACATTGGAATTTTAATATAACAAGAGTTCTCATGCAAAAATATGCAAGGATTAAATTGTTGACGAGAAATGTCATAGGAAATGCTATAGCATTTCCTATAGCATTTCTTTATTTTACATTTTTTACAACCTTAAATTTCGAACCAATTGAAAAAATAATGATTTTAGGGCTTATACATTGGAATTTTAATATTACAAGCGTTCTCATGCAAAAATATGCAAGGATTAAATTGTTGGCGTTAAATTCAATAGGAAATTCTATAGCATTTCCTATAGCATTTCTTTATTTTACATTGTTTACGACCTAAAAGTCGAACCAATTGAAAAAATAATGATTTTAGGGCTTATACAATGGAATTTGAATATAACAAGAGTTCTCAAGCAAAAATATGCAAGGATTAAATTGTTGACGAAAAATGCCATACGAAATTCTATAGCATTTCCTATAGCATTTCTTTATTTTACATTGTTTACGACCTAAAATTTCGAACCAATTGAAAAAATAATGATTTTAGGGCTTATACATTGGAATTTGAATATAACAAGAGTTCTCATGCAAAAATATGCAAGGATTAAATTGTTGACGAGAAATGCCATAGGAAATGCTATAGCATTTTCTATAGCATTTCTTTATTTTACACTTTTTACAACCTTAAATTTCGAACCAATTGAAAAAATAATGATTTTAGGGCTTATACATTGGAATTTGAATATAACAAGAGTTCTCATGCAAAAATATGCAAGGATTAAATTGTTGACGAGAAATGCTATAGGAAATGCTATAGCATTTCCTATAGCATTTCTTTATTTTACATTTTTTACAACCTCAAATTTCGAACCAATTGAAAATATAATGATTTTAGGGCTTATACATTGGAATTTGAATATAACAAGAGTTCTCATGCAAAATATGCAAGGATTAAATTGTTGACGAGAAATGCCATAGGAAATGCTATAGCATTTTCTATAGCATTTCTTTATTTTACATTTTTTACAACCTTAAATTTCGAATCAATTAAAAAAATAATGATTTTAGGGCTTATACATTGGAATTTGAATATAACAAGAGTTCTCATGAAAAAATATGCAAGGATTAAATTGTTGAAGAGAAATGCCATAGGAAATGCTGTAGCATTTCCTATAGCATTTCTTTATTTTACATTTTTTACAACCTTAAATTTCAAACCAATTAAAAAAATAATGATTTTAGGGCTTATACATTGGAATTTGAATATAACAAGAGTTCTCATGCAAAAATATGCAAGGATTAAATTGTTGACGAGAAATGCCATAGGAAATGCTATAGCATTTCCTATAGCATTTCTTTATTTTACATTGTTTACGACCTAAAATTTCGAACCAGTTGAAAAAATAATGATTTTAGGGCTTATACATTGGAATTTGAATATAACAAGTGTTCTCACGCAAAAATATGCAAGGATTAAATTGTTGACGAGAAATGGCATAGGAAATGCTATAGCATTTCCTATAGCATTTCTTTATTTTATATTTTTTACAACATTAAATTTCGAACCAATGGAAAAAATATTGATTTTAGGGCTTATACATTGGAATTTGAATATAACAAGAGTTCTCATGCAAAAATATGCAAGGATTAAATTGTTGACGAGAAATGCCATAGGAAATGCTATAGCATTTCCTATAGCATTTCTTTATTTTACATTTTTTACAACCTTAAATTTCGAACCAATTGAAAAAATAATTATTTTAGGGCTTAAACATTGGTATTTGAATATAACAAGAGTTCTCATGGAAAAATATGCAAGGATTAAATTGTTGACGAGAAATGCCATAGGAAATGCTATAGCATTTTCTATAGCATTTGTTTATTTTACATTTTTTTACAACCTTAAATTTCGAACCAATTGAAAAAATAATGATTTTAGGGCTTATACATTGGAATTTTAATATAACAAGAGTTCTCAGGCAAAAATATGCAAGGATTAAATTGTTGACGAGAAATGCCATAGGAAATGCTATAGCATTTTCTATAGCATTTCTTTATTTTACATTTTTTACAACCTTAAATTTCGAACCAATTGAAAAAACAATGATTTTAGGGCTTATACATTGGAATTTTAATATTACAAGCATTCTCATGCAAAAATATGCAAGGATTAAATTGTTGGCGTTAAATTCAATAGGAAATTCTATAGCATTTCCTATAGCATTTCTTTATTTTACATTGTTTACGACCTAAAAGTCGAACCAATTGAAAAAATAATGATTTTAGGGCTTATACATTGGAATTTGAATATAACAAGAGTTCTCAAGCAAAAATATGCAAGGATTAAATTGTTGACGAAAAATGCCATACGAAATTCTATTGCATTTCCTATAGCATTTCTTTATTTTACATTGTTTACGACCTAAAATTTCGAACCAATTGAAAAAATAATGATTTTAGGGCTTATACATTGGAATTTGAATATAACAAGAGTTCTCATGCAAAAATACGCAAGGATTAAATTGTTGACGAGAAATGCCATAGGAAATGCTATAGCATTTTCTATAGCATTTCTTTATTTTACACTTTTTACAACCTTAAATTTCGAACCAATTGAAAAAATAATGATTTTAGGGCTTATACATTTGAATTTGAATATAACAAGAGTTCTCATGCAAAAATTATGCAAGGATTAAATTGTTGACGAGAAATGCCATAGGAAATGCTATAGCATTTCCTATAGCATTTCTTTATTTTACATTTTTTACAACATTAAATTTTGAACCAATGGAAAAAATAATGATTTTAGGGCTTATACATTGGAATTTGAATATAACAAGAGTTCTCATGCAAAAATATGCAAGAATTAAATTGTTGACGAGAAATGCTATAGGAAATGATATAGCATTTCCTATAGCATTTCTTTATTTTACATTCTTTACAACCTTAAATTTCGAACCAATTGAAAAAATAATGATTTTAGGGCTTATACATTGGAATATGAATATAACAAGAGTTCTCATGCAAAAATATGCAAGGATTAAATTGTTGACGAGAAATGCCATAGGAAATGCTATAGCATTTTCTATAGCATTTCTTAATTTTACATTTTTTACAACCTTAAATTTCGAACCAATTGAAAAAATAATGATTTTAGGGCTTATACATTGGAATATGAATATAACAAGAGTTCTCATGCAAAAATATGCAAGGATTAAATTGTTGACGAGAAATGCCATAGGAAATGCTATAGCATTTCCTATAGCATTTCTTTATTTTAAATTTTTTACAACCTTAAATTTCGAACCAATTGAAAAAATAATGATTTTAGGGCTTATACATTGGAATTTGAATATAACAAGAGTTCTAATCCAAAAATATGCAAGGATTAAATTGTTGACGAGAAATGCCATAGGAAATGCTATAGCATTTCCTATAGCATTTCTTTATTTTACATTTTTTACAACCTTAAATTTTGAACCAATTGAAAAAATAATGATTTTAGGGCTTAAACATTGGTATTTGAATATAACAAGAGTTCTCATGGAAAAATATGCAAGGATTAAATTGTTGACGAGAAATGCCATAGGAAATGCTATAGCATTTTCTATAGCATTTGTTTATTTTACATTTTTTACAACCTTAAATTTCGAACCAATTGAAAAAATAATGATTTTAGGGCTTATACATTGGAATTTTAATATAACAAGAGTTCTCATGCAAAAATATGCAAGGATTAAATTGTTGACGAGAAATGCCATAGGAAATGCTAGCATTTCCTATAGCATTTCTTTATTTTACATTTTTTACAACCTTAAATTTCGAACCAATTGAAAAAATAATGATTTTAGGGCTTATACATTGGAATTTTAATATTACAAGCGTTCTAATGCAAAAATATGCAAGGATTAAATTGTTGGCGTTAAATTCAATAGGAAATTCTATAGCATTTCCTATAGCATTTCGTTATTTTACATTGTTTACGACCTAAAAGTCGAACCAATTGAAAAAATAATGATTTTAGGGCTTATACAATGGAATTTGAATATAACAAGAGTTCTCAAGCAAAAATATGCAAGGATTAAATTGTTGACGAAAAATGCCATACGAAATTCTATAGCATTTCCTATAGCATTTCTTTATTTTACATTGTTTACGACCTAAAATTTCGAACCAATTGAAAAAATAATGATTTTAGGGCTTATACATTGGAATTTGAATATAACAAGAGTTCTCATGCAAAAATATGCAAGGATTAAATTGTTGACGAGAAATGCCATAGGAAATGCTATAGCATTTTCTATAGCATTTCTTTATTTTACACTTTTTACAACCTTAAATTTCGAACCAATTGAAAAAATAATGATTTTAGGGCTTATACATTGGAATTTGAATATAACAAGAGTTCTCATGCAAAAATATGCAAGGATTAAATTGTTGACGAGAAATGCTATAGGAAATGCTATAGCTTTTCCTATAGCATTTCTTTATTTTACATTTTTTACAACCTCAAATTTCGAACCAATTGAAAATATAATGATTTTATGGCTTATACATTGGAATTTGAATATAACAAGAGTTCTCATGCAAAATATGCAAGGATTAAATTGTTGACGAGAAATGCCATAGGAAATGCTATAGCATTTTATATAGCATTTCTTTATTTTACATTTTTTACAACCTTAAATTTCGAATCAATTAAAAAAATAATGATTTTAGGGCTTATACATTGGAATTTGAATATAACAAGAGTTCTCATGAAAAAATATGCAAGGATTAAATTGTTGAAGAGAAATGCCATAGGAAATGCTGTAGCATTTCCTATAGCATTTCTTTATTTTACATTTTTTACAACCTTAAATTTCAAACCAATTAAAAAAATAATGATTTTAGGGCTTATACATTGGAATTTGAATATAACAAGAGTTCTCATGCAAAAATATGCAAGGATTAAATTGTTGACGAGAAATGCCATAGGAAATGCTATAGCATTTCCTATAGCATTTCTTTATTTTACATTGTTTACGACCTAAAATTTCGAACCAGTTGAAAAAATAATGATTTTAGGGCTTATACATTGGAATTTGAATATAACAAGTGTTCTCACGCAAAAATATGCAAGGATTAAATTGTTGACGAGAAATGGCATAGGAAATGCTATAGCATTTCCTATAGCATTTCTTTATTTTATATTTTTTACAACATTAAATTTCGAACCAATGGAAAAAATAATGATTTTAGGGCTTATACATTGGAATTTGAATATAACAAGAGTTCTCATGCAAAAATATGCAAGGATTAAATTGTTGACGAGAAATGCCATAGGAAATGCTATAGCATTTCCTATAGCATTTCTTTATTTTACATTTTTTACAACCTTAAATTTCGAACCAATTGAAAAAATAATTATTTTAGGTCTTAAACATTGGTATTTGAATATAACAAGAGTTCTCATGCAAAAATATGCAAGGATTAAATTGTTGACGAGAAATGCCATAGGAAATGCTATAGCATTTTCTATAGCATTTCTTTATTTTACATTTTTTACAACCTTAAATTTCGAACCAATTGAAAAAACAATGATTTTAGGGCTTATACATTGGAATTTTAATATTACAAGCATTCTCATGCAAAAATATGCAAGGATTAGATTGTTGGCGTTAAATTCAATAGGAAATTCTATAGCATTTCCTATAGCATTTCTTTATTTTACATTGTTTACGACCTAAAAGTCGAACCAATTGAAAAAATAATGATTTTAGGGCTTATACATTGGAATTTGAATATAACAAGAGTTCTCAAGCAAAAATATGCAAGGATTAAATTGTTGACGAAAAATGCCATACGAAATTCTATAGCATTTCCTATAGAATTTCTTTATTTTACATTGTTTACGACCTAAAATTTCGAACCAATTGAAAAAATAATGATTTTAGGGCTTATACATTGGAATTTGAATATAACAAAAGTTCTCATGCAAAAATACGCAAGGATTAAATTGTTGACGAGAAATGCCATAGGAAATGCTATAGCATTTTCTATAGCATTTCTTTATTTTACACTTTTTACAACCTTAAATTTCGAACCAATTGAAAAAATAATGATTTTAGGGCTTATACATTTGAATTTGAATATAACAAGAGTTCTCATGCAAAAATTATGCAAGGATTAAATTGTTGACGAGAAATGCCATAGGAAATGCTATAGCATTTCCTATAGCATTTCTTTATTTTACATTTTTTACAACATTAAATTTTGAACCAATGGAAAAAATAATGATTTTAGGGCTTATACATTGGAATTTGAATATAACAAGAGTTCTCATGCAAAAATATGCAAGAATTAAATTGTTGACGAGAAATGCTATAGGAAATGCTATAGCATTTCCTATAGCATTTCTTTATTTTACATTCTTTACAACCTTATATTTCGAACCAATTGAAAAAATAATGATTTTAGGGCTTATACATTGGAATTTGAATATAACAAGAGTTCTCATGCAAAAATATGCAAGGATTAAATTGTTGACGAGAAATGCCATAGGAAATGCTATAGCATTTTCTATAGCATTTCTTAATTTTACATTTTTTACAACCTTAAATTTCGAACCAATTGAAAAAATAATGATTTTAGGGCTTATACATTGGAATATGAATATAACAAGAGTTCTCATGCAAAAATATGCAAGGATTAAATTGTTGACGAGAAATGCCATAGGAAATGCTATAGCATTTCCTATAGAATTTCTTTATTTGAAATTTTTTACAACGTTAAATTTCGAATCAATTAAAAAAATAATGATTTTAGGGCTTATACATTGGAATTTGAATATAACAAGAGTTCTCATGAAAAAATATGCAAGGATTAAATTGTTGAAGAGAAATGCCATAGGAAATGCTGTAGCATTTCCTATAGCATTTCTTTATTTTACATTTTTTACAACCTTAAATTTCAAACCAATTAAAAAAATAATGATTTTAGGGCTTATACATTGGAATTTGAATATAACAAGAGTTCTCATGCAAAAATATGCAAGGATTAAATTGTTGACGAGAAATGCCATAGGAAATGCTATAGCATTTCCTATAGCATTTCTTTATTTTACATTGTTTACGACCTAAAATTTCGAACCAGTTGAAAAAATAATGATTTTAGGGCTTATACATTGGAATTTGAATATAACAAGTGTTCTCACGCAAAAATATGCAAGGATTAAATTGTTGACGAGAAATGGCATAGGAAATGCTATAGCATTTCCTATAGCATTTCTTTATTTTATATTTTTTACAACATTAAATTTCGAACCAATGGAAAAAATAATGATTTTAGGGCTTATACATTGGAATTTGAATATAACAAGAGTTCTCATGCAAAAATATGCAAGGATTAAATTGTTGACGAGAAATGCCATAGGAAATGCTATAGCATTTCCTATAGCATTTCTTTATTTTACATTGTTTACGACCTAAAATTTCGAACCAGTTCAAAAAATAATGATTTTAGGGCTTATACATTGGAATTTGAATATAACAAGAGTTCTCATGCAAAAATATGCAAGGATTAAATTGTTGACGAGAAATGCCATAGGAAATAGCATTTCCTATAGCATTTCTTTATTTTACATTTTTTACAACCTTAAATTTCGAACCAATTGAAAAAATAATTATTTTAGGGCTTAAACATTGGTATTTGAATATAACAAGAGTTCTCATGGAAAAATATGCAAGGATTAAATTGTTGACGAGAAATGCCATAGGAAATGCTATAGCATTTTCTATAGCATTTGTTTATTTTACATTTTTTTACAACCTTAAATTTCGAACCAATTGAAAAAATAATGATTTTAGGGCTTATACATTGGAATTTTAATATAACAAGAGTTCTCATGCAAAAATATGCAAGGATTAAATTGTTGATGAGAAATGCCATAGGAAATGCTATAGCATTTCCTATAGCATTTCTTTATTTTAAATTTTTTACAACCTTAAATTTCGAACCAATTGAAAAAATAATGATTTTAGGGCTTATACATTGGAATTTGAATATAACAAGAGTTCTCATGCAAAAATATGCAAGGATTAAATTGTTGACGAGAAATGCCATAGGAAATGCTATAGCATTTTCTATAGCATTTCTTTATTTTACATTTTTTACAACCTTAAATTTCGAACCAATTGAAAAAATAATGATTTTAAGGCTTATACATTGGAATATGAATATAACAAGAGTTCTCATGCAAAAATATGCAAGGATTAAATTGTTGACGAGAAATGCCATAGGAAATGCTATAGCATTTTCTATAGAATTTCTTTATTTGACATTTTTTACAACGTTAAATTTCGAATCAATTAAAAAAATAATGATTTTAGTGCATATACATTGGAATTTGAATATAACAAGAGTTCTCATGCAAAAATATGCAAGGATTAAATTGTTGACGAGAAATGCCATAGGAAATGCTATAGCATTTTCTATAGCATTTCTTTATTTTACATTTTTTACAACCTTAATATTCGAACCAATTGAAAAAATAATTATTTTAGGGCTTATACATTGGAATTTTAATATTACAAGCGTTCTCATACAAAAATATGAAAGGATTATATTGTTGGCGTTAAATTCAATAGGAAATTCTATAGCATTTCCTCTAGCATTTCTTTATTTTACATTGTTTACGACCTAAAAGTCGAACCAATTGAAAAAATAATGATTTTAGGGCTTATACATTGGAATTTGAATATAACAAGAGTTCTCATGCAAAAATATGCAAGGATTAAATTGTTGACGAAAAATGCCATACGAAATTCTATAGTATTTCCTATAGCATTTCTTTATTCTACACTGTTTACGACCTAAAATTTCGAACCAATTGAAAAAATAATGATTTTAGGGCTTATACATTGGAATTTGAATATAACAACAGTTCTCATGCAAAAATACGCAAGGATTAAATTGTTGACGAGAAATGCCATAGGAAATGCTATAGCATTTTCCTAAAGCATTTCTTTATTTTACATTTTTTACAACCTCAAATTTCGAACCAATTGAAAATATAATGATTTTAGGGCTTATACATTGGAATTTGAATATAACAAGAGTTCTCATCCAAAAATATGCAAGGATTAAATTGTTGACGAGAAATGCCATAGGAAATGCTATAGCATTTTCTATAGCATTTCTTTATTTTACATTTTTTACAACCTTAAATTTCGAACCAATTGAAAAAATAATTATTTTAGGGCTTATACATTGGAATTTTAATATTACAAGCGTTCTCATGCAAAAATATGCAAGGATTAAATTGTTGGCGTTAAATTCAATAGGAAATTCTATAGCATTTCCTATAGCATTTCTTTATTTTACATTGTTTACGACCTAAAAGTCGAACCAATTGAAAAAATAATGATTTTAGGGCTTATACATTGGAATTTGAATATAACAAGAGTTCTCAAGCAAAAATATGCAAGGATTAAATTGTTGACGAAAAATGCCATACGAAATTCTATAGCATTTCTTTATTTTACATTGTTTACGACCTAAAATTTCGAACCAATTGAAAAAATAATGATTTTAGGGATTATACATTGGAATTTGAATATAACAAGAGTTCTCATGCAAAAATACGCAAGGATTAAGTTGTTGACGAGAAATGCCATAGGAAATGCTATAGCATTTTCTATAGCATTTCTTTATTTTACACTTTTTAAAACCTTAAATTTCGAACCAATTGAAAAAATAAGGATTTTAGGGCTTATACATTGGAATTTGAATATAACAAGAGTTCTCATGCAAAAATATGCAAGGATTAAATTGTTGACGAGAAATGCCATAGGAAATGCTATAGCGTTTCCTATAGCATTTCTCTATTTTACATTTTTTACAACCTTAAATTTCGAACCAATTGAAAAAATAATTATTTTAGGGCTTATACATTGGAATTTTAATATTACAAGCGTTCTCATGCAAAAATATGCAAGGATTAAATTGTTGGCGTTAAATTCAATAGGAAATTCTATAGCATTTCCTATAGCATTTCTTTATTTTACATTGTTTACGACCTAAAAGTCGAACCAATTGAAAAAATAATGATTTTAGGGCTTATACATTGGAATTTGAATATAACAAGAGTTCTCAAGCAAAAATATGCAAGGATTAAATTGTTGACGAAAAATGCCATACGAAATTCTATAGCATTTCTTCATTTTACATTGTTTACGACCTAAAATTTCAAACCAATTGAAAAAATAATGATTTTAGGGCTTATACATTGGAATTTGAATATAACAAGAGTTCTCCTGCAAAAATATGCAAGGATTAAATTGTTGACGATAAATGCCATAGGAAATGCTATAGCATTTTCTATAGCATTTCTTTATTTTACACTTTTTACAACCTTAAATTTCGAACCAATTGAAAAAATAATGATTTTAGGGCTTATACATTGGAATTTGAATATAACAAGAGTTCTCATGCAAAAATTATGCATGGATTAAATTGTTGACGAGAAATGCCATAGGAAATGCTATAGCATTTGCTATAGCATTTCTTTATTTTACATTTTTTACAACATTAAATTTCGAACCAATGGAAAAAATAATGATTTTAGGGCTTATACATTGGAATTTGAATATAACAAGAGTTCTCATGCAAAAATATGCAAGAATTAAATTGTTGACGAGAAATGCTATAGGAAATTCTATAGCATTTCATATAGCATTTCTTTATTTTACATTTTTTACAACCTTAAATTTCGAACCAATTGAAAAAATAATGATTTTAGGGCTTATACATTGGAATTTGAATATAACAAGAGTTCTCATGCAAAAATATGCAAGGATTATATTGTTGACGAGAAATGCCATAGGAAATGCTATAGCATTTTCTATAGCATTTCTTTATTTTACATTTTTTACAACCTTAAATTTCGAAACAATTGAAAAAATAATTATTTTAGGGCTTATACATTGGAATTTTAATATTACAAGCGTTCTCATGCAAAAATATGCAAGGATTAAATTGTTGGCGTTAAATTCAATAGGAAATTCTATAGCATTTCCTATAGCATTTCTTTATTTTACATTGTTTACGACCTAAAAGTCGAACCAATTGAAAAAATAATGATTTTAGGGCTTATACATTGGAATTTGAATATAACAAGAGTTCTCAAGCAAAAATATGCAAGGATTAAATTGTTGACGAAAAATGCCATACGAAGTTCTATAGCATTTCCTATAGCATTTCTTTATTTTACATTGTTTACGACCTAAAATTTCGAACCAATTGAAAAAATAATGATTTTAGGGCTTATACATTGGAATTTGAATATAACAAGAGTTCTCATGCAAAAATACGCAAGGATTAAATTGTTGACGAGAAATGCCATAGGAAATGCTATAGCATTTTCTATAGCATTTCTTTATTTTACACTTTTTACAACCTTAAATTTCGAACCAATTGAAAAAATAATGATTTTAGGGCTTATACATTGGAATTTGAATATAACAAGAGTTCTCATGCAAAAATATGCAAGGATTAAATTGTTGACGAGAAATGCCATAGGAAATGCTATAGCATTTCCTATAGCATTTCTTTATTTTACATTTTTTACAACCTTAAATTTCGAACCAATGGAAAAAATAATGATTTTAGGGCTTATAAATTGGAATTTTAATATTACAAGCGTTCTCATGCAAAAATATGCAAGGATTAAATTGTTGGCGATAAATTCCATAGGAAATTCTATAGCATTTCCTATAGCATTTCTTTATTTTACATTGTTTACGACCTAAAAGTCGAAGCAATTGAAAAAATAATGATTTTAGGGCTTATACATTGGAATTTGAATATAACAAGAGTTCTCAAGCAAAAATATGCAAGGATTAAATTGTTGACGAAAAATGCCATACGAAATTCTATAGCATTTCTTTATTTTACATTGTTTACGACCTAAAATTTCAAACCAATTGAAAAAATAATGATTTTAGGGCTTATACATTGGAATTTGAATATAACAAGAGTTCTCATGCAAAAATATGCAAGGATTAAATTGTTGACGAGAAATGCCATAGGAAATGCTATAGCATTTTCTATAGCATTTCTTTATTTTACACTTTTTACAACCTTAAATTTCGAACCAATTGAAAAAATAATGATTTTAGGGCTTATACATTGGAATTGGAATATAACAAGAGTTCTCATGCAAAAATTATGCATGGATTAAATTGTTGACGAGAAATGCCATAGGAAATGCTATAGCATTTCCTATAGCATTTCTTTATTTTACATTTTTTACAGCATTAAATTTCTAACCAATGGAAAAAATAATGATTTTAGGGCTTATACATTGGAATTTGAATATAACAAGAGTTCTCATGCAAAAATTATGCATGGATTAAATTGTTGACGAGAAATGCCATAAGAAATGCTATAGCATTTGCTATAGCATTTCTTTATTTTACATTTTTTACAACATTAAATTTCGAACCAATGGAAAAAATAATGATTTTAGGGCTTATACATTGGAATTTGAATATAACAAGAGTTCTCATGCAAAAATATGCAAGAATTAAATTGTTGACGAGAAATGCTATAGGAAATGCTATAGCATTTCATATAGCATTTCTTTATTTTACATTTTTTACAACCTTAAATTTTGAACCAATTGAAAAAATAATGATTTTAGGGCTTATACATTGGAATTTGAATATAACAAGAGTTCTCATGCAAAAATTATGCAAGGATTAAATTGTTGACGAGAAATGCCATAGGAAATGCTATAGCATTTCCTATAGCATTTCTTTATTTTACATTTTTTACAACATTAAATTTCAAACCAATGGAAAAAATAATGATTTTAGGGCTTATACATTGGAATTTGAATATAACAAGAGTTCTCATGCAAAAATATGCAAGGATTAAATTGTTGGCGAGAAATGCCATAGGAAATGCTATAGCATTTCCTATAGCATTTCTTTATTTTACACTTTTTACAACCTTAAATTTCGAACCAATTGAAAAAATAATGATTTTAGGGCTTATACATTGGAATTTGAATATAACAAGAGTTCTCATGCAAAAATTATGCAAGGATTAAATTGTTGACGAGAAATGCCATAGGAAATGCTATAGCATTTCCTATAGCATTTCTTTATTTTACATTTTTTACAACATTAAATTTCAAACCAATGGAAAAAATAATGATTTTAGGGCTTATACATTGGAATTTGAATATAACAAGAGTTCTCATGCAAAAATATGCAAGGATTAAATTGTTGACGAGAAATGCCATAGGAAATGCTATAGCATTTTCTATAGCATTTCTTTATTTTACATTTTTTACAACCTTAAATTTCGAACCAATTGAAAAAATAATGATTTTAGGGCTTATACATTGGAATTTGAATATAACAAGAGTTCTCATGCAAAAATTATGCAAGGATTAAATTGTTGACGAGAAATGCCATAGGAAATGCTATAGCATTTCCTATAGCATTTCTTTATTTTACACTTTTTACAACCTTAAATTTCGAACCAATTGAAAAAATAATGATTTTAGGGCTTATACATTGGAATTTGAATATAACAAGAGTTCTCATGCAAAAATATGCAAGGATTAAATTGTTGGCGAGAAATGCCATAGGAAATGCTATAGCATTTTCTATAGCATTTCTTTATTTTACACTTTTTACAACCTTAAATTTCGAACCAATTGAAAAAATAATGATTTTAGGGCTTATACATTGGAATTTGAATATAACAAGAGTTCTCATGCAAAAATTATGCAAGGATTAAATTGTTGACGAGAAATGCCATAGGAAATGCTATAGCATTTCCTATAGCATTTCTTTATTTTACATTTTTTACAACATTAAATTTCAAACCAATGGAAAAAATAATGATTTTAGGGCTTATACATTGGAATTTGAATATAACAAGAGTTCTCATGCAAAAATATGCAAGGATTAAATTGTTGACGAGAAATGCCATAGGAAATGCTATAGCATTTTCTATAGCATTTCTTTATTTTACATTTTTTACAACCTTAAATTTCGAACCAATTGAAAAAATAATTATTTTAGGGCTTATACATTGGAATTTTAATATTACAAGCGTTCTCATGCAAAAATATGCAAGGATTAAATTGTTGGCGTTAAATTCAATAGGAAATTCTATAGCATTTCCTATAGCATTTCTTTATTTTACATTGTTTACGACCTAAAAGTCGAACCAATTGAAAAAATAATGAATTTAGGGATTATACATTGGAATTTGAATATAACAAGAGTTCTCAAGAAAAAATATGCAAGGATTAAATTGTTGACAAAAAATGCCATACGAAATTCTATAGCATTTCCTATAGCATTTCTTTATTTTACATTGTTTACGACCTAAAATTTCGAACCAGATGAAAAAATAATGATTATAGGGCTTATACATTGGAATTTGAATATAACAAGAGTTCTCATGCAAAAATATGCAAGGATTAAATTGTTGACGAGAAATGCCATAGGAAATGCTATAGCATTTTCTATAGCATTTTTTTATTTTGCACTTTTTACAACCTTAAATTTCGAACCAATTGAAAAAATAATGATTTTAGGGCTTATACATTGGAATTTGAATATAACAAGAGTTCTCATGCAAAAATATGCAAGGATTAAATTGTTGACGAGAAATGCTATAGGAAATGCTATAGCATTTCCTATAGCATTTCTTTATTTTACCTTTTTTACAACCTCAAATTTCGAACCAATTGAAAATATAATGATTTTAGGGCTTATACATTGGAATTTGAATATAACAAGAGTTCTCATGCAAAATATGCAAGGATTAAATTGTTGACGAGAAATGCCATAGGAAATGCTATAGCATTTTCTATAGCATTTCTTTATTTTACATTTTTTACAACCTTAAATTTCGAACCAATTGAAAAAATAATGATTTTAGGTCTTATACATTGGAATTTTAATATTACAAGCGTTCTCATGCAAAAATATGCAAGGATTAAATTGTTGGCGTTAAATTCAATAGGAAATTCTATAGCATTTCCTATAGCATTTCTTTATTTTACATTGTTTACGACCTAAAAGTCGAACCAATTGAAAAAATAATGATTTTAGAGCTTATACATTGGAATTTGAATATAACAAGAGTTCTCAAGCAAAAATATGCAAGGATTAAATTGTTGACGAAAAATGCCATACGAAATTCTATAGCATTTTCTATAGCATTTCTTTATTTTACACTTTTTACAACCTTAAATTTCGAACCAATTGAAAAAATAATGATTTTAGGGCTTATACATTGGAATTTGAATATAACAAGAGTTCTCATGCAAAAATATGCAAGGATTAAATTGTTGACGAGAAATGCCATAGGAAATGCTATAGCATTTCCTATAGCATTTCTTTATTTTACATTTTTTACAACCTTAAATTTCGAACCAATGGAAAAAATAATGATTTTAGGGCTTATACATTGGAATTTTAATATTACAAGCGTTCTCATGCAAAAATATGCAAGGATTAAATTGTTGGCGATAAATTCCATAGGAAATTCTATAGCATTTCCTATAGCATTTCTTTATTTTACATTGTTTACGACCTAAAAGTCGAAGCAATTGAAAAAATAATGATTTTAGGGCTTATACATTGGAATTTGAATATAACAAGAGTTCTCAAGCAAAAATATGCAAGGATTAAATTGTTGACGAAAAATGCCATACGAAATTCTATAGCATTTCTTTATTTTACATTGTTTACGACCTAAAATTTCAAACCAATTGAAAAAATAATGATTTTAGGGCTTATACATTGGAATTTGAATATAACAAGAGTTCTCATGCAAAAATATGCAAGGATTAAATTGTTGGCGAGAAATGCCATAGGAAATGCTATAGCATTTTCTATAGCATTTCTTTATTTTACACTTTTTACAACCTTAAATTTCGAACCAATTGAAAAAATAATGATTTTAGGGCTTATACATTGGAATTTGAATATAACAAGAGTTCTCATGCAAAAATTATGCAAGGATTAAATTGTTGACGAGAAATGCCATAGGAAATGCTATAGCATTTCCTATAGCATTTCTTTATTTTACATTTTTTACAACATTAAATTTCAAACCAATGGAAAAAATAATGATTTTAGGGCTTATACATTGGAATTTTAATATAACAAGAGTTCTCATGCAAAAATATGCAAGAATTAAATTGTTGACGAGAAATGCTATAGCATTTCCTATAGCATTTCTTTATTTTACATTTTTTACAACCTTAAATTTCGAACCAATTGAAAAAATAATGATTTTAGGGCTTATACATTGGAATTTGAATATAACAAGAGTTCTCATGCAAAAATATGCAAGGATTAAATTATTGACGAGAAATGCCATAGGAAATGCTATAGCATTTTCTATAGCATTTCTTTATTTTACATTTTTTACAACCTTAAATTTCGAACAAATTTAAAAAATAATGATTTTAGGGCTTATACATTGGAATTTTAATATTACAAGCGTTCTCATGCAAAAATATGCAAGGATTAAATTGTTGGCGTTAAATTCAATAGGAAATTCTATAGCATTTCCTATAGAATTTATTTATTTTACATTGTTTACGACCTAAAAGTCGAACCAATTGAAAAAATAATGATTTTAGGGCTTATACATTGGAATTTGAATATAACAAGAGTTCTCAAGCAAAAATATGCAAGGATTAAATTGTTGACGAAAAATGCCATACGAAATTCTATAGCATTTCCTATAGCATTTCTTTATTTTACATTGTTTACGACCTAATATTTCGAACCAATTGAAAAAATAATGATTTTAGGGATTATACATTGGAATTTGAATATAACAAGAGTTCTCATGCAAAAATACGAAAGGATTAAGTTGTTGACGAGAAATGCCATAGGAAATGCTATAGCATTTTCTATAGCATTTCTTTATTTTACACTTTTTAAAACCTTAAATTTCGAACCAATTGAAAAAATAATGATTTTAGGGCTTATACATTGGAATTTGAATATAACAAGAGTTCTCATGCAAAAATATGCAAGGATTAAATTGTTGACGAGAAATGCCATAGGAAATGCTATAGCGTTACCTATAGCATTTCTCTATTTTACATTTTTTACAACCTTAAATTTCGAACCAATTGAAAAAATAATGATTTTAGGGCTTATACATTGGAATTTTAATATTACAAGCGTTCTCATGCAAAAATATGCAAGGATTAAATTGTTGGCGATAAATTCCATAGGAAATTCTATAGCATTTCCTATAGCATTTCTTTATTTTACATTGTTTACGACCTAAAAGTCGAAGCAATTGAAAAAATAATGATTTTAGGGCTTATACATTGGAATTTGAATATAACAAGAGTTCTCAAGCAAAAATATGCAAGGATTAAATTGTTGACGAAAAATGCCATACGAAATTCTATAGCATTTCTTTATTTTACATTGTTTACGACCTAAAATTTCAAACCAATTGAAAAAATAATGATTTTAGGGCTTATACATTGGAATTTGAATATAACAAGAGTTCTCATGCAAAAATATGCAAGGATTAAATTGTTGGCGAGAAATGCCATAGGAAATGCTATAGCATTTTCTATAGCATTTCTTTATTTTACACTTTTTACAACCTTAAATTTCGAACCAATTGAAAAAATAATGATTTTAGGGCTTATACATTGGAATTTGAATATAACAAGAGTTCTCATGCAAAAATTATGCAAGGATTAAATTGTTGACGAGAAATGCCATAGGAAATGCTATAGCATTTCCTATAGCATTTCTTTATTTTACATTTTTTACAACATTAAATTTCAAACCAATGGAAAAAATAATGATTTTAGGGCTTATACATTGGAATTTTAATATAACAAGAGTTCTCATGCAAAAATATGCAAGAATTAAATTGTTGACGAGAAATGCTATAGCATTTCCTATAGCATTTCTTTATTTTACATTTTTTACAACCTTAAATTTCAAACCAATTGAAAAAATAATGATTTTAGGGCTTATACATTGGAATTTGAATATAACAAGAGTTCTCATGCAAAAATATGCAAGGATTAAATTATTGACGAGAAATGCCATAGGAAATGCTATAGCATTTCCTATAGCATTTCTTTATTTTACATTTTTTACAACCTTAAATTTCGAACAAATTTAAAAAATAATGATTTTAGGGCTTATACATTGGAATTTTAATATTACAAGCGTTCTCATGCAAAAATATGCAAGGATTAAATTGTTGGCGTTAAATTCAATAGGAAATTCTATAGCATTTCCTATAGAATTTATTTATTTTACATTGTTTACGACCTAAAAGTCGAACCAATTGAAAAAATAATGATTTTAGGGCTTATACATTGGAATTTGAATATAACAAGAGTTCTCAAGCAAAAATATGCAAGGATTAAATTGTTGACGAAAAATGCCATACGAAATTCTATAGCATTTCCTATAGCATTTCTTTATTTTACATTGTTTACGACCTAATATTTCGAACCAATTGAAAAAATAATGATTTTAGGGATTATACATTGGAATTTGAATATAACAAGAGTTCTCATGCAAAAATACGAAAGGATTAAGTTGTTGACGAGAAATGCCATAGGAAATGCTATAGCATTTTCTATAGCATTTCTTTATTTTACACTTTTTAAAACCTTAAATTTCGAACCAATTGAAAAAATAATGATTTTAGGGCTTATACATTGGAATTTGAATATAACAAGAGTTCTCATGCAAAAATATGCAAGGATTAAATTGTTGACGAGAAATGCCATAGGAAATGCTATAGCGTTACCTATAGCATTTCTCTATTTTACATTTTTTACAACCTTAAATTTCGAACCAATTGAAAAAATAATGATTTTAGGGCTTATACATTGGAATTTTAATATTACAAGCGTTCTCATGCAAAAATATGCAAGGATTAAATTGTTGGCGTTAAATTCCATAGGAAATTCTATAGCATTTCCTATAACATTTCTTTATTTTACATTGTTTACGACCTAAAAGTCGAAGCAATTGAAAAAATAATGATTTTAGGGCTTATACATTGGAATTTGAATATAACAAGAGTTCTCAAGCAAAAATATGCAAGGATTAAATTGTTGACGAAAAATGCCATACGAAATTCTATAGCATTTCTTTATTTTACATTGTTTACGACCTAAAATTTCAAACCAATTGAAAAAATAATGATTTTAGGGCTTATACATTGGAATTTGAATATAACAAGAGTTCTCCTGCAAAAATATGCAAGGATTAAATTGTTGACGATAAATGCCATAGGAAATGCTATAGCATTTTCTATAGCATTTCTTTATTTTACACTTTTTACAACCTTAAATTTCGAACCAATTGAAAAAATAATGATTTTAGGGCTTATACATTGGAATTTGAATATAACAAGAGTTCTCATGCAAAAATTATGCATGGATTAAATTGTTGACGAGAAATGCCATAGGAAATGCTATAGCATTTGCTATAGCATTTCTTTATTTTACATTTTTTACAACATTAAATTTTGAACCAATGGAAAAAATAATGATTTTAGGGCTTATACACTGGAATTTGAATATAACAAGAGTTCTCATGCAAAAATATGCAAGAATTAAATTGTTGACGAGAAATGCTATAGGAAATGCTATAGCATTTCATATAGCATTTCTTTATTTTACATTTTTTACAACCTTAAATTTCGAACCAATTGAAAAAATAATGATTTTAGGGCTTATACATTGGAATTTGAATATAACAAGAGTTCTCATGCAAAAATATGCAAGGATTATATTGTTGACGAGAAATGCCATAGGAAATGCTATAGCATTTTCTATAGCATTTCTTTATTTTACATTTTTTACAACCCTAAATTTCGAAACAATTGAAAAAATAATTATTTTAGGGCTTATACATTGGAATTTTAATATTACAAGCGTTCTCATGCAAAAATATGCAAGGATTAAATTGTTGGCGTTAAATTCAATAGGAAATTCTATAGCATTTCCTATAGCATTTCTTTATTTTACATTGTTTACGACCTAAAAGTCGAACCAATTGAAAAAATAATGATTTTAGGGCTTATACATTGGAATTTGAATATAACAAGAGTTCTCAAGCAAAAATATGCAAGGATTAAATTGTTGACGAAAAATGCCATACGAAATTCTATAGCATTTCCTATAGCATTTCTTTATTTTACATTGTTTACGACCTAATATTTCGAACCAATTGAAAAAATAATGATTTTAGGGATTATACATTGGAATTTGAATATAACAAGAGTTCTCATGCAAAAATACGAAAGGATTAAGTTGTTGACGAGAAATGCCATAGGAAATGCTATAGCATTTTCTATAGCATTTCTTTATTTTACAATTTTTAAAACCTTAAATTTCGAACCAATTGAAAAAATAATGATTTTAGGGCTTATACATTGGAATTTGAATATAACAAGAGTTCTCATGCAAAAATATGCAAGGATTAAATTGTTGACGAGAAATGCCATAGGAAATGCTATAGCGTTACCTATAGCATTTCTCTATTTTACATTTTTTACAACCTTAAATTTCGAACCAATTGAAAAAATAATGATTTTAGGGCTTATACATTGGAATTTTAATATTACAAGCGTTCTCATGCAAAAATATGCAAGGATTAAATTGTTGGCGTTAAATTCCATAGGAAATTCTATAGCATTTCCTATAACATTTCTTTATTTTACATTGTTTACGACCTAAAAGTCGAAGCAATTGAAAAAATAATGATTTTAGGGCTTATACATTGGAATTTGAATATAACAAGAGTTCTCAAGCAAAAATATGCAAGGATTAAATTGTTGACGAAAAATGCCATACGAAATTCTATAGCATTTCTTTATTTTACATTGTTTACGACCTAAAATTTCAAACCAATTGAAAAAATAATGATTTTAGGGCTTATACATTGGAATTTGAATATAACAAGAGTTCTCCTGCAAAAATATGCAAGGATTAAATTGTTGACGATAAATGCCATAGGAAATGCTATAGCATTTTCTATAGCATTTCTTTATTTTACACTTTTTACAACCTTAAATTTCGAACCAATTGAAAAAATAATGATTTTAGGGCTTATACATTGGAATTTGAATATAACAAGAGTTCTCATGCAAAAATTATGCATGGATTAAATTGTTGACGAGAAATGCCATAGGAAATGCTATAGCATTTGCTATAGCATTTCTTTATTTTACATTTTTTACAACATTAAATTTTGAACCAATGGAAAAAATAATGATTTTAGGGCTTATACACTGGAATTTGAATATAACAAGAGTTCTCATGCAAAAATATGCAAGAATTAAATTGTTGACGAGAAATGCTATAGGAAATGCTATAGCATTTCATATAGCATTTCTTTATTTTACATTTTTTACAACCTTAAATTTCGAACCAATTGAAAAAATAATGATTTTAGGGCTTATACATTGGAATTTGAATATAACAAGAGTTCTCATGCAAAAATATGCAAGGATTATATTGTTGACGAGAAATGCCATAGGAAATGCTATAGCATTTTCTATAGCATTTCTTTATTTTACATTTTTTACAACCTTAAATTTCGAAACAATTGAAAAAATAATTATTTTAGGGCTTATACATTGGAATTTTAATATTACAAGCGTTCTCATGCAAAAATATGCAATGATTAAATTGTTGGCGTTAAATTCAATAGGAAATTCTATAGCATTTCCTATAGCATTTCTTTATTTTACATTGTTTACGACCTAAAAGTCGAACCAATTGAAAAAATAATGATTTTAGGGCTTATACATTGGAATTTGAATATAACAAGAGTTCTCAAGCAAAAATATGCAAGGATTAAATTGTTGACGAAAAATGCCATACGAAATTCTATAGCATTTCCTATAGAATTTCTTTATTTTACATTGTTTACGACCTAAAATTTTGAACCAATTGAAAAAATAATTATTTTAGGGCTTATACATTGGAATTTGAATATAACAAAAGTTCTCATGCAAAAATATGCAAGGATTAAATTGTTGACGAGAAATGCCATAGGAAATGCTATAGCATTTTCTATAGCATTTCTTTATTTTACACTTTTTAAAACCTTAAATTTCGAACCAATTGAAAAAATAATGATTTTAGGGCTTATACATTGGAATTTGAATATAACAAGAGTTCTCATGCAAAAATATGCAAGGATTAAATTGTTGACGAGAAATGCCATAGGAAATGCTATAGCGTTTCCTATAGCATTTCTCTATTTTACATTTTTTACAACCTTAATTTTCGAACCAATTGAAAAAATAATGATTTTAGGGCTTATACATTGGAATTTTAATATTACAAGCGTTCTCATGCAAAAAAATATGCAAGGATTAAATTGTTGGCGTTAAATTCCATAGGAAATTCTATAGCATTTCCTATAGCATTTCTTTATTTTACATTGTTTACGACCTAAAAGTCGAAGCAATTGAAAAAATAATGATTTTAGAGCTTATACATTGGAATTTGAATATAACAAGAGTTCTCAAGCAAAAATATGCAAGGATTAAATTGTTGACGAAAAATGCCATACGAAATTCTATAGCATTTCTTTATTTTACATTGTTTACGACCTAAAATTTCAAACCAATTGAAAAAATAATGATTTTAGGGCTTATACATTGGAATTTGAATATAACAAGAGTTCTCATGCAAAAATATGCAAGGATTAAATTGTTGACGAGAAATGCCATAGGAAATGCTATAGCATTTTCTATAGCATTTCTTTATTTTACACTTTTTACAACCTTAAATTTCGAACCAATTGAAAAAATAATGATTTTAGGGCTTATACATTGGAATTGGAATATAACAAGAGTTCTCATGCAAAAATTATGCATGGATTAAATTGTTGACGAGAAATGCCATAGGAAATGCTATAGCATTTCCTATAGCATTTCTTTATTTTACATTTTTTACAACATTAAATTTCTAACCAATGGAAAAAATAATGATTTTAGGGCTTATACATTGGAATTTGAATATAACAAGAGTTCTCATGCAAAAATTATGCATGGATTAAATTGTTGACGAGAAATGCCATAGGAAATGCTATAGCATTTGCTATAGCATTTCTTTATTTTACATTTTTTACAACATTAAATTTCGAACCAATGGAAAAAATAATGATTTTAGGGCTTATACATTGGAATTTGAATATAACAAGAGTTCTCGTGCAAAAATATGCAAGAATTAAATTGTTGACGAGAAATGCTATAGGAAATGCTATAGCATTTCATATAGCATTTCTTTATTTTACATTGTTTACGACCTAAAATTTCAAACCAATTGAAAAAATAATGATTTTAGGGCTTATACATTGGAATTTGAATATAACAAGAGTTCTCATGCAAAAATATGCAAGGATTAAATTGTTGACGAGAAATGCCATAGGAAATGCTATAGCATTTTCTATAGCATTTCTTTATTTTACACTTTTTAAAACCTTAAATTTCGAACCAATTGAAAAAATAATGATTTTAGGGCTTATACATTGGAATTTGAATATAACAAGAGTTCTCATGCAAAAATATGCAAGGATTAAATTGTTGACGAGAAATGCCATAGGAAATGCTATAGCGTTTCCTATAGCATTTCTCTATTTTACATTTTTTACAACCTTAATTTTCGAACCAATTGAAAAAATAATGATTTTAGGGCTTATACATTGGAATTTTAATATTACAAGCGTTCTCATGCAAAAATATGCAAGGATTAAATTGTTGGCGTTAAATTCCATAGGAAATTCTATAGCATTTCCTATAGCATTTCTTTATTTTACATTGTTTACGACCTAAAAGTCGAAGCAATTGAAAAAATAATGATTTTAGGGCTTATACATTGGAATTTGAATATAACAAGAGTTCTCAAGCAAAAATATGCATGGATTAAATTGTTGACGAAAAATGCCATACGAAATTCTATAGCATTTCTTTATTTTACATTGTTTACGACCTAAAATTTCAAACCAATTGAAAAAATAATGATTTTTGGGCTTATACATTGGAATTTGAATATAACAAGAGTTCTCATGCAAAAATATGCAAGGATTAAATTGTTGACGAGAAATGCCATAGGAAATGCTATAGCATTTTCTATAGCATTTCTTTATTTTACACTTTTTACAACCTTAAATTTCGAACCAATTGAAAAAATAATGATTTTAGGGCTTATACATTGGAATTGGAATATAACAAGAGTTCTCATGCAAAAATTATGCATGGATTAAATTGTTGACGAGAAATGCCATAGGAAATGCTATAGCATTTCCTATAGCATTTCTTTATTTTACATTTTTTACAACATTAAATTTCGAACCAATGGAAAAAATAATGATTTTAGGGCTTATACATTGGAATTTTAATATAACAAGAGTTCTCATGAAAAAATATGCAAGAATTAAATTGTTGACGAGAAATGCTATAGCATTTCCTATAGCATTTCTTTATTTTACATTTTTTACAACCTTAAATTTCGAACCAATTGAAAAAATAATGATTTTAGGGCTTATACATTGGAATTTGAATATAACAAGAGTTCTCATGCAAAAATATGCAAGGATTAAATTATTGACGAGAAATGCCATAGGAAATGCTATAGCATTTTCTATAGCATTTCTTTATTTTACATTTTTTACAACCTTAAATTTCGAACCAATTGAAAAAATAATGATTTTATGGCTTATACATTGGAATTTTAATATTACAAGCGTTCTCATGCAAAAATATGCAAGGATTAAATTGTTGGCGTTAAATTCAATAGGAAATTCTATAGCATTTCCTATAGAATTTATTTATTTTACGTTGTTTACGACCTAAAAGTCGAACCAATTGAAAAAATAATGATTTTAGGGCTTATACATTGGAATTTGAATATAACAAGAGTTCTCAAGCAAAAATATGCAAGGATTAAATTGTTGACGAAAAATGCCATACGAAATTATATAGCATTTCCTATAGCATTTCTTTATTTTACATTGTTTACGACCTAAAATTTCGAACCAATTGAAAAAATAATTATTTTAGGGATTATACATTGGAATTTGAATATAACAAGAGTTCTCATGCAAAAATACGCAAGGATTAAGTTGTTGACGAGAAATGCCATAGGAAATGCTATAGCATTTTCTATAGCATTTCTTTATTTTACACTTTTTAAAACCTTAAATTTCGAACCAATTGAAAAAATAATGATTTTAGGGCTTATACATTGGAATTTGAATATAACAAGAGTTCTCATGCAAAAATATGCAAGGATTAAATTGTTGACGAGAAATGCCATAGGAAATGCTATAGCGTTTCCTATAGCATTTCTCTATTTTACATTTTTTAAAACCTTAAATTTCGAACCAATTGAAAAAATAATGATTTTAGGGCTTATACATTGGAATTTTAATATTACAAGCGTTCTCATGCAAAAATATGCAAGGATTAAATTGTTGGCGTTAAATTCCATAGGAAATTCTATAGCATTTCCTATAGCATTTCTTTATTTTACATTGTTTACGACCTAAAAGTCGAAGCAATTGAAAAAATAATGATTTTAGGGCTTATACATTGGAATTTGAATATAACAAGAGTTCTCAGGCAAAAATATGCAAGGATTAAATTGTTGACGAAAAATGCCATACGAAATTCTATAGCATTTCTTTATTTTACATTGTTTACGACCTAAAATTTCAAACCAATTGAAAAAATAATGATTTTAGGGCTTATACATTGGAATTTGAATATAACAAGAGTTCTCCTGCAAAAATATGCAAGGATTAAATTGTTGACGATAAATGCCATAGGAAATGCTATAGCATTTTCTATAGCATTTCTTTATTTTACACTTTTTACAACCTTAAATTTCGAACCAATTGAAAAAATAATGATTTTAGCGCTTATACATTGGAATTGGAATATAACAAGAGTTCTCATGCAAAAATTATGCATGGATTAAATTGTTGACGAGAAATGCCATAGGAAATGCTATAGCATTTCCTATAGCATTTCTTTATTTTACATTTTTTACAACATTAAATTTCTAACCAATGGAAAAAATAATGATTTTAGGGCTTATACATTGGAATTTGAATATAACAAGAGTTCTCATGCAAAAATTATGCATGGATTAAATTGTTGACGAGAAATGCCATAGGAAATGCTATAGCATTTGCTATAGCATTTCTTTATTTTACATTTTTTACAACATTAAATTTCGAACCAATGGAAAAAATAATGATTTTAGGGCTTATACATTGGAATTTGAATATAACAAGAGTTCTCATGCAAAAATATGCAAGAATTAAATTGTTGACGAGAAATGCTATAGGAAATGCTATAGCATTTCATATAGCATTTCTTTATTTTACATTGTTTACGACCTAAAATTTCAAACCAATTGAAAAAATAATGATTTTAGGGCTTATACATTGGAATTTGAATATAACAAGAGTTCTCATGCAAAAATATGCAAGGATTAAATTGTTGACGAGAAATGCCATAGGAAATGCTATAGCATTTTCTATAGCATTTCTTTATTTTACACTTTTTACAACCTTAAATTTCGAACCAATTGAAAAAATAATGATTTTAGGCCTTATACATTGGAATTTGAATATAACAAGAGTTCTCATGCAAAAATTATGCAAGGATTAAATTGTTGACGAGAAATGCCATAGGAAATGCTATAGCATTTCCTATAGCATTTCTTTATTTTACATTTTTTACAACATTAAATTTCGAACCAATGGAAAAAATAATGATTTTAGGGCTTATACATTGGAATTTTAATATAACAAGAGTTCTCATGAAAAAATATGCAAGAATTAAATTGTTGACGAGAAATGCTATAGCATTTCCTATAGCATTTCTTTATTTTACATTTTTTACAACCTTAAATTTCGAACCAATTGAAAAAATAATGATTTTAGGGCTTATACATTGGAATTTGAATATAACAAGAGTTCTCATGCAAAAATATGCAAGGATTAAATTATTGACGAGAAATGCCATAGGAAATGCTATAGCATTTTCTATAGCATTTCTTTATTTTACATTTTTTACAACCTTAAATTTCGAACCAATTGAAAAAATAATGATTTTATGGCTTATAAATTGGAATTTTAATATTACAAGCGTTCTCATGCAAAAATATGCAAGGATTAAATTGTTGGCGTTAAATTCAATAGGAAATTCTATAGCATTTCCTATAGAATTTATTTATTTTACGTTGTTTACGACCTAAAAGTCGAACCAATTGAAAAAATAATGATTTTAGGGCTTATACATTGGAATTTGAATATAACAAGAGTTCTCAAGCAAAAATATGCAAGGATTAAATTGTTGACGAAAAATGCCATACGAAATTCTATAGCATTTCCTATAGCATTTCTTTATTTTACATTGTTTACGACCTAAAATTTCGAACCAATTGAAAAAATAACGATTTTAGGGATTATACATTGGAATTTGAATATAACAAGAGTTCTCATGCAAAAATACGCAAGGATTAAGTTGTTGACGAGAAATGCCATAGGAAATGCTATAGCATTTTCTATAGCATTTCTTTATTTTACACTTTTTAAAACCTTAAATTTCGAACCAATTGAAAAAATAATGATTTTAGGGCTTATACATTGGAATTTGAATATAACAAGAGTTCTCATGCAAAAATATGCAAGGATTAAATTGTTGACGAGAAATGCCATAGGAAATGCTATAGCGTTTCCTATAGCATTTCTCTATTTTACATTTTTTAAAACCTTAAATTTCGAACCAATTGAAAAAATAATGATTTTAGGGCTTATACATTGGAATTTTAATATTACAAGCGTTCTCATGCAAAAATATGCAAGGATTAAATTGTTGGCGTTAAATTCCATAGGAAATTCTATAGCATTTCTTATAGCATTTCTTTATTTTACATTGTTTACGACCTAAAAGTCGAAGCAATTGAAAAAATAATGATTTTAGAGCTTATACATTGGAATTTGAATATAACAAGAGTTCTCAGGCAAAAATATGCAAGGATTAAATTGTTGACGAAAAATGCCATACGAAATTCTATAGCATTTCTTTATTTTACATTGTTTACGACCTAAAATTTCAAACCAATTGAAAAAATAATGATTTTAGGGCTTATACATTGGAATTTGAATATAACAAGAGTTCTCCTGCAAAAATATGCAAGGATTAAATTGTTGACGATAAATGCCATAGGAAATGCTATAGCATTTTCTATAGCATTTCTTTATTTTACACTTTTTACAACCTTAAATTTCGAACCAATTGAAAAAATAATGATTTTAGGGCTTATACATTTGAATTTGAATATAACAAGAGTTCTCATGCAAAAATTATGCAAGGATTAAATTGTTGACGAGAAATGCCATAGGAAATGCTATAGCATTTCCTATAGCATTTCTTTATTTTACATTTTTTACAACATTAAATTTCGAACCAATGGAAAAAATAATGATTTTAGGGCTTATACATTGGAATTTGAATATAACAAGAGTTCTCATGCAAAAATATGCAAGAATTAAATTGTTGACGAGAAATGCTATAGGAAATGCTATAGCATTTCCTATAGCATTTCTTTATTTTACATTCTTTACAACCTTAAATTTCGAACCAATTGAAAAAATAATGATTTTAGGGCTTATACATTGGAATATGAATATAACAAGAGTTCTCATGCAAAAATATGCAAGGATTAAATTGTTGACGAGAAATGCCATAGGAAATGCTATAGCATTTTCTATAGCATTTCTTTATTTTACATTTTTTACAACCTTAAATTTCGAACCAATTGAAAAAATAATTATTTTAGGGCTTATACATTGGAATTTTAATATTACAAGCGTTCTCATGCAAAAATATGCAAGGATTAAATTGTTGGCGTTAAATTCAATAGGAAATTCTAGAGCATTTCGTATAGCATTTCTTTATTTTACATTGTTTACGACCTAAAAGTCGAACCAATTGAAAAAATAATGAATTTAGGGCTTATACATTGGAATTTGAATATAACAAGAGTTCTCAAGCAAAAATATGCAAGGATTAAATTGTTGACGAAAAATGCCATACGAAATTCTAAAGCATTTCCTATAGCATTTCTTTATTTTACATTGTTTACGACCTAAAATTTCGAACCAATTGAAAAAATAATGATTTTAGGGCTTATAAATTGGAATTTGAATATAACAAGAGTTCTCATGCAAAAATACGCAAGGATTAAATTGTTGACGAGAAATGCCATAGGAAATGCTATAGCATTTTCTATAGCATTTCTTTATTTTACACTTTTTACAACCTTAAATTTCGAACCAATTGAAAAAATAATGATTTTAGGGCTTATACATTTGAATTTGAATATAACAAGAGTTCTCATGCAAAAATTATGCAAGGATTAAATTGTTGACGAGAAATGCCATAGGAAATGCTATAGCATTTCCTATAGCATTTCTTTATTTTACATTTTTTACAACATTAAATTTCGAACCAATGGAAAAAATAATGATTTTAGGGCTTATACATTGGAATTTGAATATAACAAGAGTTCTCATGCAAAAATATGCAAGAATTAAATTGTTGACGAGAAATGCTATAGGAAATGCTATAGCATTTCCTATAGCATTTCTTTATTTTACATTCTTTACAACCTTAAATTTCGAACCAATTGAAAAAATAATGATTTTAGGGCTTATACATTGGAATATGAATATAACAAGAGTTCTCATGCAAAAATATGCAAGGATTAAATTGTTGACGAGAAATGCCATAGGAAATGCTATAGCATTTTCTATAGCATTTCTTTATTTTACATTTTTTACAACCTTAAATTTCGAACCAATTGAAAAAATAATTATTTTAGGGCTTATACATTGGAATTTTAATATTACAAGCGTTCTCATGCAAAAATATGCAAGGATTAAATTGTTGGCGTTAAATTCAATAGGAAATTCTAGAGCATTTCGTATAGCATTTCTTTATTTTACATTGTTTACGACCTAAAAGTCGAACCAATTGAAAAAATAATGAATTTAGGGCTTATACATTGGAATTTGAATATAACAAGAGTTCTCAAGCAAAAATATACAAGGATTAAATTGTTGACGAAAAATGCCATACGAAATTCTAAAGCATTTCCTATAGCATTTCTTTATTTTACATTGTTTACGACCTAAAATTTCGAACCAATTGAAAAAATAATGATTTTAGGGCTTATAAATTGGAATTTGAATATAACAAGAGTTCTCATGCAAAAATACGCAAGGATTAAATTGTTGACGAGAAATGCCATAGGAAATGCTATAGCATTTTCTATAGCATTTCTTTATTTTACACTTTTTACAACCTTAAATTTCGAACCAATTGAAAAAATAATGATTTTAGGGCTTATACATTGGAATTTGAATATAACAAGAGTTCTCATGCAAAAATATGCAAGGATTAAATTGTTGACGAGAAATGCCATAGGAAATGCTATAGCATTTCCTATAGCATTTCTTTATTTTACACTTTTTACAACCTTAAATTTCGAACCAATTGAAAAAATAATGATTTTAGGGCTTATACATTGGAATTTGAATATAACAAGAGTTCTCATGCAAAAATATGCAAGGATTAAATTGTTGACGAGAAATGCCATAGGAAATGCTATAGCATTTCCTATAGCATTTCTTTATTTTAGATTTTTTACAACCTTAAATTTCGAACCAATTGAAAAAATAATGATTTTAGGGCTTATACATTGGAATTTGAATATAACAAGAGTTCTCATGCAAAAATATGCAAGGATTAAATTGTTGACGAGAAATGCCATAGGAAATGCTATAGCATTTTCTATAGCATTTCTTTATTTTACATTTTTTACAACCTTAAATTTTGAACCAATTGAAAAAATAATGATTTTAGGTCTTATACATTGGAATTTTAATATTACAAGCGTTCTCATGCAAAAATATGCAAGGATTAAATTGTTGGCGTTAAATTCCATAGGAAATTCTATAGCATTTCCTATAGCATTTCTTTATTTTACATTGTTTACGACCTAAAAGTCGAAGCAATTGAAAAATAATGATTTTAGGGCTTATACATTGGAATTTGAATATAACAAGAGTTCTCAAGAAAAAATATGCAAGGATTAAATTGTTGACGAAAAATGCCATACGAAATTCTATAGCATTTCCTATAGCATTTCTTTATTTTACATTGTTTACGACCTAAAATTTCGAACCAATTGAAAAAATAATGATTTTAGGGCTTATACATTGGAATTTGAATATAACAAGAGTTCTCATGCAAAAATATGCAAGGATTAAATTGTTGACGAGAAATGACATAGGAAATGCTATAGCATTTTCTATAGCATTTCTTTATTTTACACTTTTTACAACCTTAAATTTCGAACAAATTGAAAAAATAATGATTTTAGGGCTTATACATTGGAATTTGAATATAACAAGAGTTCTCATGCAAAAATATGCAAGGATTAAATTGTTGACGAGAAATGCCATAGGAAATGCTATAGCATTTTCTATAGCATTTCTTTATTTTACATTTTTTACAACCTTAAATTTCGAACCAATTGAAAAAATAATGATTTAAGGGCTTATACACTGGAATATGAATATAACAAGAGTTCTCATTCAAAAATATGCAAGGATTAAATTGTTGACGAGAAATGTCATAGGAAATGCTATAGCATTTCCTATAGAATTTCTTTATTTGACATTTTTTACAACCTTAAATTTCGAATCAATTAAAAAAATAATGATTTTAGGGCTTATACATTGGAATTTGGATATAACAAGAGTTCTCATGCAAAAATATGCAAGGATTAAATTGTTGAAGAGAAATGCCATAGGAAATGCTATAGCATTTCCTATAGCATTTCTTTATTTTACATTTTTTACAACCTTAAATTTCGAACCAATTAAAAAAATAATGATTTTAGGGCTTATACATTGGAATTTGAATATAACAAGAGTTCTCATGCAAAAATATGCAAGGATTAAATTGTTGACGAGAAATGCTATAGGAAATGCTATAGCATTTCCTATAGCATTTCTTTATTTTAGATTTTTTACAACCTTAAATTTCGAACCAATTGAAAAAATAATGATTTTAGGGCTTATACATTGGAATTTGAATATAACAAGAGTTCTCATGCAAAATATGCAAGGATTAAATTGTTGACGAGAAATGCCATAGGAAATGCTATAGCATTTTCTATAGCATTTCTTTATTTTACATTTTTTACAACCTTAAATTTCGAAACAATTGAAAAAATAACGATTTTAGGTCTTATACATTGGAATTTTAATATTACAAGCGTTCTCATGCAAAAATATGCAAGGATTAAATTGTTGGCGTTAAATTCCATAGGAAATTCTATAGCATTTCCAATAGCATTTCTTTATTTTACATTGTTTACGACCTAAAAGTCGAAGCAATTGAAAAAATAATGATTTTAGGGCTTATACATTGGAATTTGAATATAACAAGAGTTCTCAAGAAAAAATATGCAAGGATTAAATTGTTGACGAAAAATGCCATACGAAATTCTATAGCATTTCCTATAGCATTTCTTTATTTTACATTGTTTACGACCTAAAATTTCGAACCAATTGAAAAAATAATGATTTTAGGGCTTATACATTGGAATTTGAATATAACAAGAGTTCTCATGCAAAAATATGCAAGGATTAAATTGTTGACGAGAAATGCCATAGGAAATGCTATAGCATTTTCTATAGCATTTCTTTATTTTACACTTTTTACAACCTTAAATTTCGAACCAATTGAAAAAATAATGATTTTAGGGCTTATACATTGGAATTTGAATATAACAAGAGTTCTCATGCAAAAATATGCAAGGATTAAATTGTTGACGAGAAATGCCATAGGAAATGCTATAGCATTTTCTATAGCATTTCTTTATTTTACATTTTTTACAACCTTAAATTTCGAACCAATTGAAAAAATAATGATTTAAGGGCTTATACATTGGAATATGAATATAACAAGAGTTCTCATGCAAAAATATGCAAGGATTAAATTGTTGACGAGAAATGTCATAGGAAATGCTATAGCATTTCCTATAGAATTTCTTTATTTGACATTTTTTACAACCTTAAATTTCGAATCAATTAAAAAAATAAAGATTTTAGGGCTTATACATTGGAATTTGGATATAACAAGAGTTCTCATGCAAAAATATGCAAGGATTAAATTGTTGAAGAGAAATGCCATAGGAAATGCTATAGTATTTCCTATAGCATTTCTTTATTTTACATTTTTTACAACCTTAAATTTCGAACCAATTAAAAAAATAATGATTTTAGGGCTTATACATTGGAATTTGAATATAACAAGAGTTCTCATGCAAAAATATGCAAGGATTAAATTGTTGACGAGAAATGCCATAGGAAATGCTATAGCATTTCTTTATTTTACATTGTTTACGACCTAAAATTTCGAACCAATTGAAAAAATAATGATTTTAGGGCTTATACATTGGAATTTGAATATAACAAGAGTTCTCACGCAAAAATATGCAAGGATTAAATTGTTGACGAGAAATGCCATAGGAAATGTTATAGCATTTCCTATAGCATTTCTTTATTTTAAATTTTTTACAACATTAAATTTCGAACCAATTGAAAAAATAATGATTTTAGGGCTTATACATTGGAATTTGAATATAACAAGAGTTCTCATGCAAAAATATGCAAGAATTAAATTGTCGACGAGAAATGCTATAGGAAATGCTATAGCATTTCCTATAGCATTTCTTTATTTTACATTTTTTACAACCTTAAATTTTAAACCAATTAAAAAATAATGATTTTAGGGCTTATACATTGGAATTTGAATATAACAAGAGTTCTCATGCAAAAATATGCAAGGATTAAATTGTTGACGAGAAATGCCATAGGAAATGCTATAGCATTTCTTTATTTTACATTGTTTACGACCTAAAATTTCGAACCAATTGAAAAAATAATGATTTTAGGGCTTATACATTGGAATTTGAATATAACAAGAGTTCTCATGCAAAAATATGCAAGGATTAAATTGTTAACGAGAAATGCTATACGAAATGCTATAGCATTTCTTATAGCATTTCTTTATTTGACATTTTTTACAACCTTAAATTTCGAACCAATTGAAAAAATAATGATTTTAGGGCTTATACATTGGAATGGAATATAACAAGAGTTCTCATGCAAAAATATGCAAGGATTAAATTGTTGACGAGAAATGCCATAGGAAATGCTATAGCATTTCCTATAGCATTTCTTTATTTTACATTTTTTACAACATTAAACTTCGAACCAATTGAAAAAATAATGATTTTAGGGCTTATACATTGGAATTTGAATATAACAAGAGTTCTCATGCAAAAATATGCAAGAATTAAATTGTTGACGAGAAATGCTATACGAAATGCTATAGCATTTCCTATAGCATTTCTTTATTTTACATTTTTTACAACCTTAAATTTCGAACCAATTGAAAAAATAATGATTTTAGGGCTTATACATTGGAATTTAAATATAACAAGAGTTCTCACACAAAAATATACAAGGATTAAATTGTTGACGAGAAATGCCATAGGAAATGCTATAGCATTTCCTATAGCATTTCTTTATTTTACATTTTTTACAACATTAAACTTCGAACCAATTGAAAAAATAATGATTTTAGGGCTTATACATTGGAATTTGAATAGAACAAGAGTTCTCAAGCAAAAATATGCAAGGATTAAATTGTTGATGAAAAATGCCATACGAAATTCTATAGCATTTCCTATAGCATTTCTTTATTTTACATTGTTTACGACCTAAAATTTCGAACCAATTGAAAAAATAATGATTTTAGGGCTTATACATTGGAATTTGAATATAACAAGAGTTCTCATGCAAAAATATGCAAGGATTAAATTGTTGACGAGAAATGCCATAGGAAATGCTATAGCATTTCTTTATTTTACATTGTTTACGACCTAAAATTTCGAACCAATTGAAAAAATAATGATTTTAGGGCTTATACATTGGAATTTGAATATAACAAGAGTTCTCACGCAAAAATATGCAAGGATTAAATTGTTGACGAGAAATGCCATAGGAAATGCTATAGCATTTCCTATAGCATTTCTTTATTTTACATTTTTTACAACATTAAACTTCGAACCAATTGAAAAAATAATGAATTTAGGGCTTATACATTGGAATTTGAATATAACAAGAGTTCTCATGCAAAAATATGCAAGGATTAAATTGTTGACGAGAAATGTCATAGGAAATGCTATAGCATTTCCTATAGAATTTCTTTATTTGACATTTTTTACAACCTTAAATTTCGAATCAATTAAAAAAATAATGATTTTAGGGCTTATACATTGGAATTTGGATATAACAAGAGTTCTCATGCAAAAATATGCAAGGATTAAATTGTTGAAGAGAAATGCCATAGGAAATGCTATAGCATTTCCTATAGCATTTCTTTATTTTACATTTTTTACAACCTTAAATTTCGAACCAATTAAAAAAATAATGATTTTAGGGCTTATACATTGGAATTTGAATATAACAAGAGTTCTCATGCAAAAATATGCAAGGATTAAATTGTTGACGAGAAATGCCATAGGAAATGCTATAGCATTTCTTTATTTTACATTGTTTACGACCTAAAATTTTGAACAAATTGAAAAAATAATGATTTTAGGGCTTATACATTGGAATTTGAATATAACAAGAGTTCTCACGCAAAAATATGCAAGGATTAAATTGTTGACGAGAAATGCCATAGGAAATGCTATAGCATTTCCTATAGCATTTCTTTATTTTACATTTTTTACAACATTAAACTTCGAACCAATTGAAAAAATAATGAATTTAGGGCTTATACATTGGAATTTGAATATAACAAGAGTTCTCATGCAAAAATATGCAAGGATTAAATTGTTGACGAGAAATGTCATAGGAAATGCTATAGCATTTCCTATAGAATTTCTTTATTTGACATTTTTTACAACCTTAAATTTCGAATCAATTAAAAAAATAATGATTTTAGGGCTTATACATTGGAATTTGGATATAACAAGAGTTCTCATGCAAAAATATGCAAGGATTAAATTGTTGAAGAGAAATGCCATAGGAAATGCTATAGCATTTCCTATAGCATTTCTTTATTTTACATTTTTTACAACCTTAAATTTCGAACCAATTAAAAAAATAATGATTTTAGGGCTTATACATTGGAATTTGAATATAACAAGAGTTCTCATGCAAAAATATGCAAGGATTAAATTGTTGACGAGAAATGCCATAGGAAATGCTATAGCATTTCTTTATTTTACATTGTTTACGACCTAAAATTTCGAACCAATTGAAAAAATAATGATTTTAGAGCTTATACATTGGAATTTGAATATAACAAGAGTTCTCACGCAAAAATATGCAAGGATTAAATTGTTGACGAGAAATGCCATAGGAAATGTTATAGCATTTCCTATAGCATTTCTTTATTTTAAATTTTTTACAACATTAAATTTCGAACCAATTGAAAAAATAATGATTTTAGGGCTTATACAATTGAATTTGAATATAACAAGAGTTCTCATGCAAAAATATGCAAGAATTAAATTGTTGACGAGAAATGCTATAGGAAATGCTATAGCATTTCCTATAGCATTTCTTTATTTTACATTTTTTACAACCTTAAATTTTAAACCAATTAAAAAAATAATGATTTTAGGGCTTATACATTGGAATTTGAATATAACAAGAGTTCTCATGCAAAAATATATAAGGATTAAATTGTTGACGAGAAATGCCATAGGAAATGCTATAGCATTTCTTTATTTTACATTGTTTACGACCTAAAATTTCGAACCAATTGAAAAAATAATGATTTTAGGGCTTATACATTGGAATTTGAATATAACAAGAGTTCTCACGCAAAAATATGCAAGGATTAAATTTTTGACGAGAAATGCCATAGGAAATGCTATAGCATTTCCTATAGCATTTCTTTATTTTACATTTTTTACAACATTAAACTTCGAACCAATTGAAAAAATAATGATTTTAGGGCTTATACATTGGAATTTGAATATAACAAGAGTTCTCATGCAAAAATATGCAAGAATTAAATTGTTGACGAGAAATGCTATACGAAATGCTATAGCATTTCCTATAGCATTTCTTTATTTTACATTTTTTACAACCTTAAATTTCGAACCAATTGAAAAAATAATGATTTTAGGGCTTATACATTGGAATTTGAATATAACAAGAGTTCTCATGCAAAAATATGCAAGGATTAAATTGTTGACGAGAAATGCCATAGGAAATGCTATAGCATTTCTTTATTTTACATTGTTTACGACCTAAAATTTCGAACCAATTGAAAAAATAATGATTTTAGGGCTTATACATTGGAATTTGAATATAACAAGAGTTCTCACGCAAAAATATGCAAGGATTAAATTGTTGACGAGAAATGCCATAGGAAATGCTATAGCATTTCCTATAGCATTTCTTTATTTTACATTTTTTACAACATTAAACTTCGAACCAATTGAAAAAATAATGAAATTAGGGCTTATACATTGGAATTTGAATATAACAAGAGTTCTCATGCAAAAATATGCAAGGATTAAATTGTTGACGAGAAATGTCATAGGAAATGCTATAGCATTTCCTATAGAATTTCTTTATTTGACATTTTTTACAACCTTAAATTTCGAATCAATTAAAAAAATAATGATTTTAGGGCTTATACATTGGAATTTGGATATAACAAGAGTTCTCATGCAAAAATATGCAAGGATTAAATTGTTGAAGAGAAATGCCATAGGAAATGCTATAGCATTTCCTATAGCATTTCTTTATTTTACATTTTTTACAACCTTAAATTTCGAACCAATTAAAAAAATAATGATTTTAGGGCTTATACATTGGAATTTGAATATAACAAGAGTTCTCATGCAAAAATATGCAAGGATTAAATTGTTGACGAGAAATGCCATAGGAAATGCTATAGCATTTCTTTATTTTACATTGTTTACGACCTAAAATTTCGAACAAATTGAAAAAATAATGATTTTAGGGCTTATACATTGGAATTTGAATATAACAAGAGTTCTCACGCAAAAATATGCAAGGATTAAATTGTTGACGAGAAATGCCATAGGAAATGCTATAGCATTTCCTATAGCATTTCTTTATTTTACATTTTTTACAACATTAAACTTCGAACCAATTGAAAAAATAATGAATTTAGGGCTTATACATTGGAATTTGAATATAACAAGAGTTCTCATGCAAAAATATGCAAGGATTAAATTGTTGACGAGAAATGTCATAGGAAATGCTATAGCATTTCCTATAGAATTTCTTTATTTGACATTTTTTACAACCTTAAATTTCGAATCAATTAAAAAAATAATGATTTTAGGGCTTATACATTGGAATTTGGATATAACAAGAGTTCTCATGCAAAAATATGCAAGGATTAAATTGTTGAAGAGAAATGCCATAGGAAATGCTATAGCATTTCCTATAGCATTTCTTTATTTTACATTTTTTACAACCTTAAATTTCGAACCAATTAAAAAAATAATGATTTTAGGGCTTATACATTGGAATTTGAATATAACAAGAGTTCTCATGCAAAAATATGCAAGGATTAAATTGTTGACGAGAAATGCCATAGGAAATGCTATAGCATTTCTTTATTTTACATTGTTTACGACCTAAAATTTCGAACCAATTGAAAAAATAATGATTTTAGAGCTTATACATTGGAATTTGAATATAACAAGAGTTCTCACGCAAAAATATGCAAGGATTAAATTGTTGACGAGAAATGCCATAGGAAATGTTATAGCATTTCCTATAGCATTTCTTTATTTTAAATTTTTTACAACATTAAATTTCGAACCAATTGAAAAAATAATGATTTTAGGGCTTATACAATTGAATTTGAATATAACAAGAGTTCTCATGCAAAAATATGCAAGAATTAAATTGTTGACGAGAAATGCTATAGGAAATGCTATAGCATTTCCTATAGCATTTCTTTATTTTACATTTTTTACAACCTTAAATTTTAAACCAATTAAAAAAATAATGATTTTAGGGCTTATACATTGGAATTTGAATATAACAAGAGTTCTCATGCAAAAATATATAAGGATTAAATTGTTGACGAGAAATGCCATAGGAAATGCTATAGCATTTCTTTATTTTACATTGTTTACGACCTAAAATTTCGAACCAATTGAAAAAATAATGATTTTAGGGCTTATACATTGGAATTTGAATATAACAAGAGTTCTCACGCAAAAATATGCAAGGATTAAATTTTTGACGAGAAATGCCATAGGAAATGCTATAGCATTTCCTATAGCATTTCTTTATTTTACATTTTTTACAACATTAAACTTCGAACCAATTGAAAAAATAATGATTTTAGGGCTTATACATTGGAATTTGAATATAACAAGAGTTCTCATGCAAAAATATGCAAGAATTAAATTGTTGACGAGAAATGCTATACGAAATGCTATAGCATTTCCTATAGCATTTCTTTATTTTACATTTTTTACAACCTTAAATTTCGAACCAATTGAAAAAATAATGATTTTAGGGCTTATACATTGGAATTTGAATATAACAAGAGTTCTCATGCAAAAATATGCAAGTATTAAATTGTTGACGAGAAATGCAATAGGAAATGCTATAGCATTTCTTTATTTTACATTGTTTACGACCTAAAATTTCGAACCAATTGAAAAAATAATGATCTTAGGGCTTATACATTGGAATTTGAATATAACAAGAGTTCTCACACAAAAATATGCAAGGATTAAATTGTTGACGAGAAATGCCATAGGAAATGCTATAGCATTTCCTATAGCATTTCTTTATTTTACATTTTTTACAACATTAAACTTCGAACCAATTGAAAAAATAATGATTTTAGGGCTTATACATTGGAATTTGAATATAACAAGAGTTCTCATGCAAAAATATGCAAGGATTAAATTGTTGACGAGAAATGCCATAGGAAATGCTATAGCATTTCCTATAGCATTTCTTTATTTTACATTTTTTACAACCTTAAATTTCGAACCAATTGAAAAAATAATGATTTTAGGGCTTATACATTGGAATTTGAATATAACAAGAGTTCTCATGCAAAAATATGCAAGGATTAAATTGTTGACAAGAAATGCCATAGGAAATGCTATAGCATTTCCTATAGCATTTCTTTATTTTACATTTTTTACAACCTTAAATTTCGAACCAATTGAAAAAATAATGATTTTAGGGCTTATACATTGGAATTTGAATATAACAAGAGTTCTCATGTAAAAATATGCAAGGATTAAATTGTTGACGAGAAATGCCATAGGAAATGCTATAGCATTTCTTTATTTTACATTGTTTACGACCTAAAATTTCGAACCAATTGAAAAAATAATGATCTTAGGGCTTATACATTGGAATTTGAATATAACAAGAGTTCTCACACAAAAATATGCAAGGATTAAATTGTTGACGAGAAATGCCATAGGAAATGCTATAGCATTTCCTATAGCATTTCTTTATTTTACATTTTTTACAACATTAAACTTCGAACCAATTGAAAAAATAATGATTTTAGGGCTTATACATTGGAATTTGAATATAACAAGAGTTCTCATGCAAAAATATGCAAGGATTAAATTGTTGACGAGAAATGCCATAGGAAATGCTATAGCATTTCCTATAGCATTTTTTCTTTATTTTACATTTTTTACAACCTTAAATTTCGAACCAATTGAAAAAATAATGATTTTAGGGCTTATACATTGGAATTTGAATATAACAAGAGTTCTCATGCAAAAATATGTAAGGATTAAATTGTTGACAAGAAATGCCATAGGAAATGCTATAGCATTTCCTATAGCATTTCTTTATTTTACATTTTTTACAACCTTAAATTTTGAACCAATTGAAAAAATAATGATTTTAGGGCTTATACATTGGAATTTGAATATAACAAGAGTTCTCATGCAAAAATATGCAAGGATTAAATTGTTGACGAGAAATGCCATAGGAAATGCTATAGCATTTCTTTATTTTACATTGTTTACGACCTAAAATTTCGAACCAATTGAAAAAATAATGATTTTAGGGCTTATACATTGGAATTTGAATATAACAAGAGTTCTCACGCAAAAATATGCAAGGATTAAATTGTTGACGAGAAATGCCATAGGAAATGCTATAGCATTTCCTATAGCATTTCTTTATTTTACATTTTTTACAACATTAAACTTCGAACCAATTGAAAAAATAATGAATTTAGGGCTTATACATTGGAATTTGAATATAACAAGAGTTCTCATGCAAAAATATGCAAGGATTAAATTGTTGACGAGAAATGTCATAGGAAATGCTATAGCATTTCCTATAGAATTTCTTTATTTGACATTTTTTACAACCTTAAATTTCGAATCAATTAAAAAAATAATGATTTTAGGGCTTATACATTGGAATTTGGATATAACAAGAGTTCTCATGCAAAAATATGCAAGGATTAAATTGTTGAAGAGAAATGCCATAGGAAATGCTATAGCATTTCCTATAGCATTTCTTTATTTTACATTTTTTACAACCTTAAATTTCGAACCAATTAAAAAAATAATGATTTTAGGGCTTATACATTGGAATTTGAATATAACAAGAGTTCTCATGCAAAAATATGCAAGGATTAAATTGTTGACGAGAAATGCCATAGGAAATGCTATAGCATTTCTTTATTTTACATTGTTTACGACCTAAAATTTCGAACCAATTGAAAAAATAATGATTTTAGGGCTTATACATTGGAATTTGAATATAACAAGAGTTCTCACGCAAAAATATGCAAGGATTAAATTGTTGACGAGAAATGCCATAGGAAATGCTATAGCATTTCCTATAGCATTTCTTTATTTTACATTTTTTACAACATTAAACTTCGAACCAATTGAAAAAATAATGAATTTAGGGCTTATACATTGGAATTTGAATATAACAAGAGTTCTCATGCAAAAATATGCAAGAATTAAATTGTTGACGAGAAATGTCATAGGAAATGCTATAGCATTTCCTATAGCATTTCTTTATTTGACATTTTTTACAACCTTAAATTTCGAATCAATTAAAAAAATAATGATTTTAGGGCTTATACATTGGAATTTGGATATAACAAGAGTTCTCATGCAAAAATATGCAAGGATTAAATTGTTGAAGAGAAATGCCATAGGAAATGCTATAGCATTTCCTATAGCATTTCTTTATTTTACATTTTTTACAACCTTAAATTTCGAACCAATTAAAAAAATAATGATTTTAGGGCTTATACATTGGAATTTGAATATAACAAGAGTTCTCATGCAAAAATATGCAAGGATTAAATTGTTGACGAGAAATGCCATAGGAAATGCTATAGCATTTCTTTATTTTACATTGTTTACGACCTAAAATTTCGAACAAATTGAAAAAATAATGATTTTAGGGCTTATACATTGGAATTTGAATATAACAAGAGTTCTCACGCAAAAATATGCAAGGATTAAATTGTTGACGAGAAATGCCATAGGAAATGCTATATCATTTCCTATAGCATTTCTTTATTTTACATTTTTTACAACATTAAACTTCGAACCAATTGAAAAAATAATGAATTTAGGGCTTATACATTGGAATTTGAATATAACAAGAGTTCTCATGCAAAAATATGCAAGGATTAAATTGTTGACGAGAAATGTCATAGGAAATGCTATAGCATTTCCTATAGAATTTCTTTATTTGACATTTTTTACAACCTTAAATTTCGAATCAATTAAAAAAATAATGATTTTAGGGCTTATACATTGGAATTTGGATATAACAAGAGTTCTCATGCAAAAATATGCAAGGATTAAATTGTTGAAGAGAAATGCCATAGGAAATGCTATAGCATTTCCTATAGCATTTCTTTATTTTACATTTTTTACAACCTTAAATTTTGAACCAATTAAAAAAATAATGATTTTAGGGCTTATACATTGGAATTTGAATATAACAAGAGTTCTCATGCAAAAATATGCAAGGATTAAATTGTTGACGAGAAATGCCATAGGAAATGCTATAGCATTTCTTTATTTTACATTGTTTACGACCTAAAATTTCGAACCAATTGAAAAAATAATGATTTTAGAGCTTATACATTGGAATTTGAATATAACAAGAGTTCTCACGCAAAAATATGCAAGGATTAAATTGTTGACGAGAAATGCCATAGGAAATGTTATAGCATTTCCTATAGCATTTCTTTATTTTAAATTTTTTACAACATTAAATTTCGAACCAATTGAAAAAATAATGATTTTAGGGCTTATACATTGGAATTTGAATATAACAAGAGTTCTCATGCAAAAATATGCAAGAATTAAATTGTTGACGAGAAATGCTATAGGAAATGCTATAGCATTTCCTATAGCATTTCTTTATTTTACATTTTTTACAACCTTAAATTTTAAACCAATTAAAAAAATAATGATTTTAGGGCTTATACATTGGAATTTGAATATAACAAGAGTTCTCATGCAAAAATATGCAAGGATTAAATTGTTGACGAGAAATGCCATAGGAAATGCTATAGCATTTCTTTATTTTACATTGTTTACGACCTAAAATTTCGAACCAATTGAAAAAATAATGATTTTAGGGCTTATACATTGGAATTTGAATATAACAAGAGTTCTCACGCAAAAATATGCAAGGATTAAATTTTTGACGAGAAATGCCATAGGAAATGCTATAGCATTTCCTATAGCATTTCTTTATTTTACATTTTTTACAACATTAAACTTCGAACCAATTGAAAAAACAATGATTTTAGGGCTTATACATTGGAATTTGAATATAACAAGAGTTCTCATGCAAAAATATGCAAGAATTAAATTGTTGACGAGAAATGCTATACGAAATGCTATAGCATTTCCTATAGCATTTCTTTATTTTACATTTTTTACAACCTTAAATTTCGAACCAATTGAAAAAATAATGATTTTAGGGCTTATACATTGGAATTTGAATATAACAAGAGTTCTCATGCAAAAATATGCAAGTATTAAATTGTTGACGAGAAATGCAATAGGAAATGCTATAGCATTTCTTTATTTTACATTGTTTACGACCTAAAATTTCGAACCAATTGAAAAAATAATGATCTTAGGGCTTATACATTGGAATTTGAATATAACAAGAGTTCTCACACAAAAATATGCAAGGATTAAATTGTTGACGAGAAATGCCATAGGAAATGCTATAGCATTTCCTATAGCATTTCTTTATTTTACATTTTTTACAACATTAAACTTCGAACCAATTGAAAAAATAATGATTTTAGGGCTTATACATTGGAATTTGAATATAACAAGAGTTCTCATGCAAAAATATGCAAGGATTAAATTGTTGACGAGAAATGCCATAGGAAATGCTATAGCATTTCCTATAGCATTTCTTTATTTTACATTTTTTACAACCTTAAATTTCGAACCAATTGAAAAAATAATGATTTTAGGGCTTATACATTGGAATTTGAATATAACAAGAGTTCTCATGCAAAAATATGCAAGGATTAAATTGTTGACAAGAAATGCCATAGGAAATGCTATAGCATTTCCTATAGCATTTCTTTATTTTACATTTTTTACAACCTTAAATTTCGAACCAATTGAAAAAATAATGATTTTAGGGCTTATACATTGGAATTTGAATATAACAAGAGTTCTCATGTAAAAATATGCAAGGATTAAATTGTTGACGAGAAATGCCATAGGAAATGCTATAGCATTTCTTTATTTTACATTGTTTACGACCTAAAATTTCGAACCAATTGAAAAAATAATGATCTTAGGGCTTATACATTGGAATTTGAATATAACAAGAGTTCTCACACAAAAATATGCAAGGATTAAATTGTTGACGAGAAATGTCATAGGAAATGCTATAGCATTTCCTATAGCATTTCTTTATTTTACATTTTTTACAACATTAAACTTCGAATCAATTGAAAAAATAATGATTTTAGGGCTTATACATTGGAATTTGAATATAACAAGAGTTCTCATGCAAAAATATGCAAGGATTAAATTGTTGACGAGAAATGCCATAGGAAATGTTAGAGCATTTCCTATAGCATTTCTTTATTTTAAATTTTTTACAACATTAAATTTCGAACCAATTGAAAAAATAATGATTTTAGGGCTTATACATTGGAATTTGAATATAACAAGAGTTCTCATGCAAAAATATGCAAGAATTAAATTGTTGACGAGAATTGCTATAGGAAATGCTATAGCATTTCCTATAGCATTTCTTTATTTTACATTTTTTACAACCTTAAATTTTAAACCAATTAAAAAAATAATGATTTTAGGGCTTATACATTGGAATTTGAATATAACAAGAGTTCTCATGCAAAAATATGCAAGGATTAAATTGTTGACGAGAAATGCCATAGGAAATGCTATAGCATTTCTTTATTTTACATTGTTTACGACCTAAAATTTCGAACCAATTGAAAAAATAATGATTTTAGGGCTTATACATTGGAATTTGAATATAACAAGAGTTCTCACGCAAAAATATGCAAGGATTAAATTTTTGACGAGAAATGCCATAGGAAATGCTATAGCATTTCCTATAGCATTTCTTTATTTTACATTTTTTACAACATTAAACTTCGAACCAATTGAAAAAATAATGATTTTAGGGCTTATACATTGGAATTTGAATATAACAAGAGTTCTCATGCAAAAATATGCAAGAATTAAATTGTTGACGAGAAATGCTATACGAAATGCTATAGCATTTCCTATAGCATTTCTTTATTTTACATTTTTTACAACCTTAAATTTCGAACCAATTGAAAAAATAATGATTTTAGGGCTTATACATTGGAATTTGAATATAACAAGAGTTCTCATGCAAAAATATGCAAGTATTAAATTGTTGACGAGAAATGCAATAGGAAATGCTATAGCATTTCTTTATTTTACATTGTTTACGACCTAAAATTTCGAACCAATTGAAAAAATAATGATCTTAGGGCTTATACATTGGAATTTGAATATAACAAGAGTTCTCACACAAAAATATGCAAGGATTAAATTGTTGACGAGAAATGCCATAGGAAATGCTATAGCATTTCCTATAGCATTTCTTTATTTTACATTTTTTACAACATTAAACTTCGAACCAATTGAAAAAATAATGATTTTAGGGCTTATACATTGGAATTTGAATATAACAAGAGTTCTCATGCAAAAATATGCAAGGATTAAATTGTTGACGAGAAATGCCATAGGAAATGCTATAGCATTTCCTATAGCATTTCTTTATTTTACATTTTTTACAACATTAAACTTCGAACCAATTGAAAAAATAATGATTTTAGGGCTTATAAATTGGAATTTGAATATAACAAGAGTTCTCATGCAAAAATATGCAAGAATTAAATTGTTGACGAGAAATGCTATACGAAATGCTATAGCATTTCCTATAGCATTTCTTTATTTTACATTTTTTACAACCTTAAATTTCGAACCAATTGAAAAAATAATGATTTTAGGGCTTATACATTGGAATTTGAATATAACAAGAGTTCTCATGCAAAAATATGCAAGAATTAAATTGTTGACGAGAAATGCAATAGGAAATGCTATAGCATTTCTTTATTTTACATTGTTTACGACCTAAAATTTCGAACCAATTGAAAAAATAATCATCTTAGGGCTTATACATTGGAATTTGAATATAACTAGAGTTCTCACACAAAAATATGCAAGGATTAAATTGTTGACGAGAAATGCCATAGGAAATGCTATAGCATTTCCTATAGCATTTCTTTATTTTACATTTTTTACAACATTAAACTTCGAACCAATTGAAAAAATAATGATTTTAGGGCTTATACATTGGAATTTGAATATAACAAGAGTTCTCATGCAAAAATATGCAAGGATTAAATTGTTGACGAGAAATGCCATAGGAAATGCTATAGCATTTCCTATAGCATTTCTTTATTTTACATTTTTTACAACATTAAACTTCGAACCAATTGAAAAAATAATGATTTTAGGGCTTATAAATTGGAATTTGAATATAACAAGAGTTCTCATGCAAAAATATGCAAGAATTAAATTGTTGACGAGAAATGCTATACGAAATGCTATAGCATTTCCTATAGCATTTCTTTATTTTACATTTTTTACAACCTTAAATTTCGAACCAATTGAAAAAATAATGATTTTAGGGCTTATACATTGGAATTTGAATATAACAAGAGTTCTCATGCAAAAATATGCAAGAATTAAATTGTTGACGAGAAATGCAATAGGAAATGCTATAGCATTTCTTTATTTTACATTGTTTACGACCTAAAATTTCGAACCAATTGAAAAAATAATCATCTTAGGGCTTATACATTGGAATTTGAATATAACAAGAGTTCTCACACAAAAATATGCAAGGATTAAATTGTTGACGAGAAATGCCATAGGAAATGCTATAGCATTTCCTATAGCATTTCTTTATTTTACATTTTTTACAACATTAAACTTCGAACCAATTGAAAAAATAATGATTTTAGGGCTTATACATTGGAATTTGAATATAACAAGAGTTCTCATGCAAAAATATGCAAGGATTAAATTGTTGACGAGAAATGCCATAGGAAATGCTATAGCATTTCCTATAGCATTTCTTTATTTTACATTTTTTACAACCTTAAATTTCGAACCAATTGAAAAAATAATGATTTTAGGGCTTATACATTGGACTTTGAATATAACAAGAGTTCTCATGCAAAAATATGCAAGGATTAAATTGTTGACAAGAAATGCCATAGGAAATGCTAATAGGAAATGCTATAGCATTTCCTATAGCATTTCTTTATTTTACATTTTTTACAACCTTAAATTTCGAACCAATTGAAAAAATAATGATTTTAGGGCTTATACATTGGAATTTGAATATAACAAGAGTTCTCATGTAAAAATATGCAAGGATTAAATTGTTGACGAGAAATGCCATAGGAAATGCTATAGCATTTCTTTATTTTACATTGTTTACGACCTAAAATTTCGAACCAATTGAAAAAATAATGATCTTAGGGCTTATACATTGGAATTTGAATATAACAAGAGTTCTCACACAAAAATATGCAAGGATTAAATTGTTGACGAGAAATGTCATAGGAAATGCTATAGCATTTCCTATAGCATTTCTTTATTTTACATTTTTTACAACATTAAACTTCGAACCAATTGAAAAAATAATGATTTTAGGGCTTCTACATTGGAATTTGAATATAACAAGAGTTCTCATGCAAAAATATGCAAGGATTAAATTGTTGACGAGAAATGCCATAGGAAATGCTATAGCATTTCCTATAGCATTTTTTCTTTATTTTACATTTTTTACAACCTTAAATTTCGAACCAATTGAAAAAATAATGATTTTAGGGCTTATACATTGGAATTTGAATATAACAAGAGTTCTCATGCAAAAATATGTAAGGATTAAATTGTTGACAAGAAATGCCATAGGAAATGCTATAGCATTTCCTATAGCATTTCTTTATTTTACATTTTTTACAACCTTAAATTTCGAACCAATTGAAAAAATAATGATTTTAGGGCTTATACATTGGAATTTGAATATAACAAGAGTTCTCATGCAAAAATATGCAAGGATTAAATTGTTGACGAGAAATGCCATAGGAAATGCTATAGCATTTCTTTATTTTACATTGTTTACGACCTAAAATTTCGAACCAATTGAAAAAATAATGATTTTAGGGCTTATACATTGGAATTTGAATATAACAAGAGTTCTCACGCAAAAATATGCAAGGATTAAATTGTTGACGAGAAATGCCATAGGAAATGCTATAGCATTTCTTTATTTTACATTTTTTACAACATTAAACTTCGAACCAATTGAAAAAATAATGATTTTAAGGCTTATACATTGGAATTTGAATATAAAAAGAGTTCTCATGCAAAAATATGCAAGAATTAAATTGTTGACGAGAAATGCTATACGAAATGCTATAGCATTTCCTATAGCATTTCTTTATTTTACATTTTTTACAACGTTAAATTTCGAACCAATTGAAAAAATAATGATTTTAGGGCTTATACATTGGAATTTGAATATAACAAGAGTTCTCATGTAAAAATATGCAAGGATTAAATTGTTGACGAGAAATGCCATAGGAAATGCTATAGCATTTCTTTAATTTACATTGTTTACGACCTAAAATTTCGAACCAATTGAAAAAATAATGATCTTAGGGCTTATACATTGGAATTTGAATATAACAAGAGTTCTCACACAAAAATATGCAAGGATTAAATTGTTGACGAGAAATGTCATAGGAAATGCTATAGCATTTCCTATAGCATTTCTTTATTTTACATTTTTTACAACATTAAACTTCGAACCAATTGAAAAAATAATGATTTTAGGGCTTATACATTGGAATTTGAATATAACAAGAGTTCTCATGCAAAAATATGCAAGGATTAAATTGTTGACGAGAAATGCCATAGGAAATGCTATAGCATTTCCTATAGCATTTTTTCTTTATTTTACATTTTTTACAACCTTAAATTTCGAACCAATTGAAAAAATAATGATTTTAGGGCTTATACATTGGAATTTGAATATAACAAGAGTTCTCATGCAAAAATATGTAAGGATTAAATTGTTGACAAGAAATGCCATAGGAAATGCTATAGCATTTCCTATAGCATTTCTTTATTTTACATTTTTTACAACCTTAAATTTCGAACCAATTGAAAAAATAATGATTTTAGGGCTTATACATTGGAATTTGAATATAACAAGAGTTCTCATGCAAAAATATGCAAGGATTAAATTGTTGACGAGAAATGCCATAGGAAATGCTATAGCATTTCTTTATTTTACATTGTTTACGACCTAAAATTTCGAACCAATTGAAAAAATAATGATTTTAGAGCTTATACATTGGAATTTGAATATAACAAGAGTTCTCACGCAAAAATATGCAAGGATTAAATTGTTGACGAGAAATGCCATAGGAAATGCTATAGCATTTCTTTATTTTACATTTTTTACAACATTAAACTTCGAACCAATTGAAAAAATAATGATTTTAAGGCTTATACATTGGAATTTGAATATAAAAAGAGTTCTCATGCAAAAATATGCAAGAATTAAATTGTTGACGAGAAATGCTATACGAAATGCTATAGCATTTCCTATAGCATTTCTTTATTTTACATTTTTTACAACGTTAAATTTCGAACCAATTGAAAAAATAATGATTTTAGGGCTTATACATTGGAATTTGAATATAACAAGAGTTCTCATGCAAAAATATGCAAGGATTAAATTGTTGACGAGAAATGCCATAGTAAATGCTATAGCATTTCTTTATTTTACATTGTTTACGACCTAAAATTTCGAACCAATTGAAAAAATAATGATCTTAGGGCTTATACATTGGAATTTGAATATAACAAGAGTTCTCACACAAAAATATGCAAGGATTAAATTGTTGACGAGAAATGCCATAGGAAATGCTATAGCATTTCCTATAGCATTTCTTTATTTTACATTTTTTACAACATTAAACTTCAAACCAATTGAAAAAATAATGATTTTAGGGCTTATACATTGGAATTTGAATATAACAAGAGTTCTCATGCAAAAATATGCAAGGATTAAATTGTTGACGAGAAATGCCATAGGAAATGCTATAGCATTTCCTATAGCATTTCTTTATTTTACATTTTTTACAACCTTAAATTTCGAACCAATTGAAAAAATAATGATTTTAGGGCTTATATATTGGAATTTGAATATAACAAGAGTTCTCATGCAAAAATATGCAAGGATTAAATTGTTGACGAGAAATGCCATAGGAAATGCTATAGCATTTCTTTATTTTACATTGTCTACGACCTAAAATTTCGAACCAATTGAAAAAATAATGATTTTAGGGCTTATACATTGGAATTTGAATATAACAAGAGTTCTCACGCAAAAATATGCAAGGATTAAATTGTTGACGAGAAATGCCATAGGAAATGCTATAGCATTTCTTTATTTTACATTTTTTACAACATTAAACTTCGAACCAATTGAAAAAATAATGATTTTAGGGCTTATACATTGGAATTTGAATATAACAAGAGTTCTCATGCAAAAATATGCAAGAATTAAATTGTTGACGAGAAATGCTATACGAAATGCTATAGCATTTCCTATAGCATTTCTTTATTTTACATTTTTTACAACCTTAAATTTCGAACCAATTGAAAAAATAATGATTTTAGGGCTTATACATTGGAATTTGAATATAACAAGAGTTCTCATGCAAAAATATGCAAGGATTAAATTGTTGACGAGATATGCCATAGGAAATGCTATAGCATTTCTTTATTTTACATTGTTTACGACCTAAAATTTCGAACCAATTGAAAAAATAATGATCTTAGGGCTTATACATTGGAATTTGAATATAACAAGAGTTCTCACACAAAAATATGCAAGGATTAAATTGTTGACGAGAAATGCCATAGGAAATGCTATAGCATTTCCTATAGCATTTCTTTATTTTACAAATTTTTACAACATTAAACTTCGAACCAATTGAAAAAATAATGCTTTTAGGGCTTATACATTGGAATTTAAATATAACAAGAGTTCTCATGCAAAAATATGCAAGGATTAAATTGTTGACGAGAAATGCCATAGGAAATGCTATAGCATTTCCTATAGCATTTCTTTATTTTACATTTTTTACAACCTTAAATTTTGAACCAATTGAAAAAATAATGATTTTAGGGCTTATACATTGGAATTTGAATATAACAAGAGTTCTCATGCAAAAATATGCAAGGATTAAATTGTTGACGAGAAATGCCATAGGAAATGCTATAGCATTTCCTATAGCATTTCTTTATTTTACATTTTTTACAACCTTAAATTTGGAACCAATTGAAAAAATAATGATTTTAGGGCTTATACATTGGAATTTTAATATTACAAGCGTTCTCATGCAAAAATATGCAAGGATTAAATTGTTGGCGTTAAATTCCATAGGAAATTCTATAGCATTACCTATAGCATTTCTTTATTTTACATTGTTTACGACCTAAAAGTCGAACCAATTGAAAAAATAATGATTTTAGGGCTTATACATTGGAATATGAATATAACAAGAGTTCTCAAGCAAAAATATGCAAGTATTAAATTGTTGACGAAAAATGCCATACGAAATTCTATAGCATTTCTTTATTTTACATTGTTTACGACCTAAAATTTCGAACCAATTGAAAAAATAATGATTTTAGGGATTATACATTGGAATTTGAAAAGAACAAGAGTTCTCATGCAAAAATACGCAAGGATTAAATTGTTGACGAGAAATGCCATAGGAAATGCTATAGCATTTTCTATAGCATTTCTTTATTTTACACTTTTTACAACTTTAAATTTCGAACCAATTGAAAAAATAATGATTTTAGGGCTTATACATTGGAATTTGAATATAACAAGAGTTCTCATGAAAAAATATGCAAGGATTAAATTGTTGACGAGAAATGCCATAGGAAATGCTATAGCATTTTCTATATCATTTCTTTATTTTACATTTTTTACAGCCTTAAATTTCGAACCAATTGAAAAAATAATGATTTTAGGGCTTATACATTGGAATTTGAATATAACAAGAGTTCTCATGCAAAAATATGCAAGGATTAAATTGTTGACAAGAAATGCCATAGGAAATGCTATAGCATTTTCTATAGCATTTCTTTATTTTACATTTTTTACAACCTTAAATTTCGAACCAATTGAAAAAATAATGATTTTAGGGCTTATACATTGGAATTTTAATATTACAAGCGTTTTCATGCAAAAATATGCAAGGATTAAATTGTTGACGTTAAATTCCATAGGAAATTCTATAGCATTTCCTATAGCATTTCTTTATTTTACATTGTTTACGACCTAAAAGTCGAACCAATTGAAAAAATAATGATTTTAGGGCTTATACATTGGAATTTGAATATAACAAGAGTTCTCAAGCAAAATTATGCAAGGATTAAATTGTTGATGAAAAATGCCATACGAAATTCTATAGCATTTCCTATAGCATTTCTTTATTTTACATTGTTTACGACCTAAAATTTCGAACCAATTGAAAAAATAATGATTTTAGGGCTTATACATTGGAATTTGAATATAACAAGAGTTCTCATGCAAAAATATGCAAGGATTAAATTGTTGACGAGAAATGCCATAGGAAATGCTATAGCATTTCCTATAGCATTTCTTTATTTTACATTGTTTACGACCTAAAATTTCGAACCAATTGAAAAAATAATGATTTTAGGGCTTATACATTGGAATTTTAATATAACAAGAGTTCTCACGCAAAAATATGCAAGGATTAAATTGTTGACGAGAAATGCCATAGGAAATGCTATCGCATTTCCTATAGCATTTCTTTATTTTACATTGTTTACGACCTAAAATTTCGAACCAATTGAAAAAATAATGATTTTAGGGATTATACATTGGAATTTGAATATAACAAGAGTTCTCACGCAAAAATATGCAAGGATTAAATTGTTGACGAGAAATGCCATAGGAAATGTTATAGCATTTCCTATTGCATTTCTTTATTTTACATTTTTTACAACATTAAATTTCGAACCAATGGAAAAAATAATGATTTTAGGGCTTATACATTTGAATTTGAATATAACAAGAGTTCTCATGCAAAAATATGCAAGGATTAAATTGTTGACGAGAAATGCCATAGGAAATGCTATAGCATTTCCTATAGCATTTCTTTATTTTACATTTTTTACAACCTTAAATTTTGAACCAATTGAAAAAATAATGATTTTAGGGCTTATACATTGGAATTTGAATATAACAAGAGTTCTCATGCAAAAATATGCAAGGATTAAATTGTTGACGAGAAATGCCATAGGAAATGCTATAGCATTTCCTATAGCATTTCTTTATTTTACATTTTTTACAACCTTAAATTTTGAACCAATTGAAAAAATAATGATTTTAGGGCTTATACATTGGAATTTGAATATAACAAGAGTTCTCATGCAAAAATATGCAAGGATTAAATTGTTGACGAGAAATGCCATAGGAAATGCTGTAGCATTTTCTATAGCATTTCTTTATTTTACATTTTTTACAACCTTAAATTTTGAACCAATTGAAAAAATAATGATTTTAGGGCTTATACATTGGAATTTGAATATTACAAGCGTTCTCATGCAAAAATATGCAAGGATTAAATTGTTGGCGTTAAATTCCATAGGAAATTCTATAGCATTTCCTATAGCATTTCTTTATTTTACATTGTTTACGACCTAAAAGTCGAACCAATTGAAAAAATAATAATTTTAGGGCTTATACATTGGAATTTGAATATAACAAGATTTCTCAAGCAAAAATATGCAAGGATTAAATTGTTGACGAAAAATGCCATACGAAATTCTATAGCATTTCTTTATTTTACATTGTTTACGACCTAAAATTTCGAACCAATTGAAAAAATAATGATTTTAGGGCTTATACATTGGAATTTGAATATAACAAGAGTTCTCATGCAAAAATACGCAAGGATTAAATTGTTGACGAGAAATGCCATAGGAAATGCTATAGCATTTTCTATAGCATTTCTTTATTTTACACTTTTTACAACCTTAAATTTCGAACCAATTGAAAAAATATTGATTTTAGGGCTTATACATTGGAATATGAATATAACAAGAGTTCTCATGCAAAAATATGCAAGGATTAAATTGTTGATGAGAAATGCCATAGGAAATGCTATAGCATTTTCTATAGCATTTCTTTATTTTACATTTTTTACAACCTTAAATTTCGAACCAATTGAAAAAAATAATGATTTTAGGGCTTATACATTGGAATATGAATATAACAAGAGTTCTCATGCAAAAATATGCAAGGATTAAATTGTTGACGAGAAATGCCATAGGAAATGCTATAGCATTTCCTATAGCATTTCTTTATTTTACATTGTTTACGACCTAAAAGTCGAAGCAATTGAAAAAATAATGATTTTAGGGCTTATATTTTGGAATTTGAATATAACAAGAGTTCTCAAGAAAAAATATGCAAGGATTAAATTGTTGACGAAAAATGCCATTCGAAATTCTATAGCCTTTCCTATAGCATTTCTTTATTTTACATTGTTTACGACCTAAAATTTCGAACCAATTGAAAAAATAATGATTTTAGGGCTTATACATTGGAATTTGAATATAACAAGAGTTCTCATGCAAAAATACGCAAGGATTAAATTGTTGACGAGAAATGCCATAGGAAATGCTATAGCATTTTCTATAGCATTTCTTTATTTTACATTTTTTACAACCTTAAATTTCGAACCAATTGAAAAAAAAATGATTTTAGGGCTTATACATTGGAATATGAATATAACAAGAGTTCTCATGCAAAAATATGCAAGGATTAAATTGTTGATGAGAAATGCCATAGGAAATGCTATAGCATTTTCTATAGCATTTCTTTATTTTACATTTTTTACAACCTTAAATTTCGAACCAATTGAAAAAAATAATGATTTTAGGGCTTATACATTGGAATATGAATATAACAAGAGTTCTCATGCAAAAATATGCAAGGATTAAATTGTTGACGAGAAATGCCATAGGAAATGCTATAGCATTTTCTATAGCATTTCTTTATTTTACATTTTTTACAACCTTAAATTTCAAACCAATTGAAAAAATAATGATTTTAGGGCTTATACATTGGAATTTGAATATAACAAGCGTTCTCAAGCAAAAATATGCAAGGATTAAATTGTTGACGAAAAATGCCATTCGAAATTCTATAGCATTTCCTATAGAATTTCTTTATTTTACATTGTTTACGACCTAAAATTTCGAACCAATTGAAAAAATAATGATTTTAGGGCTTATACATTGGAATTTGAATATAACAAGAGTTCTCATGCAAAAATACGCAAGGATTAAATTGTTGACGAGAAATGCCATAGGAAATGCTATAGCATTTCCTATAGCATTTCTTTATTTTACACTTTTTACAACCTTAAATTTCGAACCAATTGAAAAAATATTGATTTTAGGGCTTATACATTGGAATTTGAATATAACAAGAGTTCTCATGCAAAAATACGCAAGGATTAAATTGTTGACGAGAAATGCCATAGGAAATGCTATAGCATTTTCTATTGCATTTCTTTATTTTACACTTTTTACAACCTTAAATTTCGAACCAATTGAAAAAATAATGATTTTAGGGCTTATACATTGGAATTTCAATATAACAAGAGTTCTCATGCAAAAATATGCAAGGATTAAATTGTTGACGAGAAATGCCATAGGAAATGCTATAGCATTTCCTATAGCATTTCTTTATTTTACATTTTTTACAACCTTAAATTTCGAACCAATTGAAAAAATAATGATTTTAGGGCTTATACATTGGAATTTGAATATAACAAGAGTTCTCATGCAAAAAATATGCAAGGATTAAATTGTTGACGAGAAATGCCATAGGAAATGCTATAGCATTTTCTATAGCATTTCTTTATTTTACATTTTTTACAACCTTAAATTTCGAACCAATTGAAAAAATAATGATTTTAGGGCTTATACATTGGAATTTTAATATTACAAGCGTTCTCATGCAAAAATATGCAAGGATCAAATTGTTGGCGTTAAATTCCATAGGAAATTCTATAGCATTTCCTATAGCATTTCTTTATTTTACATTGTTTACGACCTAAAAGTCGAAGCAATTGAAAAAATAATGATTTTAGGGCTTATATTTTGGAATTTGAATATAACAAGAGTTCTCAAGAAAAAATATGCAAGGATTAAATTGTTGACGAAAAATGCCATTCGAAATTCTATAGCCTTTCCTATAGCATTTCTTTATTTTACATTGTTTACGACCTAAAATTTCGAACCAATTGAAAAAATAATGATTTTAGGGCTTATACATTGGAATTTGAATATAACAAGAGTTCTCATGCAAAAATACGCAAGGATTAAATTGTTGACGAGAAATGCCATAGGAAATGCTATAGCATTTTCTATAGCATTTCTTTATTTTACATTTTTTACAACCTTAAATTTCGAACCAATTCAAAAAAAAAATGATTTTAGGGCTTATACATTGGAATATGAATATAACAAGAGTTCTCATGCAAAAATACGCAAGGATTAAATTGTTGACGAGAAATGCCATAGGAAATGCTATAGCATTTTCTATAGCATTTCTTTATTTTACATTTTTTACAACCTTAAATTTCGAACCAATTGAAAAAATAATGATTTTAGGGCTTATACATTGGAATATGAATATAACAAGAGTTCTCATGCAAAAATATGCAAGGATTAAATTGTTGACGAGAAATGCCATAGGAAATGCTATAGCATTTTCTATAGCATTTCTTTATTTTACATTTTTTACAACCTTAAATTTCGAACCAATTGAAAAAATAATGATTTTAGGGCTTATACATTGGAATTTTAATATTACAAGCGTTCTCATGCAAAAATATGCAAGGATCAAATTGTTGGCGTTAAATTCCATAGGAAATTCTATAGCATTTCCTATAGCATTTCTTTATTTTACATTGTTTACGACCTAAAAGTCGAAGCAATTGAAAAAATAATGATTTTAGGGCTTATATTTTGGAATTTGAATATAACAAGAGTTCTCAAGAAAAAATATGCAAGGATTAAATTGTTGACGAAAAATGCCATTCGAAATTCTATAGCCTTTCCTATAGCATTTCTTTATTTTACATTGTTTACGACCTAAAATTTCGAACCAATTGAAAAAATAATGATTTTAGGGCTTATACATTGGAATTTGAATATAACAAGAGTTCTCATGCAAAAATACGCAAGGATTAAATTGTTGACGAGAAATGCCATAGGAAATGCTATAGCATTTTCTATAGCATTTCTTTATTTTACATTTTTTACAACCTTAAATTTCGAACCAATTCAAAAAAAAAATGATTTTAGGGCTTATACATTGGAATATGAATATAACAAGAGTTCTCATGCAAAAATACGCAAGGATTAAATTGTTGACGAGAAATGCCATAGGAAATGCTATAGCATTTTCTATAGCATTTCTTTATTTTACATTTTTTACAACCTTAAATTTCGAACCAATTGAAAAAATAATGATTTTAGGGCTTATACATTGGAATATGAATATAACAAGAGTTCTCATGCAAAAATATGCAAGGATTAAATTGTTGACGAGAAATGCCATAGGAAATGCTATAGCATTTTCTATAGCATTTCTTTATTTTACATTTTTTACAACCTTAAATTTCAAACCAATTGAAAAAATAATGATTTTAGGGCTTATACATTGGAATTTGAATATAACAAGCGTTCTCAAGCAAAAATATGCAAGGATTAAATTGTTGACGAAAAATGCCATTCGAAATTCTATAGCATTTCCTATAGCATTTCTTTATTTTACATTGTTTACGACCTAAAATTTTGAACCAATTGAAAAAATAATGATTTTAGGGCTTATACATTGGAATTTGAATATAACAAGAGTTCTCATGCAAAAATACGCAAGGATTAAATTGTTGACGAGAAATGCCATAGGAAATGCTATAGCATTTTCTATAGCATTTCTTTATTTTACACTTTTTACAACCTTAAATTTCGAACCAATTGAAAAAATATTGATTTTAGGGCTTATACATTGGAATTTGAATATAACAAGAGTTCTCATGCAAAAATATGCAAGTATTAAATTGTTGACGAGAAATGCAATAGGAAATGCTATAGCATTTCTTTTTTTTACATTGTTTACGACCTAAAATTTTGAACCAATTGAAAAAATAATGATCTTAGGGCTTATACATTGGAATTTGAATATAACAAGAGTTCTCACACAAAAATATGCAAGGATTAAATTGTTGACGAGAAATGCCATAGGAAATGCTATAGCATTTCCTATAGCATTTCTTTATTTTACATTTTTTACAACATTAAACTTCGAACCAATTGAAAAAATAATGATTTTAGGGCTTATACATTGGAATTTGAATATAACAAGAGTTCTCATGCAAAAATATGCAAGGATTAAATTGTTGACGAGAAATGCCATAGGAAATGCTATAGCATTTCCTATAGCATTTCTTTATTTTACATTTTTTACAACCTTAAATTTCGAACCAATTGAAAAAATAATGATTTTAGGGCTTATACATTGGAATATGAATATAACAAGAGTTCTCATGCAAAAATATGCAAGGATTAAATTGTTGACGAGAAATGCCATAGGAAATGCTATAGCATTTTCTATAGCATTTCTTTATTTTACATTTTTTACAACCTTAAATTTCGAACCAATTGAAAAAAAAATGATTTTAGGGCTTATACATTGGAATATGAATATAACAAGAGTTCTCATGCAAAAATATGCAAGGATTAAATTGTTGACGAGAAATGCCATAGGAAATGCTATAGCATTTTCTATAGCATTTCTTTATTTTACATTTTTTACAACCTTAAATTTCGAACCAATTGAAAAAATAATGATTTTAGGGCTTATACATTGGAATATGAATATAACAAGTGTTCTCATGCAAAAATATGCAAGGATTAAATTGTTGACGAGAAATGCCATAGGAAATGCTATAGCATTTTCCATAGCATTTCTTTATTTTACATTTTTTACAACCTTAAATTTCAAACCAATTGAAAAAATAATGATTTTAGGGCTTATACATTGGAATTTGAATATAACAAGCGTTCTCAAGCAAAAATATGCAAGGATTAAATTGTTGACGAAAAATGCCATTCGAAATTCTATAGCATTTCCTATAGCATTTCTTTATTTTACATTGTTTACGACCTAAAATTTCGAACCAATTGAAAAAATAATGATTTTAGGGCTTATACATTGGAATTTGAATATAACAAGAGTTCTCATGCAAAAATACGCAAGGATTAAATTGTTGACGAGAAATGCCATAGGAAATGCTATAGCATTTTCTATAGCATTTCTTTATTTTACACTTTTTACAACCTTAAATTTCGAACCAATTGAAAAAATATTGATTTTAGGGCTTATACATTGGAATTTGAATATAACAAGAGTTCTCATGCAAAAATACGCAAGGATTAAATTGTTGACGAGAAATGCCATAGGAAATGCTATAGCATTTTCTATAGCATTTCTTTATTTTACACTTTTTACAACCTTAAATTTCGAACCAATTGAAAAAATAATGATTTTAGGGCTTATACATTGGAATTTCAATATAACAAGAGTTCTCATGCAAAAATATGCAAGGATTAAATTGTTGACGAGAAATGCCATAGGAAATGCTATAGCATTTCCTATAGCATTTCTTTATTTTACATTTTTTACAACCTTAAATTTCGAACCAATTGAAAAAATAATGATTTTAGGGCTTATACATTGGAATTTGAATATAACAAGAGTTCTCATGCAAAAAATATGCAAGGATTAAATTGTTGACGAGAAATGCCATAGGAAATGCTATAGCATTTTCTATAGCATTTCTTTATTTTACATTTTTTACAACCTTAAATTTCGAACCAATTGAAAAAATAATGATTTTAGGGCTTATACATTGGAATTTTAATATTACAAGCGTTCTCATGCAAAAATATGCAAGGATCAAATTGTTGGCGTTAAATTCCATAGGAAATTCTATAGCATTTCCTATAGCATTTCTTTATTTTACATTGTTTACGACCTAAAAGTCGAAGCAATTGAAAAAATAATGATTTTAGGGCTTATATTTTGGAATTTGAATATAACAAGAGTTCTCAAGAAAAAATATGCAAGGATTAAATTGTTGACGAAAAATGCCATTCGAAATTCTATAGCCTTTCCTATAGCATTTCTTTATTTTACATTGTTTACGACCTAAAATTTCGAACCAATTGAAAAAATAATGATTTTAGGGCTTATACATTGGAATTTGAATATAACAAGAGTTCTCATGCAAAAATACGCAAGGATTAAATTGTTGACGAGAAATGCCATAGGAAATGCTATAGCATTTTCTATAGCATTTCTTTATTTTACATTTTTTACAACCTTAAATTTCGAACCAATTGAAAAAAAAATGATTTTAGGGCTTATACATTGGAATATGAATATAACAAGAGTTCTCATGCAAAAATACGCAAGGATTAAATTGTTGACGAGAAATGCCATAGGAAATGCTATAGCATTTTCTATAGCATTTCTTTATTTTACATTTTTTACAACCTTAAATTTCGAACCAATTGAAAAAATAATGATTTTAGGGCTTATACATTGGAATATGAATATAACAAGAGTTCTCATGCAAAAATATGCAAGGATTAAATTGTTGACGAGAAATGCCATAGGAAATGCTATAGCATTTTCTATAGCATTTCTTTATTTTACATTTTTTACAACCTTAAATTTCAAACCAATTGAAAAAATAATGATTTTAGGGCTTATACATTGGAATTTGAATATAACAAGCGTTCTCAAGCAAAAATATGCAAGGATTAAATTGTTGACGAAAAATGCCATTCGAAATTCTATAGCATTTCCTATAGCATTTCTTTATTTTACATTGTTTACGACCTAAAATTTTGAACCAATTGAAAAAATAATGATTTTAGGGCTTATACATTGGAATTTGAATATAACAAGAGTTCTCATGCAAAAATACGCAAGGATTAAATTGTTGACGAGAAATGCCATAGGAAATGCTATAGCATTTTCTATAGCATTTCTTTATTTTACACTTTTTACAACCTTAAATTTCGAACCAATTGAAAAAATATTGATTTTAGGGCTTATACATTGGAATATGAATATAACAAGAGTTCTCATGCAAAAATACGCAAGGATTAAATTGTTGACGAGAAATGCCATAGGAAATGCTATAGCATTTTCTATAGCATTTCTTTATTTTACATTTTTTACAACCTTAAATTTCGAACCAATTGAAAAAATAATGATTTTAGGGCTTATACATTGGAATATGAATATAACAAGAGTTCTCATGCAAAAATATGCAAGGATTAAATTGTTGACGAGAAATGCCATAGGAAATGCTATAGCATTTTCTATAGCATTTCTTTATTTTACATTTTTTACAACCTTAAATTTCGAACCAATTGAAAAAAAAATGATTTTAGGGCTTATACATTGGAATATGAATATAACAAGAGTTCTCATGCAAAAATATGCAAGGATTAAATTGTTGACGAGAAATGCCATAGGAAATGCTATAGCATTTTCTATAGCATTTCTTTATTTTACATTTTTTACAACCTTAAATTTCGAACCAATTGAAAAAATAATGATTTTAGGGCTTATACATTGGAATATGAATATAACAAGAGTTCTCATGCAAAAATATGCAAGGATTAAATTGTTGACGAGAAATGCCATAGGAAATGCTATAGCATTTTCTATAGCATTTCTTTATTTTACATTTTTTACAACCTTAAATTTCAAACCAATTGAAAAAATAATGATTTTAGGGCTTATACATTGGAATTTGAATATAACAAGCGTTCTCAAGCAAAAATATGCAAGGATTAAATTGTTGACGAAAAATGCCATTCGAAATTCTATAGCATTTCCTATAGCATTTCTTTATTTTACATTGTTTACGACCTAAAATTTCGAACCAATTGAAAAAATAATGATTTTAGGGCTTATACATTGGAATTTGAATATAACAAGAGTTCTCATGCAAAAATACGCAAGGATTAAATTGTTGACGAGAAATGCCATAGGAAATGCTATAGCATTTTCTATAGCATTTCTTTATTTTACACTTTTTACAACCTTAAATTTCGAACCAATTGAAAAAATATTGATTTTAGGGCTTATACATTGGAATTTGAATATAACAAGAGTTCTCATGCAAAAATACGCAAGGATTAAATTGTTGACGAGAAATGCCATAGGAAATGCTATAGCATTTTCTATAGCATTTCTTTATTTTACACTTTTTACAACCTTAAATTTCGAACCAATTGAAAAAATAATGATTTTAGGGCTTATACATTGGAATTTCAATATAACAAGAGTTCTCATGCAAAAATATGCAAGGATTAAATTGTTGACGAGAAATGCCATAGGAAATGCTATAGCATTTCCTATAGCATTTCTTTATTTTACATTTTTTACAACCTTAAATTTCGAACCAATTGAAAAAATAATGATTTTAGGGCTTATACATTGGAATTTGAATATAACAAGAGTTCTCATGCAAAAAATATGCAAGGATTAAATTGTTGACGAGAAATGCCATAGGAAATGCTATAGCATTTCCTATAGCATTTCTTTATTTTACATTTTTTACAACCTTAAATTTCGAACCAATTGAAAAAATAATGATTTTAGGGCTTATACATTGGAATTTTAATATAACAAGAGTTCTCATGCAAAAATATGCAAGGATCAAATTGTTGGCGTTAAATTCCATAGGAAATTCTATAGCATTTCCTATAGCATTTCTTTATTTTACATTGTTTACGACCTAAAAGTCGAAGCAATTGAAAAAATAATGATTTTAGGGCTTATATTTTGGAATTTGAATATAACAAGAGTTCTCAAGCAAAAATATGCAAGGATTAAATTGTTGACGAAAAATGCCATTCGAAATTCTATAGCCTTTCCTATAGCATTTCTTTATTTTACATTGTTTACGACCTAAAATTTCGAACCAATTGAAAAAATAATGATTTTAGGGCTTATACATTGGAATTTGAATATAACAAGAGTTCTCATGCAAAAATACGCAAGGATTAAATTGTTGACGAGAAATGCCATAGGAAATGCTATAGCATTTTCTATAGCATTTCTTTATTTTACATTTTTTACAACCTTAAATTTCGAACCAATTGAAAAAAAAATGATTTTAGGGCTTATACATTGGAATATGAATATAACAAGAGTTCTCATGCAAAAATACGCAAGGATTAAATTGTTGACGAGAAATGCCATAGGAAATGCTATAGCATTTTCTATAGCATTTCTTTATTTTACATTTTTTACAACCTTAAATTTCGAACCAATTGAAAAAATAATGATTTTAGGGCTTATACATTGGAATATGAATATAACAAGAGTTCTCATGCAAAAATATGCAAGGATTAAATTGTTGACGAGAAATGCCATAGGAAATGCTATAGCATTTTCTATAGCATTTCTTTATTTTACATTTTTTACAACCTTAAATTTCAAACCAATTGAAAAAATAATGATTTTAGGGCTTATACATTGTAATTTGAATATAACAAGCGTTCTCAAGCAAAAATATGCAAGGATTAAATTGTTGACGAAAAATGCCATTCGAAATTCTATAGCATTTCCTATAGCATTTCTTTATTTTACATTGTTTACGACCTAAAATTTTGAACCAATTGAAAAAATAATGATTTTAGGGCTTATACATTGGAATTTGAATATAACAAGAGTTCTCATGCAAAAATACGCAAGGATTAAATTGTTGACGAGAAATGCCATAGGAAATGCTATAGCATTTTCTATAGCATTTCTTTATTTTACACTTTTTACAACCTTAAATTTCGAACCAATTGAAAAAATATTGATTTTAGGGCTTATACATTGGAATTTGAATATAACAAAAGTTCTCATGCAAAAATACGCAAGGATTAAATTGTTGACGAGAAATGCCATAGGAAATGCTATAGCATTTTCTATAGCATTTCTTTATTTTACATTTTTTACAACCTTAAATTTCGAACCAATTGAAAAAATAATGATTTTAGAGCTTATACATTGGAATATGAATATAACAAGAGTTCTCATGCAAAAATATGCAATGATTAAATTGTTGACGAGAAATGCCATAGGAAATGCTATAGCATTTTCTATAGCATTTCTTTATTTTACATTTTTTACAACCTTAAATTTCGAACCAATTGAAAAAATAATGATTTTAGGGCTTATACATTGGAATTTGAATATAACAAGAGTTCTCAAGCAAAAATATGCAAGGATTAAATTGTTGACGAAAAATGCCATTCGAAATTCTATAGCATTTCCTATAGCATTTCTTTATTTTACATTGTTTACGACCTAAAATTTCGAACCAATTGAAAAAATAATGATTTTAGGGCTTATACATTGTAATTTGAATATAACAAGAGTTCTCATGCAAAAATACGCAAGGATTAAATTGTTGACGAGAAATGCCATATGAAATGCTATAGTATTTTCTATAGCATTTCTTAATTTTACACTTTTTACAACCTTAAATTTCGAACCAATTGAAAAAATATTGATTTTAGGTCTTATACATTGGAATTTGAATATAACAAGAGTTCTCAAGCAAAAATACGCAAGGATTAAATTGTTGACGAGAAATGCCATAGGAAATGCTATAGCATTTTCTATAGCATTTCTTTATTTTACATTTTTTACAACCTTAAATTTCGAACCAATTGAAAAAATATTGATTTTAGGGCTTATACATTGGAATTTGAATATAACAAGAGTTCTCATGCAAAAAAACGCAAGGATTAAATTGTTGACGAGAAATGCCATAGGAAATGCTATAGCATTTTCTATAGCATTTCTTTATTTTACATTTTTTACAACCTTAAATTTCGAACCAATTGAAAAAATAATGATTTTAGGGCTTATACATTGGAATATGAATATAACAAGAGTTCTCATGCAAAAATTTGCAAGGATTAAATTATTGACGAGAAATGCCATAGGAAATGCTATAGCATTTTCCATAGCATTTCTTTATTTTACATTTTTTACAACCTTAAATTTCGAACCAATTGAAAAAATATTGATTTTAGGTCTTATACATTGGAATTTGAATATAACAAGAGTTCTCATGCAAAAATACGCAAGGATTAAATTGTTGACGAGAAATGCCATATGAAATGCTATAGTATTTTCTATAGCATTTCTTAATTTTACACTTTTTACAACCTTAAATTTCGAACCAATTGAAAAAATATTGATTTTAGGTCTTATACATTGGAATTTGAATATAACAAGAGTTCTCATGCAAAAATACGCAAGGATTAAATCGTTGACGAGAAATGCCATAGGAAATGCTATAGCATTTTCTATCGCATTTCTTTATTTTACATTTTTTACAACCTTAAATTTCGAACCAATTGAAAAAATAATGATTTTAGGGCTTATACATTGGAATATGAATATAACAAGAGTTCTCATGCAAAAATTTGCAAGGATTAAATTGTTGACGAGAAATGCCATAGGAAATGCTATAGCATTTTCTATAGCATTTCTTTATTTTACATTTTTTACAACCTTAAATTTCGAACCAATTGAAAAAATATTGATTTTAGGTCTTATACATTGGAATTTGAATATAACAAGAGTTCTTATGCAAAAATACGCAAGGATTAAATTGTTGACGAGAAATGCCATATGAAATGCTATAGTATTTTCTATAGCATTTCTTAATTTTACACTTTTTACAACCTTAAATTTCGAACCAATTGAAAAAATATTGATTTTAGGTCTTATACATTGGAATTTGAATATAACAAGAGTTCTCATGCAAAAATACGCAAGGATTAAATCGTTGACGAGAAATGCCATAGGAAATGCTATAGCATTTTCTATCGCATTTCTTTATTTTACATTTTTTACAACCTTAAATTTCGAACCAATTGAAAAAATAATGATTTTAGGGCTTATACATTGGAATATGAATATAACAAGAGTTCTCATGCAAAAATTTGCAAGGATTAAATTGTTGACGAGAAATGCCATAGGAAATGCTATAGCATTTTCCATAGCATTTCTTTATTTTACATTTTTTACAACCTTAAATTTCGAACCAATTGAAAAAATATTGATTTTAGGTCTTATACATTGGAATTTGAATATAACAAGAGTTCTTATGCAAAAATACGCAAGGATTAAATTGTTGACGAGAAATGCCATATGAAATGCTATAGTATTTTCTATAGCATTTCTTAATTTTACACTTTTTACAACCTTAAATTTCGAACCAATTGAAAAAATATTGATTTTAGGTCTTATACATTGGAATTTGAATATAACAAGAGTTCTCATGCAAAAATACGCAAGGATTAAATTGTTGACGAGAAATGCCATAGGAAATGCTATAGCATTTTCTATAGCATTTCTTTATTTTACATTTTTTACAACCTTAAATTTCGAACCAATTGAAAAAAAAATGATTTTAGGGCTTATACATTGGAATATGAATATAACAAGAGTTCTCATGCAAAAATATGCAAGGATTAAATTGTTGACGAGAAATGCCATAGGAAATGCTATAGCATTTTCTATAGCATTTCTTTATTTTACATTTTTTACAACCTTAAATTTCGAACCAATTGAAAAAATAATGATTTTAGGGCTTATACATTGGAATATGAATATAACAAGAGTTCTCATGCAAAAATATGCAAGGATTAAATTGTTGACGAGAAATGCCATAGGAAATGCTATAGCATTTTCCATAGCATTTCTTTATTTTACATTTTTTACAACCTTAAATTTCAAACCAATTGAAAAAATAATGATTTTAGGGCTTATACATTGGAATTTGAATATAACAAGCGTTCTCAAGCAAAAATATGCAAGGATTAAACTGTTGACGAAAAATGCCATTCGAAATTCTATAGCATTTCCTATAGCATTTCTTTATTTTACATTGTTTACGACCTAAAATTTCGAACCAATTGAAAAAATAATGATTTTAGGGCTTATACATTGGAATTTGAATATAACAAGAGTTCTCATGCAAAAATACGCAAGGATTAAATTGTTGACGAGAAATGCCATAGGAAATGCTATAGCATTTTCTATAGCATTTCTTTATTTTACACTTTTTACAACCTTAAATTTCGAACCAATTGAAAAAATATTGATTTTAGGGCTTATACATTGGAATTTGAATATAACAAGAGTTCTCATGCAAAAATACGCAAGGATTAAATTGTTGAAGAGAAATGCCATAGGAAATGCTATAGCATTTTCTATAGCATTTCTTTATTTTACATTTTTTACAACCTTAAATTTCGAACCAATTGAAAAAATAATGATTTTAGAGCTTATACATTGGAATATGAATATAACAAGAGTTCTCATGCAAAAATATGCAAGGATTAAATTTTTGACGAGAAATGCCATAGGAAATGCTATAGCATTTTCTATAGCATTTCTTTATTTTACATTTTTTACAACCTTAAATTTCGAACCAATTGAAAAAATAATGATTTTAGGGCTTATACATTGGAATTTGAATATAACAAGAGTTCTCAAGCAAAAATATGCAAGGATTAAATTGTTGACGAAAAATGCCATTCGAAATTCTATAGCATTTCCTATAGCATTTCTTTATTTTACATTGTTTACGACCTAAAATTTCGAACCAATTGAAAAAATAATTATTTTAGGGCTTATACATTGGAATTTGAATATAACAAGAGTTCTCATGCAAAAATACGCAAGGATTAAATTGTTGACGAGAAATGCCATATGAAATGCTATAGTATTTTCTATAGCATTTCTTAATTTTACACTTTTTACAACCTTAAATTTCGAACCAATTGAAAAAATATTGATTTTAGGTCTTATACATTGGAATTTGAATATAACAAGAGTTCTCATGCAAAAATACGCAAGGATTAAATTGTTGACGAGAAATGCCATAGGAAATGCTATAGCATTTTCTATAGCATTTCTTTATTTTACATTTTTTACAACCTTAAATTTCGAACCAATTGAAAAAATAATGATTGTAGGGCTTATACATTGGAATTTGAATATAAAAAGAGTTCTCAAGCAAAAATATGCAAGGATTAAATTGTTGACGAAAAATGCCATTCGAAATTCTATAGCATTTCCTATAGCATTTCTTTATTTTACATTGTTTACGACCTAAAATTTCGAACCAATTGAAAAAATAATGATTTTAGGGCTTATACATTGGAATTTGAATATAACAAGAGTTCTCATGCAAAAATACGCAAGGATTAAATTGTTGACGAGAAATGCTATAGGAAATTCTATAGCATTTTCTATAGCATTTCTTTATTTTACACTTTTTACAACCTTAAATTTCGAACCAATTGAAAAAATATTGATTTTAGGGCTTATACATTGGAATTTGAATATAACAAGAGTTCTCATGCAAAAATACGCAAGGATTAAATTGTTGACGAGAAATGCCATAGGAAATGCTATAGCATTTTCTATAGCATTTCTTTATTTTACATTTTTTACAACCTTAAATTTCGAACCAATTGAAAAAATAATGATTTGAGGGCTTATACATTGGAATTTGAATATAACAAGAGTTCTCATGCAAAAAAATGCAAGGATTAAATTGTTGACGAGAAATGCCATAGGAAATGCTATAGCATTTTCTATAGCATTTCTTTATTTTACATTTTTTACAACCTTAAATTTCGAACCAATTGAAAAAATAATGATTTTAGGGCTTATACATTGGAATATGAATATAACAAGAGTTCTCATGCAAAAATATGCAAGGATTAAATTGTTGACGAGAAATGCCATACGAAATGCTATAGCATTTTCTATAGCATTTCTTTATTTTACATTTTTTACAACCTTAAATTTCGAACCAATTGAAAAAATAATGATTTTAGGGCTTATACATTGGAATTTGAATATAACAAGAGTTCTCATGCAAAAATATGCAAGGATTAAATTGTTGACGAGAAATGCCATAGGAAATGCTATAGCATTTTCTATAGCATTTCTTTATTTTACACTTTTTACAACCTTAAATTTCGAACCAATTGAAAAAATAATGATTTTAGGGCTTATACATTGGAATTTCAATATAACAAGAGTTCTCATGCAAAAATATGCAAGGATTAAATTGTTGACGAGAAATGCCATAGGAAATGCTATAGCATTTCCTATAGCATTTCTTTATTTTACATTTTTTACAACCTTAAATTTCGAACCAATTGAAAAAATAATGATTTTAGGGCTTATACATTGGAATATGAATATAACAAGAGTTCTCATGCAAAAATATGCAAGGATTAAATTGTTGACGAGAAATGCCATACGAAATGCTATAGCATTTTCTATAGCATTTATTTATTTTACATTTTTTACAACCTTAAATTTCGAACCAATTGAAAAAAAAAAGATTTTAGGGCTTATACATTGGAATTTGAATATAACAAGAGTTCTCATGCAAAAAAATGCAAGGATTAAATTGTTGACGAGAAATGCCATAGGAATTGCTATAGCATTTTCTATAGCATTTCTTTATTTTACATTTTTTACAACCTTAAATTTCGAACCAATTGAAAAAATAATGATTTTAGGGCTTATACATTGGAATATGAATATAACAAGAGTTCTCATGCAAAAATATGCAAGGATTAAATTGTTGACGAGAAATGCCATACGAAATGCTATAGCATTTTCTATAGCATTTCTTTATTTTACATTTTTTACAACCTTAAATTTCGAACCAATTGAAAAAATAATGATTTTAGGGCTTATACATTGGAATATGAATATAACAAGAGTTCTCATGCAAAAATATGCAAGGATTAAATTGTTGACGAGAAATGCCATACGAAATGCTATAGCATTTTCTATAGCATTTCTTTATTTTACATTTTTTACAACCTTAAATTTCGAACCAATTGAAAAAATAATGATTTTAGGGCTTATACATTGGAATTTCAATATAACAAGAGTTCTCATGCAAAAATATGCAAGGATTAAATTGTTGACGAGAAATGCCATAGGAAATGCTATAGCATTTTCTATAGCATTTCTTTATTTTACATTTTTTACAACCTTAAATTTCGAACCAATTGAAAAAATAATGATTTTAGGGCTTATACATTGGAATTTGAATATAACAAGAGTTCTCATGCAAAAAATATGCAAGGATTAAATTGTTGACGAGAAATGCCATAGGAAATGCTATAGCATTTTCTATAGCATTTCTTTATTTTACATTTTTTACAACCTTAAATTTCGAACCAATTGAAAAAATAATGATTTTAGGGCTTATACATTGGAATATGAATATAACAAGAGTTCTCATGCAAAAATATGCAAGGATTAAATTGTTGACGAGAAATGCCATACGAAATGCTATAGCATTTTCTATAGCATTTCTTTATTTTACATTTTTTACAACCTTAAATTTCGAACCAATTGAAAAAATAATGATTTTAGGGCTTATACATTGGAATATGAATATAACAAGAGTTCTCATGCAAAAATATGCAAGGATTAAATTGTTGACGAGAAATGCCATACGAAATGCTATAGCATTTTCTATAGCATTTCTTTATTTTACATTTTTTACAACCTTAAATTTCGAACCAATTGAAAAAATAATGATTTTAGGGCTTATACATTGGAATTTCAATATAACAAGAGTTCTCATGCAAAAATATGCAAGGATTAAATTGTTGACGAGAAATGCCATAGGAAATGCTATAGCATTTTCTATAGCATTTCTTTATTTTACATTTTTTACAACCTTAAATTTCGAACCAATTGAAAAAATAATGATTTTAGGGCTTATACATTGGAATTTGAATATAACAAGAGTTCTCATGCAAAAAATATGCAAGGATTAAATTGTTGACGAGAAATGCCATAGGAAATGCTATAGCATTTTCTATAGCATTTCTTTATTTTACATTTTTTACAACCTTAAATTTCGAACCAATTGAAAAAATAATGATTTTAGGGCTTATACATTGGAATTTTAATATTACAAGCGTTCTCATGCAAAAATATTCAAGGATCAAATTGTTGGCGTTAAATTCCATAGGAAATTCTATAGCATTTCCTATATCATTTCTTTATTTTACATTGTTTAAGACCTAAAAGTCGAAGCAATTGAAAAAATAATGATTTTAGGGCTTATATTTTGGAATTTGAGTATAACAAGAGTTCTCAAGCAAAAATATGCAAGGATTAAATTGTTGACGAAAAATGCCATTCGAAATTCTATAGCCTTTCCTATAGCATTTCTTTATTTTACATTGTTTACGACCTAAAATTTCAAACCAATTGAAAAAATAATGATTTTAGGGCTTATACATTGGAATTTGAATATAACAAGAGTTCTCATGCAAAAATACGCAAGGATTAAATTGTTGACGAGAAATGCCATAGGAAATGCTATAGCATTTTCTATAGCATTTCTTTATTTTACATTTTTTACAACCTTAAATTTCGAACCAATTGAAAAAATAATGATTTTAGGGCTTATACATTGGAATTTGAATATAACAAGAGTTCTCATGCAAAAAATATGCAAGGATTAAATTGTTGACGAGAAATGCCATAGGAAATGCTATAGCATTTTCTATAGCATTTCTTTATTTTACATTTTTTACAACCTTAAATTTCGAACCAATTGAAAAAATAATGATTTTAGGGCTTATACATTGGAATTTTAATATTACAAGCGTTCTCATGCAAAAATATTCAATGATTAAATTGTTGACGAGAAATGCCATACGAAATGCTATAGCATTTTCTATAGCATTTCTTTATTTTACATTTTTTACAACCTTAAATTTCGAACCAATTGAAAAAATAATGATTTTAGGGCTTATACATTGGAATTTGAATATAACAAGAGTTCTCATGCAAAAATATGCAAGGATTAAATTGTTGACGAGAAATGCCATAGGAAATGCTATAGCATTTTCTATAGCATTTCTTTATTTTACATTTTTTACAACCTTAAATTTCGAACCAATTGAAAAAATAATGATTTTAGGGCTTATACATTGGAATTTTAATATTACAAGCGTTCTCATGCAAAAATATGCAAGGATCAAATTGTTGGCGTTAAATTCCATAGGAAATTCTATAGCATTTCCTATATCATTTCTTTATTTTACATTGTTTACGACCTAAAAGTCGAAGCAATTGAAAAAATAATATTTTTAGGGCTTATATTTTGGAATTTGAATATAACAAGAGTTCTCAAGCAAAAATATGCAAGGATTAAATTGTTGACGAAAAATGCCATTCGAAATTCTATAGCCTCTCCTATAGCATTTCTTTATTTTACATTGTTTACGACCTAAAATTTCGAACCAATTGAAAAAATAATGATTTTAGGGCTTATACATTGGAATTTGAATATAACAAGAGTTCTCATGCAAAAATACGCAAGGATTAAATTGTTGATGAGAAATGCCATAGGAAATGCTATAGCATTTTCTATAGCATTTCTTTATTTTACATTTTTTACAACCTTAAATTTCGAACCAATTGAAAAAAAATGATTTTAGGGCTTATACATTGGAATATGAATATAACAAGAGTTCTCATGCAAAAATATGCAAGGATTAAATTGTTGACGAGAAATGCTATAGGAAATGCTATAGCATTTTCTATAGCATTTCTTTATTTTACATTTTTTACAACCTTAAATTTCAAACCAATTGAAAAAATAATGATTTTAGGGCTTATACATTGGAATTTGAATATAACAAGCGTTCTCAAGCAAAAATATGCAAGGATTAAATTGTTGACGAAAAATTCCATTCGAAATTCTATAGCATTTCCTATAGCATTTCTTTATTTTACATTGTTTACGACCTAAAATTTCGAACCAATTGAAAAAATAATGATTTTAGGGCTTATACATTGGAATTTGAATATAACAAGAGTTCTCATGCAAAAATACGCAAGGATTAAATTGTTGACGAGAAATGCCATAGGAAATGCTATAGCATTTACTATAGCATTTCTTTATTTTACACTTTTTACAACCTTAAATTTCGAACCAATTGAAAAAAAATTTATTTTAGGGCTTATACATTGGAATTTGAATATAACAAGAGTTCTCATGCAAAAATACGCAAGGATTAAATTGTTGACGAGAAATGCCATAGGAAATGCTATAGCATTTCTTTATTTTACATTTTTTACAACCTTAAATTTCGAACCAATTGAAAAAATAATGATTTTAGAGCTTATACATTGAAATATGAATATAACAAGAGTTCTCATGCAAAAATATGCAAGGATCAAATTGTTGGCGTTAAATTCCATAGGAAATGCTATAGCATTTTCTATAGCATTTCTTTATTTTACATTTTTTACAACCTTAAATTTCGAACCAATTGAAAAAATAACGATTTTAGGGCTTATACATTGGAATTTGAATATAACAAGAGTTCTCAAGCAAAAATATGCAAGGATTAAATTGTTGACGAAAAATGCCATTCGAAATTCTATAGCCTCTCCTATAGCATTTCTTTATTTTACATTGTTTACGACCTAAAATTTCGAACCAATTGAAAAAATAATGATTTTAGGGCTTATACATTGGAATTTGAATATAACAAGAGTTCTCATGCAAAAATACGCAAGGATTAAATTGTTGATGAGAAATGCCATATGAAATGCTATAGCATTTTCTATAGCATTTCTTAATTTTACACTTTTTACAACCTTAAATTTCGAACCAATTGAAAAAATATTGATTTTAGGTCTTATACATTGGAATTTGAATATAACAAGAGTTCTCATGCAAAAATATGCAAGGATTAAATTGTTGACGAGAAATGCCATAGGAAATGCTATAGCATTTTCTATAGCATTTCTTTATTATACATTTTTTACAACCTTAAATTTCGAACCAATTGAAAAAATAATGATTTTAGGGCTTATACATTGGAATATGAATATAACAAGAGTTCTCATGCAAAAATACGCAAGGATTAAATTGTTGACGAGAAATGCCATAGGAAATGCTATAGCATTTCCTATAGCATTTCTTTATTTTACATTTTTTACAACCTTAAATTTCGAACCAATTGAAAAAATAATGATTTTAGGGCTTATACATTGGAATATGAATATAACAAGAGTTCTCATGCAAAAATATGCAAGGATTAAATTGTTGACGAGAAATGCCATAGGAAATGCTATAGCATTTTCTTTAGCATTTCTTTATTTTACATTTTTTACAACCTTAAATTTCGAACCAATTGAAAAAATAATGATTTTAGGGCTTATACATTGGAATTTGAATATAACAAGAGTTCTCAAGCAAAAATATGCAAGGATTAAATTGTTGACGAAAAATGCCATTCGAAATTCTATAGCATTTCCTATAGCATTTCTTTATTTTACATTGTTTACGACCTAAAATTTCGAACCAATTGAAAAAATAATGATTTTAGGGCTTATACATTGGAATTTGAATATAACAAGAGTTCTCATGCAAAAATACGCAAGGATTAAATTGTTGACGAGAAATGCCATAGGAAATTCTATAGCATTTTCTATAGCATTTCTTTATTTTACACTTTTTACAACCTTAAATTTCGAACCAATTGAAAAAATATTGATTTTAGGGCTTATACATTGGAATTTGAATATAACAAGAGTTCTCATGCAAAAATATGCAAGGATTAAATTGTTGACGAGAAATGCCATAGGAAATGCTATAGCATTTTCTATAGCATTTCTTTATTTTACATTTTTTACAACCTTAAATTTCGAACCAATTGAAAAAATAATGATTTTAGGGCTTATACATTGGAATTTGAATATAACAAGAGTTCTCAAGCAAAAATATGCAAGGATTAAATTGTTGACGAAAAATGCCATTCGAAATTATATAGCATTTCCTATAGAATTTCTTTATTTTACATTGTTTACGACCTAAAATTTCGAACCAATTGAAAAAATAATGATTTTAGGGCTTATACATTGGAATTTGAATATAACAAGAGTTCTCATGCAAAAATACGCAAGGATTAAATTGTTGACGAGAAATGCCATATGAAATGCTATAGTATTTTCTATAGCATTTCTTAATTTTACACTTTTTACAACCTTAAATTTCAAACCAATTGAAAAAATATTGATTTTAGGTCTTATACATTGGAATTTGAATATAACAAGAGTTCTCATGCAAAAATACGCAAGGATTAAATTGTTGACGAGAAATGCCATAGGAAATGCTATAGCATTTTCTATAGCATTTCTTTATTTTACATTTTTTACAACCTTAAATTTCGAACCAATTGAAAAAATAATGATTTTAGGGCTTATACATTGGAATATGAATATAACAAAAGTTCTCATGCAAAAATATGCAAGGATTAAATTGTTGACGAGAAATGCCATAGGAAATGCTATAGCATTTTCTATAGCATTTCTTTATTTTACATTTTTGACAACCTTAAACTTCGAACCAATTGAAAAAATAATGATTTTAGGGCTTATACATTGGAATTTGAATATAACAAGAGTTCTCATGCAAAAATATGCAAGAATTAAATTGTTGACGAGAAATGCTATAGGAAATGTTATAGCATTTTCTATAGCATTTCTTTATTTTACATTTTTTACAACCTTAAATTTCGAATCAATTGAAAAAATAATGATTTTAGGGCTTATACATTGGAATTTGAATATAACAAGAGTTCTCATGCAAAAAAACGCAAGGATTAAATTGTTGACGAGAAATGCCATAGGAAATGCTATAGCATTTTCTATAGCATTTCTTTATTTTACATTTTTTACAACCTTAAATTTTGAACCAATTGAAAAATAATGATTTTAGGGCTTATACATTGGAATATGAATATAACAAGAGTTCTCATGCAAAAATATGCAAGGATTAAATTGTTGACGAGAAATGCCATAGGAAATGCTATAGCATTTTCCATAGCATTTCTTTATTTTACATTTTTTACAACCTTAAATTTCGAACCAATTGAAAAAATAATTATTTTAGGGCTTATACATTGGAATATGAATATAACAAAAGTTCTCATGCAAAAATATGCAAGGATTAAATTGTTGACGAGAAATGCCATAGGAAATGCTATAGCATTTTCTATAGCATTTCTTTATTTTACATTTTTGACAACCTTAAATTTCGAACCAATTGAAAAAATAATGATTTTAGGGCTTATACATTGGAATTTGAATATAACAAGAGTTCTCATGCAAAAATATGCAAGAATTAAATTGTTGACGAGAAATGCTATAGGAAATGTTATAGTATTTTCTATAGCATTTCTTAATTTTACACTTTTTACAACCTTAAATTTCAAACCAATTGAAAAAATATTGATTTTAGGTCTTATACATTGGAATTTGAATATAACAAGAGTTCTCATGCAAAAATACGCAAGGATTAAATTGTTGACGAGAAATGCCATAGGAAATGCTATAGCATTTTCTATAGCATTTCTTTATTTTACATTTTTTACAACCTTAAATTTCGAACCAATTGAAAAAATAATGATTTTAGGGCTTATACATTGGAATATGAATATAACAAGAGTTCTCATGCAAAAATATGCAAGGATTAAATTGTTGACGAGAAATGCCATAGGAAATGCTATAGCATTTTCTATAGCATTTCTTTATTTTACATTTTTTACAACCTTAAATTTCGAACCAATTGAAAAAATAATGATTTTAGGGCTTATACATTGGAATATGAATATAACAAGAGTTCTCAAGCAAAAATATGCAAGGATTAAATTGTTGACGAAAAATGCCATTCGAAATTCTATAGCATTTCCTATAGCATTTCTTTATTTTACATTGTTTACGACCTAAAATTTCGAACCAATTGAAAAAATAATGATTTTAGGGCTTATACATTGGAATTTGAATATAACAAGAGTTCTCATGCAAAAATACGCAAGGATTAAATTGTTGACGAGAAATGCCATAGGAAATTCTATAGCATTTTCTATAGCATTTCTTTATTTTACACTTTTTACAACCTTAAATTTCGAACCAATTGAAAAAATATTGATTTTAGGGCTTATACATTGGAATTTGAATATAACAAGAGTTCTCATGCAAAAATATGCAAGGATTAAATTGTTGACGAGAAATGCCATAGGAAATGCTATAGCATTTTCTATAGCATTTCTTTATTTTACACTTTTTACAACCTTAAATTTCGAACCAATTGAAAAAAATAATGATTTTAGGGCTTATACATTGGAATTTGAATATAACAAGAGTTCTCAAGAAAAAATATGCAAGGATTAAATTGTTGACGAGAAATGCCATAGGAAATGCTATAGCATTTTCTATAGCATTTCTTTATTTTACATTTTTTACAACCTTAAATTTCGAACCAATTGAAAAAATAATGATTTTAGGGCTTATACATTGGAATTTGAATATAACAAGAGTTCTCATGCAAAAAAACGCAAGGATTAAATTGTTGACGAGAAATGCCATAGGAAATGCTATAGCATTTTCTATAGCATTTCTTTATTTTACATTTTTTACAACCTTAAATTTTGAACCAATTGAAAAAATAATGATTTTAGGGCTTATACATTGGAATATGAATATAACAAGAGTTCTCATGCAAAAATATGCAAGGATTAAATTGTTGACGAGAAATGCCATAGGAAATGCTATAGCATTTTCTATAGCATTTCTTTATTTTACATTTTTTACAACCTTAAATTTCGAACCAATTGAAAAAATAATGATTTTAGGGCTTATACATTGGAATTTGAATATAACAAGAGTTCTCATGCAAAAATATGCAAGGATTAAATTGTTGACGAGAAATGCCATAGGAAATTCTATAGCATTTTCTATAGCATTTCTTTATTTTACACTTTTTACAACCTTAAATTTTGAACCAATTGAAAAAATATTGATTTTAGGGCTTATACATTGCAATTTGAATATAACAAGAGTTCTCAAGCAAAAATATGCAAGGATTAAATTGTTGACGAAAAATGCCATTCGAAATTCTATAGCATTTCCTATAGCATTTCTTTATTTTACATTATTTACGACCTAAAATTTCGAACAAATTGAAAAAATAATGATTTTAGGGCTTATACATTGGAATTTGAATATAACAAGAGTTCTCATGCAAAAATACGCAAGGATTAAATTGTTGACGAGAAATGCCATATGAAGTGCTATAGCATTTTCTATAGCATTTCTTAATTTTACACTTTTTACAACCTTAAATTTCGAACCAATTGAAAAAATATTGATTTTAGGTCTTATACATTGGAATTTGAATATAACAAGAGTTCTCATGCAAAAATACGCAAGGATTAAATTGTTGACGAGAAATGCCATATGAAGTGCTATAGCATTTTCTATAGCATTTCTTAATTTTACACTTTTTACAACCTTAAATTTCGAACCAATTGAAAAAATATTGATTTTAGGCCTTATACATTGGAATTTGAATATAACAAGAGTTCTCATGCAAAAATACGCAAGGATTAAATTGTTGACGAGAAATGCCATAGGAAATGCTATAGCATTTTCTATAGCATTTCTTTATTTTACATTTTTTACAACCTTTAATTTCGAACCAATTGAAAAAATAATGATTTTAGGGCTTATACATTGGAATATGAATATAACAAAAGTTCTCATGCAAAAATATGCAAGAATTAAATTGTTGACGAGAAATGCCATAGGAAATGCTATAGCATTTTCTATAGCATTTCTTTATTTTACATTTTTTACAACCTTAAATTTCGAACCAATTGAAAAAATAATGATTTTAGGGCTTATACATTGGAATATGAATATAACAAGAGTTCTCATTCAAAAATATGCAAGGATTAAATTGTTGACGAGAAATGCCATAGGAAATGCTATAGCATTTTCTATAGCATTTCTTTATTTTACATTTTTTACAACCTTAAATTTCGAACCAATTGAAAAAAATAATGATTTTAGGGCTTATACATTGGAATTTGAATATAACAAGAGTTCTCAAGAAAAAATATGCAAGGATTAAATTGTTGACGAAAAATGCCATTCGAAATTCTATAGCATTTCCTATAGCATTTCTTTATTTTACATTGTTTACGACCTAAAATTTCGAACCAATTGAAAAAATAATGATTTTAGGGCTTATACATTGGAATTTGAATATAACAAGAGTTCTCATGCAAAAATACGCAAGGATTAAATTGTTGACGAGAAATGCCATAGGAAATTCTATAGCATTTTCTATAGCATTTCTTTATTTTAAACTTTTTACAACCTTAAATTTTGAACCAATTGAAAAAATATTGATTTTAGGGCTTATACATTGCAATTTGAATATAACAAGAGTTCTCATGCAAAAAAATGCAAGGATTAAATTGTTGACGAGAAATGCCATAGGAAATGCTATAGCATTTACTATAGCATTTCTTTATTTTACATTTTTGACAACCTTAAATTTCGAACCAATTGAAAAAATAATGATTTTAGGGCTTATACATTGGAATTTGAATATAACAAGAGTTCTCATGCAAAAATATGCAAGAATTAAATTGTTGACGAGAAATGCTATAGGAAATGTTATAGCATTTTCTATAGCATTTCTTTATTTTACATTTTTTACAACCTTAAATTTCGAACCAATTGAAAAAATAATGATTTTAGGGCTTATACATTGAAATTTGAATATAACAAGAGTTCTCATGCAAAAAAACGCAAGGATTAAATTGTTGACGAGAAATGCCATAGGAAATGCTATAGCATTTTCTATAGCATTTCTTTATTTTACATTTTTTACAACCTTAAATTTCGAACCAATTGAAAAATAATGATTTTAGGGCTTATACATTGGAATATGAATATAACAAGAGTTCTCATGCAAAAATATGCAAGGATTAAATTGTTGACGAGAAATGCCATAGGAAATGCTATAGCATTTTCTATAGCATTTCTTTATTTTACATTTTTTACAACCTTAACTTTCGAACCAATTGAAAAAATAATGATTTTAGGGCTTATACATTGGAATTTGAATATAACAAGAGTTCTCAAGCAAAAATATGCAAGGATTAAATTGTTGACGAAAAATGCCATTCGAAATTCTATAGCATTTCCTATAGCATTTCTTTATTTTACATTGTTTACGACCTAAAATTTCGAACCAATTGAAAAAATAATGATTTTAGGGCTTATACATTGGAATTTTAATATAACAAGAGTTCTCATGCAAAAATATGCAAGGATTAAATTGTTGACGAGAAATGCCATAGGAAATGCTATAGCATTTTCCATAGCATTTCTTTATTTTACATTTTTTACAACCTTAAATTTCGAACCAATTGAAAAAATAATGATTTTAGGGCTTATACATTGGAATATGAATATAACAAAAGTTCTCATGCAAAAATATGCAAGGATTAAATTGTTGACGAGAAATGCCATAGGAAATGCTATAGCATTTTCTATAGCATTTCTTTATTTTACATTTTTGACAACCTTAAATTTCGAACCAATTGAAAAAATAATGATTTTAGGGCTTATACATTGGAATTTGAATATAACAAGAGTTCTCATGCAAAAATATGCAAGAATTAAATTGTTGACGAGAAATGCTATAGGAAATGTTATAGTATTTTCTATAGCATTTCTTAATTTTACACTTTTTACAACCTTAAATTTCAAACCAATTGAAAAAATATTGATTTTAGGTCTTATACATTGGAATTTGAATATAACAAGAGTTCTCATGCAAAAATACGCAAGGATTAAATTGTTGACGAGAAATGCCATAGGAAATGCTATAGCATTTTCTATAGCATTTCTTTATTTTACATTTTTTACAACCTTAAATTTCGAACCAATTGAAAAAATAATGATTTTAGGGCTTATACATTGGAATATGAATATAACAAGAGTTCTCATGCAAAAATATGCAAGGATTAAATTGTTGACGAGAAATGCCATAGGAAATGCTATAGCATTTTCTATAGCATTTCTTTATTTTACATTTTTTACAACCTTAAATTTCGAACCAATTGAAAAAATAATGATTTTAGGGCTTATACATTGGAATATGAATATAACAAGAGTTCTCAAGCAAAAATATGCAAGGATTAAATTGTTGACGAAAAATGCCATTCGAAATTCTATAGCATTTCCTATAGCATTTCTTTATTTTACATTGTTTACGACCTAAAATTTCGAACCAATTGAAAAAATAATGATTTTAGGGCTTATACATTGGAATTTGAATATAACAAGAGTTCTCATGCAAAAATACGCAAGGATTAAATTGTTGACGAGAAATGCCATAGGAAATTCTATAGCATTTTCTATAGCATTTCTTTATTTTACACTTTTTACAACCTTAAATTTCGAACCAATTGAAAAAATATTGATTTTAGGGCTTATAGATTGGAATTTGAATATAACAAGAGTTCTCATGCAAAAATATGCAAGGATTAAATTGTTGACGAGAAATGCCATAGGAAATGCTATAGCATTTTCTATAGCATTTCTTTATTTTACATTTTTCACAACCTTAAATTTCGAACCAATTGAAAAAATAATGATTTTAGGGCTTATACATTGGAATTTGAATATAACAAGAGTTCTCATGCAAAAAAACGCAAGGATTAAATTGTTGACGAGAAATGCCATAGGAAATGCTATAGCATTTTCTATAGCATTTCTTTATTTTACATTTTTTACAACCTTAAATTTTGAACCAATTGAAAAAATAATGATTTTAGGGCTTATACATTGGAATATGAATATAACAAGAGTTCTCATGCAAAAATATGCAAGGATTAAATTGTTGACGAGAAATGCCATAGGAAATGCTATAGCATTTTCTATAGCATTTCTTTATTTTACATTTTTTACAACCTTAAATTTCGAACCAATTGAAAAAATAATGATTTTAGGGCTTATACATTGGAATTTGAATATAACAAGAGTTCTCAAGCAAAAATATGCAAGGATTAAATTGTTGACGAAAAATGTCATTCGAAATTCTATAGCATTTCCTATAGCATTTCTTTATTTTACATTATTTACGACCTAAAATTTCGAACAAATTGAAAAAATAATGATTTTAGGGCTTATACATTGGAATTTGAATATAACAAGAGTTCTCATGCAAAAATACGCAAGGATTAAATTGTTGACGAGAAATGCCATATGAAGTGCTATAGCATTTTCTATAGCATTTCTTAATTTTACACTTTTTACAACCTTAAATTTCGAACCAATTGAAAAAATATTGATTTTAGGTCTTATACATTGGAATTTGAATATAACAAGAGTTCTCATGCAAAAATACGCAAGGATTAAATTGTTGACGAGAAATGCCATAGGAAATGCTATAGCATTTTCTATAGCATTTCTTTATTTTACATTTTTTACAACCTTTAATTTCGAACCAATTGAAAAAATAATGATTTTAGGGCTTATACATTGGAATATGAATATAACAAAAGTTCTCATGCAAAAATATGCAAGGATTAAATTGTTGACGAGAAATGCCATAGGAAATGCTATAGCATTTTCTATAGCATTTCTTTATTTTACATTTTTTACATCCTTAAATTTCGAACCAATTGAAAAAATAATGATTTTAGGGCTTATACATTGGAATATGAATATAACAAGAGTTCTCATTCAAAAATATGCAAGGATTAAATTGTTGACGAGAAATGCCATAGGAAATGCTATAGCATTTTCTATAGCATTTCTTTATTTTACATTTTTTACAACCTTAAATTTCGAACCAATTGAAAAAAATAATGATTTTAGGGCTTATACATTGGAATTTGAATATAACAAGAGTTCTCAAGAAAAAATATGCAAGGATTAAATTGTTGACGAAAAATGCCATTCGAAATTCTATAGCATTTCCTATAGCATTTCTTTATTTTACATTGTTTACGACCTAAAATTTTGAACCAATTGAAAAAATAATGATTTTAGGGCTTATACATTGGAATTTGAATATAACAAGAGTTCTCATGCAAAAATACGCAAGGATTAAATTGTTGACGAGAAATGCCATAGGAAATTCTATAGCATTTTCTATAGCATTTCTTTATTTTACACTTTTTACAACCTTAAATTTTGAACCAATTGAAAAAATATTGATTTTAGGGCTTATACATTGCAATTTGAATATAACAAGAGTTCTCATGCAAAAAAATGCAAGGATTAAATTGTTGACGAGAAATGCCATAGGAAATGCTATAGCATTTACTATAGCATTTCTTTATTTTACACTTTTTACAACCTTAAATTTCGAACCAATTGAAAAAAAATTGATTTTAGGGCTTATACATTGGAATTTGAATATAACAAGAGTTCTCATGCAAAAATACGCAAGGATTAAATTGTTGACGAGAAATGCCATATGAAGTGCTATAGCATTTTCTATAGCATTTCTTTATTTTACATTTTTTACAACCTTAAATTTCTAACCAATTGAAAAAATAATGATTTTAGGGCTTATACATTGGAATATGAATATAACAAGAGTTCTCATGCAAAAATATGCAAGGATTAAATTGTTGACGAGAAATGCCATACAAAATGCTATAGCATTTTCTATAGCATTTCTTTATTTTACATTTTTTACAACCTTAAATTTCGAACCAATTGAAAAAATAATGATTTTAGGGCTTATACATTGGAATTTGAATATAACAAGAGTTCTCATGCAAAAATATGCAAGGATTAAATTGTTGACGAGAAATGCTATAGGAAATGCTATAGCATTTTCATTAGCATTTCTTTATTTTACATTTTTTACAACCTTAAATTTCGAACCAATTGAAAAAATAATGATTTTAGGGCTTATACATTGGAATATTAATATAACAAGAGTTCTCATGCAAAAATATGCAAGGATTAAATTGTTGACGAGAAATGCCATAGGAAATGCTATAGCATTTCCTATAGAATTTCTTTATTTGACATTTTTTACAACCTTAAATTTCGAATCAATTAAAAAAATAATGATTTTAGGGCTTATACATTGGAATTTGAATATAACAAGAGTTCTCAAGCAAAAATATGCAAGGATTAAATTGTTGACGAGAAATGCCATAGGAAATGCTATAGCATTTTCTATAGCATTTCTTTATTTTACATTGTTTACGACCTAAAATTAACCAATTGAAAAAATAATGATTTTAGGGCTTATACATTGGAATTTTAATATAACAAGAGTTCTCATGCAAAAATACGCAAGGATTAAATTGTTGACGAGAAATGCCATAGGAAATGCTATAGCATTTTCTATAGCATTTCTTTATTTTACACTTTTTACAACCTTAAATTTTGAACCAATTGAAAAAATAATGATTTTAGGGCTTATACATTGGAATTTGAATATAACAAGAGTTCTCATGCAAAAATATGCAAGGATTAAATTGTTGACGAGAAATGCCATAGGAAATGCTATAGCATTTTCTATAGCATTTCTTTATTTTACATTTTTTACAACCTTAAATTTCGAACGAATTGAAAAAATAATGATTTTAGGGCTTATACATTGGAATTTGAATATAATAAGAGTTCGCATGCAAAAAAATGCAAGGATTAAATTGTTGACGATAAATGCCATAGGAAATGCTATAGCATTTTCTATAGTATTTCTTTATTTTACATTTTTTACAACCTTAAATTTTGAACCAATTGAAAAAATAATGATTTTAGGGCTTATACATTGGAATATGAATATAACAAGAGTTCTCATGCAAAAATATGCAAGGATTAAATTGTTGACGAGAAATGCCATAGGAAATGCTAGCATTTCCTATAGAATTTCTTTATTTGACATTTTTTACAACCTTAAATTTTGAATCAATTAAAAAAATAATGATTTTAGGGCTTATACATTGGAATATGAATATAACAAGAGTTCTCATGCAAAAATATGCAAGGATTAAATTGTTGACGAGAAATGCCATAGGAAATGCTATAGCATTTTCTATAGCATTTCTTTATTTTACATTTTTTACAACCTTAAATTTCGAACCAATTGAAAAAATAATGATTTTAGGGCTTATACATTGGAATATGAATATAACAAGAGTTCTCATGCAAAAATATGCAAGGATTAAATTGTTGACGAGAAATGCCATAGGAAATGCTATAGCATTTTCTATAGCATTTCTTTATTTTACATTTTTTACAACCTTAAATTTCGAACCAATTGAAAAAATAATGATTTTAGGGCTTATACATTGGAATTTGAATATAACAAGAGTTCTCATGCAAAAATATGCAAGGATTAAATTGTTGACGAGAAATGCCATAGGAAATGCTATAGCATTTCCTATAGAATTTCTTTATTTGACATTTTTTACAACCTTAAATTTTGAATCAATTAAAAAAATAATGATTTTAGGGCTTATACATTGGAATATGAATATAACAAGAGTTCTCATGCAAAAATATGCAAGGATTAAATTGTTGACGAGAAAAGCCATAGGAAATGCTATAGCATTTTCTATAGCATTTCTTTATTTTACATTTTTTACAACCTTAAATTTCGAACCTATTGAAAAAATAATGATTTTAGGGCTTATACATTGGAATTTGAATATAACAAGAGTTCTCATGGAAAAATATGCAAGGATTAAATTGTTGACGAGAAATGCCATAGGAAATGCTATAGCATTTTCTATAGCATTTCTTTATTTTACATTTTTTACAACCTTAAATTTCGAACCAATTGAAAAAATAATGATTTTAGGGCTTATACATTGGAATATGAATATAACCAGAGTTCTCATGCAAAAATATGCAAGGATTAAATTGTTGACGAGAAATGCCATACGAAATGCTATAGCATTTTCTATAGCATTTCTTTATTTTACATTTTTTACAACCTTAAATTTCGAACGAATTGAAAAAATAATGATTTTAGGGCTTATACATTGGAATTTGAATATAACAAGAGTTCGCATGCAAAAAAATGCAAGGATTAAATTATTGACGAGAAATGCCATAGGAAATGCTATAGCATTTTCTATAGTATTTCTTTATTTTACATTTTTTACAACCTTAAATTTCGAACCAATTGAAAAAATAATGATTTTAGGGCTTATACATTGGAATATGAATATAACAAGAGTTCTCATGCAAAAATATGCAAGGATTAAATTGTTGACGAGAAATGCCATAGGAAATGCTATAGCATTTCCTATAGCATTTCTTTATTTTACATTTTTTACAACCTTAAATTTCGAACGAATTGAAAAAATAATGATTTTAGGGCTTATACATTGGAATATGAATATAACAAGAGTTCTCATGCAAAAATATGCAAGGATTAAATTGTTGACGAGAAAAGCCATAGGAAATGCTATAGCATTTTCTATAGCATTTCTTTATTTTACATTTTTTACAACCTTAAATTTCGAACCAATTGAAAAAATAATGATTTTAGGGCTTATACATTGGAATATGAATATAACAAGAGTTCTCATGCAAAAATATGCAAGGATTAAATTGTTGACGAGAAATGCCATAGGAAATGCTATAGCATTTTCTATAGCATTTCTTTATTTTACATTTTTTACAACCTTAAATTTCGAACCAATTGAAAAAATAATGATTGTAGGGCTTATACATTGGAATTTGAATATAACAAGAGTTGTCAAGCAAAAATATGCAAGGATTAAATTGTTGACGAAAAATGCCATTCGAAATTCTATAGCATTTCCTATAGCATTTCTTTATTTTACATTGTTTACGACCTAAAATTTCGAACCAATAGAAAAAATAATGATTTTAGGGCTTATACATTGGAATATGAATATAACAAGAGTTCTCATGCAAAAATATGCAAGGATTAAATTGTTGACGAGAAATGCCATAGGAAATGCTAGCATTTCCTATAGAATTTCTTTATTTGACATTTTTTACAACCTTAAATTTCGAACCAATTGAAAAAATAATGATTTTAGGGCTTATACATTGGAATATGAATATAACAAGAGTTCTCATGCAAAAATATGCAAGGATTAAATTGTTGACGAGAAATGCCATAGGAAATGCTATAGCATTTTCTATAGCATTTCTTTATTTTACATTTTTTACAACCTTAAATTTCGAACCAATTGAAAAAATAATGATTTTAGGGCTTATATATTGGAATTTGAATATAACAAGAGTTCTCATGCAAAAATATGCAAGGATTAAATTGTTGACGAGAAATGCCATAGGAAATGCTATAGCATTTCCTATAGAATTTCTTTATTTGACATTTTTTACAATCTTAAATTTTGAATCAATTAAAAAAATAATGATTTTAGGGCTTATACATTGGAATATGAATATAACAAGAGTTCTCATGCAAAAATATGCAAGGATTAAATTGTTGACGAGAAAAGCCATAGGAAATGCTATAGCATTTTCTATAGCATTTCTTTATTTTACATTTTTTACAACCTTAAATTTCGAACCTATTGAAAAAATAATGATTTTAGGGCTTATACATTGGAATTTGAATATAACAAGAGTTCTCATGGAAAAATATGCAAGGATTAAATTGTTGACGAGAAATGCCATAGGAAATGCTATAGCATTTTCTATAGCATTTCTTTATTTTACATTTTTTACAACCTTAAATTTCGAACCAATTGAAAAAATAATGATTTTAGGGCTTATACATTGGAATATGAATATAACCAGAGTTCTCATGCAAAAATATGCAAGGATTAAATTGTTGACGAGAAATGCCATACGAAATGCTATAGCATTTTCTATAGCATTTCTTTATTTTACATTTTTTACAACCTTAAATTTCGAACCAATTGAAAAAATAATGATTTTAGGGCTTATACATTGGAATATGAATATAACCAGAGTTCTCATGCAAAAATATGCAAGGATTAAATTGTTGACGAGAAATGCCATACGAAATGCTATAGCATTTTCTATAGCATTTCTTTATTTTACATTTTTTACAACCTTAAATTTCGAACCAATTGAAAAAATAATGATTTTAGGGCTTATACATTGGAATATGAATATAACCAGAGTTCTCATGCAAAAATATGCAAGGATTAAATTGTTGACGAGAAATGCCATACGAAATGCTATAGCATTTTCTATAGCATTTCTTTATTTTACATTTTTTACAACCTTAAATTTCAAACCAATTGAAAAAATATTGATTTTAGGGCTTATACATTGGAATTTGAATATAACAAGAGTTCTCATGCAAAAATATGCAAGGATTAAATTGTTGACGAGAAAAGCCATAGGAAATGCTATAGCATTTTCTATAGCATTTCTTTATTTTACATTTTTTACAACCTTAAATTTCGAACCAATTGAAAAAATAATGATTTTAGGGCTTATACATTGGAATATGAATATAACAAGAGTTCTCATGCAAAAATATGCAAGGATTAAATTGTTGACGAGAAATGCCATAGGAAATGCTATAGCATTTTCTATAGCATTTCTTTATTTTACATTTTTTACAACCTTAAATTTCGAACCAATTGAAAAAATAATGATTGTAGGGCTTATACATTGGAATTTGAATATAACAAGAGTTGTCAAGCAAAAATATGCAAGGATTAAATTGTTGACGAAAAATGCCATTCGAAATTCTATAGCATTTCCTATAGCATTTCTTTATTTTACATTGTTTACGACCTAAAATTTCGAACCAATTGAAAAAATAATGATTTTAGGGCTTATACATTGGAATTTGAATATAACAAGAGTTCTCATGCAAAAATACGCAAGGATTAAAATGTTGACGAGAAATGCCATAGGAAATTCTATAGCATTTTCTATAGCATTTCTTTATTTTACATTTTTTACAACCTTAAATTTCGAACGAATTGAAAAAATAATGATTTTAGGGCTTATACATTGGAATTTGAATATAACAAGAGTTCGCATGCAAAAAAATGCAAGGATTAAATTGTTGACGAGAAATGCCATAGGAAATGCTATAACATTTTCTATAGTATTTCTTTATTTTACATTTTTTACAACCTTAAATTTCGAACCAATTGAAAAAATAATGATTTTAGGGCTTATACATTGGAATATGAATATAACAAGAGTTTTCATGCAAAAATATGCAAGGATTAAATTGTTGACGAGAAATGCCTTAGGAAATGCTATAGCATTTTCTATAGCATTTCTTTATTTTACATTTTTTACAACCTTAAATTTCGAACGAATTGAAAAAATAATGATTTTAGGGCTTATACATTGGAATATGAATATAACAAGAGTTCTCATGCAAAAATATGCAAGGATTAAATTGTTGACGAGAAAAGCCATAGGAAATGCTATAGCATTTTCTATAGCATTTCTTTATTTTACATTTTTTACAACCTTAAATTTCGAACCAATTGAAAAAATAATGATTTTAGGGCTTATACATTGGAATATGAATATAACAAGAGTTCTCATGCAAAAATATGCAAGGATTAAATTGTTGACGAGAAATGCCATAGGAAATGCTATAGCATTTTCTATAGCATTTCTTTATTTTACATTGTTTACGACCTAAAATTAACCAATTGAAAAAATAATGATTTTAGGGCTTATACATTGGAATTTTAATATAACAAGAGTTCTCATGCAAAAATACGCAAGGATTAAATTGTTGACGAGAAATGCCATAGGAAATGCTATAGCATTTTCTATAGCATTTCTTTATTTTACACTTTTTACAACCTTAAATTTTGAACCAATTGAAAAAATAATGATTTTAGGGCTTATACATTGGAATTTGAATATAACAAGAGTTCTCATGCAAAAATATGCAAGGATTAAATTGTTGACGAGAAATGCCATAGGAAATGCTATAGCATTTTCTATAGCATTTCTTTATTTTACATTTTTTACAACCTTAAATTTCGAACGAATTGAAAAAATAATGATTTTAGGGCTTATACATTTAAATTTGAATATAATAAGAGTTCGCATGCAAAAAAATGCAAGGATTAAATTGTTGACGATAAATGCCATAGGAAATGCTATAGCATTTTCTATAGTATTTCTTTATTTTACATTTTTTACAACCTTAAATTTCGAACCAATTGAAAAAATAATGATTTTAGGGCTTATACATTGGAATATGAATATAACAAGAGTTCTCATGCAAAAATATGCAAGGATTAAATTGTTGACGAGAAATGCCATAGGAAATGCTATAGCATTTCCTATAGAATTTCTTTATTTGACATTTTTTACAACCTTAAATTTTGAATCAATTAAAAAAATAATGATTTTAGGGCTTATACATTGGAATATGAATATAACAAGAGTTCTCATGCAAAAATATGCAAGGATTAAATTGTTGACGAGAAATGCCATAGGAAATGCTATAGCATTTTCTATAGCATTTCTTTATTTTACATTTTTTACAACCTTAAATTTCGAACCAATTGAAAAAATAATGATTTTAGGGCTTATACATTGGAATATGAATATAACAAGAGTTCTCATGCAAAAATATGCAAGGATTAAAATGTTGACGAGAAAAGCCATAGGAAATTCTATAGCATTTTCTATAGCATTTCTTTATTTTACATTTTTTACAACCTTAAATTTCGAACCAATTGAAAAAATAATGATTTTAGGGCTTATACATTGGAATTTGAATATAACAAGAGTTCTCATGCAAAAATATGCAAGGATTAAATTGTTGACGAGAAATGCCATAGGAAATGCTATAGCATTTCCTATAGAATTTCTTTATTTGACATTTTTTACAACCTTAAATTTTGAATCAATTAAAAAAATAATGATTTTAGGGCTTATACATTGGAATATGAATATAACAAGAGTTCTCATGCAAAAATATGCAAGGATTAAATTGTTGACGAGAAAAGCCATAGGAAATGCTATAGCATTTTCTATAGCATTTCTTTATTTTACATTTTTTACAACCTTAAATTTCGAACCTATTGAAAAAATAATGATTTTAAGGCTTATACATTGGAATTTGAATATAACAAGAGTTCTCATGGAAAAATATGCAAGGATTAAATTGTTGACGAGAAATGCCATAGGAAATGCTATAGCATTTTCTATAGCATTTCTTTATTTTACATTTTTTACAACCTTAAATTTCGAACCAATTGAAAAAATAATGATTTTAGGGCTTATACATTGGAATATGAATATAACCAGAGTTCTCATGCAAAAATATGCAAGGATTAAATTGTTGACGAGAAATGCCATACGAAATGCTATAGCATTTTCTATAGCATTTCTTTATTTTGCATTTTTTACAACCTTAAATTTCGAACGAATTGAAAAAATAATGATTTTAGGGCTTATACATTGGAATTTGAATATCACAAGAGTTCGCATGCAAAAAAATGCAAGGATTAAATTGTTGACGAGAAATGCCATAGGAAATGCTATAGCATTTTCTATAGTATTTCTTTATTTTACATTTTTTACAACCTTAAATTTCGAACCAATTGAAAAAATAATGATTTTAGGGCTTATACATTGGAATATGAATATAACAAGAGTTCTCATGCAAAAATATGCAAGGATTAAATTGTTGACGAGAAATGCCATAGGAAATGCTATAGCATTTTCTATAGCATTTCTTTATTTTACATTTTTTACAACCTTAAATTTCGAACGAATTGAAAAAATAATGATTTTAGGGCTTATACATTGGAATATGAATATAACAAGAGTTCTCATGCAAAAATATGCAAGGATTAAATTGTTGACGAGAAAAGCCATAGGAAATGCTATAGCATTTTCTATAGCATTTCTTTATTTTACATTTTTTACAACCTTAAATTTCGAACCAATTGAAAAAATAATGATTTTAGGGCTTATACATTGGAATATGAATATAACAAGAGTTCTCATGCAAAAATATGCAAGGATTAAATTGTTGACGAGAAATGCCATAGGAAATGCTATAGCATTTTCTATAGCATTTCTTTATTTTACATTTTTTACAACCTTAAATTTCGAACCAATTGAAAAAATAATGATTGTAGGGCTTATACATTGGAATTTGAATATAACAAGAGTTCTCAAGCAAAAATATGCAAGGATTAAATTGTTGACGAAAAATGCCATTCGAAATTCTATAGCATTTCCTATAGCATTTCTTTATTTTACATTGTTTACGACCTAAAATTTCGAACCAATTGAAAAAATAATGATTTTAGGGCTTATACATTGGAATTTGAATATAACAAGAGTTCTCATGCAAAAATACGCAAGGATTAAATTGTTGACGAGAAATGCCATAGGAAATTCTATAGCATTTTCTATAGCATTTCTTTATTTTACACTTTTTACAACCTTAAATTTCGAACCAATTGAAAAAATATTGATTTTAGGGCTTATACATTGGAATTTGAATATAACAAGAGTTCTCATGCAAAAATATGCAAGGATTAAATTGTTGACGAGAAATGCCATAGGAAATGCTATAGCATTTTCTATAGCATTTCTTTATTTTACATTTTTTACAACCTTAAATTTCGAACGAATTGAAAAAATAATGATTTTAGGGCTTATACATTGGAATATGAATATAACAAGAGTTCTCATGCAAAAATATGCAAGGATTAAATTGTTGACGAGAAAAGCCATAGGAAATGCTATAGCATTTTCTATAGCATTTCTTTATTTTACATTTTTTACAACCTTAAATTTCGAACCAATTGAAAAAATAATGATTTTAGGGCTTATACATTGGAATATGAATATAACAAGAGTTCTCATGCAAAAATATGCAAGGATTAAATTGTTGACGAGAAATGCCATAGGAAATGCTATAGCATTTTCTATAGCATTTCTTTATTTTACATTTTTTACAACCTTAAATTTCGAACCAATTGAAAAAATAATGATTGTAGGGCTTATACATTGGAATTTGAATATAACAAGAGTTCTCAAGCAAAAATATGCAAGGATTAAATTGTTGACGAAAAATGCCATTCGAAATTCTATAGCATTTCCTATAGCATTTCTTTATTTTACATTGTTTACGACCTAAAATTTCGAACCAATTGAAAAAATAATGATTTTAGGGCTTATACATTGGAATTTGAATATAACAAGAGTTCTCATGCAAAAATACGCAAGGATTAAATTGTTGACGAGAAATGCCATAGGAAATTCTATAGCATTTTCTATAGCATTTCTTTATTTTACACTTTTTACAACCTTAAATTTCGAACCAATTGAAAAAATATTGATTTTAGGGCTTATACATTGGAATTTGAATATAACAAGAGTTCTCATGCAAAAATATGCAAGGATTAAATTGTTGACGAGAAATGCCATAGGAAATGCTATAGCATTTTCTATAGCATTTCTTTATTTTACATTTTTTACAACCTTAAATTTCGAACGAATTGAAAAAATAATGGTTTTAGGGCTTATACATTGGAATTTGAATATAACAAGAGTTCGCATGCAAAAAAATGCAAGGATTAAATTGTTGACGAGAAATGCCATAGGAAATGCTATAGCATTTTCTATAGTATTTCTTTATTTTACATTTTTTACAACCTTAAATTTCGAACCAATTGAAAAAATAATGATTTTAGGGCTTATACATTGGAATATGAATATAACAAGAGTTCTCATGCAAAAATATGCAAGGATTAAATTGTTGACGAGAAATGCCATAGGAAATGCTATAGCATTTTCTATAGCGTTTCTTTATTTTACATTTTTTACAACCTTAAATTTCGAACGAATTGAAAAAATAATGATTTTAGGGCTTATACATTGGAATATGAATATAACAAGAGTTCTCATGCAAAAATATGCAAGGATTAAAATGTTGACGAGAAAAGCCATAGGAAATGCTATAGCATTTTCTATAGCATTTCTTTATTTTACATTTTTTACAACCTTAAATTTCGAACCAAATGAAAAAATAATGATTTTAGGGCTTATACATTGGAATATGAATATAACAAGAGTTCTCATGCAAAAATATGCAAGGATTAAAATGTTGACGAGAAAAGCCATAGGAAATTCTATAGCATTTTCTATAGCATTTCTTTATTTTACACTTTTTACAACCTTAAATTTCGAACCAATTGAAAAAATATTGATTTTAGGGCTTATACATTGGAATTTGAATATAACAAGAGTTCTCATGCAAAAATATGAAAGGATTAAATTGTTGACGAGAAATGCCATAGGAAATGCTATAGCATTTTCTATAGCATTTCTTTATTTTTCATTTTTTACAACCTTAAATTTTGAACGAATTGAAAAAATAATGGTTTTAGGGCTTATACATTGGAATTTGAATATAACAAGAGTTCGCATGCAAAAAAATGCAAGGATTAAATTGTTGACGAGAAATGCCATAGGAAATGCTATAGCATTTTCTATAGTATTTCTTTATTTTACATTTTTTACAACCTTAAATTTCGAACCAATTGAAAAAATAATGATTTTAGGGCTTATACATTGGAATATGAATATAACAAGAGTTCTAATGCAAAAATATGCAAGGATTAAATTGTTGACGAGAAATGCCATAGGAAATGCTATAGCATTTTCTATAGCGTTTCTTTATTTTACATTTTTTACAACCTTAAATTTCGAACGAATTGAAAAAATAATGATTTTAGGGCTTATACATTGGAATATGAATATAACAAGAGTTCTCATGCAAAAATATGCAAGGATTAAAATGTTGACGAGAAAAGCCATAGGAAATGCTATAGCATTTTCTATAGCATTTCTTTATTTTACATTTTTTACAACCTTAAATTTCGAACCAATTGAAAAAATAATGATTTTAGGGCTTATACATTGGAATATAAATATAACAAGAGTTCTCATGCAAAAATATGCAAGGATTAAATTGTTGACGAGAAATGCCATAGGAAATGCTATAGCATTTTCTATAGCATTTCTTTATTTTACATTTTTTACAACCTTAAATTTCGAACCAATTGAAAAAATAATGATTGTAGGGCTTATACATTGGAATTTGAATATAACAAGAGTTCTCAAGCAAAAATATGCAAGGATTAAATTTTTGACGAAAAATGCCATTCGAAATTCTATAGCATTTCCTATAGCATTTCTTTATTTTACATTGTTTACGACCTAAAATTTCGAACCAATTGAAAAATAATGATTTTAGGGCTTATACATTGGAATTTGAATATAACAAGAGTTCTCATGCAAAAATACGCAAGGATTAAATTGTTGACGAGAAATGCCATAGGAAATTCTATAGCATTTTCTATAGCATTTCTTTATTTTACACTTTTTACAACCTTAAATTTCAAACCAATTGAAAAAATATTGATTTTAGGGCTTATACATTGGAATTTGAATATAACAAGAGTTCTCATGCAAAAATATGCAAGGATTAAATTGTTGACGAGAAATGCCATAGGAAATGCTATAGCATTTTCTATAGCATTTCTTTATTTTACATCTTTTACAACCTTAAATTTCGAACCAATTGAAAAAATAATGATTTTAGGGCTTATACATTGGAATTTGAATATAACAAGAGTTCTCATGCAAAAATATGCAAGGATTAAATTGTTGACGAGAAATGCCATAGGAAATGCTATAGCATTTTCTATAGCATTTCTTTATTTTACATTTTTTACAACCTTAAATTTTGAACCAATTAAAAAAATAATGATTTTAGGGCTTATACATTGGAATTTGAATATAACAAGAGTTCTCATGCAAAAATATGCAAGGATTAAATTGTTGACGAGAAATGCCATAGGAAATGCTATAGCATTTCTTTATTTTACATCGTTTACGACCTAAAATTTCGAACCAATTGAAAAAATAATGATTTTAGGGCTTATACATTGGAATTTGAATATAACAAGAGTTCTCACGCAAAAATATGCAAGGATTAATTTGTTGACGAGAAATGCCATAGGAAATGCTATAGCATTTCCTATAGCATTTCTTTATTTTACATTTTTTACAACATTAAATTTCAAACCAATTGAAAAAATAATGATTTTAGGGCTTATACATTGGAATTTGAATATAACAAGAGTTCTCATGCAAAAATATGCAAGAATTAAATTGTTGACGAGAAATGCTATAGGAAATGTTATAGCATTTCCTATAGCATTTCTTTATTTTACATTTTTTCCAACCTTAAATTTCGAACCAATTGAAAAAATAATGATTTTAGGGCTTATACATTGGAATTTGAATATAACAAGAGTTCTCATGCAAAAATATGCAAGGATTTAATTGTTGAAGAGAAATGCCATAGGAAATGCTATAGCATTTCCTATAGCATTTCTTTATTTTACATTTTTTAAAACCTTAAATTTCGAACCAATTAAAAAAATAATGATTTTAGGGCTTATACATTGGAATTTGAATATAACAAGAGTTCTCATGCAAAAATATGCAAGGATTAAATTGTTGACGAGAAATGCCATAGGAAATGCTATAGCATTTCTTTATTTTACATTTTTTACAACATTAAATTTCGAACCAATTGAAAAAATAATGATTTTAGGGCTTATACATTGGAATTTAAATATAACAAGAGTTCTCACGCACAAATATGCAAGGATTAAATTGTTGACGAGAAATGCCATAGGAAATGCTATAGCATTTTCTATAGCATTTCTTTATTTTACATTTTTTACAACCTTAAATTTTGAACCAATTGAAAAAATAATGATTTTAGGGGTTATACATTGGAATTTGAATATAACAAGAGTTCTCATGCAAAAATATGCAAGGATTAAATTGTTGACGAGAAATGCCACATTTCCTATAGAATTTCTTTATTTGACATTTTTTACAACCTTAAATTTCGAATCAATTAAAAAAATAATGATTTTAGGGCTTATACATTGGAATTTGAATATAACAAGAGTTCTCATGCAAAAATATGCAAGGATTAAATTGTTGAAGAGAAATGCCATAGGAAATGCATATTTTACATTTTTTACAACCTTAAATTTCGAACCAATTAAAAAAATAATGATTTTAGGGCTTATACATTGGAATTTGAATATAACAAGAGTTCTCATGCAAAAATATGCAAGGACTAAATTGTTGACGAGAAATGCCATAGGAAATGCTATAGCATTTCTTTATTTTACATTGTTTACGACCTAAAATTTCGAACCAATTGAAAAAATAATGATTTTAGGGCTTATACATTGGAATTTGAATATAACAAGAGTTCTCACGCAAAAATATGCAAGGATTAAATTGTTGACGAGAAATGCCATAGGAAATGCTAGCATTTCCTATAGCATTTCTTTATTTTACATTTTTTACAACATTAAATTTCGAACCAATTGAAAAAATAATGATTTTAGGGCTTATACATTGGAATTTGAATATAACAAGAGTTCTCATGCAAAAATATGCAAGAATTAAATTGTTGACGAGAAATGCTATAGGAAATGCTATAGCATTTCCTATAGCATTTCTTTATTTTACATTTTTTACAACCTTAAATTTTGAACCAATTGAAAAAATAATGATTTTAGGGCTTATACATTGGAATTTGAATATAACAAGAGTTCTCATGCAAAAATATGCAAGGATTAAATTGTTGAAGAGAAATGCCATAGGAAATGCTATAGCATTTCCTATAGCATTTCTTTATTTTACATTTTTTACAACCTTAAATTTCGAACCAATTAAAAAAATAATGGTTTTAGGGCTTATACATTGGAATTTGAATATAACAAGAGTTCTCATGCAAAAATATGCAAGGATTAAATTGTTGACGAGAAATGCCATAGGAAATGCTATAGCATTTCTTTATTTTACATTATTTACGACCTAAAATTTCGAACCAATTGAAAAAATAATGATTTTAGGGCTTATACATTGGAATTTGAATATAACAAGAGTTCTCACGCAAAAATATGCAAGGATTAAATTGTTGACGAGAAATGCCATAGGAAATGCTATAGCATTTCCTATAGCATTTCTTTATTTTACATTTTTTACAACATTAAATTTCGAACCAATTGAAAAAATAATAATTTTAGGGCTTATACATTGGAATTTGAATATAACAAGAGTTCTCATGCAAAAATATGCAAGAATTAAATTGTTGACGAGAAATAGCATTTCCTATAGCATTTCTTTATTTTACATTTTTTACAACCTTAAATTTCGAACCAATTGAAAAAATAATGATTTTAGGGCTTATACATTGGAATTTGAATATAACAAGAGTTCTCATGCAAAAATATGCAAGGATTAAATTGTTGAAGAGAAATGCCATAGGAAATGCTATAGCATTTCCTATAGCATTTCTTTATTTTACATTTTTTACAACCTTAAATTTCGAACCAATTAAAAAAATAATGATTTTAGGGCTTATACATTGGAATTTGAATATAACAAGAGTTCTCATGCAAAAATATGCAAGGATTAAATTGTTGACGAGAAATAGCATTTCCTATAGCATTTCTTTATTTTACATTTTTTACAACCTTAAATTTCGAACCAATTGAAAAAATAATGATTTTAGGGCTTATACATTGGAATTTGAATATAACAAGAGTTCTCATGCAAAAATATGCAAGGATTAAATTGTTGAAGAGAAATGCCATAGGAAATGCTATAGCATTTCCTATAGCATTTCTTTATTTTACATTTTTTACAACCTTAAATTTCGAACCAATTAAAAAAATAATGATTTTAGGGCTTATACATTGGAATTTGAATATAACAAGAGTTCTCATGCAAAAATATGCAAGGATTAAATTGTTGACGAGAAATGCCATAGGAAATGCTATAGCATTTCTTTATTTTACATTGTTTACGACCTAAAATTTCGAACCAATTGAAAAAATAATGATTTTAGGGCTTATACATTGGAATTTGAATATAACAAGAGTTCTCACGCAAAAATATGCAAGGATTAAATTGTTGACGAGAAATGCCATAGGAAATGCTATGGCATTTCCTATAGCATTTCTTTATTTTACATTTTTTACAACATTAAATTTCGAACCAATTGAAAAAATAATGATTTTAGGGCTTATAGATTGGAATTTGAATATAACAAGAGTTCTCATGCAAAAATATGCAAGGATTAAATTGTTGACGAGAAATGCCATAGGAAATGCTATAGCATTTTCTATAGCATTTCTTTATTTTACATTTTTTACAACCTTAAATTTCAAACCAATTGAAAAAATAATGATTTTAGGGCTTATACATTGGAATTTTAATATTACAAGCGTTCTCATGCAAAAATATGCAAGGATTAAATTGGTGGCGTTAAATTCCATAGGAAATTCTATAGCATTTCCTATAGCATTTCTTTATTTTACATTGTTTACGACCTAAAAGTCGAACCAATTGAGAAAATAATGATTTTAGGGCTTATATATTTGAATTTGAATATAACAAGAGTTCTCAAGCAAAAATATGCAAGGATTAAATTGTTGACGAAAAATGCCATACGAAATTCTATAGCATTTCTTTATTTTACAATGTTTACGACCTAAAATATCGAACCAATTGAAAAAAAAATGATTTTAGGGCTTATACATTGGAATTTGAATATAACAAGAGTTCTCATGCAAAAATATGCAAGGATTAAATTGTTGACGAGAAATGCCATAGGAAATGCTATAGCATTTTCTATAGCATTTCTTTATTTTACATTTTTTACAACCTTAAATTTCGAACCAATTGAAAAATTAATGATTTTAGGGCTTATACATTGGAATTTTAATATTACAAGCGTTCTCATGCAAAAATATGCAAGGATTAAATTGTTGGCGTTAAATTCCATAGGAAATTCTATAGCATTTCCTATAGCATTTCTTTATTTTACATTGTTTACGACCTAAAAGTCGAACCAATTGAAAATATAATGATTTTAGGGCTTATACATTGGAATTTGAATATAACAAGAGTTCTCAAGCAAAAATATGCAAGGATTAAATTGTTGACGAAAAATGCCATATGAAATTCTATAGCATTTCCTATAGCATTTCTTTATTTTACATTGTTTACGACCTAAAATTTCGAACCAATTGAAAAAATAATGATTTTAGGGCTTATACATTGGAATTTGAATAGAACAAGAGTTCTTATGCAAAAATATGCAAGGATTAAATTGTTGAAGAGAAAATGCCATAGGAAATGCTATAGCATTTCCTATAGCATTTCTTTATTTTACATTTTTTACAACCTTAAATTTCGAACCAATTAAAAAAATAATGATTTTAGGGCTTATACATTGCAATTTGAATATAACAAGAGTTCTCATGCAAAAATATGCAAGGATTAAATTGTTGACGTGAAATGCCATAGGAAATGCAATAGCATTTCTTTATTTTACATTGTTTACGACCTAAAATTTCGAACCAATTGAAAAAATAATGATTTTAGGGCTTATACATTGAAATTTGAATATAACAAGAGTTCTCACGCAAAAATATGCAAGGATTAAATTGTTGACGAGAAATGCCATAGGAAATGCTATTGCATTTCCTATAGCATTTCTTTATTTTACATTTTTTACAACATTAAATTTCGAACCAATTGAAAAAATAATGATTTTAGGGCTTACACATTGGAATTTGTATATAACAAGAGTTCTCATGCAAAAATATGCAAGCATTAAATTGTTGACGAGAAATGCTATAGGAAATGCTATAGCATTTCCTATAGCATTTCTTTATTTTACATTTTTTACAACCTTAAATTTCGAACCAATTGAAAAATAATGATTTTAGGGCTTATACATTGGAATTTGAATATAACAAGAGTTCACATGCAAAAATATGCAAGGATTAAATTGTTGAAGAGAAATGCCATAGGAAATGCTATAGCATTTCCTATGGCATTTCTTTATTTTACATTTTTTACAACCTTAAATTTCGAACCAATTAAAAAAATAATGATTTTAGGGCTTATACATTGGAATTTTAATATAACAAGAGTTCTCATGCAAAAAGATGCAAGGATTAAATTGTTGACGAGAAATGCCATAGGAAATGCTATAGCATTTCTTTATTTTACATTTTTTACAACATTAAATTTCGAACCAATTGAAAAAATAATGATTTTAGGGCTTATACATTGGAATTTGAATATAACAAGAGTTCTCACGCAAAAATATGCAAGGATTAAATTGTTGACGAGAAATGCCATAGGAAATGCTATGGCATTTCCTATAGCATTTCTTTATTTTACATTTTTTACAACCTTAAATTTCGAACCAATTGAAAAAATAATGATTTTAGGGCTTATAGATTGGAATTTGAATATGACAAGAGTTCTCATGAAAAAATATGCAAGGATTAAATTGTTGACGAGAAATGCCATAGGAAATGATATAGCATTTCCTATAGCATTTCTTTATTTTACATTTTTTACAACCTTAAATTTCGAAACAATTGAAAAAATAATGATTTTAGGGCTTATACATTGGAATTTGAATATAACAAGAGTTCTCATGCAAAAATATGCAAGGATTAAATTGTTGAAGAGAAATGCCATAGGAAATGCTATAGCATTTCCTATAACATTTCTTTATTTTACATTTTTTACAACCTTAAATTTCGAACCAATTAAAAAAATAATGATTTTAGGGCTTATACATTGGAATTTGAATATAACAAGAGTTCTCATGCAAAAATATGCAAGGATTAAATTGTTGAAGAGAAATGCCATAGGAAATGCTATAGCATTTCTTTATTTTACATTTTTTACAACATTAAATTTTGAACCAATTGAAAAAATAATTATTTTAGGGCTTATACATTGGAATTTAAATATAACAAGAGTTCTCACACAAAAATATGCAAAGATTAAATTGTTGACGAGAAATGCCATAGGAAATGCTATGGCATTTCCTATAGCATTTCTTTATTTTACATTTTTTACAACCTTAAATTTCGAACCAATTGAAAAATTAATGATTTTAGGGCTTATACATTGGAATATGAATATAACAAGAGTTCTCATGCAAAAATATGCAAGGATTAAATTGTTGAAGAGAAATGCCATAGGAAATTAGCATTTCCTATAGCATTTCTTTATTTTACATTTTTTACAACCTTAAATTTTGAACCAATTGAAAAAATAATGATTTTAGGGCTTATACATTGGAATTTGAATATAACAAGAGTTCTCATGCAAAAATATGCAAGGATTAAATTGTTGACGAGAAATGCCATAGGAAATGCTATAGCATTTCTTTATTTTACATTTTTTACAACATTAAATTTCGAACCAATTGAAAAATAATGATTTTAGGGCTTATACATTGGAATTTAAATATAACAAGAGTTCTCACGCGAAAATATGCAAGGATTAAATTGTTGACGAGAAATGCCATAGGAAATGATATGGCATTTCCTATAGCATTTCTTTATTTTACATTTTTTACAACCTTAAATTTCGAACCAATTGAAAAAATAATGATTTTAGGGCTTATACATTGGAATTTGAATATAACAAGAGTTCTCATGCAAAAATATGCAAGGATTAAATTGTTGACGAGAAATGCCATAGGAAATGCTATAACATTTCCTATAGCATTTCTTTATTTTACATTTTTTACAACCTTAAATTTTGAACCAATTGAAAAAATAATGATTTTAGGGCTTATACATTGGAATTTGAATATAACAAGAGTTCTCATGCAAAAATATGCAAGGATTAAATTGTTGACGAGAAATGCCATAGGAAATGCTATAGCATTTTCTATAGCATTTCTTTATTTTACATTTTTTACAACCTTAAATTTCGAACAAATTGAAAAAATAATGATTTTAGGGCTTATACATTGGAATATGAATATAACAAGAGTTCTCATGCAAAAATATGCAAGGAATAAATTGTTGAAGAGAAATGCCATAGGAAATTAGCATTTCCTATAGCATTTCTTTATTTTACATTTTTTACAACCTTAAATTTCGAACCAATTAAAAAAATAATGATTTTAGGGCTTATACATTGGAATTTGAATATAACAAGAGTTCTCATACAAAAATATGCAAGGATTAAATTGTTGACGAGAAATGCCAGAGGAAATGCTATAGCATTTCTTTATTTTACATTTTTTACAACATTAAATTTCGAACCAATTGAAAAAATAATGAATTTAGGGCTTATACATTGGAATTTAAATATAACAAGAGTTCTCACGCAAAATTATGCAAGGATTAAATTGTTGACGAGAAATTCCATAGGAAATGCTATGGCATTTCCTATAGCATTTCTTTATTTTACATTTTTTACAACCTTAAATTTCGAACCAATTGAAAAAATAATAATTTTAGGGCTTATACATTGGAATTTGAATATAACAAGAGTTCTCATGCAAAAATATGCAAGGATTAAATTGTTGACGAGAAATGCCATAGGAAATGATATAACATTTCCTATTGCATTTCTTTATTTTACATTTTTTACAACCTTAAATTTCGAACCAATTGAAAAAATAATGATTTTAGGGCTTATACATTGGAATTTGAATATAACAAGAGTTCTCATGCAAAAATATGCAAGGATTAAATTGTTGACGAGAAATGCCATAGGAAATGCTATACCATTTTCTATAGCATTTCTTTATTTTACATTTTTTACCACCTTAAATTTCGAACCAATTGAAAAAATAATGATTTTAGGGCTTATACATTGGAATTTTAATATTACAAGCGTTCTCATGCAAAAATATGCAAGGATTAAATTGTTGGCGTTAAATTCCATAGGAAATTCTATAGCATTTCCTATAGCATTTCTTTATTTTACATTGTTTACGACCTAAAAGTCGAACCAATTGAAAAAATAATGATTTTAGGGCTTATACATTGGAATTTGAATATAACAAGAGTTCTCAAGCAAAAATATGCAAGGATTAAATTGTTGACGAAAAATGCCATATGAAATTCTATAGCATTTCCTATAGCATTTCTTTATTTTACATTGTTTACGACCTAAAATTTCGAACCAAATGAAAAAATAATGATTTTAGGGCTTATACATTGGAATTTGAATAGAACAAGAGTTCTTATGCAAAAATATGCAAGGATTAAATTGTTGAAGAGAAAATGCCATAGGAAATGCTATAGCATTTCCTATAGCATTTCTTTATTTTACATTTTTTACAACCTTAAATTTCGAACCAATTAAAAAAATAATGATTTTAGGGCTTATACATTGGAATTTGAATATAACAAGAGTTCTCATGCAAAAATATGCAAGGATTAAATTGTTGACGAGAAATGCCATAGGAAATGCTATAGCATTTCTTTATTTTACATTGTTTACGACCTAAAATTTCGAACCAATTGAAAAAATAATGATTTTAGGGCTTACACATTGGAATTTGAATATAACAAGAGTTCTCATGCAAAAATATGCAAGGATTAAATTGTTGACGAGAAATGCTATAGGAAATGCTATAGCATTTCCTATAGCATTTCTTTATTTTACATTTTTTACAACCTTAAATTTTGAACCAATTGAAAAAATAATGATTTTAGGGCTTATACATTGGAATTTGAATATAACAAGAGTTCTCATGCAAAAATATGCAAGGATTACATTGTTGAAGAGAAATGCCATAGGAAATGCTATAGCATTTCCTATGGCATTTCTTTATTTTACATTTTTTACAACCTTAAATTTCGAACCAATTAAAAAAATAATGATTTTAGGGCTTATACATTGGAATTTGAATATAACAAGAGTTCTCATGCAAAAATATGCAAGGATTAAATTGTTGACGAGAAATGCCATAGGAAATGCTGTAGCATTTTCTATAGCATTTCTTTATTTTACATTATTTACAACCTTAAATTTCGAACCAATTGAAAAAATAATAATTTTAGGGCTTATACATTGGAATTTGAATATAACAAGAGTTCTCATGCAAAAATATGCAAGGATTAAATTGTTGACGAGAAATGCCATAGGAAATGCTATAACATTTCCTATAGCATTTCTTTATTTTACATTTTTTACAACCTTAAATTTCGAACCAATTAAAAAAATAATGATTTTAGGGCTTATACATTGGAATTTGAATATAACAAGAGTTCTCATGCAAAAATATGCAAGGATTAAATTGTTGACGAGAAATGCCATAGGAAATGCTATAGCATTTTCTATAGCATTTCTTTATTTTACATTATTTACAACCTTAAATTTCGAACCAATTGAAAAAATAATAATTTTAGGGCTTATACACTGGAATTTGAATATAACAAGAGTTCTCATGCAAAAATATGCAAAGATTAAATTGTTGACGAGAAATGCCATAGGAAATGCTATAACATTTCCTATAGCATTTCTTTATTTTACATTTTTTACAACCTTAAATTTCGAACCAATTGAAAAAAATAATGATTTTAGGGCTTATACATTGGAATTTGAATATAACAAGAGTTCTCATGCAAAAATATGCAAGGATTACATTGTTGAAGAGAAATGCCATAGGAAATGCTATAGCATTTCCTTTGGCATTTCTTTATTTTACATTTTTTACAACCTTAAATTTCGAACCAATTAAAAAAATAATGATTTTAGGGCTTATACATTGGAATTTTAATATAACAAGAGTTCTGATGCAAAAATATGCAAGGATTAAATTGTTGACGAGAAATGCCATAGGAAATGCTATAGCATTTTCTATAGCATTTCTTTATTTTACATTATTTACAACCTTAAATTTCGAACCAATTGAAAAAATAATAATTTTAGGGCTTATACATTGGAATTTGAATATAACAAGAGTTCTCATGCAAAAATATGCAAGGATTAAATTGTTGACGAGAAATGCCATAGTAAATGCTATAACATTTCCTATAGCATTTCTTTATTTTACATTTTTTACAACCTTAAATTTCGAACCAATTGAAAAAATAATGATTTTAGGGCTTATACATTGGAATTTGAATATAACAAGAGTTCTCATGCAAAAATATGCAAGGATTAAATTGTTGACGAGAAATGCCATAGGAAATGCTATAGCATTTTCTATAGCATTTCTTTATTTTACATTTTTTACAACCTTAAATTTCGAATCAATTGAAAAAATAATGATTTTAGGGCTTATACATTGGAATTTGAATATAACAAGAGTTCTCATGCAAAAATATGCAAGGATTAAATTGTTGACGAGAAATGCCATAGGAAATGCTATAACATTTCCTATAGCATTTCTTTATTTTACATTTTTTACAACCTTAAATTTCGAACCAATTGAAAAAATAATGATTTTAGGGCTTATACATTGGAATTTGAATATAACAAGAGTTCTCATGCAAAAATATGCAACGATTAAATTGTTGACGAGAAATGCCATAGGAAATGCTATAGCATTTTCTATAGCATTTCTTTATTTTACATTTTTTACAACCTTAAATTTCGAACCAATTGAAAAAATAATAATTTTAGGGCTTATACATTGGAATTTGAATATAACAAGAGTTCTCATGCAAAAATATGCAAGGATTAAATTGTTGACGAGAAATGCCATAGGAAATGCTATAACATTTCCTATAGCATTTCTTTATTTTACATTTTTTACAACCTTAAATTTCGAACCAATTGAAAAAATAATGATTTTAGGGCTTATACATTGGAATTTGAATATAACAAGAGTTCTCATGCAAAAATATGCAAGGATTAAATTGTTGACGAGAAATGCCATAGGAAATGCTATAGCATTTTCTATAGCATTTCTTTATTTTACATTTTTTACAACCTTAAATTTCGAACCAATTGAAAAAATAATGATTTTAGGGCTTATACATTGGAATTTGAATATAACAAGAGTTCTCATGCAAAAATATGCAAGGATTAAATTGTTGACGAGAAATGCCATAGGAAATGCTATAACATTTCCTATAGCATTTCTTTATTTTACATTTTTTACAACCTTAAATTTCGAACCAATTGAAAAAATAATGATTTTAGGGCTTATACATTGGAATTTGAATATAACAAGAGTTCTCATGCAAAAATATGCAACGATTAAATTGTTGACGAGAAATGCCATAGGAAATGCTATAGCATTTTCTATAGCATTTCTTTATTTTACATTTTTTACAACCTTAAATTTCGAACCAATTGAAAAAATAATGATTTTAGGGCTTATACATTGGAATTTAAATATAACAAGAGTTCTCACGCAAAAATATGCAAGGATTAAATTGTTGACGAGAAATGCCATAGGAAATGCTATAACATTTCCTATAGCATTTCTTTATTTTACATTTTTTACAACCTTAAATTTTGAACCAATTGAAAAAATAATGATTTTAGGGCTTATACATTGGAATTTGAATATAACAAGAGTTCTCATGCAAAAATATGCAAGGATTAAATTGTTGACGAGAAATGCCATAGGAAATGCTATAGCATTTTCTATAGCATTTCTTTATTTTACGTTTTTTACAACCTTAAATTTCGAACCTATTGAAAAAATAATGATTTTAGGGCTTATACATTGGAATTTTAATATTACAAGCGTTCTCATGAAAAAATATGCAAGGATTACATTGTTGGCGTTAAATTCCATAGGAAATTCTATAGCATTTCCTATAGCATTTCTTTATTTTACATTGTTTACGACCTAAAAGTCGAACCAATTGAAAAAATAATGATTTTAGGGCTTATACATTGGAATTTGAATATAACAAGAGTTCTCAAGCAAAAATATGCAAGGATTAAATTGTTGACGAGAAATGCCATACGAAATGCTATAGCATTTCCTATAGCATTTCTTTATTTTACATTGTTTACGACCTAAAATTTCGAACCAATTGAAAAAATAATGATTTTAGGGCTTATACATTGGAATTTGAATATAACAAGAGTTCTCATGCAAAAATATGCAGGGATTAAATTGTTGAAGAGAAATGCCATAGGAAATGCTATAGCATTTCCTATAGCATTTCTTTATTTTACATTTTTTACAACCTTAAATTTCGAACCAATTAAAAAAATAATGATTTTAGGGCTTATACATTGGAATTTGAATATAACAAGAGTTCTCATGCAAAAATATGCAAGGATTAAATTGTTGACGAGAAATGCCATAGGAAATGCTATAGCATTTCTTTATTTTACATTTTTTACAACATTAAATTTCAAACCAATTGAAAAAATAATGATTTTAGGGCTTATACATTGGAATTTAAATATAACAAGAGTTCTCACGCAAAAATATGCAAGGATTAAATTGTTGACGAGAAATGCCATAGGAAATGCTATGGCATTTCCTATAGCATTTCTTTATTTTACATTTTTTACAACCTTAAATTTCGAACCAATTGAAAAAATAATGATTTTAGGGCTTATACATTGGAATTTGAATATAACAAGAGTTCTCATGCAAAAATGTGCAAGGATTAAATTGTTGACGAGAAATGCCATAGGAAATGCTATAACATTTCCTATAGCATTTCTTTATTTTACATTTTTTACAACCTTAAATTTTGAACCAATTGAAAAAATAATGATTTTAGGGCTTATACATTGGAATTTGAATATAACAAGAGTTCTCATGCAAAAATATGCAAGGATTAAATTATTGACGAGAAATGCCATAGGAAATGCTATAGCATTTTCTATAGCATTTCTTTATTTTACATTTTTTACAACCTTAAATTTCGAACCAATTGAAAAAATAATGATTTTAGGGCTTATACATTGGAATTTTAATATTACAAGCGTTCTCATGCAAAAATATGCAAAGTTTAAATTGTTGGCGTTAAATTCCATAGGAAATTCTATTGCATTTCCTATAGCATTTCTTTCTTTTACATTGTTTACGACCTAAAAGTCGAACCAATTGAAAAAATAATGATTTTAGGGCTTATACATTGGAATTTGAATATAACAAGAGTTCTCAAGCAAAAATATGCAAGGATTAAATTGTTGACGAAAAATGCCATACGAAATTCTATAGCATTTCCTATAGCATTTCTTTATTTTACATTGTTTACGACCTAAAATTTTGAACCAATTGAAAAAATAATGATTTTAGGGCTTATACATTGGAATTTGAATAGAACAAGAGTTCTCATGCAAAAATATGCAAGGATTAAATTGTTGAAGAGAAATGCCATAGGAAATGCTATAGCATTTCCTATAGCATTTCTTTATTTTACATTTTTTACAACCTTAAATTTCGAACCAATTGAAAAAATAATTATTTTAGGGCTTATACATTGGAATTTTAATATTACAAGCGTTCTCATGCAATAGTATGCAAGGATTAAATTGGTGGCGTTAAATTCCATAGGAAATTCTATAGCATTTCCTATAGCATTTCTTTATTTTACATTGTTTACGACCTAAAAGTCGAACCAATTGAAAAAATAATGATTTTAGGTCTTATATATTGGAATTTGAATATAACAAGAGTTCTCAAGCAAAAATATGCAAGGATTAAATTGTTGACGAAAAATGCCATACGAAATTCTATAGCATTTCCTATAGCATTTCTTTATTTTACAATGTTTACGACCTAAAATTTCGAACCAATTGAAAAAATAATGATTTTAGGGCTTATACATTGGAATTTAAATAGAACAAGAGTTCTCATGCAAAAATACGCAAGGATTAAATTGTTGACAAGAAATGCCATAGGAAATGCTATAGCATTTCCTATAGCATTTCTTTATTTTACACTTTTTACAAACTTAAATTTCGAACCAATTGAAAAAATAATGATTTTAGGGCTTATACATTGGAATTTGAATATAACAAGAGTTCTCATGCAAAAATATGCAAGGATTAAATTGTTGACGAGAAATGCCATAGGAAATGCTATAGCATTTTCTGTAACATTTCTTTATTTTACATTTTTTACAACCTTAAATTTCGAACCAATTGAAAAAATAATGATTTTAGGGCTTATACATTGGAATTTGAATATAACAAGAGTTCTCATGCAAAAATATGCAAGGATTAAATTGTTGACGAGAAATGCCATAGGAAATGCTATAACATTTCCTATAGCATTTCTTTATTTTACATTTTTTACAACCTTAAATTTTGAACCAATTGAAAAAATAATGATTTTAGGGCTTATACATTATAATTGGAATATAACAAGAGTTCTCATGCAAAAATATGCAAGGATTAAATTGTTGACGAGAAATGCCATAGGAAATGCTATAGCATTTCTTTATTTTACATTTTTTACAACATTAAATTTCGAACCAATTGAAAAAATAATGATTTTAGGGCTTATACATTGGAATTTAAATATAACAAGAGTTCTCACGCAAAAATATGCAAGGATTAAATTGTTGACGAGAAATGCCATAGGAAATGCTATAACATTTCCTATAGCATTTCTTTATTTTACATTTTTTACAACCTTAAATTTTGAACCAATTGAAAAAATAATGATTTTAGGGCTTATACATTGGAATTTGAATATAACAAGAGTTCTCATGCAAAAATATGCAAGGATTAAATTGTTGACGAGAAATGCCATAGGAAATGCTATAGCATTTTCTATAGCATTTCTTTATTTTACGTTTTTTACAACCTTAAATTTCGAACCTATTGAAAAAATAATGATTTTAGGGCTAATACATTGGAATTTTAATATTACAAGCGTTCTCATGAAAAAATATGCAAGGATTACATTGTTGGCGTTAAATTCCATAGGAAATTCTATAGCATTTCCTATAGCATTTCTTTATTTTACATTGTTTACGACCTAAAAGTCGAACCAATTGAAAAAATAATGATTTTAGGGCTTATACATTGGAATTTGAATATAACAAGAGTTCTCAAGCAAAAATATGCAAGGATTAAATTGTTGACGAGAAATGCCATACGAAATGCTATAGCATTTCCTATAGCATTTCTTTATTTTACATTGTTTACGACCTAAAATTTCGAACCAATTGAAAAAATAATGATTTTAGGGCTTATACATTGGAATTTGAATATAACAAGAGTTCTCATGCAAAAATATGCAGGGATTAAATTGTTGAAGAGAAATGCCATAGGAAATGCTATAGCATTTCCTATAGCATTTCTTTATTTTACATTTTTTACAACCTTAAATTTCGAACCAATTAAAAAAATAATGTATTTAGGGCTTATACATTGGAATTTGAATATAACAAGAGTTCTCATGCAAAAATATGCAAGGATTAAATTGTTGACGAGAAATGCCATAGGAAATGCTATAGCATTTCTTTATTTTACATTTTTTACAACATTAAATTTCAAACCAATTGAAAAAATAATGATTTTAGGGCTTATACATTGGAATTTAAATATAACAAGAGTTCTCATGCAAAAATATGCAAGGATTAAATTGTTGACGAGAAATGCCATAGGAAATGCTATGGCATTTCCTATAGCATTTCTTTATTTTACATTTTTTACAACCTTAAATTTCGAACCAATTGAAAAAATAATGATTTTAGGGCTTATACATTGGAATTTGAATATAACAAGAGTTCTCATGCAAAAATATGCAAGGATTAAATTGTTGACGAGAAATGCCATAGGAAATGCTATAACATTTTCTATAGCATTTCTTTATTTTACATTTTTTACAACCTTAAATTTTGAACCAATTGAAAAAATAATGATTTTAGGGCTTATACATTGGAATTGGAATATAACAAGAGTTCTCATGCAAAAATATGCAAGGATTAAATTGTTGACGAGAAATGCCATAGGAAATGCTATAGCATTTCTTTATTTTACATTTTTTACAACATTAAATTTCGAACCAATTGAAAAAATAATGATTTTAGGGCTTATACATTGGAATTTAAATATAACAAGAGTTCTCACGCAAAAATGTGCAAGGATTAAATTGTTGACGAGAAATGCCATAGGAAATGCTATAACATTTCCTATAGCATTTCTTTATTTTACATTTTTTACAACCTTAAATTTTGAACCAATTGAAAAAATAATGATTTTAGGGCTTATACATTGGAATTTGAATATAACAAGAGTTCTCATGCAAAAATATGCAAGGATTAAATTGTTGACGAGAAATGCCATAGGAAATGCTATAACATTTCCTATATCATTTCTTTATTTTACATTTTTTACAACCTTAAATTTTGAACCAATTGAAAAAATAATGATTTTAGGGCTTATACATTATAATTGGAATATAACAAGAGTTCTCATGCAAAAATATGCAAGGATTAAATTGTTGACGAGAAATGCCATAGGAAATGCTATAGCATTTCTTTATTTTACATTTTTTACAACATTAAATTTCGAACCAATTGAAAAAATAATGATTTTAGGGCTTATACATTGGAATTTAAATATAACAAGAGTTCTCACGCAAAAATATGCAAGGATTAAATTGTTGACGAGAAATGCCATAGGAAATGCTATAACATTTCCTATAGCATTTCTTTATTTTACATTTTTTACAACCTTAAATTTTGAACCAATTGAAAAAATAATGATTTTAGGGCTTATACATTGGAATTTGAATATAACAAGAGTTCTCATGCAAAAATATGCAAGGATTAAATTGTTGACGAGAAATGCCATAGGAAATGCTATAACATTTCCTATAGCATTTCTTTATTTTACATTTTTTACAACCTTAAATTTTGAACCAATTGAAAAAATAATGATTTTAGGGCTTATACATTATAATTGGAATATAACAAGAGTTCTCATGCAAAAATATGCAAGGATTAAATTGTTGACGAGAAATGCCATAGGAAATGCTATAGCATTTCTTTATTTTACATTTTTTACAACATTAAATTTCGAACCAATTGAAAAAATAATGATTTTAGGGCTTATACATTGGAATTTAAATATAACAAGAGTTCTCACGCAAAAATATGCAAGGATTAAATTGTTGACGAGAAATGCCATAGGAAATGCTATGGCATTTCCTATAGCATTTCTTTATTTTACATTTTTTACAACCTTAAATTTCGAACCAATTGAAAAAATAATGATTTTAGGGCTTATACATTGGAATTTGAATATAACAAGAGTTCTCATGCAAAAATATGCAAGGATTAAATTGTTGACGAGAAATGCCATAGGAAATGCTATAACATTTTCTATAGCATTTCTTTATTTTACATTTTTTACAACCTTAAATTTTGAACCAATTGAAAAAATAATGATTTTAGGGCTTATACATTGGAATTGGAATATAACAAGAGTTCTCATGCAAAAATATGCAAGGATTAAATTGTTGACGAGAAATGCCATAGGAAATGCTATAGCATTTCTTTATTTTACATTTTTTACAACATTAAATTTCGAACCAATTGAAAAAATAATGATTTTAGGGCTTATACATTGGAATTTAAATATAACAAGAGTTCTCACGCAAAAATGTGCAAGGATTAAATTGTTGACGAGAAATGCCATAGGAAATGCTATAACATTTCCTATAGCATTTCTTTATTTTACATTTTTTACAACCTTAAATTTTGAACCAATTGAAAAAATAATGATTTTAGGGCTTATACATTGGAATTGGAATATAACAAGAGTTCTCATGCAAAAATATGCAAGGATTAAATTGTTGACGAGAAATGCCATAGGAAATGCTATAGCATTTCTTTATTTTACATTTTTTACAACATTAAATTTCGAACCAATTGAAAAAATAATGATTTTAGGGCTTATACATTGGAATTTAAATATAACAAGAGTTCTCACGCAAAAATGTGCAAGGATTAAATTGTTGACGAGAAATGCCATAGGAAATGCTATAACATTTCCTATAGCATTTCTTTATTTTACATTTTTTACAACCTTAAATTTTGAACCAATTGAAAAAATAATGATTTTAGGGCTTATACATTGGAATTTGAATATAACAAGAGTTCTCATGCAAAAATATGCAAGGATTAAATTGTTGACGAGAAATGCCATAGGAAATGCTATAACATTTCCTATAGCATTTCTTTATTTTACATTTTTTACAACCTTAAATTTTGAACCAATTGAAAAAATAATGATTTTAGGGCTTATACATTATAATTGGAATATAACAAGAGTTCTCATGCAAAAATATGCAAGGATTAAATTGTTGACGAGAAATGCCATAGGAAATGCTATAGCATTTCTTTATTTTACATTTTTTACAACATTAAATTTCGAACCAATTGAAAAAATAATGATTTTAGGGCTTATACATTGGAATTTAAATATAACAAGAGTTCTCACGCAAAAATATGCAAGGATTAAATTGTTGACGAGAAATGCCATAGGAAATGCTATAACATTTCCTATAGCATTTCTTTATTTTACATTTTTTACAACCTTAAATTTTGAACCAATTGAAAAAATAATGATTTTAGGGCTTATACATTGGAATTTGAATATAACAAGAGTTCTCATGCAAAAATATGCAAGGATTAAATTGTTGACGAGAAATGCCATAGGAAATGCTATAGCATTTTCTATAGCATTTCTTTATTTTACGTTTTTTACAACCTTAAATTTCGAACCTATTGAAAAAATAATGATTTTAGGGCTAATACATTGGAATTTTAATATTACAAGCGTTCTCATGAAAAAATATGCAAGGATTACATTGTTGGCGTTAAATTCCATAGGAAATTCTATAGCATTTCCTATAGCATTTCTTTATTTTACATTGTTTACGACCTAAAAGTCGAACCAATTGAAAAAATAATGATTTTAGGGCTTATACATTGGAATTTGAATATAACAAGAGTTCTCAAGCAAAAATATGCAAGGATTAAATTGTTGACGAGAAATGCCATACGAAATGCTATAGCATTTCCTATAGCATTTCTTTATTTTACATTGTTTACGACCTAAAATTTCGAACCAATTGAAAAAATAATGATTTTAGGGCTTATACATTGGAATTTGAATATAACAAGAGTTCTCATGCAAAAATATGCAGGGATTAAATTGTTGAAGAGAAATGCCATAGGAAATGCTATAGCATTTCCTATAGCATTTCTTTATTTTACATTTTTTACAACCTTAAATTTCGAACCAATTAAAAAAATAATGTATTTAGGGCTTATACATTGGAATTTGAATATAACAAGAGTTCTCATGCAAAAATATGCAAGGATTAAATTGTTGACGAGAAATGCCATAGGAAATGCTATAGCATTTCTTTATTTTACATTTTTTACAACATTAAATTTCAAACCAATTGAAAAAATAATGATTTTAGGGCTTATACATTGGAATTTAAATATAACAAGAGTTCTCACGCAAAAATATGCAAGGATTAAATTGTTGACGAGAAATGCCATAGGAAATGCTATGGCATTTCCTATAGCATTTCTTTATTTTACATTTTTTACAACCTTAAATTTCGAACCAATTGAAAAAATAATGATTTTAGGGCTTATACATTGGAATTTGAATATAACAAGAGTTCTCATGCAAAAATATGCAAGGATTAAATTGTTGACGAGAAATGCCATAGGAAATGCTATAACATTTTCTATAGCATTTCTTTATTTTACATTTTTTACAACCTTAAATTTTGAACCAATTGAAAAAATAATGATTTTAGGGCTTATACATTGGAATTGGAATATAACAAGAGTTCTCATGCAAAAATATGCAAGGATTAAATTGTTGACGAGAAATGCCATAGGAAATGCTATAGCATTTCTTTATTTTACATTTTTTACAACATTAAATTTCGAACCAATTGAAAAAATAATGATTTTAGGGCTTATACATTGGAATTTAAATATAACAAGAGTTCTCACGCAAAAATGTGCAAGGATTAAATTGTTGACGAGAAATGCCATAGGAAATGCTATAACATTTCCTATAGCATTTCTTTATTTTACATTTTTTACAACCTTAAATTTTGAACCAATTGAAAAAATAATGATTTTAGGGCTTATACATTGGAATTTGAATATAACAAGAGTTCTCATGCAAAAATATGCAAGGATTAAATTGTTGACGAGAAAGGCCATAGGAAATGCTATAGCATTTTCTATAGCATTTCTTTATTTTACATTTTTTACAACCTTAAATTTCGAACCAATTGAAAAAATAATGATTTTAGGGCTTATACATTGGAATTTTAATATTACAAGCGTTCTCATGCAAAAATATGCAAAGTTTAAATTGTTGGCGTTAAATTCCATAGGAAATTCTATTGCATTTCCTATAGCATTTCTTTCTTTTACATTGTTTACGACCTAAAAGTCGAACCAATTGAAAAAATAATGATTTTAGGGCTTATACATTGGAATTTGAATATAACAAGAGTTCTCAAGCAAAAATATGCAAGGATTAAATTGTTGACGAAAAATGCCATACGAAATTCTATAGCATTTCCTATAGCATTTCTTTATTTTACATTGTTTACGACCTAAAATTTTGAACCAATTGAAAAAATAATGATTTTAGGGCTTATACATTGGAATTTGAATAGAACAAGAGTTCTCATGCAAAAATATGCAAGGATTAAATTGTTGAAGAGAAATGCCATAGGAAATGCTATAGCATTTCCTATAGCATTTCTTTATTTTACATTTTTTACAACCTTAAATTTCGAACCAATTGAAAAAATAATTATTTTAGGGCTTATACATTGGAATTTTAATATTACAAGCGTTCTCATGCAATAGTATGCAAGGATTAAATTGGTGGCGTTAAATTCCATAGGAAATTCTATAGCATTTCCTATAGCATTTCTTTATTTTACATTGTTTACGACCTAAAAGTCGAACCAATTGAAAAAATAATGATTTTAGGGCTTATATATTGGAATTTGAATATAACAAGAGTTCTCAAGCAAAAATATGCAAGGATTAAATTGTTGACGAAAAATGCCATACGAAATTCTATAGCATTTCCTATAGCATTTCTTTATTTTACAATGTTTACGACCTAAAATTTCGAACCAATTGAAAAAATAATGATTTTAGGGCTTATACATTGGAATTTAAATAGAACAAGAGTTCTCATGCAAAAATACGCAAGGATTAAATTGTTGACGAGAAATGCCATAGGAAATGCTATAGCATTTCCTATAGCATTTCTTTATTTTACACTTTTTACAAACTTAAATTTCGAACCAATTGAAAAAATAATGATTTTAGGGCTTATACATTGGAATTTGAATATAACAAGAGTTCTCATGCAAAAATATGCAAGGATTAAATTGTTGACGAGAAATGCCATAGGAAATGCTATAGCATTTTCTGTAACATTTCTTTATTTTACATTTTTTACAACCTTAAATTTCGAACCAATTGAAAAAATAATGATTTTAGGGCTTATACATTGGAATTTGAATATAACAAGAGTTCTCATGGAAAAATATACAAGGATTAAATTGTTGACAAGAAATGCCATAGGAAATGCTATAGCATTTTCTATAGCATTTCTTTATTTTACGTTTTTTACAACCATAAATTTCGAACCTATTGAAAAAATAATGATTTTAGGGCTTATACATTGGAATTTTAATATTACAAGCGTTCTCATGAAAAAATATGCAAGGATTACATTGTTGGCGTTAAATTCCATAGGAAATTCTATAGCATTTCCTATAGCATTTCTTTATTTTACATTGTTTACGACCTAAAAGTCGAACCAATTGAAAAAATAATGATTTTAGGGCTTATACATTGGAATTTGAATATAACAAGAGTTCTCAAGCAAAAATATGCAAGGATTAAATTGTTGACGAGAAATGCCATACGAAATGCTATAGCATTTCCTATAGCATTTCTTTATTTTACATTGTTTACGACCTAAAATTTCGAACCAATTGAAAAAATAATGATTTTAGGGCTTATACATTGGAATTTGAATATAACAAGAGTTCTCATGCAAAAATATGCAGGGATTAAATTGTTGAAGCGAAATGCCATAGGAAATGCTATAGCATTTCCTATAGCATTTCTTTATTTTACATTTTTTACAACCTTAAATTTCGAACCAATTAAAAAAATAATGATTTTAGGGCTTATACATTGGAATTTGAATATAACAAGAGTTCTCATGCAAAAATATGCAAGGATTAAATTGTTGACGAGAAATGCCATAGGAAATGCTATAGCATTTCTTTATTTTACATTTTTTACAACATTAAATTTCAAACCAATTGAAAAAATAATGATTTTAGGGCTTATACATTGGAATTTAAATATAACAAGAGTTCTCACGCAAAAATATGCAAGGATTAAATTGTTGACGAGAAATGCCATAGGAAATGATATGGCATTTCCTATAGCATTTCTTTATTTTACATTTTTTACAACCTTAAATTTCGAACCAATTGAAAAAATAATGATTTTAGGGCTTATACATTGGAATTTGAATATAACAATAGTTCTCATGCAAAAATATGCAAGGATTAAATTGTTGACGAGAAATGCCATAGGAAATGCTATAACATTTCCTATAGCATTTCTTTATTTTACATTTTTTACAACCTTAAATTTTGAACCAATTGTAAAAATAATGATTTTAGGGCTTATACATTGGAATTGGAATATAACAAGAGTTCTCATGCAAAAATATGCAAGGATTAAATTGTTGACGAGAAATGCCATAGGAAATGCTATAGCATTTCTTTATTTTAAATTTTTTACAACATTAAATTTCGAACCAATTGAAAAAATAATGATTTTAGGGCTTATACATTGGAATTTAAATATAACAAGAGTTCTCACGCAAAAATATGCAAGGATTAAATTGTTGACGAGAAATGCCATAGGAAATGCTATAACATTTCCTATAGCATTTCTTTATTTTACATTTTTTACAACCTTAAATTTTGAACCAATTGAAAAAATAATGATTTTAGGGCTTATACATTGGAACTTGAATATAACAAGAGTTCTCATGCAAAAATATGCAAGGATTAAATTGTTGACGAGAAATGCCATAGGAAATGCTATAGCATTTTCTATAGCATTTCTTTATTTTACATTTTTTACAACCTTAAATTTCGAACCAATTGAAAAAATAATGATTTTAGGGCTTATACATTGGAATTTTAATATTACAAGCGTTCTCATGCAAAAATATGCAAAGTTTAAATTGTTGGCGTTAAATTCCATAGGAAATTCTATTGCATTTCCTATAGCATTTCTTTCTTTTACATTGTTTACGACCTAAAAGTCGAACCAATTGAAAAAATATTGATTTTAGGGCTTATACATTGGAATTTGAATATAACAAGAGTTCTCAAGCAAAAATATGCAAGGATTAAATTGTTGACGAAAAATGCCATACGAAATTCTATAGCATTTCCTATAGCATTTCTTTATTTTACATTGTTTACGACCTAAAATTTTGAACCAATTGAAAAAATAATGATTTTAGGGCTTATACATTGGAATTTGAATAGAACAAGAGTTCTCATGCAAAAATATGCAAGGATTAAATTGTTGAAGAGAAAATGCCATAGGAAATGCTATAGCATTTCCTATAGTATTTCTTTATTTTACATTTTTTACAACCTTAAATTTCGAACCAATTAAAAAAATAAAGATTTTAGGGCTTATACATTGGGATTTGAATATAACAAGAGTTCTCATGCAAAAATATGCAAGGATTAAATTGTTGACGAGAAATGCCATAGGAAATGCAATAGCATTTCTTTATTTTACATTGTTTACGACCTAAAATTTTGAACCAATTGAAAAAATAATGATTTTAGGGCTTATACATTGGAATTTGAATATAACAAGAGTTCTCACGCAAAAATATGCAAGGATTAAATTGTTGACGAGAAATGCCATAGGAAATGCTATTGCATTTCCTATAGCATTTCTTTATTTTTCATTTTTTACAACATTAAATTTCGAACCAATTGAAAAAATAATGATTTTAGGGCTTATACGTTGGAATTTGAATATGACAAGAGTTCTCATGCAAAAATATGCAAGAATTAAATTGTTGACGAGAAATGCTATAGGAAATGCTATAGCATTTCCTATAGCATTTCTTTATTTTACATTTTTTACAAACTTAAATTTCGAACCAATTGAAAAAATAATGATTTTAGGGCTTATACATTGGAATTTGAATATAACAAGAGTTCTCATGCAAAAATATGCAAGGATTGAATTGTTGAAGAGAAATGCCATAGGAAATGCTAAAGCAATTCCTATGGCATTTCTTTATTTTACATTTTTTACAACCTTAAATTTCGAACCAATTAAAAAAATAATGATTTTAGGGCTTATACATTGGAATCTGAATATAACAAGAGTTCTCCTGCAAAAATATGCAAGGATTAAATTGTTGACGATAAATGCCATAGGAAATGCTATAGCGTTTTTTTATTTTATATTTTTTACAACATTAAATTTCGAACCAATTGAAAAAATAATGATTTTAGGGCTTATACATTGGAATTTGAATATAACAAGAGTTCTCACGCAAAAATATGCAAGGATTAAATTGTTGACGAGAAATGCCATAGAAAATGCTATGGCATATCCTATAGCATTTCTTTATTTTACATTTTTTACAACCTTAAATTTCGAACCAATTGAAAAAATAATGATTTTAGGGCTTATATATTGGAATTTGAATATAACAAGAGTTCTCATGCAAAAATATGCAAGGATTAAATTGTTGACGAGAAATGCCATAGGAAATGCTATAGCATTTCCTATAGCATTTCTTTATTTTACATTTTTTACAACCTTAAATTTCGAACCAATTGAAAAAATAATGATTTTAGGGCTTGTACATTGGAATTTGAATATAACAAGAGTTCTCACGCAAAAATATGCAAGGATTAAATTGTTGACGAGAAATGCCATAGGAAATGCTATAGCATTTTCTATAGCATTTCTTTATTTTACATTTTTTACAACCTTAAATTTCGAACCAATTGAAAAAATAATGATTTTAGGGCTTATACATTGGAATTTTAATATTACAAGCGTTCTCATGCAAAAATATGCAAGGATTAAATTGTTGGCGTTAAATTCCAAAGGAAATTCTATAGCATTTCCTATAGCATTTCTTTATTTTACATTGTTTACGACCTAAAAGTCGAACCAATTGAAAAAATAATGATTTTAGGGCTTATAAATTGGAATTTGAATATAACAAGAGTTCTCAAGCAAAAATATGCAAGGATTAAATTGTTGACGAAAAATGCCATACGAAATTCTATAGCATTTCTTTATTTTACATTGTTTACGACCTAAAATTTCGAACCAATTGAAAAAATAATTATTTTAGGGCTTATACATTGGAATTTGAATAGAACAAGAGTACTCATGCAAAAATACGCAAAGATTAAACTGTTGACGAGAAATGCCATACGAAATGCTATAGCATTTTCTATAGCATTTCTTTATTTTACACTTTTTACAACCTTAAATTTCGAACCAATTGAAAAAATAATGATTTTAGGGCTTATACATTGGAATTTCAATATAACAAGAGTTCTCATGAAAAAATATGCAAGGATTAAATTGTTGACGAGAAATGCCATAGAAAATGCTATGGCATATCCTATAGCATTTCTTTATTTTACATTTTTTACAACCTTAAATTTCGAACCAATTGAAAAAATAATGATTTTAGGGCTTATATATTGGAATTTGAATATAACAAGAGTTCTCATGCAAAAATATGCAAGGATTAAATTGTTGACGAGAAATGCCATAGGAAATGCTATAGCATTTCCTATAGCATTTCTTTATTTTACATTTTTTACAACCTTAAATTTCGAACCAATTGAAAAAATAATGATTTTAGGGCTTGTACATTGGAATTTGAATATAACAAGAGTTCTCACGCAAAAATATGCAAGGATTAAATTGTTGACGAGAAATGCCATAGGAAATGCTATAGCATTTTCTATAGCATTTCTTTATTTTACATTTTTTACAACCTTAAATTTCGAACCAATTGAAAAAATAATGATTTTAGGGCTTATACATTGGAATTTTAATATTACAAGCGTTCTCATGCAAAAATATGCAAGGATTAAATTGTTGGCGTTAAATTCCATAGGAAATTCTATAGCATTTCCTATAGCATTTCTTTATTTTACATTTTTTACAACCTTAAATTTCAAACCAATTGAAAAAATAATGATTTTAGGGCTTATACATTGGAATTTGAATATAACAAGAGTTCTCATGCAAAAATATGCAAGGATTAAATTGTTGAAGAGAAATGCCACAAGAAATGCTAAAGCATTTCCTATGGCATTTCTTTATTTTACATTTTTTACAACCTTAAATTTCGAACCAATTAAAAAAATAATGATTTTAGGGCTTATACATTGGAATTTGAATATAACAAGAGTTCTCCTGCAAAAATATGCAAGGATTAAATTGTTGACGAGAAATGCCATAGGAAATGCTATAGCATTTTTTATTTTACATTTTTTACAACATTAAATTTCGAACCAATTGAAAAAATAATGATTTTAGGGCTTGTACATTGGAATTTGAATATAACAAGATATCTCACGCAAAAATATGCAAGGATTAAATTGTTGACGAGAAATGCCATAGGAAATGCTATGGCATTTCCTATAGCATTTCTTTATTTTACATTTTTTACAACCTTAAATTTCGAACCAATTGAAAAAATAGTGATTTTAGGGCTTATACATTGGAATTTGAATATAACAAGAGTTCTCATGCAAAAATATGCAAGGATTAAATTGTTGACGAGAAACGCCATAGGAAATGCTATAGCATTTTCTATAGCATTTCTTTATTTTACATTTTTTACAACCTTAAATTTCGAACCAATTGAAAAAATAATGATTTTAGGGCTTATACATTGGAATTTTAATATTACAAGCGTTCTCATGCAAAAATATGCAAGGATTAAATTGTTGGCGTTAAATTCCAAAGGAAATTCTATAGCATTTCCTATAGCATTTCTTTATTTTACATTGTTTACGACCTAAAAGTCGAACCAATTGAAAAAATAATGATTTTAGGGCTTATAAATTGGAATTTGAATATAACAAGAGTTCTCAAGCAAAAATATGCAGGGATTAAATTGTTGACGAAAAATGCCATACGAAATTCTATAGCATTTCCTATAGCATTTCTTTATTTTACATTGTTTACGACCTAAAATTTCGAACCAATTGAAAAAATAATGATTTTAGGGCTTATACATTGGAATTTGAATATAACAAGAGTTCTCATGCAAAAATACGCAAGGATTAAATTGTTGACGAGAAATGCCATAGGAAATGCTATAGCATTTTCTATAGCATTTCTTTATTTTACATTTTTTACAACCTTAAATTTCGAACCAATTGAAAAAATAATGATTTTAGGGCTTATACATTGGAATTTGAATATAACAAGAGTTCTCATGCAAAAATATGCAAGGATTAAATTGTTGACAAGAAATGCCATAGGAAATGCTATAGCATTTTCTATAGCATTTCTTTATTTTACATTTTTTACAACCTTAAATTTCGAACCAATTGAAAAAATAATGATTTTAGGGCTTATACATTGGAATTTTAATATTACAAGCGTTCTCATGCAAAAATATGCAAGGATTAAATTGTTGGCGTTGAATTCCATAGGAAATTCTATAGCATTTCCTATAGCATTTCTTTATTTTACATTGTTTACGACCTAAAAGTCGAACCAATTGAAAAAATAATGATTTTAGGGCTTATACATTGGAATTTGAATATAACAAGAGTTCTCAAGCAAAAATATGCAAGGATTAAATTGTTGATGAAAAATGCCATACGAAATTCTATAGCATTTCCTATAGCATTTTTTTGTTTTACATTGTTTACGACCTAAAATTTCGAACCAATTGAAAAAATAATGATTTTAGGGCTTATACATTGGAATTTGAATATAACAAGAGTTCTCATGCAAAAATACGCAAGGATTAAATTGTTGACGAGAAATGCCATAGGAAATGCTATAGCATTTTCTATAGCATTTCTTTATTTTACACTTTTTACAACCTCAAATTTCGAACCAATTGAAAAAATAATGATTTTAGGGCTTATACATTGGAATTTCAATATAACAAGAGTTCTCATGAAAAAATATGAAAGGATTAAATTGTTGACGAGAAATGCCATAGGAAATGCTATAGCATTTCCTATAGCATTTCTTTATTTTACATTTTTTACAACCTTAAATTTCGAACCAATTGAAAAAATAGTGATTTTAGGGCTTATACATTGGAATTTGAATATAACAAGAGTTCTCATGCAAAAATATGCAAGGATTAAATTGTTGACGAGAAATGCCATAGGAAATGCTATAGCATTTTCTATAGCATTTCTTTATTTTACATTTTTTACAACCTTAAATTTCGAACCAATTGAAAAAATAATGATTTTAGGGCTTATACATTGGAATTTTAATATTACAAGCGTTCTCATGCAAAAATATGCAAGGATTAAATTGTTGGCGTTAAATTCCAAAGGAAATTCTATAGCATTTCCTATAGCATTTCTTTATTTTACATTGTTTACGACCTAAAAGTCGAACCAATTGAAAAAATAATGATTTTAGGGCTTATAAATTGGAATTTGAATATAACAAGAGTTCTCAAGCAAAAATATGCAAGGATTAAATTGTTGACGAAAAATGCCATACGAAATTCTATAGCATTTCCTATAGCATTTCTTTATTTTACATTGTTTACGACCTAAAATTTAGAACCAATTGAAAAAATAATGATTTTAGGGCTTATACATTGGAATTTGAATAGAACAAGAGTACTCATGCAAAAATACGCAAAGATTAAATTGTTGACGAGAAATGCCATAGGAAATGCTATAGCATTTTCTATAGCATTTCTTTATTTTACAGTTTTTACAACCTTAAATTTCGAACCAATTGAAAAAATAATGATTTTAGGGCTTATAAATTGGAATTTGAATATAACAAGAGTTCTCAAGCAAAAATATGCAAGGATTAAATTGTTGACGAAAAATGCCATACGAAATTCTATAGCATTTCCTATAGCATTTCTTTATTTTACATTGTTTACGACCTAAAATTTCGAACCAATTGAAAAAATAATGATTTTAGGGCTTATACATTGGAATTTGAATAGAACAAGAGTACTCATGCAAAAATACGCAAAGATTAAATTGTTGACGAGAAATGCCATAGGAAATGCTATAGCATTTTCTATAGCATTTCTTTATTTTACACTTTTTACAACCTTAAATTTCGAACCAATTGAGAAAATAATGATTTTAGGGCTTATACATTGGAATTTCAATATAACAAGAGTTCTCATGAAAAAATATGCAAGGATTAAATTGTTGACGAGAAATGCCATAGGAAATGCTATAGCATTTTCTATAGCATTTCTTTATTTTACATTTTTTACAACCTTAAATTTCGAACCAATTGAAAAAATAATGATTTTAGGGCTTATACATTGGAATTTGAATATAACAAGAGTTCTCATGCAAAAATATGCAAGGATTAAATTGTTGACGAGAAATGCCATAGGAAATGCTATAGCATTTTCTATAGCATTTCTTTATTTTACATTTTTTACAACCTTAAATTTCGAACCAATTGAAAAAGTAATGATTTTAGGGCTTATACATTGGAATTTTAATATTACAAGCGTTCTCATGCAAAAATATGCAAGGATTAAATTGTTGGCGTTAAATTCCAAAGGAAATTCTATAGCATTTCCTATAGCATTTCTTTATTTTACATTGTTTACGACCTAAAAGTCGAACCAATTGAAAAAATAATGATTTTAGGGCTTATAAATTGGAATTTGAATATAACAAGAGTTCTCAAGCAAAAATATGCAAGGATTAAATTGTTGACGAAAAATGCCATACGAAATTCTATAGCATTTCCTATAGCATTTCTTTATTTTACATTGTTTACGACCTAAAATTTCGAACCAATTGAAAAAATAATGATTTTAGGGCTTATACATTGGAATTTGAATAGAACAAGAGTACTCATGCAAAAATACGCAAAGATTAAATTGTTGACGAGAAATGCCATAGGAAATGCTATAGCATTTTCTATAGCATTTCTTTATTTTACACTTTTTACAACCTTAAATTTCGAACCAATTGAAAAAATAATGATTTTAGGGCTTATACATTGGAAATTCAATATAACAAGAGTTCTCATGAAAAAATATGCAAGGATTAAATTGTTGACGATAAATGCCATAGGAAATGCTATAGCATTTTCTATAGCATTTCTTTATTTTTACATTTTTTACAACCTTAAATTTCGAACCAATTGAAAAAATAATGATTTTAGGGCTTATACATTGGAATTTGAATATAACAAGAGTTCTCATGCAAAAATATGCAAGGATTAAATTGTTGACAAGAAATGCCATAGGAAATGCTATAGAATTTTCTATAGCATTTCTTTATTTTACATTTTTTACAACCTTAAATTTCGAACCAATTGAAAAAATAATGATTTTAGGGCTTATACATTGGAATTTTAATATTACAAGCGTTCTCATGCAAAAATATGCAAGGATTAAATTGTTGGCGTTGAATTCCATAGGAAATTCTATAGCATTTCCTATATCATTTCTTTATTTTACATTGTTTACGACCTAAAATTTCGAACCAATTTTTATTTTAGGGCTTATACATTGGAATTTGAATAGAACAAGAGTACTCATGCAAAAATACGCAAAGATTAAATTGTTGACGAGAAATGCCATAGGAAATGCTATAACATTTTCTATAGCATTTCTTTATTTTACACTTTTTACAACCTTAAATTTCGAACCAATTGAGAAAATAATGATTTTAGGGCTTATACATTGGAATTTCAATATAACAAGAGTTCTCATGAAAAAATATGCAAGGATTAAATTGTTGACGAGAAATGCCATAGGAAATGCTATAGCATTTTCTATAGCCTTTCTTTATTTTACATTTTTTACAACCTTAAATTTCGAACCAATTGAAAAAATAATGATTTTAGGGCTTATACATTGGAATTTGAATATAACAAGAGTTCTCATGCAAAAATATGCAAGGATTAAATTGTTGACGAGAAATGCCATAGGAAATTCTATAGCATTTCCTATAGCATTTCTTTATTTTACATTTTTTACAACCTTAAATTTCGAACCAATTGAAAAAATAATGATTTTAGGGCTTATACATTGGAATTTTAATATTACAAGCGTTCTCATGCAAAAATATGCAAGGATTAAATTGTTGGCGTTGAATTCCATAGGAAATTCTATAGCATTTCCTATAGCATTTCTTTATTTTACATTGTTTACGACCTAAAATTTCGAACCAATTGAAAAAATAATGATTTTAGGGCTTATACATTGGAATTTTAATATAACAAGAGTTCTCAAGCAAAAATACGCAAGGATTAAATTGTTGATGAAAAATGCCATACGAAATTCTATAGCATTTCCTATAGCATTTCTTTATTTTACATTGTTTACGACCTAAAATTTCGAACCAATTGAAAAAATAATGATTTTAGGGCTTATACATTGGAATTTGAATATAACAAGAGTTCTCATGCAAAAATACGCAAGGATTAAAGGATTAAATTGTTGACGAGAAATGCCATAGGAAATGCTATAGCATTTCCTATAGCATTTCTTTATTTTACATTTTTTACAACCTTAAATTTCGAACCAATTGAAAAAATAGTGATTTTAGGGCTTATACATTGGAATTTGAATATAACAAGAGTTCTCATGCAAAAATATGCAAGGATTAAATTGTTGACGAGAAATGCCATAGGAAATGCTATAGCATTTTCTATAGCATTTCTTTATTTTACATTTTTTACAACCTTAAATTTCGAACCAATTGAAAAAATAATGATTTTAGGTCTTATACATTGGAATTTTAATATTACAAGCGTTCTCATGCAAAAATATGCAAGGATTAAATTGTTGGCGTTAAATTCCAAAGGAAATTCTATAGCATTTCCTATAGCATTTCTTTATTTTACATTGTTTACGACCTAAAAGTCGAACCAATTGAAAAAATAATGATTTTAGGGCTTATAAATTGGAATTTGAATATAACAAGAGTTCTCAAGCAAAAATATGCAAGGATTAAATTGTTGACGAAAAATGCCATACGAAATTCTATAGCATTTCCTATAGCATTTCTTTATTTTACATTGTTTACGACCTAAAATTTAGAACCAATTGAAAAAATAATGATTTTAGGGCTTATACATTGGAATTTGAATAGAACAAGAGTACTCATGCAAAAATACGCAAAGATTAAATTGTTGACGAGAAATGCCATAGGAAATGCTATAGCATTTTCTATAGCATTTCTTTATTTTACACTTTTTACAACCTTAAATTTCGAACCAATTGAAAAAATAATGATTTTAGGGCTTATACATTGGAATTTCAATATAACAAGAGTTCTCATGAAAAAATATGCAAGGATTAAATTGTTGACGAGAAATGCCATAGGAAATGCTATAGCATTTTCTATAGCATTTCTTTATTTTACATTTTTTACAACCTTAAATTTCGAACCTATTGAAAAAATAATGATTTTAGGGCTTATACATTGGAATTTGAATATAACAAGAGTTCTCATGCAAAAATATGCAAGGATTAAATTGTTGACGAGAAATGCCATAGGAAATGCTATAGCATTTCCTATAGCATTTCTTTATTTTACATTTTTTACAACGTTAAATTTCGAACCAATACAAAAAAATAATGATTTTAGGGCTTATACATTGGAATTTGAATATAAAAAGAGTTCTCATGCAAAAATATGCAAGGATTAAATTTTTGACGAGAAATGCCATAGGAAATGCTATAGCATTTCCTATAGCATTTCTTTATTTTACATTTTTTATAACCTTAAATTTCGAACAGATTGAAAAAATAATGATTTTAGGGCTTATACATTGGAATTTGAATATGACAAGAGTTCTCATGCAAAAATATTCAAGGATTAAATTGTTGACGAGAAATGCCATAGGAAATGCTATAGCATTTCCTATAGCATTTCTTTATTTGTCATTTTTTACAGCCTTAAATTTCTAACCAATTGAAAAAATAATGATTTTAGGGCTTATACATTGGAATTTGAATATAAAAAGAGTTCTCCTGCAAAAATATGCAAGGATTAAATTGTTGACGAGAAATGCCATAGGAAATGCTATAGCATTTTCTATAGCATTTCTTTATTTTACATTTTTTACAACATTAAATTTCGAACCAATTGAAAAAATAATGATTTTAGGGCTTATACATTGGAATTTTAATATTACAAGCGTTCTCAGGCAAAAATATGCAAGGATTAAATTGTTGAAGTTAAATTCCATAGGAAATTCTATAGCATTTCCTATAGCATTTCTTTATTTTACATTGTTTACGACCTAAAAGTCGAACCAATTGAAAAAATAATGATTTTAGGGCTTATACATTGGAATTTGAATATAACAAGAGTTCTCAAGCAAAAGTATGCAAGTATTAAATTGTTGACGAGAAATGCCATACGAAATGCTATAGCATTTCCTATAGCATTTCTTTATTTTACATTGTTTACGACCTAAAATTTCGAACCAATTGAAAAAATAATGATTTTAGGGCTTATACATTGGAATTTGAATATAACAAGAGTTCTCATGCAAAAATACACAAGGATTAAATTGTTGACGAGAAATGCCATTGGAAATGCTATAGCATTTTCTATAGCATTTCTTTATTTTACATTGTTTACGACCTAAAATTTTGAATCAATTGAAAAAATAATGATTTTAGGGCTTATACATTGGAATTTGAATATAACAAGAGTTCTCATGCAAAAATACGCAAGGATTAAATTGTTGACGAGAAATGCCATAGGAAATGTTATAGCATTTCCTATAGCATTTCTTTATTTTACATTTTTTACAACCTTAAATTTCGAACCAATTGAAAAAAAAATGATTTTAAGGCTTATACATTGGAATTTGAATATAACAAGAGTTCTCATGCAAAAATATGCAAGGATTAAATTGTTGACGAGAAATGCCATAGGAAATGCTATAGCATTTCCTATAGCATTTCTTTATTTTACATTTTTTACAACCTTAAATTTCGAACCAATTGAAAAAATAATGATTTTAGGGCTTATACATTGGATTTTGAATATAACAAGAGTTCTCATGCAAAAACATGCAAGGATTAAATTGTTGACGAGAAATGCCATAGGAAATGCTATAGCATTTTCTATAGCATTTCTTTATTTTACATTTTTTACAACCTTAAATTTCGAACCAATTGAAAAAATAATGATTTTAGGTCTTATACATTGGAATTTTAATATTACAAGCGTTCTCAGGCAAAAATATGCAAGGATTAAATTGTTGACGTTAAATTCCATAGGAAATTCTATAGCATTTCCTATAGCATTTCTTTATTTTACATTGTTTACGACCTAAAAGTCGAACCAATTGAAAAAATAATGATTTTAGGGCTTATACATTGGAATTTGAATATAACAAGAGTTCTCAAGCAAAAATATGCAAGGATAAAATTGTTGACGAGAAATGCCATACGAAATGCTATAGCATTTCCTATAGCATTTCTTTATTTTACATTGTTTACGACCTAAAATTTCGAACCAATTGAAAAAATTATGATTTTAGGGCTTATACATTGGAATTTGAATATAACAAGAGTTCTCATGCAAAAATACGCAAGGATTAAATTGTTGACGAGAAATGCCATAGGAAATGCTATAGCATTTCCTATAGCATTTCTTTATTTTACATTTTTTACAACCTTAAATTTCGAACCAATTGAAAAATAATGATTTTAGGGCTTATACATTGGAATTTGAATATAAAAAGCGTTCTCATGCAAAACTATGCAAGGATTAAATTGTCGACGTTAAATTCCATAGGAAATCCTATAGCGTTTCCTATAGCATTTCTTTATTTTACATTGTTTACGACCTAAAAGTCAAACCAATAGAAAAAATAATGATTTTAGGGCTTATACATTGGAATTTGAATATAACAAGAGTTCTCATGCAAAAATATGCAAGGATTAAATTGTTGACGAGAAATGCCATACGAAATGCTATAGCATTTCCTATAGCATTTCTTTATTTTACATTTTTTACAACCTAAAATTTCGAACCAATTGAAAAAATAATGATTTTAGGGCTTATACATTGGAATTTGAATAGAACAAGAATACTCATGCAAAAATACGCAAGGATTAAATTGTTGACGAGAAATGCCATAGGAAATGCTATAGCATTTTCTATAGCATTTCTTTATTTTACACTTTTTACAACCTTAAATTTCGAACCAATTGAAAAAATAATGATTTTAGGGCTTATACATTGGAATTTGAATATAACAAGAGTTCTCATGCAAAAATATGCAAGGATTAAATTGTTGACGAGAAATGCCATAGGAAATGCTATAGCATTTTCTATAGCATTTCTTTATTTTACATTTTTTACAACCTTAAATTTCGAACCAATTGAAAAAATAATGATTTTAGGGGTTATACATTGGAATTTTAATATAACAAGAGTTCTGATGCAAAAATATGCAAGGATTAAATTGTTGACAAGAAATGCCATAGGAAATGCTATAGCATTTTCTATAGCATTTCTTTATTTTACATTTTTTTACAACCTTAAATTTCGAACCAATTGAAAAAATAATGATCTTAGGGCTTATACATTGGAATTTTAATATTACAAGCGTTCTCATGCAAAAATATGCAAGGATTAAATTGTTGGCGTTAAATTCTATAGGAAATTCTATAGCATTTCCTAGAGCATTTCTTTATTTTACATTGTTTACGACCTAAAAGTCGAACCAATTGAAAAAATAATGATTTTAGGGCTTATAAATTGGAATTTGAATATAACAAGAGTTCTCAAGCAAAAATATGCAAGGATTAAATTGTTGACGAAAAATGCCATACGAAATTCTATAGCATTTCCTATAGCATTTCTTTATTTTACATTGTTTACGACCTAAAATTTCGAACCAATTGAAAAAATAATGATTTTAGGGCTTATACATTGGAATTTGAATAGAACAAGAGTACTCATGCAAAAATACGCAAAGATTAAATTGTTGACGAGAAATGCCATAGGAAATGCTATAGCATTTTCTATAGCATTTCTTTATTTTACACTTTTTACAACCTTAAATTTCGAACCAATTGAAAAAATAATGATTTTAGGGCTTATACATTGGAAATTCAATATAACAAGAGTTCTCATGAAAAAATATGCAAGGATTAAATTGTTGACGATAAATGCCATAGGAAATGCTATAGCATTTTCTATAGCATTTCTTTATTTTTACATTTTTTACAACCTTAAATTTCGAACCAATTGAAAAAATAATGATTTTAGGGCTTATACATTGGAATTTGAATATAACAAGAGTTCTCATGCAAAAATATGCAAGGATTAAATTGTTGACAAGAAATGCCATAGGAAATGCTATAGAATTTTCTATAGCATTTCTTTATTTTACATTTTTTACAACCTTAAATTTCGAACCAATTGAAAAAATAATGATTTTAGGGCTTATACATTGGAATTTTAATATTACAAGCGTTCTCATGCAAAAATATGCAAGGATTAAATTGTTGGCGTTGAATTCCATAGGAAATTCTATAGCATTTCCTATATCATTTCTTTATTTTACATTGTTTACGACCTAAAATTTCGAACCAATTTTTATTTTAGGGCTTATACATTGGAATTTGAATAGAACAAGAGTACTCATGCAAAAATACGCAAAGATTAAATTGTTGACGAGAAATGCCATAGGAAATGCTATAACATTTTCTATAGCATTTCTTTATTTTACACTTTTTACAACCTTAAATTTCGAACCAATTGAGAAAATAATGATTTTAGGGCTTATACATTGGAATTTCAATATAACAAGAGTTCTCATGAAAAAATATGCAAGGATTAAATTGTTGACGAGAAATGCCATAGGAAATGCTATAGCATTTTCTATAGCCTTTCTTTATTTTACATTTTTTACAACCTTAAATTTCGAACCAATTGAAAAAATAATGATTTTAGGGCTTATACATTGGAATTTGAATATAACAAGAGTTCTCATGCAAAAATATGCAAGGATTAAATTGTTGACGAGAAATGCCATAGGAAATTCTATAGCATTTCCTATAGCATTTCTTTATTTTACATTTTTTACAACCTTAAATTTCGAACCAATTGAAAAAATAATGATTTTAGGGCTTATACATTGGAATTTTAATATTACAAGCGTTCTCATGCAAAAATATGCAAGGATTAAATTGTTGGCGTTGAATTCCATAGGAAATTCTATAGCATTTCCTATAGCATTTCTTTATTTTACATTGTTTACGACCTAAAATTTCGAACCAATTGAAAAAATAATGATTTTAGGGCTTATACATTGGAATTTTAATATAACAAGAGTTCTCAAGCAAAAATACGCAAGGATTAAATTGTTGATGAAAAATGCCATACGAAATTCTATAGCATTTCCTATAGCATTTCTTTATTTTACATTGTTTACGACCTAAAATTTCGAACCAATTGAAAAAATAATGATTTTAGGGCTTATACATTGGAATTTGAATATAACAAGAGTTCTCATGCAAAAATACGCAAGGATTAAAGGATTAAATTGTTGACGAGAAATGCCATAGGAAATGCTATAGCATTTCCTATAGCATTTCTTTATTTTACATTTTTTACAACCTTAAATTTCGAACCAATTGAAAAAATAGTGATTTTAGGGCTTATACATTGGAATTTGAATATAACAAGAGTTCTCATGCAAAAATATGCAAGGATTAAATTGTTGACGAGAAATGCCATAGGAAATGCTATAGCATTTTCTATAGCATTTCTTTATTTTACATTTTTTACAACCTTAAATTTCGAACCAATTGAAAAAATAATGATTTTAGGTCTTATACATTGGAATTTTAATATTACAAGCGTTCTCATGCAAAAATATGCAAGGATTAAATTGGTGGCGTTAAATTCCATAGGAAATTCTATAGCATTTCCTATAGCATTTCTTTATTTTACATTGTTTACGACCTAAAAGTCGAACCAATTGAAAAAATAATGATTTTAGGGCTTATAAATTGGAATTTGAATATAACAAGAGTTCTCAAGCAAAAATATGCAAGGATTAAATTGTTGACGAAAAATGCCATACGAAATTCTATAGCATTTCCTATAGCATTTCTTTATTTTACATTGTTTACGACCTAAAATTTCGAACCAATTGAAAAAATAATGATTTTAGGGCTTATACATTGGAATTTGAATAGAACAAGAGTACTCATGCAAAAATACGCAAAGATTAAATTGTTGACGAGAAATGCCATAGGAAATGCTATAGCATTTTCTATAGCATTTCTTTATTTTACACTTTTTACAACCTTAAATTTCGAACCAATTGAAAAAATAATGATTTTAGGGCTTATACATTGGAATTTCAATATAACAAGAGTTCTCATGAAAAAATATGCAAGGATTAAATTGTTGACGAGAAATGCCATAGGAAATGCTATAGCATTTTCTATAGCATTTCTTTATTTTACATTTTTTACAACCTTAAATTTCGAACCTATTGAAAAAATAATGATTTTAGGGCTTATACATTGGAATTTGAATATAACAAGAGTTCTCATGCAAAAATATGCAAGGATTAAATTGTTGACGAGAAATGCCATAGGAAATGCTATAGCATTTCCTATAGCATTTCTTTATTTTACATTTTTTACAACGTTAAATTTCGAACCAATACAAAAAAATAATGATTTTAGGGCTTATACATTGGAATTTGAATATAAAAAGAGTTCTCATGCAAAAATATGCAAGGATTAAATTTTTGACGAGAAATGCCATAGGAAATGCTATAGCATTTCCTATAGCATTTCTTTATTTTACATTTTTTATAACCTTAAATTTCGAACAGATTGAAAAAATAATGATTTTAGGGCTTATACATTGGAATTTGAATATGACAAGAGTTCTCATGCAAAAATATTCAAGGATTAAATTGTTGACGAGAAATGCCATAGGAAATGCTATAGCATTTCCTATAGCATTTCTTTATTTGTCATTTTTTACAGCCTTAAATTTCTAACCAATTGAAAAAATAATGATTTTAGGGCTTATACATTGGAATTTGAATATAAAAAGAGTTCTCCTGCAAAAATATGCAAGGATTAAATTGTTGACGAGAAATGCCATAGGAAATGCTATAGCATTTTCTATAGCATTTCTTTATTTTACATTTTTTACAACATTAAATTTCGAACCAATTGAAAAAATAATGATTTTAGGGCTTATACATTGGAATTTTAATATTACAAGCGTTCTCAGGCAAAAATATGCAAGGATTAAATTGTTGAAGTTAAATTCCATAGGAAATTCTATAGCATTTCCTATAGCATTTCTTTATTTTACATTGTTTACGACCTAAAAGTCGAACCAATTGAAAAAATAATGATTTTAGGGCTTATACATTGGAATTTGAATATAACAAGAGTTCTCAAGCAAAAGTATGCAAGTATTAAATTGTTGACGAGAAATGCCATACGAAATGCTATAGCATTTCCTATAGCATTTCTTTATTTTACATTGTTTACGACCTAAAATTTCGAACCAATTGAAAAAATAATGATTTTAGGGCTTATACATTGGAATTTGAATATAACAAGAGTTCTCATGCAAAAATACACAAGGATTAAATTGTTGACGAGAAATGCCATTGGAAATGCTATAGCATTTTCTATAGCATTTCTTTATTTTACATTGTTTACGACCTAAAATTTTGAATCAATTGAAAAAATAATGATTTTAGGGCTTATACATTGGAATTTGAATATAACAAGAGTTCTCATGCAAAAATACGCAAGGATTAAATTGTTGACGAGAAATGCCATAGGAAATGTTATAGCATTTCCTATAGCATTTCTTTATTTTACATTTTTTACAACCTTAAATTTCGAACCAATTGAAAAAAAAATGATTTTAAGGCTTATACATTGGAATTTGAATATAACAAGAGTTCTCATGCAAAAATATGCAAGGATTAAATTGTTGACGAGAAATGCCATAGGAAATGCTATAGCATTTCCTATAGCATTTCTTTATTTTACATTTTTTACAACCTTAAATTTCGAACCAATTGAAAAAATAATGATTTTAGGGCTTATACATTGGATTTTGAATATAACAAGAGTTCTCATGCAAAAACATGCAAGGATTAAATTGTTGACGAGAAATGCCATAGGAAATGCTATAGCATTTTCTATAGCATTTCTTTATTTTACATTTTTTACAACCTTAAATTTCGAACCAATTGAAAAAATAATGATTTTAGGTCTTATACATTGGAATTTTAATATTACAAGCGTTCTCAGGCAAAAATATGCAAGGATTAAATTGTTGACGTTAAATTCCATAGGAAATTCTATAGCATTTCCTATAGCATTTCTTTATTTTACATTGTTTACGACCTAAAAGTCGAACCAATTGAAAAAATAATGATTTTAGGGCTTATACATTGGAATTTGAATATAACAAGAGTTCTCAAGCAAAAATATGCAAGGATAAAATTGTTGACGAGAAATGCCATACGAAATGCTATAGCATTTCCTATAGCATTTCTTTATTTTACATTGTTTACGACCTAAAATTTCGAACCAATTGAAAAAATTATGATTTTAGGGCTTATACATTGGAATTTGAATATAACAAGAGTTCTCATGCAAAAATACGCAAGGATTAAATTGTTGACGAGAAATGCCATAGGAAATGCTATAGCATTTCCTATAGCATTTCTTTATTTTACATTTTTTACAACCTTAAATTTCGAACCAATTGAAAAATAATGATTTTAGGGCTTATACATTGGAATTTGAATATAAAAAGCGTTCTCATGCAAAACTATGCAAGGATTAAATTGTCGACGTTAAATTCCATAGGAAATCCTATAGCGTTTCCTATAGCATTTCTTTATTTTACATTGTTTACGACCTAAAAGTCGAACCAATAGAAAAAATAATGATTTTAGGGCTTATACATTGGAATTTGAATATAACAAGAGTTCTCATGCAAAAATATGCAAGGATTAAATTGTTGACGAGAAATGCCATACGAAATGCTATAGCATTTCCTATAGCATTTCTTTATTTTACATTTTTTACAACCTAAAATTTCGAACCAATTGAAAAAATAATGATTTTAGGGCTTATACATTGGAATTTGAATAGAACAAGAATACTCATGCAAAAATACGCAAGGATTAAATTGTTGACGAGAAATGCCATAGGAAATGCTATAGCATTTTCTATAGCATTTCTTTATTTTACACTTTTTACAACCTTAAATTTCGAACCAATTGAAAAAATAATGATTTTAGGGCTTATACATTGGAATTTGAATATAACAAGAGTTCTCATGCAAAAATATGCAAGGATTAAATTGTTGACGAGAAATGCCATAGGAAATGCTATAGCATTTTCTATAGCATTTCTTTATTTTACATTTTTTACAACCTTAAATTTCGAACCAATTGAAAAAATAATGATTTTAGGGGTTATACATTGGAATTTTAATATAACAAGAGTTCTGATGCAAAAATATGCAAGGATTAAATTGTTGACAAGAAATGCCATAGGAAATGCTATAGCATTTTCTATAGCATTTCTTTATTTTACATTTTTTTACAACCTTAAATTTCGAACCAATTGAAAAAATAATGATCTTAGGGCTTATACATTGGAATTTTAATATTACAAGCGTTCTCATGCAAAAATATGCAAGGATTAAATTGTTGGCGTTAAATTCTATAGGAAATTCTATAGCATTTCCTAGAGCATTTCTTTATTTTACATTGTTTACGACCTAAAAGTCGAACCAATTGAAAAAATAATGATTTTAGGGCTTATACATTGGAATCTGAATATAACAAGAGTTCTTAAGCAAAAATATGCAAGGATTAAATTGTTGATGAAAAATGCCATACGAAATTCTATAGCATTTCCTATAGCATTTCTTTATTTTACATTGTTTACGACCTAAAATTTCAAACCAATTGAAAAAATAATGATTTTAGGGCTTATACATTGGAATTTGAATATAACAAGAGTTCTCATGCAAAAATACGCAAGGATTAAATTGTTGACGTTAAATTCTATAGGAAATTCTATAGCATTTCCTATAGCATTTCTTTATTTTACATTGTTTACGACCTAAAAGTCGAACCAATTGAAAAAATAATGATTTTAGGGCTTATACATTGGAATTTGAATATAACAAGAGTTCTCATGCAAAAATATGCAAGGATTAAGTTGTTGACGAGAAATGCCATAGGAAATGCTATAGCATTTTCTATAGCATTTCTTTATTTTACATTTTTTACAACCTTAAATTTCGAACCAATTGAAAAAATAATGATTTTAGGGCTTATACATTGGAATTTGAATATAACAAGAGTTCTCATGGAAAAATATGCAAGGATTAAATTGTTGACGAGAAATGCCATAGGAAATGTTATAGCATTTCCTATAGCATTTCTTTATTTTACATTTTTTACAACCTTAAATTTCGAACCAATTGAAAAAATAATGATTTTAGGGCTTATACATTGGATTTTGAATATAACAAGAGTTCTCATGCAAAAACATGCAAGGATTAAATTGTTGACGAGAAATGCCATAGGAAATGCTATAGCATTTTCTATAGCATTTCTTTATTTTACATTTTTTACAACCTTAAATTTCGAACCAATTGAAAAAATAATGATTTTAGGTCTTATACATTGGAATTTTAATATTACAAGCGTTCTCAGGAAAAAATATGCAAGGATTAAATTGTTGACGTTAAATTCCATAGGAAATTCTATAGCATTTCCTATAGCATTTCTTTATTTTACATTGTTTACGACCTAAAAGTCAAACCAATTGAAAAAATAATGATTTTAGGGCTTATACATTGGAATTAGAATATAACAAGAGTTCTCAAGCAAAAATATGCAAGGATTAAATTGTTGACGAGAAACGCCATACGAAATGCTATAGCATTTCCTATAGCATTTCTTTATTTTACATTGTTTACGACCTAAAATTTTGAACCAATTGAAAAAATTATGATTTTAGGGCTTATACATTGGAATTTGAAAATAACAAGAGTTCTCATGCAAAAATACGCAAGGATTAAATTGTTGACGAGAAATGCCATAGGAAATGCTATAGCATTTTCTATAGCATTTCTTTATTTTACATTGTTTACGACCTAAAATTTCGAACCAATTGAAAAAATAATGATTTTAGGGCTTATACATTTGAATTTGAATATAACAAGAGTTCTCATGCAAAAATACGCAAGGATTAAATTGTTGACGAGAAATGCCATAGGAAATGCTATAGCATTTCCTATAGCATTTCTTTATTTTACATTTTTTACAACCTTAAATTTCGAACCAATTGAAAAAATAATGATTTTAGGGCTTATACATTGGAATTTGAATATAACAAGAGTTCTCATGCAAAAATATGCAAGGATTAAATTGTTGACGAGAAATGCCATAGGAAATGCTATAGCATTTTCTATAGCATTTCTTTATTTTACATTTTTTACAACCATAAATTTCGAACCAATTGAATAAATAATGATTTTAGGGCTTATACATTGGAATTTTAATATTACAAGCGTTCTTTGGCAAAAATATGCAAGGATTAAATTGTTGACGTTAAATTCCATAGAAATTCTATAGCATTTCCTATAGAATTTCTTTATTTTACATTGTTTACGACCTAAAAGTCGAACCAATTGAAAAAATAATGATTTTAGGTCTTAGACATTGGAATTTGAATATAACAAGAGTTCTCAAGCAAAAATATGCAAGGATTAAATTGTTGACGAGAAATGCCATACGAAATGCTATAGCATTTCCTATAGCATTTCTTTATTTTACATTGTTTACGACCTAAAATTTCGAACCAATTGAAAAAATAATGATTTTAGGGCTTATACATTGGAATTTGAATATAACAAGAGTTCTCATGCAAAAATACGCAAGGATTAAATTGTTTACGAGAAATGCCATAGGAAATGCTATAGCATTTCCTATAGCATTTCTTTATTTTACATTTTTTACAACCTTAAATTTCGAACCAATTGAAAAATAATGATTTTAGGGCTTATACATTGGAATTTGAATATAACAAGCGTTCTCATGCAAAAATATGCAAGGATTAAATTGTCGACGTTAAATTCCATAGGAAATGCTATAGCGTTTCCTATAGCATTTCTTTATTTTACATTGTTTACTACCTAAAAGTCGAACCAATAGAAAAAATAATGATTTTTGGGCTTATACATTGATATTTGAATATAACAAGAGTTCTCATGCAAAAATATGCAAGGATTAAATTGTTGACGAGAAATGCCATAGGAAATGCTATAGCATTTTCTATAGCATTTCTTTATTTTACATTTTTTACAACCTTAAATTTCGAACCAATTGAAAAAATAATGATTTTAGAGCTTATACATTGGAATTTGAATATAACAAGAGTTCTCATGGAAAAATATGCAAGGATTAAATTGTTGAGGAGAAATGCCATAGGAAATGCTATAGCATTTTCTATAGCATTTCTTTATTTTACATTTGTAAAACCTTAAATTTCGAACCAATTGAAAAAATAATGATTTTAGGGCTTATACATTGGAATTTGAATATAACAAGAGTTCTCAGGCAAAAATATGCAAGGATTAAATTGTTGACGTTAAATTCCATAGGAAATTCTATAGCATTTCCTATAGCATTTCTTTATTTTACATTGTTTAGGACCTAAAAGTCGAACCAATTGAAAAAATAATGATTTTAGGGCTTATACATTGGAATTTGAATATAACAAGAGTTCTCAAGCAAAAATATGCAAGGATTAAATTGTTGACGAGAAATGCCATACGAAATGCTATAGCATTTCCTATAGCATTTCTTTATTTTACATTGTTTACGACCTAAAATTTTGAACCAATTGAAAAAACAATGATTTTAGGGCTTATACATTGGAATTTGAATATAACAAGAGTTCTCATGCAAAAATACGCAAGGATTAAATTGTTGACGAGAAATGCCATAGGAAATGCTATAGCATTTCCTATAACATTTATTTATTTTACATTTTTTACAACCTTAAATTTCGAACCAATTAAAAAATAATGATTTTAGGGCTTATACATTGGAATTTGAATATAACAAGCGTTCTCATGCAAAAATATGCAAGGATTAAATTGTCGACGTTAAATTCGATAGGAAATGCTATAGCGTTTCCTATAGCATTTCTTTATTTTACATTGTTTACGACCTAAAAGTCGAACCAATTGAAAAAATAATGATTTTAGGGCTTATACATTGGAATTTGAATATAACAAGAGTTCTCATGCAAAAATATGCAAGGATTAAATTGTTGACGAGAAATGCCATACGAAATGCTATAGCATTTCCTATAGCATTTCTTTATTAATATTTTTTAGAACCTTAAATTTCGAACCAATTGAAAAAATAATGATTTTAGGGCTTATACATTGGAACTTTAATATGCAAGGATTAAATTGTTGACGTTAAATTCCATAAGAAATGCTATAGCATTTCCTATATCATTTCTTTATTTTACATTGTTTACGACCTAAAAGTCGAACCAATTGAAAAAATAATGGTTTTAGGGCTTATACATTGGAATTTTAATATAACAAGAGTTCTCATGGAAAAATATGCAAGGATTAAATTGTTGACGAGAAATGCCATAGGAAATGCTATAGCATTTCCTATAGCATTTCTTTATTTTACATTGTTTACGACCTAAAATTTTTAACCAATTGAAAAAATAATGATTTTAGGGCTTATACATTGGAATTTGAATATAACAAGAGTTCTCATGCAAAAATATGCAAGGATTAAATAGTTGACGAGAAATGCCATAGGAAATGCTATAGCATTTCTTTATTTTAAATTTTTTACAACCTTAAATTTCGAACCAATTGAAAAAATAATGATTTTAGGGCTTATACATTGGAATTTGAATATAACAAGAGTTCTCAGGCAAAAATATGCAAGGATTAAATTGTTGACGTTAAATTCCATAGGAAATTCTATAGCATTTCCTATAGCATTTCTTTATTTTACATTGTTTACGACCTAAAAGTCGAACCAATTGAAGAAATAATGATTTTAGGGCTTATACATTTGAATTTGAATATAACAAGAGTTCTCAAGCAAAAATATGCAAGGATTAAATTGTTGACGAGAAATGCCATACGAAATGCTATAGCATTTCCTATAGCATTTCTTTATTTTACATTGTTTACGACCTAAAATTTTGAACCAATTGAAAAAATAATGATTTTAGGGCTTATACATTGGAATTTGAATATAACAAGAGTTCTCATGCAAAAATATGCAAGGATTAAATTGTTGACGAGAAATGCCATAGGAAATGCTATAGCATTTCCTATAGCATTTCTTTATTTTACATTTTTTACAACCTTAAATTTTGAACCAATTGAAAAAATAATGATTTTAGGTCTTATACATTGGAATTTTAATATTACAAGCGTTCTCAGGCAAAAATATGCAAGGATTAAATTGTTGACGTTAAATTCCATAGGAAATTCTATAGCATTTCCTATAGCATTTCTTTATTTTACATTGTTTACGACCTAAAAGTCGAACCAATTGAAAAAATAATGATTTTAGGGCTTATACATTGGAATTTGAATATAACAAGAGTTCACAAGCAAAAATATGCAAGGATTAAATTGTTGACGAGAAATGCCATACGAAATGCTATAGCATTTCCTATAGCATTTCTTTATTTTACATTGTTTACGACCTAAAATTTCGAACCAATTGAAAAAATTATGATTTTAGGGCTTATACATTGGAATTTGAATATAACAAGAGTTCTCATGCAAAAATACGCAAGGATTAAATTGTTGACGAGAAATGCCATAGGAAATGCTATAGCATTTTCTATAGCATTTCTTTATTTTACATTGTTTACGACCTAAAATTTCGAACCAATTGAAAAAATAATGATTTTAGGGCTTATACATTTGAATTTGAATATAACAAGAGTTCTCATGCAAAAATACGCAAGGATTAAATTGTTGACGAGAAATGCCATAGGAAATGCTATAGCATTTCCTATAGCATTTCTTTATTTTACATTTTTTACAACCTTAAATTTCGAACCAATTGAAAAAATAATGATTTTAGGGCTTATACATTGGAATTTGAATATAACAAGAGTTCTCATGCAAAAATATGCAAGGATTAAATTGTTGACGAGAAATGCCATAGGAAATGCTATAGCATTCTCTATAGCATTTCTTTATTTTAAATTTTTTACAACCTTAAATTTCGAACCAATTGAATAAATAATGATTTTAGGGCTTATACATTGGAATTTTAATATTACAAGCGTTCTTTGGCAAAAATATGCAAGGATTAAATTGTTGACGTTAAATTCCATAGGAAATTCTATAGCATTTCCTATAGAATTTCTTTATTTTACATTGTTTACGACCTAAAAGTCGAACCAATTGAAAAAATAATGATTTTAGGTCTTATACATTGGAATTTGAATATAACAAGAGTTCTCAAGCAAAAATATGCAAGGATTAAATTGTTGACGAGAAATGCCATACGAAATGCTATAGCATTTCCTATAGCATTTCTTTATTTTACATTGTTTACGACCTAAAATTTTGAACCAATTGAAAAAATAATGATTTTAGGGCTTATACATTGGAATTTGAATATAACAAGAGTTCTCATGCAAAAATATGCAAGGATTAAATTGTTGACGAGAAATGCCATAGGAAATGCTATAGCATTTTCTATAGCATTTCTTTATTTTACATTTTTTACAACCTTAAATTTCGAACCAATTGAAAAAAATAATGATTTTAGGGCTTATACATTGGAATTTTAATATTACAAGCGTTCTCAGGCAAAAATATGCAAGGATTAAATTGTTGACGTTAAATTCCATAGGAAATTCTATAGCATTTCCTATAGCATTTCTTTATTTTACATTGTTTACGACCTAAAAGTCGAACCAATTGAAAAAATAATGATTTTAGGGCTTATACATTGGAATTTGAATATAACAAGAGTTCTCAAGCAAAAATATGCAAGGATTAAATTGTTGACGAGAAATGCCATACGAAATGCTATAGCATTTCCTATAGCATTTCTTTATTTTACATTGTTTACGACCTAAAATTTTGAACCAATTGAAAAAATAATGATTTTAGGGCTTATACATTGGAATTTGAATATAACAAGAGTTCTCATGCAAAAATACGCAAGGATTAAATTGTTGACGAGAAATGCCATAGGAAATGCTATAGCATTTCCTATAACATTTCTTTATTTTACATTTTTTACAACCTTAAATTTCGAACCAATTGAAAAATAATGATTTTAGGGCTTATACATTGGAATTTGAATATAACAAGCGTTCTCATGCAAAAATATGCAAGGATTAAATTGTCGACGTTAAATTCGATAGGAAATGCTATAGCGTTTCCTATAGCATTTCTTTATTTTACATTGTTTACGACCTAAAAGTCGAACCAATTGAAAAAATAATGATTTTAGGGCTTATACATTGGAATTTGAATATAACAAGAGTTCTCATGCAAAAATATGCAAGGATTAAATTGTTGACGAGAAATGCCATACGAAATGCTATAGCATTTCCTATAGCATTTCTTTATTAACATTTTTTAGAACCTTAAATTTCGAACCAATTGAAAAAATAATGATTTTAGGGCTTATACATTGGAACTTTAATATTACAAGCAATCTCATGCAAAAATAAGCAAGGATTAAATTGTTGACGTTAAATTCCATAAGAAATGCTATAGCATTTCCTATAGCATTTCTTTATTTTACATTGTTTACGACCTAAAAGTCGAACCAATTGAAAAAATAATGATTTTAGGGCTTATACATTGGAATTTTAATATAACAAGAGTTCTCATGCAAAAATATGCAAGGATTAAATTGTTGACGAGAAATGCCATAGGAAATGCTATAGCATTTCCTATAGCATTTGTTTATTTTACATTGTTTACGACCTAAAATTTTTAACCAATTGAAAAAATAATGATTTTAGGGCTTATACATTGGAATTTGAATATAACAAGAGTTCTCATGCAAAAATATGCAAGGATTAAATAGTTGACGAGAAATGCCATAGGAAATGCTATAGAATTTCCTATAGAATTTCTTTATTTTACATTTTTTACAACCTTAAATTTCGAACCAATTGAAAAAATAATAATTTTAGGGCTTATACATTGGAATTTGAATATAACAAGAGTTCTCATGCAAAAATATGCAAGGATTAAATCGTTGACGAGAAATGCCATAGGAAATGCTATAGCATTTCCTATAGCATTTCTTTATTCGACATTTTTTACAACCTTAAATTTCGAACCAATTGAAAAAATAAAGATTTTAGGGCTTATACATTGGAATTTGAATCTAACAAGAGTTCTCATGCAAAAATATGCAAGGATTAAATTGTTGACGATAAATGCCATAGGAAATGCTACAGCATTTCCTATAGCATTTCTTTATTTTACATTTTTTACAAACTTAAATTTCGAACCAATTGAAAAAATAATGATTTTAAAGCTTATACATTTGAATTTGAATATAACAAGAGTTCTCATGCAAAAATATGCAAGGATTAAATTGTTGACGAGAAATGCCATAGGAAATGCTAGCGTTTCCTATAGCATTTATTTATTTTACATTGTTTACGACCTAAAATTTCTAACCAATTGAAAAAATAATGATTTTAGGGCTTATAAATTGGAATTTGAATATAACAAGAGTTCTCATGCAAAAATATGCAAGGATTAAATTGTTGACGAGAAATGTCATAGGAAATGCTAGCATTTCCTATAGCATTTCTTTATTTTACATTTTTTACAACCTTAAATTTCGAACCAATTGAAAAAATAATCATTTTAGGGCTTATACATTGGAATTTTAACATTACAAGCGTTCTCATGCAAAAATATGCAAGGATTAAATTGTTGACATTAACTTCCATAGGAAATGCTATAGCATTTCCTATAGTATTTCTTTATTTGATATTTTTTACAACCTTTAATTTTGAACCAATTGAATAAATTAATGATTTTAGGGCTTATACATTGGAATTTGAATATAACAAGAGTTCTCATGCCAAAATATGCAAGGATTAAATTGTTGACGAGAAATGCCATAGGAAATTCTATAGCATTTCCTATAGTATTTCTTTATTTTACATTTTTTTAAACCTTCAATTTCGAACCAATTGAAAAAATAATGATTTTAGGGCTTATACATTGGAATTTGAATATAACAAGAGTTCTCATGCAAAAATATGCAAGGATTAAATTGTTGACGAGGAATGCCATAGGAAATTCTATAGCATTTCCTATAGCATTTCTTTATTTTACATTTTTAACAACCTTAAATTTCGAACCAATTGAAAAAATAATGATTTTAGGGCTTATACATTGGAATTTTAATATTACAAGTGTTCTCATGAAAAAATATGCAAGGATTAAATTGTTGACGAGAAAAGCCATAGGAAATGCTATAGCATTTCCTATAGCATTTCTTTATTTTACATTTTTACAACCTTAAATTTCGAACCAATTGAAAAAATAATGAATTTAGGGATTATACATTGGAAATTGAATATAACAAGAGTTCTCATGCAAAAATATGCAAGGATTAAATTGTTGACAAGAAATGCCATAGGAAATGCTATAGCATTTCCTATAGCATTTCTTTATTTTACATTTTTTACAACCTTAAATTTCGAATCAATTGAAAAAATAATGATTTTAGGGCTTCTACATTGGAATTTGAATATAACAAGAGTTCTCATGCAAAAATATGGAAGGATTAAATTGTTGACGAGAAATGCCATAGGAAATGCTATAGCACTTCCTATAGAATTTCTTTATTTTACATTGTTTACGACCTAAAAATCGAACCAATTGAAAAAATAATGATTTTAGGGCTTATACATTGGAATTTGAATATGACAAGAGTTCTCATGCCAAAATATGCAAGGATTAAATTGTTGACGAGAAATGCCATACGAAATGCTATAGCATTTCCTATAGCATTTCTTTATTTGATATTTTTTACAACCTTAAATTTCGAACCAATTGAAAAAATATAGATTTTAGGGCTTATACATTGGAATTTTAATATTACAAGCGTTCTCATGAAAAAATATGCAAGGATTAAATTGTTGACGAGAAATGCCATAGGAAATACTATAGCATTTCCTATAGCATTTATTTATTTTACATTTTTTACAACCTTAAATTTCGAACCAATTGAAAAAATAATGATTTTAGGACGTTATACATTGAAATTTGAATATAACAAGAGTTCTCATGCCAAAATATGCAAGGATTAAATTGTTGACTAGAAATGCCATAGGAAATGCTATAGCATTCCCTATAGCATTTCTTTATTTTACATTTTTTACAACCTTAAATTTTGAACCAATTGAAAAAATAATGATTTTAGGGCTTATACATTGGAATTTTAATATTACAAGCGTTCTCATGAAAAAATATGCAAGGATTAAATTGTTGACGAGAAATGCCATAGGAAATGCTATAGCACTTCCTATATAATTTCTTTATTTTACATTGTTTACGACCTAAAAATTGAACCAATTGAAAAAATAATGATTTTAGGGCTTATACATTGGAATTTGAATATATCAAGAGTTCTCATGCCAAAATATGCAAGGATTAAATTGTTGACGAGAAATGCCATACGAAATGCTATAGCATTTCCTATAGCATTTCTTTATTTGACATTTTTTACAACACCAATAAAAAAAATGATTTTAGGATGTTTTACATTGAAATTTGAATATAACAAGAGTTCTCATGCCAAAATATGCAAGGATTAAATTGTTGACGAGAAATGCCATAGAAAATGCTATAGCATTTCCTATAGCATTTCTTTATTTTACATTTTTTACAACCTTAAATTTCGAACCAATTGAAAAAATAATGATTTTAGGACGTTATACTTTGAAATTTGAATATAACAAGAGTTCTCATGCCAAAATATGCAAGGATTAAATTGTTGACGAGAAATGCCATAGGAAATGCTATAGCATTCCCTATAGCATTTCTTTATTTTACATTTTTTACAACCTTAAATTTCGAACCAATTGAAAAAATAATGATTTTAGGGCTTATACATTGGAATTTGAATATAACAAGAGTTCTCATGCCAAAATATGCAAGGATTAAATTGTTGACGAGAAATGCCATACGAAATGCTATAGCATTTCATATAGCATTTCTTTATTTGACATTTTTTACAACACCAATTGAAAAAATAATGATTTTAGGACGTTTTACATTGAAATTTGAAGATAACAAGAGTTTTCATGCCAAAATATGCAACGATTAAATTGTTGACGAGAAATGCCATAGGAAATGCTATGGCATTCCCTATAGCATTTCTTTATTTTACATTTTTTACTACCTTAAATTTCGAACCAATTGAAAAAATAATGATTTTAGGGCTTATACATTGGAATTTGAATATAACAAGAGTTCTCATGCAAAAATATGCAAGGATTAAATTGTTAACGAGAAATGCTATACGAAATGCTATAGCATTTCTTATAGCATTTCTTTATTTGACATTTTTTACAACCTTAAATTTCGAACCAATTGAAAAAATAATGATTTTAGGGCTTATACATTGGAATTTGAATATAACAAGAGTTCTCATGAAAAAATATGCAAGGATTAAATTGTTGACGAGAAATGCCATAGGAAATGCTATAGCATTTTTTACAGCATTTCTTTATTTTACATTGTTTACGACCTAAAATTTCGAACCAATTGAAAAAAATAATGATTTTAGGGCTTATACATTGGAATTTTAATATAACAAGCGTTCTCAGGCAAAAATATGCAAGGATTAAATTGTTGACGTTAAATTCCATAGGAAATTCTATAGCATTTCCTATAGCATTTCTTTATTTTACATTGTTTACGACCTAAAAGTCGAACCAATTGAAAAAATAATGATTTTAGGGCTTATACATTGGAATTTGAATATAACAAGAGTTCTCAAGCAAAAATATGCAAGGATTAAATTGTTGACGAGAAATGCCATACGAAATGCTATAGCATTTCCTATAGCATTTCTTTATTTTACATTGTTTACGACCTAAAATTTTGAACCAATTGAAAAAATAATGATTTTAGGGCTTATACATTGGAATTTGAATATAACAAGAGTTCTCATGCAAAAATACGCAAGGATTAAATTGTTGACGAGAAATGCCATAGGAAATGCTATAGCATTTCCTATAACATTTCTTTATTTTACATTTTTTACAACCTTAAATTTCGAACCAATTGAAAAATAATGATTTTAGGGCTTATACATTGGAATTTGAATATAACAAGCGTTCTCATGCAAAAATATGCAAGGATTAAATTGTCGACGTTAAATTCGATAGGAAATGCTATAGCGTTTCCTATAGCATTTCTTTATTTTACATTGTTTACGACCTAAAAGTCGAACCAATTGAAAAAATAATGATTTTAGGGCTTATACATTGGAATTTGAATATAACAAGAGTTCTCATGCAAAAATATGCAAGGATTAAATTGTTGACGAGAAATGCCATACGAAATGCTATAGCATTTCCTATAGCATTTCTTTATTAACATTTTTTAGAACCTTAAATTTCGAACCAATTGAAAAAATATTGATTTTAGGGCTTATACATTGGAACTTTAATATTACAAGCGTTCTCATGCAAAAATAAGCAAGGATTAAATTGTTGACGTTAAATTCCATAAGAAATGCTATAGCATTTCCTATAGCATTTCTTTATTTTACATTGTTTACGACCTAAAATTCGAACCAATTGAAAAAATAATGATTTTAGGGCTTATACATTGGAATTTTAATATAACAAGAGTTCTCATGCAAAAATATGCAAGGATTAAATTGTTGACGAGGAATGCCATAGGAAATGCTATAGCATTTCCTATAGCATTTGTTTATTTTACATTGTTTACGACCTAAAATTTTTAACCAATTGAAAAAATAATGATTTTAGGGCTTATACATTGGAATTTGAATATAACAAGAGTTCTCATGCAAAAATATGCAAGGATTAAATAGTTGACGAGAAATGCCATAGGAAATGCTATAGCATTTCCTATAGCATTTCTTTATTTTAAATTTTTTACAACCTTAAATTTCGAACCAATTGAAAAAATAATGATTTTAGGGCTTATACATTGGAATTTGAATATAACAAGAGTTCTCATGCAAAAATATGCAAGGGTTAAATTGTTGACGAGAAATGCCATAGGAAATGCTATAGAATTTCCTATAGAATTTCTTTATTTTACATTTTTTACAACCTTAAATTTCGAACCAATTGAAAAAATAATAATTTTAGGGCTTATACATTGGAATTTGAATATAACAAGAGTTCTCATACAAAAATATGCAAGGATTAAATCGTTGACGAGAAATGCCATAGGAAATGCTATAGCATTTCCTATAGCATTTCTTTATTCGACATTTTTTACAACCTTAAATTTCGAACCAATTGAAAAAATAAAGATTTTAGGGCTTATACATTGGAATTTGAATCTAACAAGAGTTCTCATGCAAAAATATGCAAGGATTAAATTGTTGACGATAAATGCCATAGGAAATGCTACAGCATTTCCTATAGCATTTCTTTATTTTACATTTTTTACAAACTTAAATTTCGAACCAATTGAAAAAATAATGATTTTAAAGCTTATACATTTGAATTTGAATATAACAAGAGTTCTCATGCAAAAATATGCAAGGATTAAATTGTTGACGAGAAATGCCATAGGAAATGCTAGCGTTTCCTATAGCATTTATTTATTTTACATTGTTTACGACCTAAAATTTCTAACCAATTGAAAAAATAATGATTTTAGGGCTTATAAATTGGAATTTGAATATAACAAGAGTTCTCATGCAAAAATATGCAAGGATTAAATTGTTGACGAGAAATGTCATAGGAAATGCTATAGCATTTCCTATAGCATTTCTTTATTTTACATTTTTTACAACCTTAAATTTCGAACCAATTGAAAAAATAATGATTTTAGGGCTTATACATTGGAATTTTAACATTACAAGCGTTCTCATGCAAAAATATGCAAGGATTAAATTGTTGACATTAACTTCCATAGGAAATGCTATAGCATTTCCTATAGTATTTCTTTATTTGATATTTTTTACAACCTTTAATTTTGAACCAATTGAATAAATTAATGATTTTAGGGCTTATACATTGGAATTTGAATATAACAAGAGTTCTCATGCCAAAATATGCAAGGATTAAATTGTTGACGAGAAATGCCATAGGAAATGCTATGGCATTCCCTATAGCATTTCTTTATTTGACATTTTTTACAACCTTAAATTTCGAACCAATTGAAAAAATATAGATTTTAGGGCTTATACATTGGAATTTTAATATTACAAGCGTTCTCATGAAAAAATATGCAAGGATTAAATTGTTGACGAGAAATGCCATAGGAAATACTATAGCATTTCCTATAGCATTTATTTATTTTACATTTTTTACAACCTTAAATTTCGAACCAATTGAAAAAATAATGATTTTAGGACGTTATACATTGAAATTTGAATATAACAAGAGTTCTCATGCCAAAATATGCAAGGATTAAATTGTTGACTAGAAATGCCATAGGAAATGCTATAGCATTCCCTATAGCATTTCTTTATTTTACATTTTTTACAACCTTAAATTTTGAACCAATTGAAAAAATAATGATTTTAGGGCTTATACATTGGAATTTTAACATTACAAGCGTTCTCATGCAAAAATATGCAAGGATTAAATTGTTGACATTAACTTCCATAGGAAATGCTATAGCATTTCCTATAGTATTTCTTTATTTGATATTTTTTACAACCTTTAATTTTGAACCAATTGAATAAATTAATGATTTTAGGGCTTATACATTGGAATTTGAATATAACAAGAGTTCTCATGCCAAAATATGCAAGGATTAAATTGTTGACGAGAAATGCCATAGGAAATTCTATAGCATTTCCTATAGCATTTCTTTATTTTACATTTTTTTAAACCTTCAATTTCGAACCAATTGAAAAAATAATGATTTTAGGGCTTATACATTGGAATTTGAATATGACAAGAGTTCTCATGCCAAAATATGCAAGGATTAAATTGTTGACGAGAAATGCCATACGAAATGCTATAGCATTTCCTATAGCATTTCTTTATTTGACATTTTTTACAACCTTAAATTTCGAACCAATTGAAAAAATATAGATTTTAGGGCTTATACATTGGAATTTTAATATTACAAGCGTTCTCATGAAAAAATATGCAAGGATTAAATTGTTGACGAGAAATGCCATAGGAAATACTATAGCATTTCCTATAGCATTTATTTATTTTACATTTTTTACAACCTTAAATTTCGAACCAATTGAAAAAATAATGATTTTAGGACGTTATACATTGAAATTTGAATATAACAAGAGTTCTCATGCCAAAATATGCAAGGATTAAATTGTTGACTAGAAATGCCATAGGAAATGCTATAGCATTCCCTATAGCATTTCTTTATTTTACATTTTTTACAACCTTAAATTTTGAACCAATTGAAAAAATAATGATTTTAGGGCTTATACATTGGAATTTTAATATTACAAGCGTTCTCATGAAAAAATATGCAAGGATTAAATTGTTGACGAGAAATGCCATAGGAAATGCTATAGCACTTCCTATATAATTTCTTTATTTTACATTGTTTACGACCTAAAAATTGAACCAATTGAAAAAATAATGATTTTAGGGCTTATACATTGGAATTTGAATATATCAAGAGTTCTCATGCCAAAATATGCAAGGATTAAATTGTTGACGAGAAATGCCATACGAAATGCTATAGCATTTCCTATAGCATTTCTTTATTTGACATTTTTTACAACACCAATTGAAAAAATAATGATTTTAGGATGTTTTACATTGAAATTTGAATATAACAAGAGTTCTCATGCCAAAATATGCAAGGATTAAATTGTTGACGAGAAATGCCATAGAAAATGCTATAGCATTTCCTATAGCATTTCTTTATTTTACATTTTTTACAACCTTAAATTTCGAACCAATTGAAAAAATAATGATTTTAGGACGTTATACTTTGAAATTTGAATATAACAAGAGTTCTCATGCCAAAATATGCAAGGATTAAATTGTTGACGAGAAATGCCATAGGAAATGCTATAGCATTCCCTATAGCATTTCTTTATTTTACATTTTTTACAACCTTAAATTTCGAACCAATTGAAAAAATAATGATTTTAGGGCTTATACATTGGAATTTGAATATAACAAGAGTTCTCATGCCAAAATATGCAAGGATTAAATTGTTGACGAGAAATGCCATACGAAATGCTATAGCATTTCATATAGCATTTCTTTATTTGACATTTTTTACAACACCAATTGAAAAAATAATGATTTTAGGACGTTTTACATTGAAATTTGAAGATAACAAGAGTTTTCATGCCAAAATATGCAACGATTAAATTGTTGACGAGAAATGCCATAGGAAATGCTATGGCATTCCCTATAGCATTTCTTTATTTTACATTTTTTACAACCTTAAATTTCGAACCAATTGAATAAATAATGATTTTAGGGCTTATACATTGGAATTTGAATATAACAAGAGTTCTCATGCAAAAATATGCAAGGATTAAATTGTTAACGAGAAATGCTATACGAAATGCTATAGCATTTCTTATAGCATTTCTTTATTTGACATTTTTTACAACCTTAAATTTCGAACCAATTGAAAAAATAATGATTTTAGGGCTTATACATTGGAATGGAATATAACAAGAGTTCTCATGCAAAAATATGCAAGGATTAAATTGTTGACGAGAAATGCCATAGGAAATGCTATAGCATTTTTTACAGCATTTCTTTATTTTACATTGTTTACCACCTAAAATTTTGAACCAATTGAAAAAATAATGATTTTAGGGCTTATACATTGGAATTTGAATATAACAAGAGTTCTCATGCAAAAATATGCAAGGATTAAATTGTTAACGAGAAATGCCATACGAAATGCTATAGCATTTCCTATAGCATTTCTTTATTTTACATTTTTTACAACCTTAAATTTCGAACCAATTGAAAAAATAATGATTTTAGGACATTTTACATTGGAATTTGAATATAACAAGAGTTCTCATGCCAAAATATGCAAGGATTAAATTGTTGACGAGAAATGCCATAGGAAATGCTATGGCATTCCCTATAGCATTTCTTTATTTTACATTTTTTACAACCTTAAATTTCGAACCAATTGAAAAAATAATGATTTTAGGGCTTATACATTGGAATTTGAATATAACAAGAGTTCTCATGCAAAAATATGCAAGGATTAAATTGTTAACGAGAAATGCCATACGAAATGCTATAGCATTTCTTATAGCATTTCTTTATTTGACATTTTTTACAACACCAATTGAAAAAATAATGATTTTAGGACGTTTTACATTGAAATTTGAATATAACAAGAGTTTTCATGCCAAAATAGGCAAGGATTAAATTGTTGACGAGAAATGCCATAGGAAATGCTATGACATTCCCTATAGCATTTCTTTATTTTACATTTTTTACAACCTTAAATTTCGAACCAATTGAAAAAATAATGATTTTAGGGCTTATACATTGGAATTTGAATATAACAAGAGTTCTCATGCAAAAATATGCAAGGATTAAATTGTTAACGAGAAATGCTATACGAAATGCTATAGCATTTCTTTATTTGACATTTTTTACAACCTTAAATTTCGAACCAATTGATAAAATAATGATTTTAGGGCTTATACATTGGAATGGAATATAACAAGAGTTCTCATGCAAAAATACGCAAGGATTAAATTGTTGACGAGAAATGCCATAGGAAATGCTATAGCATTTTTTATAGCATTTCTTTATTTTACATTGTTTACGACCTAAAATTTCGAACCAATTGAAAAAATAATGATTTTAGGGCTTATACATTGGAATTTGAATATAACAAGAGTTCTCATGCAAAAATATGAAAGGATTAAATTGTTAACGAGAAATGCCATACGAAATGCTATAGCATTTCCTATAGCATTTCTTTATTTGACATTTTTTACAACCTTAAATTTCGAACCAATTGAAAAAATAATGATTTTAGGACATTTTACATTGGAATTTGAATATAACAAGAGTTCTCATGCCAAAATATGCACGGATTAAATTGTTGATGTAAATTCCATAGGAAATTCTATAGCATTTCCTATAGCATTTCTTTATTTTACATTGTTTACGACCTAAAAGTCGAACCAATTGAAAAAATAATGATATTAGGGCTTATACATTGGAATTTGAATATAACAAGAGTTCTCAAGCAAAAATATGCAAGGATTAAATTATTGACGAGAAATGCCATACGAAATGCTATAGCATTTCCTATAGCATTTCTTTATTTTACATTGTTTACGACCTAAAATTTTGAACCAATTGAAAAAATAATGATTTTAGGGCTTATACATTGGAATTTGAATATAACAAGAGTTCTCATGTAAAAATACGCAAGGATTAAATTGTTGACGAGAAATGCCATAGGAAATGCTATAGCATTTCCTATAACATTTCTTTATTTTACATTTTTTACAACCTTAAATTTCGAACCAATTGAAAAATAATGATTTTAGGGCTTATACATTGGAATTTGAATATAACAAGCGTTCTCATGCAAAAATATGCAAGGATTAAATTGTCGACGTTAAATTCGATAGGAAATGCTATAGCGTTTCCTATAGCATTTCTTTATTTTACATTGTTTACGACCTAAAAGTCGAACCAATTGAAAAAATAATGATTTTAGGGCTTATACATTGGAATTTGAATATAACAAGAGTTCTCATGCAAAAATATGCAAGGATTAAATTGTTCACGAGAAATGCCATACGAAATGCTATAGCATTTCCTATAGCATTTCTTTATTAACATTTTTTAGAACCTTAAATTTTTAACCAATTGAAAAAATATTGATTTTAGGGCTTATACATTGGAACTTTAATATTACAAGCGTTCTCATGCAAAAATAAGCAAGGATTAAATTGTTGACGTTAAATTCCATAAGAAATGCTATAGCATTTCCTATAGCATTTCTTTATTTTACATTGTTTACGACCTAAAATTCGAACCAATTGAAAAAATAATGATTTTAGGGCTTATACATTGGAATTTGAATATAACAAGAGTTCTCATGCAAAAATATGCAAGGATTAAATAGTTGACGAGAAATGCCATAGAAAATGCTATAGCATTTCCTATAGCATTTCTTTATTTTAAATTTTTTACAACCTTAAATTTCGAACCAATTGAAAAAATAATGATTTTAGGGCTTATACATTGGAATTTTAATATAACAAGAGTTCTCATGCAAAAATATGCAAGGATTAAATTGTTGACGAGAAATGCCATAGGAAATGCTATAGAATTTCCTATAGAATTTCTTTATTTTACATTTTTTACAACCTTAAATTTCGAACCAATTGAAAAAATAATAATTTTAGGGCTTATACATTGGAATTTGAATATAACAAGAGTTCTCATGCAAAAATATGCAAGGATTAAATCGTTGACGAGAAATGCCATAGGAAATGCTATAGCATTTCCTATAGCATTTCTTTATTCGACATTTTTTACAACCTTAAATTTCGAACCAATTGAAAAAATAAAGATTTTAGGGCTTATACATTGGAATTTGAATATAACAAGAGTTCTCATGCAAAAATATGCAAGGATTAAATTGTTGACGATAAATGCCATAGGAAATGCTACAGCATTTCCTATAGCATTTCTTTATTTTACATTTTTTACAAACTTAAATTTCGAACCAATTGAAAAAATAAAGATTTTAAAGCTTATACATTTGAATTTGAATATAACAAGAGTTCTCATGCAAAAATATGCAAGGATTAAATTGTTGACGAGAAATGCCATAGGAAATGCTAGCGTTTCCTATAGCATTTATTTATTTTACATTGTTTACGACCTAAAATTTCTAACCAATTGAAAAAATAATGATTTTAGGGCTTATAAATTGGAATTTGAATATAACAAGAGTTCTCATGCAAAAATATGCAAGGATTAAATTGTTGACGAGAAATGTCATAGGAAATGCTATAGCATTTCCTATAGCATTTCTTTATTTTACATTTTTTACAACCTTAAATTTCGAACCAATTGAAAAAATAATGATTTTAGGGCTTATACATTGGAATTTTAACATTACAAGCGTTCTCATGCAAAAATATGCAAGGATTAAATTGTTGACATTAACTTCCATAGGAAATGCTATAGCATTTCCTATAGTATTTCTTTATTTGATATTTTTTACAACCTTTAATTTTGAACCAATTGAATAAATTAATGATTTTAGGGCTTATACATTGGAATTTGAATATAACAAGAGTTCTCATGCCAAAATATGCAAGGATTAAATTGTTGACGAGAAATGCCATAGGAAATGCTATGGCATTCCCTATAGCATTTCTTTATTTGACATTTTTTACAACCTTAAATTTCGAACCAATTGAAAAAATATAGATTTTAGGGCTTATACATTGGAATTTTAATATTACAAGCGTTCTCATGAAAAAATATGCAAGGATTAAATTGTTGACGAGAAATGCCATAGGAAATACTATAGCATTTCCTATAGCATTTATTTATTTTACATTTTTTACAACCTTAAATTTCGAACCAATTGAAAAAATAATGATTTTAGGACGTTATACATTGAAATTTGAATATAACAAGAGTTCTCATGCCAAAATATGCAAGGATTAAATTGTTGACTAGAAATGCCATAGGAAATGCTATAGCATTCCCTATAGCATTTCTTTATTTTACATTTTTTACAACCTTAAATTTTGAACCAATTGAAAAAATAATGATTTTAGGGCTTATACATTGGAATTTTAACATTACAAGCGTTCTCATGCAAAAATATGCAAGGATTAAATTGTTGACATTAACTTCCATAGGAAATGCTATAGCATTTCCTATAGTATTTCTTTATTTGATATTTTTTACAACCTTTAATTTTGAACCAATTGAATAAATTAATGATTTTAGGGCTTATACATTGGAATTTGAATATAACAAGAGTTCTCATGCCAAAATATGCAAGGATTAAATTGTTGACGAGAAATGCCATAGGAAATTCTATAGCATTTCCTATAGCATTTCTTTATTTTACATTTTTTTAAACCTTCAATTTCGAACCAATTGAAAAAATAATGATTTTAGGGCTTATACATTGGAATTTGAATATGACAAGAGTTCTCATGCCAAAATATGCAAGGATTAAATTGTTGACGAGAAATGCCATACGAAATGCTATAGCATTTCCTATAGCATTTCTTTATTTGACATTTTTTACAACCTTAAATTTCGAACCAATTGAAAAAATATAGATTTTAGGGCTTATACATTGGAATTTTAATATTACAAGCGTTCTCATGAAAAAATATGCAAGGATTAAATTGTTGACGAGAAATGCCATAGGAAATGCTATAGCATTTCCTATAGCATTTCTTTATTTTACATTTTTTACAACCTTAAATTTCGAACCAATTGAAAAAATAATGATTTTAGGACGTTATACATTGAAATTTGAATATAACAAGAGTTCTCATGCCAAAATATGCAAGGATTAAATTGTTGACTAGAAATGCCATAGGAAATGCTATAGCATTCCCTATAGCATTTCTTTATTTTACATTTTTTACAACCTTAAATTTTGAACCAATTGAAAAAATAATGATTTTAGGGCTTATACATTGGAATTTTAATATTACAAGCGTTCTCATGAAAAAATATGCAAGGATTAAATTGTTGACGAGAAATGCCATAGGAAATGCTATAGCACTTCCTATATAATTTCTTTATTTTACATTGTTTACGACCTAAAAATTGAACCAATTGAAAAAATAATGATTTTAGGGCTTATACATTGGAATTTGAATATATCAAGAGTTCTCATGCCAAAATATGCAAGGATTAAATTGTTGACGAGAAATGCCATACGAAATGCTATAGCATTTCCTATAGCATTTCTTTATTTGACATTTTTTACAACACCAATTGAAAAAATAATGATTTTAGGATGTTTTACATTGAAATTTGAATATAACAAGAGTTCTCATGCCAAAATATGCAAGGATTAAATTGTTGACGAGAAATGCCATAGAAAATGCTATAGCATTTCCTATAGCATTTCTTTATTTTACATTTTTTACAACCTTAAATTTCGAACCAATTGAAAAAATAATGATTTTAGGACGTTATACTTTGAAATTTGAATATAACAAGAGTTCTCATGCCAAAATATGCAAGGATTAAATTGTTGACGAGAAATGCCATAGGAAATGCTATAGCATTCCCTATAGCATTTCTTTATTTTACATTTTTTACAACCTTAAATTTCGAACCAATTGAAAAAATAATGATTTTAGGGCTTATACATTGGAATTTGAATATAACAAGAGTTCTCATGCCAAAATATGCAAGGATTAAATTGTTGACGAGAAATGCCATACGAAATGCTATAGCATTTCATATAGCATTTCTTTATTTGACATTTTTTACAACACCAATTGAAAAAATAATGATTTTAGGACGTTTTACATTGAAATTTGAAGATAACAAGAGTTTTCATGCCAAAATATGCAACGATTAAATTGTTGACGAGAAATGCCATAGGAAATGCTATGGCATTCCCTATAGCATTTCTTTATTTTACATTTTTTACAACCTTAAATTTCGAACCAATTGAATAAATAATGATTTTAGGGCTTATACATTGGAATTTGAATATAACAAGAGTTCTCATGCAAAAATATGCAAGGATTAAATTGTTAACGAGAAATGCTATACGAAATGCTATAGCATTTCTTATAGCATTTCTTTATTTGACATTTTTTACAACCTTAAATTTCGAACCAATTGAAAAAATAATGATTTTAGGGCTTATACATTGGAATGGAATATAACAAGAGTTCTCATGCAAAAATATGCAAGGATTAAATTGTTGACGAGAAATGCCATAGGAAATGCTATAGCATTTATTACAGCATTTCTTTATTTTACATTGTTTACCACCTAAAATTTTGAACCAATTGAAAAAATAATGATTTTAGGGCTTATACATTGGAATTTGAATATAACAAGAGTTCTCATGCAAAAATATGCAAGGATTAAATTGTTAACGAGAAATGCCATACGAAATGCTATAGCATTTCCTATAGCATTTCTTTATTTTACATTTTTTACAACCTTAAATTTCGAACCAATTGAAAAAATAATGATTTTAGGACATTTTACATTGGAATTTGAATATAACAAGAGTTCTCATGCCAAAATATGCAAGGATTAAATTGTTGACGAGAAATGCCATAGGAAATGCTATGGCATTCCCTATAGCATTTCTTTATTTTACATTTTTTACAACCTTAAATTTCGAACCAATTGAAAAAATAATGATTTTAGGGCTTATACATTGGAATTTGAATATAACAAGAGTTCTCATGCAAAAATATGCAAGGATTAAATTGTTAACGAGAAATGCCATACGAAATGCTATAGCATTTCTTATAGCATTTCTTTATTTGACATTTTTTACAACACCAATTGAAAAAATAATGATTTTAGGACGTTTTACATTGAAATTTGAATATAACAAGAGTTTTCATGCCAAAATAGGCAAGGATTAAATTGTTGACGAGAAATGCCATAGGAAATGCTATGACATTCCCTATAGCATTTCTTTATTTTACATTTTTTACAACCTTAAATTTCGAACCAATTGAAAAAATAATGATTTTAGGGCTTATACATTGGAATTTGAATATAACAAGAGTTCTCATGCAAAAATATGCAAGGATTAAATTGTTAACGAGAAATGCTATACGAAATGCTATAGCATTTCTTATAGCATTTCTTTATTTGACATTTTTTACAACCTTAAATTTCGAACCAATTGATAAAATAATGATTTTAGGGCTTATACATTGGAATGGAATATAACAAGAGTTCTCATGCAAAAATACGCAAGGATTAAATTGTTGACGAGAAATGCCATAGGAAATGCTATAGCATTTTTTATAGCATTTCTTTATTTTACATTGTTTACGACCTAAAATTTCGAACCAATTGAAAAAATAATGATTTTAGGGCTTATACATTGGAATTTGAATATAACAAGAGTTCTCATGCAAAAATATGAAAGGATTAAATTGTTAACGAGAAATGCCATACGAAATGCTATAGCATTTCCTATAGCATTTCTTTATTTGACATTTTTTACAACCTTAAATTTCGAACCAATTGAAAAAATAATGATTTTAGGACATTTTACATTGGAATTTGAATATAACAAGAGTTCTCATGCCAAAATATGCAAGGATTAAATTGTTGATGTAAATTCCATAGGAAATTCTATAGCATTTCCTATAGCATTTCTTTATTTTACATTGTTTACGACCTAAAAGTCGAACCAATTGAAAAAATAATGATATTAGGGCTTATACATTGGAATTTGAATATAACAAGAGTTCTCAAGCAAAAATATGCAAGGATTAAATTATTGACGAGAAATGCCATACGAAATGCTATAGCATTTCCTATAGCATTTCTTTATTTTACATTGTTTACGACCTAAAATTTTGAACCAATTGAAAAAATAATGATTTTAGGGCTTATACATTGGAATTTGAATATAACAAGAGTTCTCATGTAAAAATACGCAAGGATTAAATTGTTGACGAGAAATGCCATAGGAAATGCTATAGCATTTCCTATAACATTTCTTTATTTTACATTTTTTACAACCTTAAATTTCGAACCAATTGAAAAATAATGATTTTAGGGCTTATACATTGGAATTTGAATATAACAAGCGTTCTCATGCAAAAATATGCAAGGATTAAATTGTCGACGTTAAATTCGATAGGAAATGCTATAGCGTTTCCTATAGCATTTCTTTATTTTACATTGTTTACGACCTAAAAGTCGAACCAATTGAAAAAATAATGATTTTAGGGCTTATACATTGGAATTTGAATATAACAAGAGTTCTCATGCAAAAATATGCAAGGATTAAATTGTTCACGAGAAATGCCATATGAAATGCTATAGCATTTCCTATAGCATTTCTTTATTAACATTTTTTAGAACCTTAAATTTCGAACCAATTGAAAAAATAATGATTTTAGGGCTTATACATTGGAACTTTAATATTACAAGCGTTCTCATGCAAAAATATGCAAGGATTAAATTGTTGACGAGATATAGCAATTCCTATAGCATTTCTTTATTTTACATTTTTTACAACCTTAAATTTCGAACCAATTGAAAAAATAATGATTTTAGGGCTTATACATTGGAATTTGAATATAACAAGAGTTCTCATGCCAAAATCTGCAAGGATTAAATTGTTGACGAGAAATGCCATACGAAATGCTATAGCATTTCATATAGCATTTCTTTATTTGACATTTTTTACAACACCAATTGAAAAAATAATGATTTTAGGACGTTTTACATTGAAATTTGAATATAACAAGAGTTTTCATGCCAAAATATGCAACGATTAAATTGTTGACGAGAAATGCCATAGGAAATGCTATGGCATTCCCTATAGCATTTCTTTATTTTACATTTTTTACAACCTTAAATTTCAAACCAATTGAAAAAATAATGATTTTAGGGCTTATACATTGGAATTTGAATATAACAAGAGTTCTCATGCAAAAATATGCAAGGATTAAATTGTTAACGAGAAATGCTATACGAAATGCTATAGCATTTCTTATAGCATTTCTTTATTTGACATTTTTTACAACCTTAAATTTTGAACCAATTGAAAAAATAATGATTTTAGGGCTTATACATTGGAATGGAATATAACAAGAGTTCTCATGCAAAAATATGCAAGGATTAAATTGTTGACGAGAAATGCCATAGGAAATGCTATAGCATTTTTTACAGCATTTCTTTATTTTACATTGTTTACGACCTAAAATTTTGAACCAATTGAAAAAATAATGATTTTAGGGCTTATACATTGGAATTTGAATATAAAAAGAGTTCTCATGCAAAAATATGCAAGGATTAAATTGTTAACAAGAAATGCCATACGAAATGCTATAGCATTTCCTATAGCATTTCTTTATTTTACATTTTTTAAAACCTTAAATTTCGAACCAATTGAAAAAATAATGATTTTAGGACATTTTACATTGGAATTTGAATATAACAAGAGTTCTCATGCCAAAATATGCAAGGATTAAATTTTTGACGAGAAATGCCATAGGAAATGCTATAGCATTTCCTATAGCATTTCTTTATTTTACATTTTTTACAACCTTAAATTTCGAACCAATTGAAAAAATAATGATTTTAGGGCTTATACATTGGAATTTGAATATAACAAGAGTTCTCATGCAAAAATATGCAAGGATTAAATTGTTAACGAGAAATGCCATACGAAATGCTATAGCATTTCTTATAGCATTTCTTTATTTGACATTTTTTACAACACCAATTGAAAAAATAATGATTTTAGGACGTTTTACATTGAAATTTGAATATAACAAGAGCTTTCATGCCAAAATAGGCAAGGATTAAATTGTTGTCGAGAAATGCCATAGGAAATGCTATGACATTCCCTATAGCATTTCTTTATTTTACATTTTTTACAACCTTAAATTTCGAACCAATTGAAAAAATAATGATTTTAGGGCTTATACATTGGAATTTGAATATAACAAGAGTTCTCATGCAAAAATATGCAAGGATTAAATTGTTAACGAGAAATGCTATACGAAATGCTATAGCATTTCTTATAGCATTTCTTTATTTGACATTTTTTACAACCTTAAATTTCGAACCAATTGAAAAAATAATGATTTTAGGGCTTATACATTGGAATGGAATATAACAAGAGTTCTCATGCAAAAATATGCAAGGATTAAATTGTTGACGAGAAATGCCATAGGAAATGCTATAGCATTTTTTATAGCATTTCTTTATTTTACATTGTTTACGACCTAAAATTTCGAACCAATTGAAAAAATAATGATTTTAGGGCTTATACATTGGAATTTGAATATAACAAGAGTTCTCATGCAAAAATATGCAAGGATTAAATTGTTAACGAGAAATGCCATACGAAATGCTATAGCATTTCCTATAGCATTTCTTTATTTGACATTTTTTACAACCTTAAATTTCGAACCAATTGAAAAAATAATGATTTTAGGACATTTTACATTGGAATTTGAATATAACAAGAGTTCTCATGCCAAAATATGCAAGGATTAAATTGTTGATGTAACTTCCATAGGAAATTCTATAGCATTTCCTATAGCATTTCTTTATTTTACATTGTTTACGACCTAAAAGTCGAACCAATTGAAAAAATAATGATTTTAGGGCTTATACATTGGAATTATAATATAACAAGAGTTCTCATGCAAAAATATGCAAGGATTAAATTGTTGACGAGAAATGCCATAGGAAATGCTATAGCATTTCCTATAGCATTTCTTTATTTTACATTGTCTACGACCTAAAATTTTTAACCAATTGAAAAAATAATGATTTTAGGGCTTATACATTGGAATTTGAATATAACAAGAGTTCTCATGCAAAAATATGCAAGGATTAAATAGTTGACGAGAAATGCCATAGGAAATGCTATAGCATTTCCTATAGCATTTCTTTATTTTAAATTTTTTACAACCTTAAATTTCGAACCAATTGAAAAAATAATGATTTTAGGGCTTATACATTGGAATTTGAATATAACAAGAGTTCTCATGCAAAAATATGCAAGGATTAAATTGTTGACGAGAAATGCCATAGGAAATGCTATAGAATTTCCTATAGAATTTCTTTATTTTACATTTTTTACAACCTTAAATTTCGAACCAATTGAAAAAATAATAATTTTAGGGCTTATACATTGGAATTTGAATATAACAAGATTTCTCATGCAAAAATATGCAAGGATTAAATCATTGACGAGAAATGCCATAGGAAATGCTATAGCATTTCCTATAGCATTTCTTTATTCGACATTTTTTACAACCTTAAATTTCGAACCAATTGAAAAAATAAAGATTTTAGGGCTTATACATTGGAATTTGAATCTAACAAAAGTTCTCATGCAAAAATATGCAAGGATTAAATTGTTGACGATAAATGCCATAGGAAATGCTACAGCATTTCCTATAGTATTTCTTTATTTTACATTTTTTACAAACTTAAATTTCGAACCAATTGAAAAAATAATGATTTTAAAGCTTATACATTTGAAGTTGAATATGACAAGAGTTCTCATGCAAAAATATGCAAGGATTAAATTGTTGACGAGAAATGCCATAGGAAATGCTTGCGTTTCCTATAGCATTTATTTATTTTACATTGTTTACGACCTAAAATTTCTAACCAATTAAAAAAATAATGATTTTAGGGCTTATACATTAGAATTTGAATATAACAAGAGTTCTCATGAAAAAATATGCAAGGATTAAATTGTTGACGAGAAATGTCATAGGAAATGCTATAGCATTTCCTATAGCATTTCTTTATTTTACATTTTTTACAACCTTAAATTTCGAACCAATTGAAAAAATAATGATTTTAGGGCTTATACGTTGGAATCTTAACATTACAAGCGTTCTCATGCAAAAATATGCAAGGATTAAATTGTTGACATTAACTTCCATATAGCATTTCCTATAGTATTTCTTTATTTGATATTTTTTACAACCTTAAATTTTGAACCAATTTAATAAATTAATGATTTTAGGGCTTATACATTGGAATTTGAATATAACAAGAGTTCTCATGCCAAAATATGCAAGGATTAAATTGTTGACGGGAAATGCCATAGGAAATTCTATAGAATTTCCTATAGCATTTCTTTATTTTACATTATTTACAACCTTAAATTTCGAACCAATTGAAAAAATAATGATTTTAGGGCTTATACATTGGAATTTGAATATAACAAGAGTTCTCATGCAAAAATATGCAAGGATTAAATTGTTGACGAGGAATGCCATAGGAAATTCTATAGCATTTCCTATAGCATTTCTTTATTTTACATTTTTAACAACCTTAAATTTCAAACCAATTGAAAAAATAATGATTTTAGGGCTTATACATTGGAATTTTAATATTACAAGCGTTCTCATGAAAAAATATGCAAGGATTAAATTGTTGACGAGAAAAGCCATAGGAAATGCTATAGCATTTCCTATAGCATTTCTTTATTTTACATTTTTACAACCTTAAATTTCGAACCAATTGAAAAAATAATGATTTTAGGGCTTATACGTTGGAATTTTAACATTACAAGCGTTCTCATGCAAAAATATGCAAGGATTAAATTGTTGACATTAACTTCCATATAGCATTTCCTATAGTATTTCTTTATTTGATATTTTTTACAACCTTAAATTTTGAACCAATTGAATAAATTAATGATTTTAGGGCTTATACATTGGAATTTGAATATAACAAGAGTTCTCAGGCCAAAATATGCAAGGATTAAATTGTTGACGGGAAATGCCATAGGAAATTCTATAGAATTTCCTATAGCATTTCTTTATTTTACATTTTTACAACCTTAAATTTCGAACCAATTGAAAAAATAATGAATTTAGGGATTATACATTGGAAATTGAATATAACAAGAGTTCTCATGCAAAAATATGCAAGGATTAAATTGTTGACAAGAAATGCCATAGGAAATGCTATAGCATTTCCTATAGCATTTATTTATTTTACATTTTTTACAACCTTAAATTTCGAATCAATTGAAAAAATAATGATTTTAGGGCTTCTACATTGGAATTTGAATATAACAAGAGTTCTCATGCAAAAATATGGAAGGATTAAATTGTTGACGAGAAATGCCATAGGAAATGCTATAGCCTTTCCTATAGAATTTCTTTATTTTACATTGTTTACGACCTAAAAATCGAACCAATTGAAAAAATAATGATTTTAGGGCTTATACATTGGAATTTGAATATGACAAGAGTTCTCATGCCAAAATATGCAAGGATTAAATTGTTGACGAGAAATGCCATACGAAATGCTATAGCATTTCCTATAGCATTTCTTTATTTGACATTTTTTACAACCTTAAATTTCGAACCAATTGAAAAAATAATGATTTTAGGGCTTATACATTGGAATTTTAATATTACAATCGTTCTCATGAAAAAATATGCAAGGATTAAATTGTTGACGAGAAATGCCATAGGAAATGCTATAGCATTTCCTATAGCATTTCTTTATTTTACATTTTTTACAACCTTAAATTTCGAACCAATTGAGAAAATAAGTATTTTCGGACGTTATACATTGAAATTTGAATATAATAAGAGTTCTCATGCCAAAATATGCAAGGATTAAATTGTTGACGAGAAATGCCATAGGAAATGCTATAGCATTCCCTATAGCATTTCTTTATTTTACATTTTTTACAACCTTAATATTTGAACCAATTGAAAAAATAATGATTTTAGGGCTTATACATTGGAATTTTAATATTACAAGCGTTCTCATGAAAAAATATGCAAGGATTAAATTGTTGACGAGAAATGCCATACGAAATGCTATAGCATTTCCTATAGCATTTCTTTATTTGACATTTTTTACAACACCAATTGAAAAAATAATGATTTTAGGATGTTTTACATTGAAATTTGAATATAACAAGAGTTCTCATGCCAAAATATGCAAGGATTAAATTGTTGACGAGAAATGCCATAGGAAATGCTATAGCATTTCCTATAGCATTTCTTTATTTTACATTTTTACAACCTTAAATTTCGAACCAATTGAAAAAATAATGATTTTAGGATGTTATACTTTGAAATTTGAATATAACAAGAGTTCTCATGCCAAAATATGCAAGGATTAAATTGTTGACGAGAAATGCCATAGGAAATGCTATAGCATTCCCTATATCATTTCTTTATTTTACATTTTTTACAACCTTAAATTTCGAACCAATTGAAAAAATAATGATTTTAGGGCTTATACATTGGAATTTGAATATAACAAGAGTTCTCATGCAAAAATATGCAAGGATTAAATTGTTAACGAGAAATGCCATACGAAATGCTATAGCATTTCCTATAGCATTTCTTTATTTTACATTTTTTACAACCTTAAATTTCGAACCAATTGAAAAAATAATGATTTTAGGACATTTTACATTGGAATTTGAATATAACAAGAGTTCTCATGCCAAAATATGCAAGGATTAAATTGTTGACGAGAAATGCCATAGGAAATGCTATGGCATTCTTTATAGCATTTCTTTATTTTACATTGTTTACGATCTAAAATTTCGAACCAATTGAAAAAATAATGATTTTAGGGCTTATACATTGGAATTTGAATATAACAAGAGTTCTCATGCAAAAATATGCAAGGATTAAATTGTTAACGAGAAATGCCATACGAAATGCTATAGCAATTCCTATAGCATTTCTTTATTTTACATTTTTTACAACCTTAAATTTCGAACCAATTGAAAAAATAATGATTTTAGGACATTTTACATTGGAATTTGAATATAACAAGAGTTCTCATGCCAAAATATGCAAGGATTAAATTGTTGACGAGAAATGCCATAGGAAATGCTATGGCATTCCCTATAGCATTTCTTTATTTTACATTTTTTACAACCTTAAATTTCGAACCAATTGAAAAAATAATGATTTTAGGGCTTATACATTGGAATTTGAATATAACAAGAGTTCTCATGCAAAAATATGCAAGGATTAAATTGTTAACGAGAAATGCCATACGAAATGCTATAGCATTTCTTATAGCATTTCTTTATTTGACATTTTTTACAACCTTAAATTTCGAACCAATTGAAAAAATAATGATTTTAGGGCTTATACATTGGAATGGAATATAACAAGAGTTCTCATGCAAAAATATGCAAGGATTAAATTGTTGACGAGAAATGCCATAGGAAATGCTAATAGCATTTTTTATAGCATTTCTTTATTTTACATTGTTTACGACCTAAAATTTCGAACCAATTGAAAAAATAATGATTTTAGGGCTTATACATTGGAATTTGAATATAACAAGAGTTCTCATGCAAAAATATGCAAGGATTAAATTGTTAACGAGAAATGCCATACGAAATGCTATAGCATTTCCTATAGCATTTCTTTAATTGACATTTTTTCAACCTAAAATTTCGAACCAATTGAAAAAATAATGATTTTAGGGCTTATACATTGGAATTTGAATATAACAAGAGTTCTCATGCAAAAATATGCAAGGATTAAATTGTTAACGAGAAATGCCATACGAAATGCTATAGCATTTCCTATAGCATTTCTTTATTTTACATTTTTTACAACCTTAAATTTCGAACCAATTGAAAAAATAATGATTTTAGGACGTTTTACATTGGAATTTGAATATAACAAGAGTTTTCATGCCAAAATATACAAGGATTAAATTGTTGACGAGAAATGCCATAGGAAATGCTATGACATTCCCTATAGCATTTCTTTATTTTACATTTTTTACAACCTTAAATTTCGAACCAATTGAAAAAATAATGATTTTAGGGCTTATACATTGGAATTTGAATATAACAAGAGTTCTCATGCAAAAATATGCAAGGATTAAATTGTTAACGAGAAATGCTATACGAAATGCTATAGCATTTCTTATAGAATTTCTTTATTTGACATTTTTTGCAACCTTAAATTTCGAACCAATTGAAAAAATAATGATTTTAGGGCTTATACATTGGAATGGAATATAACAAGAGTTCTCATGCAAAAATATGCAAGGATTAAATTGTTGACGAGAAATGCCATAGGAAATGCTATAGCATTTTTTATAGAATTTCTTTATTTTACATTGTTTACGATCTAAAATTTCGAACCAATTGAAAAAATAATGATTTTAGGGCTTATACGTTGGAATTTGAATATAACAAGAGTTCTCATGCAAAAATATGCAAGGATTAAATTGTTAACGAGAAATGCCATACGAAATGCTATAGCATTTCCTATAGCATTTCTTTATTTGACATTTTTTACAACCTTAAATTTCGAACCAATTGAAAAAATAATGATTTTAGGACATTTTACATTGGAATTTGAATATAACAAGAGTTCTCATGCCAAAATATGCAGGGATTAAATTGTTGACGAGAAATGCCATAGGAAATGCTATGGCATTCCCTATAGCATTTCTTTATTTTACATTTTTTACAACCTTAAATTTCGAACCAATTGAAAAAATAATGATTTTAGGGCTTATACATTGGAATTTGAATATAACAAGAGTTCTCATGCAAAAATATGCAAGGATTAAATTGTTAACGAGAAATGCCATACGAAATGCTATAGCATTTCTTATAGCATTTCTCTATTTGACATTTTTTACAACCTTAAATTTCGAACCAATTGAAAAAATAATGATTTTAGGGCTTATACATTGGAATGGAATATAACAAGAGTTCTCATGCAAAAATATGCAAGGATTAAATTGTTGACGAGAAATGCCATAGGAAATGCTAATAGCATTTTTTATAGCATTTCTTTATTTTACATTGTTTACGACCTAAAATTTCGAACCAATTGAAAAAATAATGATTTTAGGGCTTATACATTGGAATTTGAATATAACAAGAGTTCTCATGCAAAAATATGCAAGGATTAAATTGTTAACGAGAAATGCCATACGAAATGCTATAGCATTTCCTATAGCATTTCTTTAATTGACATTTTTTCAACCTAAAATTTCGAACCAATTGAAAAAATAATGATTTTAGGGCTTATACATTGGAATTTGAATATAACAAGAGTTCTCATGAAAAAATATGCAAGGATTAAATTGTTAACGAGAAATGCCATACGAAATGCTATAGCATTTCCTATAGCATTTCTTTATTTGACATTTTTTACAACCTTAAATTTCGAACCAATTGAAAAAATAATGATTTTAGGGCTTATACATTGGAATTTTAATATGACAAGCGTTCTCATGAAAAAATATGCAAGGATTAAATTGTTGACGAGAAATGCCATAGGAAATGCTATAGCATTTCTTATAGCATTTCTTTATTTGACATTTTTTACAACCTTAAATTTCGAACCAATTGAAAAAATAATGATTTTAGGGCTTATACATTGGAATGGAATATAACAAGAGTTCTCATGCAAAAATATGCAAGGATTAAATTGTTGACGAGAAATGCCATAGGAAATGCTAATAGCATTTTTTATAGCATTTCTTTATTTTACATTGTTTACGACCTAAAATTTCGAACCAATTGAAAAAATAATTATTTTAGGGCTTATACATTGGAATTTGAATATAACAAGAGTTCTCATGCAAAAATATGCAAGGATTAAATTGTTAACGAGAAATGCCATACGAAATGCTATAGCATTTCTTATAGCATTTCTTTATTTGACATTTTTTACAACCTTAAATTTCGAACCAATTGAAAAAATAATGATTTTAGGGCTTATATATTGGAATTTGAATATAACAAGAGTTCTCATGCAAAAATATGCAAGGATTAAATTGTTAACGAGAAATGCCATACGAAATGCTATAGCATTTCCTATAGCATTTCTTTATTTTACATTTTTTACAACCTTAAATTTCGAACCAATTGAAAAAATAATGATTTTAAAGGTTATACATTGGAATTTGAATATAACAAGAGTTCTCATGCCAAAATATGCAAGGATTAAATTGTTGACGAGAAATGCCATAGGAAATGCTATAACATTTCCTATAGCATTTCTTTATTTTACATTTTTTACAACACCAATTGAAAAAATGATGATTTTAGGACGTTATACATTGAAATTTGAATATAGCAAGAGTTCTCATGCCAAAATATGCAAGTATTAAATTGTTGACGAGAAATTCCATAGGAAATGCTAGCATTTCCTATAGCATTTCTTTATTTTACATTGTTTACGACCTAAAATTTCAAACCAATTGAAAAAATAATGATTTTAGGGCTTATACATTGGAATTTGAATATTACAAGAGTTCGCATGCAAAAATATGCAAGGATTAAATTGTTGACGAGAAATGCCATAGGAAATGCTATAGCATTTCCTATAGCATTTCTATATTTGACATTTTTTACAACCTTAAATTTCGAACCAATTGAAAAAATAATGATTTTAGGGATTATACATTGGAATTTGAATATAACAAGAGTTCTCATGCCAAAATATGCAAGGATTAAATTGTTGACGAGAAATGCCATAGGAAATGCTATAACATTTCCTATAGCATTTCTTTATTTTACATTTTTTACAACACCAATTGAAAAAATGATGATTTTAGGACGTTATACATTGAAATTTGAATATAGCAAGAGTTCTCATGCCAAAATATGCAAGGATTAAATTGTTGACGAGAAATGCCATAGGAAATGCTATAGCATTCCCTATAGCATTTCTTTATTTTACATTTTTTCAACCTAAAATTTCGAACCAATTGAAAAAATAATGATTTTAGGGCTTATACATTGGAATTTGAATATAACAAGAGTTCTCATGCAAAAATATGCAAGGATTAAATTGTTAACGAGAAATGCCATACGAAATGCTATAGCATTTCCTATAGCATTTCTTTATTTGACATTTTTTACAACCTTAAATTTCGAACCAATTGAAAAAATAATGATTTTAGGGCTTATACATTGGAATTTTAATATTACAAGCGTTCTCATGAAAAAATATACAAGGATTAAATTGTTGACGAGAAATGCCATAGGAAATGCTATAGCATTTCCTATAACATTTCTTTATTTTACATTTTTTACAACCTTAAATTTCGAACCAATTGAAAAAATAATGATTTTAGGACGTTATACATTGAAATTTGAATATAACAAGAGTTCTCATGCCAAAATATGCAAGGATTAAATTGTTAACGAGAAATGCCATAGGAAATGCTATAGCATTCCCTATAGCATTTCTTTATTTTACATTTTTTCAACCTAAAATTTCGAACCAATTGAAAAAATAATGATTTTAGGGCTTATACATTGGAATTTGAATATAACAAGAGTTCTCATGCAAAAATATGCAAGGATTAAATTGTTAACGAGAAATGCCATACGAAATGCTATAGCATTTCCTATAGCATTTCTTTATTTGACATTTTTTACAACCATAAATTTCGAACCAATTGAAAAAATAATGATTTTAGGGCTTATACATTGGAATTTTAATATTACAAGCGTTCTCATGAAAAAATATGCAAGGATTAAATTGTTGACGAGAAATGCCATAGGAAATGCTATAGCATTTCCTATAACATTTCTTTATTTTACATTTTTTACAACCTTAAATTTCGAACCAATTGAAAAAATAATGATTTTAGGACGTTATACATTGAAATTTGAATATAACAAGAGTTCTCATGCCAAAATATGCAAGGATTAAATTGTTAACGAGAAATGCCATACGAAATGCTATAGCATTTCCTATAGCATTTCTTTATTTGACATTTTTTACAACCTAAAATTTCGAACCAATTGAAAAACTAATTATTTTATGGCTTATATATTGGAATTTGAATATAACAAGAGTTCTCATGCAAAAATATGCAAGGATTAAATTGTTAACGAGAAATGCCATACGAAATGCTATAGCATTTCCTATAGCATTTCTTTATTTTACATTTTTTACAACCTTAAATTTCGAACCAATTGAAAAAATAATGATTTTAAAGGTTATACATTGGAATTTGAATATAACAAGAGTTCTCATGCACAAATATGCAAGTATTAAATTGTTGACGAGAAATTCCATAGGAAATGCTAGCATTTCCTATAGCATTTCTTTATTTTACATTGTTTACGACCTAAAATTTTGAACCAATTGAAAAAATAATGATTTTAGGGCTTATACATTGGAATTTGAATATTACAAGAGTTCGCATGCAAAAATATGCAAGGATTAAATTGTTGACGAGAAATGCCATAGGAAATGCTATAGCATTTCCTATAGCATTTCTATATTTGACATTTTTTACAACCTTAAATTTCGAACCAATTGAAAAAATAATGATTTTAGGGATTATACATTGGAATTTGAATATAACAAGAGTTCTCATGCCAAAATATGCAAGGATTAAATTGTTGACGAGAAATGCCATAGGAAATGCTATAGCATTCCCTATAGCATTTCTTTATTTTACATTTTTTACAACCTTAAATTTCGAACCAATTGAAAAAATAATGATTTTAGGGCTTATACATTGGAATTTTAATATTACAAGCGTTCTCATGAAAAAATATGCAAGGATTAAATTGTTGACGAGAAATGCCATAGGAAATGCTATAGCATTTTTTATAGCATTTCTTTATTTTACATTGTTTACGAAATAAAATTTCGAACCAATTGAAAAAATAATGATTTTAGGGCTTATACATTGGAATTTGAATATAACAAGATTTCTCATGCAAAAATATGCAAGGATTAAATTGTTAACGAGAAATGCTATAGCATTTCCTATAGCATTTCTTTATTTGACATTTTTTACAACCTTAAATTTCGAACCAATTGAAAAAATAATGATTTTAGGACATTTTACATTGGAATTTGAATATAACAAGAGTTCTCATGCCAAAATATGCAAGGATTAAATTGTTGACGAGAAATGCCATAGGAAATGCTATGGCATTCCCTATAGCATTTCTTTATTTTACATTGTTTACGACCTAAAATTTAGAACCAATTGAAAAAATAATGATATTAGGGCTTATACATTGGAATTTGAATATAACAAGAGTTCTCATGAAAAAATATGCAAGGATTAAATTGTTAACGAGAAATGCCATACGAAATGCTATAGCATTTCCTATAGCATTTCTTTATTTGACATTTTTTACAACCTAAAATTTCGAACCAATTGAAAAACTAATTATTTTAGGGCTTATATATTGGAATTTGAATATAACAAGAGTTCTCATGCAAAAATATGCAAGGATTAAATTGTTAACGAGAAATGCCATACGAAATGCTATAGCATTTCCTATAGCATTTCTTTATTTTACATTTTTTACAACCTTAAATTTCGAACCAATTGAAAAAATAATGATTTTAAAGGTTATACATTGGAATTTGAATATAACAAGAGTTCTCATGCACAAATATGCAAGTATTATATTGTTGACGAGAAATTCCATAGGAAATGCATTTCCTATAGCATTTCTTTATTTTACATTGTTTACGACCTAAAATTTCAAACCAATTGAAAAAATAATGATTTTAGGGCTTATACATTGGAATTTGAATATTACAAGAGTTCGCATGCAAAAATATGCAAGGATTAAATTGTTGACGAGAAATGCCATAGGAAATGCTATAGCATTTCCTATAGCATTTCTATATTTGACATTTTTTACAACCTTAAATTTCGAACCAATTGAAAAAATAATGATTTTAGGGATTATACATTGGAATTTGAATATAACAAGAGTTCTCATGCCAAAATATGCAAGGATTAAATTGTTGACGAGAAATGCCATAGGAAATGCTATAACATTTCCTATAGCATTTCTTTATTTTACATTTTTTACAACACCAATTGAAAAAATGATGATTTTAGGACGTTATACATTGAAATTTGAATATAGCAAGAGTTCTCATGCCAAAATATGCAAGGATTAAATTGTTGACGAGAAATGCCATAGGAAATGCTATAGCATTCCCTATAGCATTTCTTTATTTTACATTTTTTACAACCTTAAATTTCGAACCAATTGAAAAAATAATGATTTTAGGGCTTATACATTGGAATTTGAATATAACAAGAGTTCTCATGCAAAAATATGCAAGGATTAAATTGTTAACGAGAAATGCCATACGAAATGCTATAGCATTTCTTATAGCATTTCTTTATTTGACATTTTTTACAACCTTAAATTTTGAACCAATTGAAAAAATAATGATTTTAGGGCTTATACATTGGAATTTTAATATAACAAGAGTTCTCATGCCAAAATATGCAAGGATTAAATTGTTGACGAGAAATGCCATAGGAAATGCTATAACATTTCCTATAGCATTTCTTTATTTTACATTGTTTACGACCTAAAATTTCGAACCAATTGAAAAAATAATGATTTTAGGGCCTATACATTGGAATTTAAATATAACAAGAGTTCTCATGCAAAAGTATGCAAGGATTAAATTGTTGACGAGAAATGCCATAGGAAATGCTATAACATTTCCTATAGCATTTCTTTATTTTACATTTTTTACAACACCAATTGAAAAAATGATGATTTTAGGACGTTATACATTGAAATTTGAATATAGCAAGAGTTCTCATGCAAAAATATGCAAGGATTAAATTTTTGACGAGAAATGCCATAGGAAATGCTATAGCATTCCCTATAGCATTTCTTTATTTTACATTTTTTACAACCTTAAATTTCGAACCAATTGAAAAAATAATGATTTTAAAGGTTATACATTGGAATTTGAATATAACAAGAGTTCTCATGCACAAATATGCAAGTATTAAATTGTTGACGAGAAATTCCATAGGAAATGCTAGCATTTCCTATAGCATTTCTTTATTTTACATTGTTTACGACCTAAAATTTCAAACCAATTGAAAAAATAATGATTTTAGGGCTTATACATTGGAATTTGAATATTACAAGAGTTCGCATGCAAAAATATGCAAGGATTAAATTGTTGACGAGAAATGCCATAGGAAATGCTATAGCATTTCCTATAGCATTTCTATATTTGACATTTTTTACAACCTTAAATTTCGAACCAATTGAAAAAATAATGATTTTAGGGCCTATACATTGGAATTTGAATATAACAAGAGTTCTCATGCAAAAGTATGCAAGGATTAAATTGTTAACGAGAAATGCCATACGAAATGGTATAGCATTTCCTATAGCATTTCTTTATTTGACATTTTTTACAACCTTAAATTTCGAACCAACTTAAAAAATAACTATTTTAGGGCTTATATATTGGAATTTGAATATAACAAGAGTTCTAATGCAAAAATATGCAAGGATTAAATAGTTGACGAGAAACGCCATAGGTAATGCTATAGCATTTCCTATAGCATTTCTTTATTTTACATTTTTTACAACCTTAAATTTCGAACCAATTGAAAAAATAACGATTTTAAAGGTTATACATTGGAATTTGAATATAACAAGAGTTCTCATGCACAAATATGCAAGGATTAAATTGTTGACGAGAAATTCCATAGGAAATGCTATAGGAAATGCTAGCATTTCCTATAGCATTTCTTTATTTTACATTGTTTACGACCTAAAATCTCGAACCAATTGAAAAAATAATGATTTTAGGGCTTATACATTGGAATTTGAATATACCAAGAGTTCGCATGCAAAAATATGCAAGGATTAAATTGTTGACGAGAAATGCCATAGGAAATGCTATAGCAAAAAATATGCTATAGCAACAATTTAATCCTTGCATATTTTTGCATGAGAACTCTTGTTATATTGAAATTCCAATGTATAGGCCCTAAAATCATTATTTTTTCAATTGGTTTGAAATTTTAGGTCGTAAATAATGTAAAATAAAGAAATGCATTAGGAAATACATTTCCTATGGCATTTCACGTCAACAATTTAATCCTTGCATATTTTTGCATGAGAACGCTTGTAATATTAAAATTCCAATGTATAAGCCCTAAAATCATTATTTTTTCAATTGGTCCAAAATTTTAGGTCGTAAACAATGTAAAATAAAGAAATGCTATAGGAAATGCTATAGAATTTCCTATGGCATTTCTCGTCAATAATTTAATCCTTGCATATTTTTGCATGAGAACGCTTCTAATATTAAAATTCCTATGTATAAGCCCTAAAATCAATATTTTTTCAAATGGTTCAAAATTTAAGGTTGTAAAAAATGTAAAATAAAAAAATGCTATAGCAAAAGCTATAGCATTTCCTATGGCATTTCTCGTCAAAAATTTAATCCTTGCATATTTTTGCATGAGAACGCTTGGAATATTAAAATTCCAATGTATAAGCCCTAAAATCATTATTTTTTCAACTGGTTCAAAATTTTAGGTTGTAAACAAAGTAAAATAAAGAAATGCTATACGAAATGCTATAGCATTTCCTATGGCATTTCTCGTCAACAATTTAATCCTTGCATATTTTTGCATGAGAACTCTTGTTATATTCAAATTCCAACGTATAAGCCCTAAAATCATTATTTTTTCAATTGGTGTGAAATTTTAGGTCGTAAACAATGTAAAATAATGAAATGCTATAGGAAATGCATTTCCTATGGCATTTCTCGTCAACAATTTAATCCTTGCATATTTTTGCATGAGAACGCTTGTAATATTAAAATTCCAATGTATAAGCCCTAAAATCATCATTTTTTCAATTGGTTCGAAATTTAAGGTTGTAAAAAATGTAAAATAAAGAAATGCTATAGGAAATGCTATAGCATTTCCTATGGCATTTCTCTTCAATAATTTAAACCTTGCATATTTTTGCATGAGAACTCTTGTTATATTCAAATTCCAATGTATAAGCCCTAAAATCATTATTTTTTCAATTGGTTCGAAATTTTAGGTCGTAAACAATGTAAAAAAAAGAAATGCTATAGGAAATGCTATAGCATTTCCTATGGCATTTCTCGTCAACAATTTAATCCTTGCATATTTTTGCATGAGAACGCTTGTAATATTAAAATTCCAATGATAAGCCCTAAAATCATTATTTTTTCAATTGGTTCGAAATTTAAGGTTGTAAAAAAGGTAAAATAAAGAAATGCTATGGGAAATGCTATAGCATTTCCTATGGCATTTCTCGTCAACAATTTATCCTTGCATATTTTTGCATGAGAACGCTTGGAATATTATAATTCTAATGTATAATCCCTAAATTCATTATTTTTTCAATTGGTTCGAAATTTTAGGTTGTAAACAAAGTAAAATAAAGAAATCCTATTCGAAATTCTATAGCATTTCCTATGGCATTTCTCGTCAACAATTTAATCCTTGCATATTTTTGCATGAGAACTCTTGTTATATTGAAATTCCAATGTATAAGCCCTAAAATCATTATTTTTTCAATTGGTTCGAAATTTTAGGTCGTAAATAATGTAAAATAAAGAAATGCATTAGGAAATACATTTCCTATGGCATTTCTCGTCAACAATTTAATCCTTACATATTTTTGCATGAGAACGCTTGTAATATTAAAATTCCAATGTATAAGCCCTAAAATCATTATTTTTTCAATTGGTTTGAAATTTAAGGTTGTAAAAATTGTAAAATACATAAATGCTATAGGAAATGCTATTGTATTTCCTATGGCATTTCTCGTCAACAATTTAATCCTTGTATATTTTTGCAAGAGAACTCTTGTTATATTCAAATTCCAATGTATAAGCCCTAAAATCATTATTTTTTCAATTGGTTCGAAATTTTAGGTCGTAAATAATGTAAAATAAGGAAATGCATTAGGAAATACATTTCCTATGGCATTTCTCGTCAACAATTTAATCCTTGCATATTTTTGCATGAGAACGGTTGTAATATTAAAATTCCAATGTATAAGCCCTAAAATCATTTTTTTTCAATTGGTTCGAAATTTAAGGTTGTAAAATATGTAAAATAAAGAAATGCTATAGGAAATGCTATTGTATTTCCTATGGCATTTCTCGTCAACAATTTAACCCTTGCATATTTTTGCATGAGAACTCTTGTTATATTCAAATTCCAATGTATAAGCCCTAAAATCATTATTTTTCAATTGGTTAGAAATTTTAGGTCGTAAACAATGTAAAATAAAGAAATGCTATAGGAAATGCTATAGAATTTCCTAAGGCATTTCTCGTCAACAATTTAATCCTTGCATATTTTTGCATGAGAACGCTTATAATATTAAAATTCCAATATATAAGCCCTAAAATCATCATTTTTTCAATTGGTTCGAAATTTAAGGTTGTAAAAAATGTAAAATAAAGAAATGCTATAGGAAATGCTATAGCATTTCCTATGCCATTTCACTTCAACAATTTAAACCTTGCATAATTTTGCATAAGAACTCTTGTTATATTCAAATTCCAATGTATAAGCCTTAAAATCATTATTTTTTCAATTGGTTCAAAATTTTAGGTCGTAAACAATGTAAAATAAAGAAATGCTATAGGAAATGCTATAGCATTTCCTATGGCATTTCTCGTCAACAATTGAATACTTGCATATTTTTGCACGAGAACGCTTGTAATATTAAAATTCCAATGTATAAGCCCTAAAATCATTATTTTTTCAATTAGTTCGAAATTTAAGGTTGTAAAAAATGTAAAATACAGAAATGCTATAGGAAATGCTATTGTATTTCCTATGGCATATCTCGTCAACAATTTAACCCTTGCATATTTTTGCATGAGAACTCTTGTTATATTCAAATTCCAATGTATAGGCCCAAAAATCATTATTTTTTCAATTGGTCCAAAATTTTAGGTCGTAAACAATGTAAAATAAAGAAATGCTATAGGAAATGCTATAGAATTTCCTATGGCATTTCTCGTCAATAATTTAATCCTTGCATATTTTTGCATGAGAACGCTTTTAATATTAAAATTCCTATGTATAAGCCCTAAAATCATTATTTTTTCAATTGGTTCAAAATTTAAGGTTGTAAAAAATGTAAAATAAAGAAATGCTATAGCAAAAGCTATAGCATTTCCTATGGCATTTCTCGTCAAAAATTTAATCCTTGCATATTTTTGCATGAGAACGCTTGGAATATTAAAATTCCAATGTATAAGCCCTAAAATCATTATTTTTTCAACTGGTTCAAAATTTTAGGTTGTAAACAAAGTAAAATAAAGAAATGCTATACGAAATGCTATAACATTTCCTATGGCATTTCTCGTCAACAATTTAATCCTTGCATATTTTTGCATGAGAACTCTTGTTATATTCAAATTCCAACGTATAAGCCCTAAAATCATTATTTTTTCAATTGGTTTGAAATTTTAGGTCGTAAACAATGTAAAATAAAGAAATGCTATAGGAAATGCATTTCCTATGGCATTTCTCGTCAACAATTTAATCCTTGCATATTTTTGCATGAGAACGCTTGTAATATTAAAATTCCAATGTATAAGCCCTAAAATCATCATTTTTTCAATTGGTTCGAAATTTAAGGTTGTAAAAAATGTAAAATAAAGAAATGCTATAGGAAATGCTATAGCATTTCCTATGGCATTTCTCTTCAACAATTTAAACCTTGCATATTTTTGCATGAGAACTCTTGTTATATTCAAATTCAATTGTATAAGCCCTAAAATCATTATTTTTTCAATTGGTTCGAAATTTTAGGTCGTAAACAATGTAAAATAAAGAAATGCTATAGGAAATGCTATAGCATTTCCTATGGCATTTCTCGTCAACAATTTAATCCTTGCATATTTTTGCATGAGAACGCTTGTAATATTAAAATTCCAATGATAAGCCCTAAAATCATTATTTTTTCAATTGGTTCGAAATTTAAGGTTGTAAAAAAGGTAAAATAAAGAAATGCTATGGGAAATGCTATAGTATTTCCTATGGCATTTCTCTTCAACAATTTAAACCTTGCATATTTTTGCATGAGAACTCTTGTTATATTCAAATTCAATTGTATAAGCCCTAAAATCATTATTTTTTCAATTGGTTCGAAATTTAAGTTTGTAAAAAATGTAAAATAAAGAAATGCTATAGGAAATGCTATAGCATTTCCTATGGCATTTCTCTTCAACAATTTAAACCTTGCATATTTTTGCATGAGAACTCTTGTTATATTCAAATTCAATTGTATAAGCCCTAAAATCATTATTTTTTTCAATTGCTTCGAAATTTTAGGTCGTAAACAATGTAAAATAAAGAAATGCTATAGGAAATGCTATAGCATTTCCTATGGCATTTCTCGTCAACAATTTAATCCTTGCATATTTTTGCATGAGAACGCTTGGAATATTAAAATTCCAATGTATAAGCCCTAAAATCATTATTTTTTCAACTGGTTCAAAATTTTAGGTTGTAAACAAAGTAAAATAAAGAAATGCTATACGAAATGCTATAACATTTCCTATGGCATTTCTCGTCAACAATTTAATCCTTGCATATTTTTGCATGAGAACTCTTTTTATATTCAAATTCCAACGTATGAGCCCTAAAATCATTATTTTTTCAATTGGTTTGAAATTTTAGGTCGTAAACAATGTAAAATAAAGAAATGCTATAGGAAATGCATTTCCTATGGCATTTCTCGTCAACAATTTAATCCTTGCATATTTTTGCATGAGAACGCTTGTAATATTAAAATTCCAATGTATAAGCCCTAAAATCATCATTTTTTCAATTGGTTCGAAATTTAAGGTTGTAAAAAATGTAAAATAAAGAAATGCTATAGGAAATGCTATAGCATTTCCTATGGCATTTCTCTTCAACAATTTAAACCTTGCATATTTTTGCATGAGAACTCTTGTTATATTCAAATTCAATTGTATAAGCCCTAAAATCATTATTTTTTCAATTGGTTCGAAATTTTAGGTCGTAAACAATGTAAAATAAAGAAATGCTATAGGAAATGCTATAGCATTTCCTATGGCATTTCTCGTCAACAATTTAATCCTTGCATATTTTTGCATGAGAACGCTTGGAATATTAAAATTCCAATGTATAAGCCCTAAAATTTTTATTTTTTCAACTGGTTCAAAATTTTAGGTTGTATACAAAGTAAAATAAAGAAATGCTATACGAAATGCTATAACATTTCCTATGGCATTTCTCGTCAACAATTTAATCCTTGCATATTTTTACATGAGAACTCTTGTTATATTCAAATTCCAACGTATAAGCCCTAAAATCATTATTTTTTCGATTGGTTTGAAATTTTAGGTCGTAAACAATGTAAAATAAAGAAATGCTATAGGAAATGCATTTCCTATGGCATTTCTCGTCAACAATTTAATCCTTGCATATTTTTGCATGAGAACGCTTGTAATATTAAAATTCCAATGTATAAGCCCTAAAATCATCATTTTTTCAATTGATTCGAAATTTAAGGTTGTAAAAAATGTAAAATAAAGAAATGCTATAGGAAATGCTATAGCATTTCCTATGGCATTTCTCTTCAACAATTTAAACCTTGCATATTTTTGCATGAGAACTCTTGTTATATTCAAATTCAATTGTATAAGCCCTAAAATCATTATTTTTTCAATTGGTTCGAAATTTTAGGTCGTAAACAATGTAAAATAAAGAAATGCTATAGGAAATGCTATAGCATTTCCTATGGCATTTCTCGTCAACAATTTAATCCTTGCATATTTTTGCATGAGAACGCTTGTAATATTAAAATTCCAATGATAAGCCCTAAAATCATCATTTTTTCAATTGGTTCGAAATTTAAGGTTGTAAAAAAGGTAAAATAAAGAAATGCTATGGGAAATGCTATAGTATTTCCTATGGCATTTCTCGTCAACAATTTAACCTTGCATATTTTTGCATGAGAACGCTTGGAATATTAAAATTCTAATGTATAATCCCTAAATTCATTATTTTTTCAATTGGTTCAAAATTTTAGGTTGTAAACAAAGTAAAATAAAGAAATGCTATACGAAATTCTATAGCATTTCCTATGGCATTTCTCGTCAACAATTTAATCCTTGCATATTTTTGCATAAGAACTCTTGTTATATTGAAATTCCAATGTATAAGCCCTAAAATCATTATTTTTTCAATTGGTTCAAAATTTTAGGTCGTAAATAATGTAAAATAAAGAAATGCATTAGGAAATACATTTCTTATGGCATTTCTCGTCAACAATTTAATCCTTGCATATTTTTGCATGAGAACGCTTGTAATATTAAAATTCCAATGTATAAGCCCTAAAATCATTATTTTTTCAATTGGTTTGAAATTTAAGGTTGTAAAAATCGTAAAATACATAAATGCTATAGGAAATGCTATTGTATATCCTATGGCATTTCTCGTCAACAATTTAATACTTGCATATTTTTGCAAGAGAACTCTTGTTATATTCAAATTCCAATGTATAAGCCCTAAAATCATTATTTTTTCAATTGGTTCGAAATTTTAGGTCGTAAATAATGTAGAATAAGGAAATGCATTAGGAAATACATTTCCTATGGCATTTCTTGTCAACAATTTAATCCTTGCATATATTTGCATGAGAACGCTTGTAATATTAAAATTCCAATATATAAGCCCTAAAATCATTATTTTTTTCTATTGGTTCGAATTTTAAGGTTGTAAAATATGTAAAATAAAGAAATGCTATAGGAAATGCTATTGTATTTCCTATGGCATTTCTCGTCAACAATTTAACCCTTGCATATTTTTGCATGAGAACTCTTGTTATATTCAAATTCCAATGTATAAGCCCTAAAATCATTATTTTTTCAATTGGTTAGAAATTTTAGGTCGTAAACAATGTAAAATAAAGAAATGCTATAGGAAATGCTATAGAATTTCCTAAGGCATTTCTCGTCAACAATTTAATCCTTGCATATTTTTCATGAGAACGCTTATAATATTAAAATTCCAATATATAAGCCCTAAAATCATCATTTTTTCAATTGGTTCGAAATTTAAGGTTGTAAAAAATGTAAAATAAAGAAATGCTATAGGAAATGCTATAGCATTTCCTATGCCATTTCACTTCAACAATTTAAACCTTGCATAATTTTGCATAAGAACTCTTGTTATATTCAAATTCCAATGTATAAGCCTTAAAATCATTATTTTTTCAATTGGTTCAAAATTTTAGGTCGTAAACAATGTAAAATAAAGAAATGCTATAGGAAATGCTATAGCATTTCCTATGGCATTTCTCGTCAACAATTGAATACTTGCATATTTTATCACGAGAACCGTTGTAATATTAAAATTCCAATGTATAAGCCCTAAAATCATTATTTTTTCAATTGGTTCGAAATTTAAGGTTGTAAAAAATGTAAAATACAGAAATGCTATAGGAAATGCTATTGTATTTCCTATGGCATTTCTCGTCAACAATTTAACCATTTCATATTTTTGCATGAGAACTCTTGCTATATTCAAATTCCAATGTATAGGCCCAAAAATCATTATTTTTTCAATTGGTCCGAAATTTTAGGTCGTAAACAATGTAAAATAAAGAAATGCTATAGGAAATGCTATAGAATTTCCTATGGCTTTTCTCGTCAATAATTTAATCCTTGCATATTTTTGCTTGAGAACGCTTCTAATATTAAAATTCCTATGTATAAGCCCTAAAATCATTATTTTTTCAATTGGTTCAAAATTTAAGGTTGTAAAAAATGTAAAATAAAGAAATGCTATAGCAAAAGCTATAGCATTTCCTATGGCATTTCTCGTCAAAAATTTAATCCTTGCATATTTTTGCATGAGAACGCTTGGAATATTAAAATTCCAATGTATAAGCCCTAAAATCATTATTTTTTCAACTGGTTCAAAATTTTAGGTTGTAAACAAAGTAAAATAAAGAAATGCTATACGAAATGCTATAGCATTTCCTATGGCATTTCTCGTCAACAATTTAATCCTTGCATATTTTTGCATGAGAACTCTTGTTATATTGAAATTCCAACGTATAAGCCCTAAAATTATTATTTTTTCAATTGGTTTGAAATTTTAGGTCGTAAACAATGTAAAATAAAGAAATGCTATGGGAAATGCATTTCCTATGGCATTTCTCGTCAACAATTTAATCCTTGCATATTTTTGCATGAGAACGCTTGTAATATTAAAATTCCAATGTATAAGCCCTAAAATCATCATTTTTTAAATTGGTTCAAAATTTAAGGTTGTAAAAAATGTAAAATAAAGAAATGCTATAGGAAATGCTATAGCATTTCCTATGGCATTTCTCTTCAACAATTTAAACCTTGCATATTTTTGCAAGAGAACTCTTGTTATATTCAAATTCCAATGTATAAGCCCTAAAATCATTATTTTTTCAATTGGTTCGAAATTTTAGGTCGTAAATAATGTAGAATAAGGAAATGCATTAGGAAATACATTTCCTATGGCATTTCTCGTCAACAATTTAATCCTTGCATATTTTTGCATGAGAACGCTTGTAATATTAAAATTCCAATGTATAAGCCCTAAAATCATTATTTTTTTCAATTGGTTCGAAATTTAAGGTTGTAAAATATGTAAAATAAAGAAATGCTATAGGAAATGCTATTGTATTTCCTATGGCATTTCTCGTCAACAATTTAATCCTTGCATATTTTTGCATGAGAACTCTTGTTATATTGAAATTCCAACGTATAAGCCCTAAAATTATTATTTTTTCAATTGGTTAGAAATTTTAGGTCGTAAACAATGTAAAATAAAGAAATGCTATGGGAAATGCATTTCCTATGGCATTTCTCGTCAACAATTTAATCCTTGCATATTTTTGCATGAGAACGCTTGTAATATTAAAATTCCAATGTATAAGCCCTAAAATCATCATTTTTTCAATTGGTTCAAAATTTAAGGTTGTAAAAAATGTAAAATAAAGAAATGCTATAGGAAATGCTATAGCATTTCCTATGGCATTTCTCTTCAACAATTTAAACCTTGCATATTTTTGCAAGAGAACTCTTGTTATATTCAAATTCCAATGTATAAGCCCTAAAATCATTATTTTTTCAATTGGTTCGAAATTTTAGGTCGTAAATAATGTAGAATAAGGAAATGCATTAGGAAATACATTTCCTATGGCATTTCTCGTCAACAAATTAATCCTTGCATATTTTTGCATGAGAACGCTTGTAATATTAAAATTCCAATGTATAAGCCCTAAAATCATTATTTTTTTCAATTGGTTCGAAATTTAAGGTTGTAAAATATGTAAAATAAAGAAATGCTATAGGAAATGCTATTGTATTTCCTATGGCATTTCTCGTCAACAATTTAACCCTTGCATATTTTTGCATGAGAACTCTTGTTATATTCAAATTCCAATGTATAAGCCCTAAAATCATTATTTTTTCAATTGGTTAGAAATTTTAGGTCGTAAACAATGTAAAATAAAGAAATGCTATAGGAAATGCTATAGAATTTCCTAAGGCATTTCTCGTCAACAATTTAATCCTTGCATATTTTTGCATGAGAACGCTTATAATATTAAAATTCCAATATATAAGCCCTAAAATCATCATTTTTTCAATTGTTTCGAAATTTAAGGTTGTAAAAAATGTAAAATAAAGAAATGCTATAGGAAATGCTATAGGATTTCCTATGCCATTTCACTTCCACAATTTAAACCTTGCATAATATTGCATAAGAACTCTTGTTATATTCAAATTCCAATGTATAAGCCTTAAAATCATTATTTTTTCAATTGGTTCAAAATTTTAGGTCGTAAACAATGTAAAATAAAGAAATGCTATAGGAAATGCTATAGCATTTCCTATGGCATTTCTCGTCAACATATGAATACTTGCATATTTTATCACGAGAACCGTTGTAATATTAAAATTCCAATGTATAAGCCCTAAAATCATTATTTTTTCAATTGGTTCGAAATTTAAGGTTGTAAAAAATGTAAAATACAGAAATGCTATAGGAAATGCTATTGTATTTCCTATGGCATTTCTCGTCAACAATTTAACCCTTGCATATTTTTGCATGAGAACTCTTGTTATATTCAAATTCCAATGTATAAGCCCTAAAATCATTATTTTTTCAATTGGTTAGAAATTTTAGGTCGTAAACAATGTAAAATAAAGATATGCTATAGGAAATGCTATAGAATTTCCTAAGGCATTTCTCGTCAACAATTTAATCCTTGCATATTTTTGCATGAGAACGCTTATAATATTAAAATTCCAATATATAAGCCCTAAAATCATCATTTTTTCAATTGGTTCGAAATTTAAGGTTGTAAAAAATGTAAAATAAAGAAATGCTATAGGAAATGCTATAGCATTTCCTATGCCATTTCACTTCCACAATTTAAACCTTGCATAATATTGCATAAGAACTCTTGTTATATTCAAATTCCAATGTATAAGCCTTAAAATCATTATTTTTTCAATTGGTTCAAAATTTTAGGTCGTAAACAATGTAAAATAAAGAAATGCTATAGGAAATGCTATAGCATTTCCTATGGCATTTCTCGTCAACAATTGAATACTTGCATATTTTATCACGAGAACCGTTGTAATATTAAAATTCCAATGTATAAGCCCTAAAATCATTATTTTTTCAATTGGTTCAAAATTTAAGGTTGTAAAAAATATAAAATACAGAAATGCTATAGGAAATGCTATTGTATTTCCTATGGCATTTCTCGTCAACAATTTAACCCTTTCATATTTTTGCATGAGAACTCTTGCTATATTCAAATTCCAATGTATAGGCCCAAAAATCATTATTTTTTCAATTGGTCCGAAATTTTAGGTCGTAAACAATGTAAAATAAAGAAATGCTATAGGAAATGCTATAGAATTTCCTATGGCATTTCTCGTCAATAATTTAATCCTTGCATATTTTTGCATGAGAACGCTTCTAATATTAAAATTCCTATGTATAAGCCCTAAAATCATTATTTTTTCAATTGGTTCAAAATTTAAGGTTGTAAAAAATGTAAAATAAAGAAATACTATAGCAAAAGCTATAGCATTTCCTATGGCATTTCTCGTCAAAAATTTAATCCTTGCATATTTTTGCATGAGAACGCTTGGAATATTAAAATTCCAATGTATAAGCCCTAAAATCATTATTTTTTCAACTGGTTCAAAATTTTAGGTTGTAAACAAAGTAAAATAAAGAAATGCTATACGAAATGCTATAGCATTTCCTATGGCATTTCTCGTCAACAATTTAATCCTTGCATATTTTTGCATGAGAACTCTTGTTATATTGAAATTCCAACGTATAAGCCCTAAAATCATTATTTTTTCAATTGGTTTGAAATTTTAGGTCGTAAACAATGTAAAATAAAGAAATGCTATGGGAAATGCATTTCCTATGGCATTTCTCGTCAACAATTTAATCCTTGCATATTTTTGCATGAGAACGCTTGTAATATTAAAATTCCAATGTATAAGCCCTAAAATCATCATTTTTTCAATTGGTTCGAAATTTAAGGTTGTAAAAAATGTAAAATAAAGAAATGCTATAGGAAATGCTATATGGCATTTCTCTTCAACAATTTAAACCTTGCATATTTTTGCATGAGAACTCTTGTTATATTCAAATTCCAATGTATAAGCCCTAAAATCATTATTTTTACAATTCGTTCGAAATTTTAGGTCGTAAACAATGTAAAATAAAGAAATGCTATAGGAAATGCTATAGCATTTCCTATGGCATTTCTCGTCAACAATTTAATCCTTGCATATTTTTGCATGAGAACGCTTGTAATATTAAAATTCCAATGATAAGCCCTAAAATCATTATTTTTTCAATTGGTTCGAAATTTTAGGTTGTAAAAAAGGTAAAATAAAGAAATGCTATGGGAAATGCTATAGCATTTCCTATGGCATTTCTCGTCAACAATTTATCCTTGCATATTTTTGCATGAGAACGCTTGGAATATTAAAATTCTAATGTATAATCCCTAAATTCATTATTTTTTCAATTGGTTCGAAATTTTAGGTTGTAAACAAAGTAAAATAAAGAAATGCTATACGAAATTCTATAGCTTTTCCTATGGCATTTCTCGTCAACAATTTAATCCTTGCATATTTTTGCATGAGAACTCTTGTTATATTGAAATTCCAATGTATAAGCCCTAAAATCATTATTTTTTCAATTGGTTCGAAATTTTAGGTCGTAAATAATGTAAAATAAAGAAATGCATTAGGAAATACATTTCCTATGGCTTTTCTCGTCAACAATTTAATCCTTGCATATTTTTGCATGAGAACGCTTGTAATATTAAAATTCCAATGTATAAGCCCTAAAATCATTATTTTTTCAATTGGTTTGAAATTTAAGGTTGTAAAAATTGTAAAATACATAAATGCTATAGGAAATGCTATTGTATTTCCTATAGCATTTCTCGTCAACAATTTAATCCTTGCATATTTTTGCAAGAGAACTCTTGTTATATTCAAATTCCAATGTATAAGCCCTAAAATCATTATTCTTTCAATTGGTTCGAAATTTTAGGTCGTAAATAATGTAAAATAAGGAAATGCATTAGGAAATACATTTCCTATGGCAATTCTCGTCAACAATTTAATCCTTGCATATTTTTGCATGAGAACGCTTGTAATATTAAAATTCCAATGTATAAGCCCTAAAATCATTATTTTTTTCTATTGGTTCGAAATTTAAGGTTGTAAAATATGTAAAATAAAGAAATGCTTTAGGAAATGCTATTGTATTTCCTATGGCATTTCTCGTCAACAATTTAACCCTTGCATATTTTTGCATGAGAACTCTTGTTATATTCAAATTCCAATGTATAAGCCCTAAAATCATTATTTTTTCAATTGGTTAGATATTTTAGGTCGTAAACAATGTAAAATAAAGAAATGCTATAGGAAATGCTATAGAATTTCCTATGGCATTTCTCGTCAACAATTTAATCCTTGCATATTTTTGCATGAGAACTCTTGTTATATTCAAATTCGATTGTATAAGCCCTAAAATCATTATTTTTTCAATTGGTTTGAAATTTTAGGTCGTAAACAATGTAAAATAAAGAAATGCTATAGGAAATGCTATAGCTAGCATTTCCTATGGCATTTCTCGTCAACAATTTAATCCTTGCATATTTTTGCATGAGAACGCTTGTAATATTAAAATTCCAATGATAAGCCCTAAAATCATTATTTTTTCAATTGGTTTGAAATTTAAGGTTGTAAAAAAGGTAAAATAAAGAAATGCTATGGGAAATGCTATAGCATTTCCTATGGCATTTCTCGTCAACAATTTATCCTTGCATATTTTTGCATGAGAACGCTTGGAATATTAAAATTCTAATGTATAATCCCTAAATTCATTATTTTTTCAATTAGTTCGAAATTTTAGTTTGTAAACAAAGTAAAATAAAGAAATGCTATACGAAATTCTATAGCATTTCCTATGGCATTTCTCGTCAACAATTTAATCCTTGCATATTTTTGCATGAGAACTCTTGTTATATTGAAATTCCAATGTATAAGCCCTAAAATCATTATTTTTTCAATTGGTTTGAAATTTTAGGTCGTAAATAATGTAAAATAAAGAAATGCATTAGGAAATACATTTCCTATGGCATTTCTCGTCAACAATTTAATCCTTGCATATTTTTGCATTAGAACGCTTGTAATATTAAAATTCCAATGTATAAGCCCTAAAATCATTATTTTTTCAATTGGTTTGAAATTTAAGGTTGTAAAAATTGTAAAATACATAAATGCTATAAGAAATGCTATTGTATTTCCTATGGCATTTCTCGTCAACAATTTAATCCTTGCATATTTTTGCAAGAGAACTCTTGTTATATTCAAATTCCAATGTATAAGCCCTAAAATCATTATTCTTTCAATTGGTTCGAAATTTTAGGTCGTAAATAATGTAAAATAAGGAAATGCATTAGGAAATACATTTCCTATGCATTTCTCGTCAACAATTTAATCCTTGCATATTTTTGCATGAGAACGCTTGTAATATTAAAATTCCAATGTATAAGCCCTAAAATCGTTATTTTTTTCTATTGGTTCGAAATTTAAGGTCGTAAATAATGTAAAATAAAGAAATGCATTAGGAAATACATTTCCTATGGCATTTCTCGTCAACAATTTAACCCTTGCATATTTTTGCATGAGAACTCTTGTTATATTCAAATTCCAATGTATAAGCCCTTAAATCATTATTTTTTCAATTGGTTAGAAATTTTAGGTCGTAAACAATGTAAAATAAAGAAATGCTATAGGAAATGTTATAGAATTTCCTATGGCATTTCTCGTCAACAATTTAATCCTTGCATATTTTTGCATGAGAACGCTTGTAATATTAAAATTCCAATGATAAGCCCTAAAATCATTATTTTTTCAATTGGTTCGAAATTTAAGGTTGTAAAAAAGGTAAAATAAAGAAATGCTATGGGAAATGCTATAGCATTTCCTATGGCATTTCTCGTCAACAATTTATCCTTGCATATTTTTGCATGAGAACGCTTGGAATATTAAAATTCTAATGTATAATCCCTAAATTCATTATTTTTTGAATTAGTTCGAAATTTTAGGTTGTAAAGAAAGTAAAATAAAGAAATGCTATACGAAATTCTATAGCATTTCCTATGGCATTTCTCGTCAACAATTTAATCCTTGCATATTTTTGCATGAGAACTCTTGTTATATTGAAATTCCAATCTATAAGCCCTAAAATCATAATTTTTTCAATTGGTTCGAAATTTTAGGTCGTAAATAATGTAAAATAAAGAAATGCATTAGGAAATGCATTTCCTATGGCATTTCTCGTCAACAATTTAATCCTTGCATATTTTTGCATGAGAACTCTTGTTATATTGAAATTCCAATCTATAAGCCCTAAAATCATCATTTTTTCAATTGGTTCAAAATTTTAGGTCGTAAATAATGTAAAATAAAGAAATGCATTAGGAAATACATTTCCTATGGCATTTCTCGTCAACAATTTAATCCTTGCATATTTTTGCATGAGAACGCTTGTAATATTAAAATTCCAATGTATAAGCCCTAAAGTCATTATTTTTTCAATTGGTTTGAAATTTAAGGTTGTAAAAATTGTAAAATACATAAATGCTATAGGAAATGCTATTGTATTTCCTATGGCATTTCTCGTCAACAATTTAATCCTTGCATATTTTTGCAAGAGAACTCTTGTTATATTCAAATTCCAATGTATAAGCCCTAAAATCAATATTTTTTCAATTGGTTCGAAATTTTAGGTCGTAAATAATGTAAAATAAGGAAATGCATTAGGAAATACATTTCCTATGGCATTTCTCGTCAACAATTTAATCCTTGCATATTTTTGCATGAGAACGCTTGTAATATTAAAATTTCAATGTATAAGCCCTAAAATCATTATTTTTTTCTATTGGTTCGAAATTTAAGGTTGTAAAATATGTAAAATAAAGAAATGCTATAGTAAATGCTATTGTATTTCCTATGGCATTTCTCGTCAACAATTTAACCCTTGCATATTTTTGCATGAGAACTCTTGTTATATTCAAATTCCAATGTATAAGCCCTAAAATCATTATTTTTTCAATTGGTTGGAAATTTTAGGTCGTAAACAATGTAAAATAAAGAAGTGCTATAGGAAATGCTATAGAATTTCCTATGGCATTTCTCGTCAACAATTTAATCCTTGCATATTTTTGCATGAGAACGCTTATAATATTAAAATTCCAATATATAAGCCCTAAAATCATCATTTTTTCAATTGGTTCGAAATTTAAGGTTGTAAAAAATGTAAAATAAAGAAATGCTATAGGAAATGCTATAGCATTTCCTATGCCATTTCACTTCAACAATTTAAACCTTGCATAATTTTGCATAAGAACTCTTGTTATATTCAAATTCCAATGTATAAGCCTTAAAATCATTATTTTTTCAATTGGTTCAAAATTTTAGGTCGTAAACAATGTAAAATAAAGAAATGCTATAGGAAATGCTATAGCATTTCCTATGGCATTTCTCGTCAACAATTGAATACTTGCATATTTTTGCACGAGAACGCTTGTAATATTAAAATTCCAATGTATAAGCCCTAAAATCATTATTTTTTCAATTGGTTCGAAATTTAAGGTTGTAAAAAATGTAAAATAAAGAAATGCTATAGGAAATGCTATAGCATTTCCTATGGAATTTCTCGTCAACAATTTAATCCTTGCATATTTTTGCATGAGAACGCTTGGAATATTAAAATTCCAATGTATAAGCCCCAAAATCATTATTTTTTCGATTGGTTCAAAATTTTAGGTTGTAAACAAAGTAAAATAAAGAAATGCTATACGAAATGCTATAGCATTTCCTATGGCATTTCTCGTCAACAATTTAATTCTTGCATATTTTTGCATGACAACTCTTGTTATATTTAAATTCCAACGTATAAGCCCTAAAATCATTATTTTTTCAATTGGTTCGAAATTTTAGGTCGTAAACAATGTAAAATAAAGAAATGCTATAGCATTTCCTAATGCATTTCTCGTCAACAATTTAATCCTTGCATATTTTTCATGAGAACGCTTGTAATATTAAAATTCCAATGTATAAGCCCTAAATTCATCATTTTTTCAATTGGTTCGAAATTTAAGGTTGTAAAAAATGTAAAATAAAGAAATGCTATAGGAAATGCTATAGCATTTCCTATGGCATTTCTCTTCAACAATTTAAACCTTGCATATTTTTGCATGAGAACTCTTGTTATATTCAAATTCCAATGTATAAGCCCTAAAATCATTATTTTTTCAATTGGTTCAAAATTTTAGGTCGTAAACAATGTAAAATAAAGAAATGCTATAGGAAATGCTATAGAATTTACTATGGCATTTCTCGTCAACAATTTAATCCTTGCATATTTTTGCATGAGAACGCTTGTAATATTAAAATTCCAATGTATAAGCCCTAAAATCATTATTTTTTCAATTGGTTCAAAATTTTAGGTTGTAAACAAAGTAAAATAAAGAAATGCTATACGAAATGCTATAGCATTTCCTATGGCGTTTCTCGTCAACAATTTAATCCTTGCATATTTTTGCATGAGAACTCTTGTTATATTCAAATTCCAACGTATAAGCCCTAAAATCATTATTTTTTCAATTGGTTCGAAATTTTAGGTCGTAAACAATGTAAAATAAAGAAATGCTATAGCATTTCCTATGACATTTCTCGTCAACAATTTATCCTTGCATATTTTTGCATGAGAACGCTTCGAATATTAAAATTCCAATGTATAAACCCTAAATTCATTATTTTTTCAATTGGTTCAAAATTTTAGGTTGTAAACAAAGTAAAATAAAGAAATGCTATACGAAATTCTATAGCATTTCCTATGGCATTTCTCGTCAACAATTTAACCCTTGCATAGTTTTGCATGAGAACTCTTGTTATATTGAAATTCCAATGTATAAGCCCTAAAATCATTATTTTTTCAATTGGTTTGAAATTTTAGGTCGTAAATAATGTAAAATAAAGAAATGCATTAGGAAATACATTTCCTATGGCATTTCACGTCAACAATTTAATCCTTGCATATTTTTGCATGAGAACGCTTGTAATATTAAAATTCCAATGTATAAGCCCTAAAATCATTATTTTTTCAACTGGTTCGAAATTTAAGGTTGTAAAAAATGTAAAATACAGAAATGCTATAGGAAATGCTATTGTATTTTCTATGGCATTTCTCGTCAACAATTTAACCCTTGCATATTTTTGCATGAGAACTCTTGTTATATTCAAATTCCAATGTATAGGCCCAAAAATCATTATTTTTTCAATTGGTCCCAAATTTTAGGTCGTAAACAATGTAAAATAAAGAAATGCTATAGGAAATGCTATAGAATTTCCTATGGCATTTCTCGTCAATAATTTAATCCTTGCATATTTTTGCATGAGAACGCTTCTAATATTAAAATTCCTATGTATAAGCCCCAAAATCATTATTTTTTCAATTGGTTCAAAATTTAAGGTTGTAAAAAATGTAAAATAAAGAAATGCTATAGCAAAAGCTATAGCATTTCCTATGGCATTTCTCGTCAAAAATTTAATCCTTGCATATTTTTGCATGAGAATGCTTGGAATATTAAAATTCCAATGTATAAGCCCTAAAATCATTATTTTTTCAACTGGTTCAAAATTTTAGGTTGTAAACAAAGTAAAATAAAGAAATGCTATACGAAATGCTATAGCATTTCCTATGGCATTTCTCGTCAACAATTTAATCCTTGCATATTTTTGCATGAGAACTCTTGTTATATTCAAATTCCAACGTATAAGCCCTAAAATCATTATTTTTTAAATTGGTTTGAAATTTTAGGTCGTAAACAATGTAAAATAAAGAAATACTATAGGAAATGCATTTCCTATGGCATTTCTCGTCAACAATTTAATCCTTGCATATTTTTGCATGAGAACGCTTGTAATTTTAAAATTCCAATGTATAAGCCCTAAAATCATCATTTTTTCAATTGGTTCGAAATTTAAGGTTGTAAAAAATGTAAAATAAATAAATGCTATAGGAAATGCTATAGCATTTCCTATGGCATTTCTCGTCAACAATTTATCCTTGCATATTTTTGCATGAGAACGCTTGGAATATTAAAATTCTAATGTATAATCCCTAAATTCATTATTTTTTTAATTGGTTCAAAATTTTAGGTTGTAAACAAAGTAAAATAAAGAAATGCTATACGAAATTCTATAGCATTTCCTATGGCATTTCTCGTGAACAATTTAATCCTTGCATATTTTTGCATGAGAACTCTTGTTATATTGAAATTCAAATGTATAAGCCCTAAAATCATTATTTTTTCAATTGGTTCGAAATTTTAGGTCGTAAATAATGTAAAATAAAGAAATGCATTAGGAAATACATTTCCTATGGCATTTCTCGTCAACAATTTAATCCTTGCATATTTTTGCATGAGAACGCTTATAATATTAAAATTCCAATGTATAAGCCCTAAAATAATTATTTTTTCAATTGGTTCGAAATTTAAGGTTGTAAAAAATGTAAAATAAAGAAATGCTATAGGAAATGCTATTGTATTTCCTATGGCATTTCTCGTCAACAATTTAATCCTTGCATATTTTTGCAAGAGAACTCTTGTTATATTCAAATTCCAATGTATAAGCCCTAAAATCATTATTTTTTCAATTGGTTCGAAATTTTAGGTCGTAAATAATGTAAAATAAAGAAATGCTATAGGAAATGCTATAGAATATCCTATGGCATTTCTCGTCAATAATTTAATCCTTGCATATTTTTGCATGAGAACGCTTCTAATATTAAAATTCCTATGTATAAGCCCTAAAATCATTTTTTTTTTCAATTGGTTCAAAATTTAAGGTTGTAAAAAAATGTAAAATAAAGAAATGCTATAGCAAAAGCTATAGCATTTCCTATGGCATTTCTCGTCAAAAATTTAATCCTTGCATATTTTTGCATGAGAACGCTTGGAATATTAAAATTCCAATGTATAAGCCCTAAAATCATTATTTTTTCAACTGGTTCAAAATTTTAGGTTGTAAACAAAGTAAAATAAAGAAATGCTATACGAAATGCTATAGCATTTCCTATGGCATTTCTCGTCAACAATTTAATCCTTGCATATTTTTGCATGAGAACTCTTGTTATATTCAAATTCCAACGTATAAGCCCTAAAATCATTATTTTTTCAATTGGTTTGAAATTTTAGGTCGTAAACAATGTAAAATAAAGAAATGCTATAGGAAAGGCATTTCCTATGGCATTTCTCGTCAACAATTTAATCCTTGCATATTTTTGCATGAGAACGCTAGTAATATTAAAATTCCAATGTATAAGCCCTAAAATCATCATTTTTTCAATTGATTCGAAATTTAAGGTTGTAAAAAATGTAAATTAAAGAAATGCTATAGGAAATGCTATAGCATTTCCTATGGCATTTCTCTTCAACAATTTAAACCTTGCATATTTTTGCATGAGAACTATTGTTATATTCAAATTCCAATGTATAAGCCCTAAAATCATTATTTTTTCAATTGGTTCAAAATTTTAGGTCGTAAACAATGTAAAATAAAGAAATGCTATAGGAAATGCTATAGCATTTCCTATGGCATTTCTCGTCAACAATTTAATCCTTGCATATTTTTGCATGAGAACGCTTGTAATATTAAAATTCCAATGATAAGCCCTAAAATCATTATTTTTTCAATTGGTTCGAAATTTAAGGTTGTAAAAAAGGTAAAATAAAGAAATGCTATGGGAAATGCTATAGCATTTCCTATGGCATTTCTCGTCAACAATTTATCCTTGCATATTTTTGCATGAGAACGCTTGGAATATTAAATATCTAATGTATAATCCCTAAATTCATTATTTTTTCAATTGGTTCAAAATTTTAGGTTGTAAACAAAGTAAAATAAAGAAATGCTATACGAAATTCTATAGCATTTCCTATGGCATTTCTCGTCAACAATTTAATCCTTGCATATTTTTGCATGAGAACTCTTGTTATATTGAAATTCCAATGTATAAGCCCTAAAATCATTATTTTTTCAATTGGTCCGAAATTTTAGGTCGTAAATAATGTAAAACAAAGAAATGCATTAGGAAATTCATTTCCTATGGCATTTCTCGTCAACAATTTAATCCTTGCATATTTTTGCATGAGAACGCTTGGAATATTAAAATTCCAATGTATAAGCCCTAAAATCATTATTTTTTCAATTGGTTTGAAATTTAAGGTTGTAAAAATTGTAAAATACATAAATGCTATAGGAAATGCTATTGTATTTCCTATGGCATTTCTCGTCAACAATCTATTTTTGCATATTTTTGCAAGAGAACTCTTGTTATATTCAAATTCCAATGTATAAGCCCTAAAATCATTATTTTTTCAATTGGTTCGAAATTTTAGGTCGTAAATAATGTAAAATAAGGAAATGCATTAGGAAATACATTTCCTATGGCATTTCTCGTCAACAATTTAATCCTTGCATATTTTTGCATGAGAACGCTTGTAATATTAAAATTCCAATGTATAAGCCCTAAAATCATTATTTTTTTCAATTGGTTCGAAATTTAATGTTGTAAAATATGTAAAATAAAGAAATGCTATAGGAAATGCTATTGTATTTCCTATGGCATTTCTCCTCAACAAATTTAACCCTTGCATATTTTTGCATGAGAACTCTTGTTATATTCAAATTCCAATGTATAAGCCCTAAAATCATTATTTTTTCAATTGATTAGAAATTTTAGGTCGTAAACAATGTAAAATAAAGAAATGCTATAGGAAATGCTATAGAATTTCCTATGGCATTTCTCGTCAACAATTTAATCCTTGCATATTTTTGCATGAGAACGCTTATAATATTAAAATTCCAATATATAAGCCCTAAAATCATTATTTTTTCAATTGGTTCGAAATTTAAGGTTGTAAAAAATGTAAAATAAAGAAATGCTATAGGGAATGCTATAGAATTTCCTATGGCATTTCTCGTCAACCATTTAATCCTTGCATATTTTTGCATGAGAACGCTTGTAATATTAAAATTCCAATGTATAAGCCCTAAAATCATCATTTTTTTCAATTGGTTCGAAATTTAAGGTTGTAAAAAAGGTAAAATAAAGAAATGCCATAGGAAATGCTATAGCATTTCCTATGGCATTTCTCGTCAACAATTTATCCTTGCATATTTTTGCATGAGAACGCTTGGAATATTAAAATTCCAATGTATAATCCCTAAATTCATTATTTTTTCAATTGGTTCGAAATTTTAGGTAGTAAACAAAGTAAAATAAATAAATGCTATACGAAATTCTATAGTATTTCCTATGGCATTTCTCGTCAACAATTTAATCCTTGCATATTTTTGCATGAGAACTCCTGTTATATTGAAATTCCAATGTATAAGCCCTAAAATCATTATTTTTTCAATTGGTTCGAAATTTTAGGTCGTAAATAATGTAAAATAAAGAAATGCATTAGGAAATACATTTCCAATGACATTTCCCGTCAACAATTTAATCCTTGCATATTTTTGCATGAGAACGCTTATAATATTAAAATTCCAATGTATAAGCCCTAAAATCATTATTTTTTCAATTGGTTCGAAATTTAAGGTTGTAAAAAATGTAAAATAAAGAAATGCTATAGGAAATGCTATTGTATTTCCTATTGCATTTCTCGTCAACAATTTAATCCTTGCATATTTTTGCAAGAGAACTCTTGTTATATTCAAATTCCAATGTATAAGCCCTAAAATCATTATTTTTTCAATTGGTTCGAAATTTTAGGTCGTAAATAATGTAAAATAAGGAAATGCATTAGGAAATACATTTCCTATGGCATTTCTCGTCAACAATTTAATCCTTGCATATTTTTGCATGAAAACGCTTGTAATATTAAAATTCCAATGTATAAGCCCTAAAATCATTATTTTTTCAATTGGTTCGAAATTTAAGGTTGTAAAATATGTAAAATAAAGAAATGCTATAGGAAATGCTATTGTATTTCCTATGGCATTTCTCGTCAACAATTTAACCCTTGCATATTTTTGCATGAGAACTCTTGTTATATTCAAATTCCAATGTATAAGCCCTAAAATCATTATTTTTTCAATTGGTTAGAAATTTTAGGTCGTAAACAATGTAAAAAAAAGAAATGCTATAGGAAATGCTATAGAATTTCCTATGGCATTTCTCGTCAACAATTTAATCCTTGCATATTTTTGTATGAGAACGCTTATAATATTAAAATTCCAATATATAAGCCCTAAAATCATCATTTTTTTCAATTGGTTCGAAATTTAAGGTTGTAAAAAAGGTAAAATAAATAAATGCTATAGGAAATGCTATAGCATTTCCTATGGCATTTCTCGTCAACAATTTATCCTTGCATATTTTTGCATGAGAACGCTTGGAATATTAAAATTCAAATGTATAATCCCCAAATTCATTATTTTTTCAATTGGTTCGAAATTTTAGGTAGTAAAAAAAGTAAAATAAATAAATTCTATACGAAATTCTATAGTATTTCCTATGGCATTTCTCGTCAACAATTTAATCCTTGCATATTTTTGCATGAGAACTCCTGTTATATTGAAATTCCAATGTATAAGCCCTAAAATCATTATTTTTTCAATTGGTTCAAAATTTTAGGTCGTAAATAATGTAAAATAAAGAAATGCATTAGGAAATACATTTCCTATGACATTTCCCGTCAACAATTTAATCCTTGCATATTTTTGATTGAGAACGCTTATAATATTAAAATTCCAATGTATAAGCCCTAAAATCATTATATTTTCAATTGGTTCGAAATTTAAGGTTGTAAAAAATGTAAAATAAAGAAATGCTATAGGAAATGCTATAGAATTTCCTATGGCATTTCTCGTCAACCATTTAATCCTTGCATATTTTTGCATGAGAACGCTTGTAATATTAAAATTCCAATATATAAGCCCTAAAATCATCATTTTTTTCAATTGGTTCGAAATTTAAGGTTGTAAAAAAGGTAAAATAAATAAATGCTATAGGAAATGCTATAGCATTTCCTATGGCATTTCTCGTCAACAATTTATCCTTGCATATTTTTGCATGAGAACGCTTGGAATATTAAAATTCAAATGTATAATCCCCAAATTCATTATTTTTTCAATTGGTTCGAAATTTTAGGTAGTAAAAAAAGTAAAATAAATAAATTCTATACGAAATTCTATAGTATTTCCTATGGCATTTCTCGTCAACAATTTAATCCTTGCATATTTTTGCATGAGAACTCCTGTTATATTGAAATTCCAATGTATAAGCCCTAAAATCATTATTTTTTCAATTGGTTCAAAATTTTAGGTCGTAAATAATGTAAAATAAAGAAATGCATTAGGAAATACATTTCCTATGACATTTCCCGTCAACAATTTAATCCTTGCATATTTTTGATTGAGAACGCTTATAATATTAAAATTCCAATGTATAAGCCCTAAAATCATTATTTTTTCAATTGGTTCGAAATTTAAGGTTGTAAAAAATGTAAAATAAAGAAATGCTATAGGAAATGCTATTGTATTTCCTATTGCATTTCTCGTCAACAATTTAATCCTTGCATATTTTTGCAAGGGAACTCTTGTTATATTCAAATTCCAATGTATAAGCCCTAAAATCATTATTTTTTCAATTGGTTCGAAATTTTAGGTCGTAAATAATGTAAAATAAGGAAATGCATTAGGAAATACATTTCCTATGGCATTTCTCGTCAACAATTTAATCCTTGCATATTTTTGCATGAAAACGCTTGTAATATTAAAATTCCAATGTATAAGCCCTAAAATCATTATTTTTTCAATTGGTTCGAAATTTAAGGTTGTAAAATATGTAAAATAAAGAAATGCTATAGGAAATGCTATTGTATTTCCTATGGCATTTCTCGTCAACAATTTAACCCTTGCATATTTTTGCATGAGAACTCTTGTTATATTCAAATTCCAATGTATAAGCCCTAAAATCATTATTTTTTCAATTGGTTAGAAATTTTAGGTCGTAAACAATGTAAAATAAAGAAATGCTATAGGAAATGCTATAGAATTTCCTATGGCATTTCTCGTCAACAATTTAATCCTTGCATATTTTTGTATGAGAACGCTTATAATATTAAAATTCCAATATATAAGCCCTAAAATCATTATTTTTTCAATTGGTTTGAAATTTAAGGTTGTAAAAAATGTAAAATAAAGAAATGCTATAGGAAATGCTATAGAATTTCCTATGGCATTTCTCGTCAACAATTTAATCCTTGCATATTTTTGCATGAGAACGCTTGTAATATTAAAATTCCAATATATAAGCCCTAAAATCATCATTTTTTTCAATTGGTTCGAAATTTAAGATTGTAAAAAATGTAAAATAAAGAAATGCTATAGGAAATGCTATAGCATTTCCTATGGCATTTCTCTTCAACAATTTAAACCTTGCATATTTTTGCATGAGAACTCTTCTTATATTCAAATTCCAATGTATAAGCCCTAAAATCATTATTTTTTCAATTGGTTCGAAATTTTAGGTCGTAAACAATGTAAAATAAAGAAATGCTATAGGAAATGCTATAGCATTTCCTATGGCATTTCTCGTCAACAATTTAATCCTTGCATATTTTTGCATGAGATTGCTTGTAATATTAAAATTCCAATGATAAGCCCTAAAATCATTATTTTTTCAATTGGTTCGAAATTTAAGGTTGTAAAAAATGTAAAATAAAGAAATGCTATAGGAAATGCTATAGCGTTTCCTATGGCATTTCTTGTCAACAATTTAATCCTTGCATATTTTTGCATGAGAACGCTTGGAATATTAAAATTCCAATGTATAAGCCCTAAAATCATTATTTTTTCAATTGGTTCGAAATTATAGGTTTTAAACAAAGTAAAATAAAGAAATGCTATACGAAATGCTATAGCATTTCCTATGGCATTTCTCTTCAACAATTTAAACCTTGCATATTTTTGCATGAGAACTCTTCTTATATTCAAATTCCAATGTATAAGCCCTAAATTCATTATTTTTTCAATTGGTTCAAAATTTTAGGTCGTAAACAATGTAAAATAAAGAAATGCTATAGGAAATGCTATAGCATTTCCTATGGCATTTCTCGTCAACAATTTAATCCTTGCATATTTTTGCATGAGAACGCTTGTAATATTAAAATTCCAATGATAAGCCCTAAAATCATTATTTTTTCAATTGGTTCAAAATTTAAGGTTGTAAAAAATGTAAAATAAAGAAATGCTATAGGAAATGCTATAGCGTTTCCTATGGCATTTCTTGTCAACAATTTAATCCTTGCATATTTTTGCATGAGAACGCTTGGAATATTAAAATTCCAATGTATAAGCCCTAAAATCATTATTTTTTCAATTGGTTCGAAATTTTAGGTTTTAAACAAAGTAAAATAAAGAAATGCTATACGAAATGCTATAGCATTTCCTATGGCATTTCTCGTCAACAATTTAATCCATGCATATTTTTGCATGAGAACTCTTGTTATATTCAAATTCCAACGTATAAGCCCTAAAATCATTATTTTTTGAATTGGTTTGAAATTTTAGGTCGTAAACAATGTAAAATAAAGAAATGCTATAGGAAATGCAATAGCATTTCCTATGGCATTTCTCGTCAACAATTTAATCCTTGCATATTTTTGCATGAGAACAGTTGTAATATTAAAATTCCAATGTATAAGCCCTAAAATCATTATTTTTTCAATTGGTTCGAAATTTAAGGTTGTAAAAAATGTAAAATAAAGAAATGCTATAGGAAATGCTATAGCATTTCCTATGGCATTTCTTGTCAACAATTTAATCCTTGCATATTTTTGCATGAGAACGCTTGGAATATTAAAATTCCAATGTATAAGCCCTAAAATCATTATTTTTTCAATTGGTTCGAAATTTTAGGTTGTAAACAAAGTAAAATAAAGAAATGCTATACGAAATGCTATAGCATTTCCTATGGCATTTCTCGTCAACAATTTAATCCTTGCATATTTTTGCATGAGAACTCTTGTTATATTCATATTCCAACATATAAGCCCTAAAATCATTATTTTTTCAATTGGTTCGAAATTTTAGGTCATAAACAATGTAAAATAAAGAAATGTTACAATAATTTCTCTTCAACAATTTAAATCTTGCATATTTTTGCATGCGAACTCTTGTTATATTCAAATTCCAATGTATAAGCCCTAAAATCATTATTTTTTCAATTGGTTCGAAATTTTAGGTCGTAAACAATGTAAAATAAAGAAATGCTATAGGAAATCCTATAGCATTTCCTATGGCATTTCTCGTCAACAATTGAATCCTTGCATATTTTTGCATGAGAACGCTTGTAATATTAAAATTCCAATGTATAAGCCCTAAAATCATTATTTTTTTAATTGGTTCGAAATTTAAGGTTGTAAAAAATGTAAAATAAAGAAAGGCTATAGGAAATGCTATAGCATTTCTTATGGCATTTCTCGTCAACAATTTAATCCTTGCATATTTTTGCATGAGAACGCTTGGAATATTAAAATTCCAATGTATAAGCCCTAAAATCATTATTTTTTCAATTGGTTCGTAATTTTAGGTTGTAAACAAAGTAAAATAAAGAAATGCTATACGAAATGCTATAGCATTTCCTATGGCATTTCTCGTCAACAATTTAATCCATGCATATTTTTGCATGAGAAATCTTGTTATATTCAAATTCCAACGTATAAGCCCTAAAATCATTATTTTTTCAATTGGTTTGAAATTTTAGATCGTAAACAATGTAAAATAAAGAAATGCTATAGGAAATATTATAGCATTTACTATGGCATTTCTCGTCAACAATTTAATCCTTGCATATTTTTGCATGAGAACAGTTGTAATATTAAAATTCCAATGTATAAGCCCTAAAATCATTATTTTTTCAATTGGTTCGAAATTTAAGGTTGTAAAAAATGTAAAATAAAGAAATGCTATAGGAAATGCTATAGCATTTCCTATGGCATTTCTTGTCAACAATTTAATCCTTGCATATTTTTGCATGAGAACGCTTGGAATATTAAAATTCCAATGTATAAGCCCTAAAATCATTATTTTTTCAATTGGTTCGAAATTTTAGGTTGTAAACAAAGTAAAATAAAGAAATGCTATACGAAATGCTATAGCATTTCCTATGGCATTTCTCGTCAACAATTTAATCCTTGCATATTTTTGCATGAGAACTCTTGTTATATTCATATTCCAACATATAAGCCCTAAAATCATTATTTTTTCAATTGGTTCGAAATTTTAGGTCATAAACAATGTAAAATACAGAAATGTTACAATAATTTCTCTTCAACAATTTAAATCTTGCATATTTTTGCATGCGAACTCTTGTTATATTCAAATTCCAATGTATAAGCCCTAAAATCATTATTTTTTCAATTGGTTCGAAATTTTAGGTCGTAAACAATGTAAAATAAAGAAATGCTATAGAAAATGCTATAGCATTTCCTATGGCATTTCTCGTCAACAATTGAATCCTTGCATATTTTTGCATGAGAACGCTTGTAATATTAAAATTCCAATGTATAAGCCCTAAAATCATTATTTTTTTAATTGGTTCGAAATTTAAGGTTGTAAAAAATGTAAAATAAAGAAAGGCTATAGGAAATGCTATAGCATTTCTTATGGCATTTCTCGTCAACAATTTAATCCTTGCATATTTTTGCATGAGAACGCTTGGAATATTAAAATTCCAATGTATAAGCCCTAAAATCATTATTTTTTCAATTGGTTCGTAATTTTAGGTTGTAAACAAAGTAAAATAAAGAAATGCTATACGAAATGCTATAGCATTTCCTATGGCATTTCTCGTCAACAATTTAATCCATGCATATTTTTGCATGAGAAATCTTGTTATATTCAAATTCCAACGTATAAGCCCTAAAATCATTATTTTTTCAATTGGTTTGAAATTTTAGATCGTAAACAATGTAAAATAAAGAAATGCTATAGGAAATATTATAGCATTTACTATGGCATTTCTCGTCAACAATTTAATCCTTGCATATTTTTGCATGAGAACAGTTGTAATATTAAAATTCCAATGTATAAGCCCTAAAATCATTATTTTTTCAATTGGTTCGAAATTTAAGGTTGTAAAAAATGTAAAATAAAGAAATGCTATAGGAAATGCTATAGCATTTCCTATGGAATTTCTTGTCAACAATTTAATCCTTGCATATTTTTGCATGAGAACGCTTGGAATATTAAAATTCCAATGTATAAGCCCTAAAATCATTATTTTTTCAATTGGTTCGAAATTTTAGGTTGTAAACAAAGTAAAATAAAGAAATGCTATACGAAATGCTATAGCATTTCCTATGGCATTTCTCGTCAACAATTTAATCCTTGCATATTTTTGCATGAGAACTCTTGTTATATTCATATTCCAACATATAAGCCCTAAAATCATTATTTTTTCAATTGGTTCGAAATTTTAGGTCATAAACAATGTAAAATACAGAAATGTTACAATAATTTCTCTTCAACAATTTAAATCTTGCATATTTTTGCATGAGAACTCTTGTTATATTAAAATTCCAATGTATAAGCCCTAAAATCATTATTTTTTCAATTGGTTCGAAATTTTAGGTCGTAAACAATGTAAAATAAAGAAATGCTATAGGAAATGCTATAGCATTTCCTATGGCATTTCTCGTCAACAATTGAATCCTTGCATATTTTTGCATGAGAACGCTTGTAATATTAAAATTCCAATGTATAAGCCCTAAAATCATTATTTTTTTAATTGGTTCGAAATTTAAGGTTGTAAAAAATGTAAAATAAAGAAAGGCTATAGGAAATGCTATAGCATTTCTTATGGCATTTCTCGTCAACAATTTAATCCTTGCATATTTTTGCATGAGAACGCTTGGAATATTAAAATTCCAATGTATAAGCCCTAAAATCATTATTTTTTCAATTGGTTCGTAATTTTAGGTTGTAAACAAAGTAAAATAAAGAAATGCTATACGAAATGCTATAGCATTTCCTATGGCATTTCTCGTCAACAATTTAATCCATGCATATTTTTGCATGAGAACACTTGTTATATTCAAATTCCAACGTATAAGCCCTAAAATCATTATTTTTTCAATTGGTTTGAAATTTTAGATCGTAAACAATGTAAAATAAAGAAATGCTATAGGAAATATTATAGCATTTACTATGGCATTTCTCGTCAACAATTTAATCCTTGCATATTTTTGCATGAGAACACTTGTAATATTAAAATTCCAATGTATAAGCCCTAAAATCATTATTTTTTCAATTGGTTCGAAATTTAAGGTTGTAAAAAATGTAAAATAAAGAAATGCTATAGGAAATGCTATAGCATTTCCTATGGCATTTCTTGTCAACAATTTAATCCTTGCATATTTTTGCATGAGAACGCTTGGAATATTAAAATTCCAATGTATAAGCCCTAAAATCATTATTTTTTCAATTGGTTCGAAATTTTAGGTTGTAAACAAAGTAAAATAAAGAAATGCTATACGAAATGCTATAGCATTTCCTATGGCATTTCTCGTCAACAATTTAATCCATGCATATTTTTGCATGAGAACTCTTGTTATATTCAAATTCCAATGTATAAGCCCTAAAATCATTATTTTTTCAATTGGTTCGAAAGTTTAGGTCGTAAACAATGTAAAATAAAGAAATGCTATAGGAAATGGCATTTCTCGTCAACAATTTAATCCTTGCATATTTTTTCATGAGAACGCTTGTAATATTAAAATTCCAATGTATAAGCCCTAAAATCATCATTTTTTCAATTGGTTCGAAATTTAAGGTTGTAAAAACTGTAAAATAAAGAAATGCTATAGGAAATGCTATAGCATTTCCTATGGCATTTCTCTTCAACAATTTAAACCTTGCATATTTTTGCATGAAACCTCTAGTTATATTCAAATTCCATTGTATAAGCCCTGAAATAATTATTTTTTCAATTGGTTCGAAATTTTAGGTCGTAAACAATGTAAAATAAAGAATTGCTATAGGAAATGCTATAGAATTTCCTATGGCATTTCTCGTCAACAATTTAATCCTTGCATATTTTTGCACGAGAACGCTTGTAAAATTAAAATTCCAATGTATAAGCCCTAAAATCATTATTTTTTCAATTGGTTCGAAATTTTAGGTTGTAAACAAAGTAAAATAAAGAAATGCTATACGAAATGCTATAGCATTTCCTATGGCATTTCTCGTCAACAATTTAATCCTTGCATATTTTGCATGAGAACTCTTGTTATATTCATATTCCAACATATAAGCCCTAAAATCATTATTTTTTCAATTGGTTCGAAATTTTAGGTCATAAACAATGTAAAATAAAGAAATGTTACAATAATTTCTCTTCAACAATTTAAACCTTGCATATTTTTGCATGAGAACTCTTGTTATATTCAAATTCCAATGTATAAGCCCTAAAATCAATATTTTTTCAATTGGTTCGAAATTTTAGGTCGTAAACAATGTAAAATAAAGAAATGCTATAGGAAATGCTATAGCATTTCCTATGGCATTTCTCGTCAACAATTGAATCCTTGCATATTTTTGCATGAGAACGCTTGTAATATTAAAATTCCAATGTATAAGCCCTAAAATCATTATTTTTTCAATTGGTTCGAAATTTAAGGTTGTAAAAAATGTAAAATAAAGAAATGCTATAGGAAATGCTATAGCATTTCTTATGGCATTTCTCGTCAACAATTTAATCCTTGCATATTTTTGCATGAGAACGCTTGGAATATTAAAATTCCAATGTATAAGCCCTAAAATCATTATTTTTTCAATTGGTTCGTAATTTTAGGTTGTAAACAAAGTAAAATAAAGAAATGCTATACGAAATGCTATAGCATTTCCTATGGCATTTCTCGTCAACAATTTAATCCATGCATATTTTTGCATGAGAACTCTTGTTATATTCAAATTCCAACGTATAAGCCCTAAAATCATTATTTTTTCAATTGGTTTGAAATTTTAGATCGTAAACAATGTAAAATAAAGAAATGCTATAGGAAATATTATAGCATTTACTATGGCATTTCTCGTCAACAATTTAATCCTTGCATATTTTTGCATGAGAACACTTTTAATATTAAAATTCCAATGTATAAGCCCTAAAATCATTATTTTTTCAATTGGTTCGAAATTTAAGGTTGTAAAAAATGTAAAATAAAGAAATGCTATAGGAAATGCTATAGCATTTCCTATGGCATTTCTTGTCAACAATTTAATCCTTGCATATTTTTGCATGAGAACGCTTGGAATATTAAAATTCCAATGTATAAGCCCTAAAATCATTATTTTTTCAATTGGTTCGAAATTTTAGGTTGTAAACAAAGTAAAATAAAGAAATGCTATACGAAATGCTATAGCATTTCCTATGGCATTTCTCGTCAACAATTTAATCCTTGCATATTTTGCATGAGAACTCTTGTTATATTCATATTCCAACATATAAGCCCTAAAATCATTATTTTTTCAATTGGTTCGAAATTTTAGGTCATAAACAATGTAAAATAAAGAAATGTTACAATAATTTCTCTTCAACAATTTAAACCTTGCATATTTTTGCATGAGAACTCTTGTTATATTCAAATTCCAATGTATAAGCCCTAAAATCAATATTTTTTCAATTGGTTCGAAATTTTAGGTCGTAAACAATGTAAAATAAAGAAATGCTATAGGAAATGCTATAGCATTTCCTATGGCATTTCTCGTCAACAATTGAATCCTTGCATATTTTTGCATGAGAACGCTTGTAATATTAAAATTCCAATGTATAAGCCCTAAAATCATTATTTTTTCAATTGGTTCGAAATTTAAGGTTGTAAAAAATGTAAAATAAAGAAAGGCTATAGGAAATGCTATAGCATTTCTTATGGCATTTCTCGTCAACAATTTAATCCTTGCATATTTTTGCATGAGAACGCTTGGAATATTAAAATTCCAATGTATAAGCCCTAAAATCATTATTTTTTCAATTGGTTCGTAATTTTAGGTTGTAAACAAAGTAAAATAAAGAAATGCTATACGAAATGCTATAGCATTTCCTATGGCATTTCTCGTCAACAATTTAATCCATGCATATTTTTGCATGAGAACTCTTGTTATATTCAAATTCCAACGTATAAGCCCTAAAATCATTATTTTTTCAATTGGTTTGAAATTTTAGATCGTAAACAATGTAAAATAAAGAAATGCTATAGGAAATATTATAGCATTTACTATGGCATTTCTCGTCAACAATTTAATCCTTGCATATTTTTGCATGAGAACACTTTTAATATTAAAATTCCAATGTATAAGCCCTAAAATCATTATTTTTTCAATTGGTTCGAAATTTAAGGTTGTAAAAAATGTAAAATAAAGAAATGCTATAGGAAATGCTATAGCATTTCCTATGGCATTTCTTGTCAACAATTTAATCCTTGCATATTTTTGCATGAGAACGCTTGGAATATTAAAATTCCAATGTATAAGCCCTAAAATCATTATTTTTTCAATTGGTTTGAAATTTTAGGTTGTAAACAAAGTAAAATAAAGAAATGCTATACGAAATGCTATAGCATTTCCTATGGCATTTCTCGTCAACAATTTAATCCTTGCATATTTTGCATGAGAACTCTTGTTATATTCATATTCCAACATATAAGCCCTAAAATCATTATTTTTTCAATTGGTTCGAAATTTTAGGTCATAAACAATGTAAAATAAAGAAATGTTACAATAATTTCTCTTCAACAATTTAAACCTTGCATATTTTTGCATGAGAACTCTTGTTATATTCAAATTCCAATGTATAAGCCCTAAAATCAATATTTTTTCAATTGGTTCGAAATTTTAGGTCGTAAACAATGTAAAATAAAGAAATGCTATAGGAAATGCTATAGCATTTCCTATGGCATTTCTCGTCAACAATTGAATCCTTGCATATTTTTGCATGAGAACGCTTGTAATATTAAAATTCCAATGTATAAGCCCTAAAATCATTATTTTTTCAATTGGTTCGAAATTTAAGGTTGTAAAAAATGTAAAATAAAGAAAGGCTATAGGAAATGCTATAGCATTTCTTATGGCATTTCTCGTCAACAATTTAATCCTTGCATATTTTTGCATGAGAACGCTTGGAATATTAAAATTCCAATGTATAAGCCCTAAAATCATTATTTTTTCAATTGGTTCGTAATTTTAGGTTGTAAACAAAGTAAAATAAAGAAATGCTATACGAAATGCTATAGCATTTCCTATGGCATTTCTCGTCAACAATTTAATCCATGCATATTTTTGCATGAGAACTCTTGTTATATTCAAATTCCAACGTATAAGCCCTAAAATCATTATTTTTTCAATTGGTTTGAAATTTTAGATCGTAAACAATGTAAAATAAAGAAATGCTATAGGAAATATTATAGCATTTACTATGGCATTTCTCGTCAACAATTTAATCCTTGCATATTTTTGCATGAGAACACTTTTAATATTAAAATTCCAATGTATAAGCCCTAAAATCATTATTTTTTCAATTGGTTCGAAATTTAAGGTTGTAAAAAATGTAAAATAAAGAAATGCTATAGGAAATGCTATAGCATTTCCTATGGCATTTCTTGTCAACAATTTAATCCTTGCATATTTTTGCATGAGAACGCTTGGAATATTAAAATTCCAATGTATAAGCCCTAAAATCATTATTTTTTCAATTGGTTCGAAATTTATGGTTGTAAACAAAGTAAAATAAAGAAATGCTATACGAAATGCTATAGCATTTCCTATGGCATTTCTCGTCAACAATTTAATCCATGCATATTTTTGCATGAGAACTCTTGTTATATTCAAATTCCAATGTATAAGCCCTAAAATCATTATTTTTTCAATTGGTTCGAAAGTTTAGGTCGTAAACAATGTAAAATAAAGAAATGCTATAGGAAATGGCATTTCTCGTCAACAATTTAATCCTTGCATATTTTTTCATGAGAACGCTTGTAATATTAAAATTCCAATGTATAAGCCCTAAAATAATCATTTTTTCAATTGGTTCGAAATTTAAGGTTGTAAAAACTGTAAAATAAAGAAATGCTATAGGAAATGCTATAGCATTTCCTATGGCATTTCTCTTCAACAATTTAAACCTTGCATATTTTTGCATGAAACCACTAGTTATATTCAAATTCCATTGTATAAGCCCTGAAATAATTATTTTTTCAATTGGTTCGAAATTTTAGGTCGTAAACAATGTAAAATAAAGAATTGCTATAGGAAATGCTATAGAATTTCCTATGGCATTTCTCGTCAACAATTTAATCCTTGCATATTTTTGCACGAGAACGCTTGTAAAATTAAAATTCCAATGTATAAGCCCTAAAATCATTATTTTTTCAATTGGTTCGAAATTTTAGGTTGTAAACAAAGTAAAATAAAGAAATGCTATACGAAATGCTATAGCATTTCCTATGGCATTTCTCGTCAACAATTTAATCCTTGCATATTTTGCATGAGAACTCTTGTTATATTCATATTCCAACATATAAGCCCTAAAATCATTATTTTTTCAATTGGTTCGAAATTTTAGGTCATAAAAAATGTAAAATAAAGAAATGTTACAATAATTTCTCTTCAACAATTTAAACCTTGCATATTTTTGCATGAGAACTCTTGTTATATTCAAATTCCAATGTATAAGCCCTAAAATCAATATTTTTTCAATTGGTTCGAAATTTTAGGTCGTAAACAATGTAAAATAAAGAAATGCTATAGGAAATGCTATAGCATTTCCTATGGCATTTCTCGTCAACAATTGAATCCTTGCATATTTTTGCATGAGAACGCTTGTAATATTAAAATTCCAATGTATAAGCCCTAAAATCATTATTTTTTCAATTGGTTCGAAATTTAAGGTTGTAAAAAATGTAAAATAAAGAAAGGCTATAGGAAATGCTATAGCATTTCTTATGGCATTTCTCGTCAACAATTTAATCCTTGCATATTTTTGCATGAGAACGCTTGGAATATTAAAATTCCAATGTATAAGCCCTAAAATCATTATTTTTTCAATTGGTTCGTAATTTTAAGTTGTAAACAAAGTAAAATAAAGAAATGCTATACGAAATGCTATAGCATTTCCTATGGCATTTCTCGTCAACAATTTAATCCTTGCATATTTTTGCATGAGAACTCTTGTTATATTCAAATTCCAACGTATAAGCCCTAAAATCATTATTTTTTCAATTGGTTTGAAATTTTAGGTCGTAAACAATGTAAAATAAAGAAATGCTATAGGAAATGCTATAGAATTTCCTATGGCATTTCTCGTCAATAATTTAATCCTTGCATATTTTTGCATGAGAACGCTTCTAATATTAAAATTCCTATGTATAAGCCCTAAAATCATTTTTTTTCAATTGGTTCAAAATTTAAGGTTGTAAAAAATGTAAAATAAAGAAATGCTATAGCAAAAGCTATAGCATTTCCTATGGCATTTCTCGTCAAAAATTTAATCCTTGCATATTTTTGCATGAGAACGCTTGGAATATTAAAATTCCAATGTATAAGCCCTAAAATCATTATTTTTTCAACTGGTTCAAAATTTTAGGTTGTAAACAAAGTAAAATAAAGAAATGCTATACGAAATGCTATAGCATTTCCTATGGCATTTCTCGTCAACAATTTAATCCTTGCATATTTTTGCATGAGAACTCTTGTTATATTCAAATTCCAACGTATAAGCCCTAAAATCATTATTTTTTCAATTGGTTTGAAATTTTAGGTCGTAAACAATGTAAAATAAAGAAATGCTATAGGAAATGCATTTCCTATGGCATTTCTCGTCAACAATTTAATCCTTGCATATTTTTGCATGAGAACGCTTGTAATATTAAAATTCCAATGATAAGCCCTAAAATCATTATTTTTTCAATTGGTTCAAAATTTAAAGTTGTAAAAAATGTAAAATAAAGAAAGGCTATAGGAAATGCTATAGCATTTCTTATGGCATTTCTCGTCAACAATTTAATCCTTGCATATTTTTGCATGAGAACGCTTGGAATATTAAAATTCCAATGTATAAGCCCTAAAATCATTATTTTTTCAATTGGTTCGTAATTTTAGGTTGTAAACAAAGTAAAATAAAGAAATGCTATACGAAATGCTATAGCATTTCCTATGGCATTTCTCGTCAACAATTTAATCCATGCATATTTTTGCATGAGAACTCTTGTTATATTCAAATTCCAACGTATAAGCCCTAAAATCATTATTTTTTCAATTGGTTTGAAATTTTAGATCGTAAACAATGTAAAATAAAGAAATGCTATAGGAAATATTATAGCATTTACTATGGCATTTCTCGTCAACAATTTAATCCTTGCATATTTTTGCATGAGAACACTTGTAATATTAAAATTCCAATGTATAAGCCCTAAAATCATTATTTTTTCAATTGATTTGAAATTTAAGGTTGTAAAAAATGTAAAATAAAGAAATGCTATAGGAAATGCTATAACATTTCCTATGGCATTTCTTGTCAACAATTTAATCCTTGCATATTTTTGCATGAGAACGCTTGGAATATTAAAATTCCAATGTATAAGCCCTAAAATCATTATTTTTTCAAATTGGTACGAAATTTTAGGTTGTAAACAAAGTAAAATAAAGAAATGCTATACGAAATGCTATAGCATTTCCTATGGCATTTCTCGTCAACAATTTAATCCATGCATATTTTTTCATGAGAACTCTTGTTATATTCAAATTCCAATGTATAAGCCCTAAAATCATTATTTTTTCAATTGGTTCGAAATTTAGGGTCGTAAATAATGTAAAATAAAGAAATGCTATAGGAAATGCTATAGAATTTCCTATGGCATTTCTCGTCAACAATTTAATCCTTGCATATTTTTGCATGAGAACGCTTCTAATATTAAAATTCCTATGTATAAGCCCTAAAATCATTTTTTTTTCAATTGGTTCAAAATTTAAGGTTGTAAAAAATGTAAAATAAAGAAATGCTATAGCAAAAGCTATAGCATTTCCTATGGCATTTCTCGTCAAAAATTTAATCCTTGCATATTTTTGCATGAGAACGCTTGGAATATTAAAATTCCAATGTATAAGCCCTAAAATCATTATTTTTTCAACTGGTTCAAAATTTTAGGTTGTAAACAAAGTAAAATAAAGAAATGCTATACGAAATGCTATAGCATTTCCTATGGCATTTCTCGTCAACAATTTAATCCTTGCATATTTTTGCATGAGAACTCTTGTTATATTCAAATTCCAACGTATAAGCCCTAAAATCATTATTTTTTCAATTGGTTTGAAATTTTAGGTCGTAAACAATGTAAAATAAAGAAATGCTATAGGAAATGCATTTCCTATGGCATTTCTCGTCAACAATTTAATCCTTGCATATTTTTGCAAGAGAACTCTTGTTATATTCAAATTCCAATGTATAAGCGCTAAAATCATTATTTTTTCAATTGGTTCGAAATTTTAGGTCGTAAATAATGTAAAATAAAGAAATGCTATAGGAAATGCTATAGAATTTCCTATGGCATTTCTCGTCAATAATTTAATCCTTGCATATTTTTGCATGAGAACGCTTCTAATATTAAAATTCCTATGTATAAGCCCTAAAATCATTTTTTTTTCAATTGGTTCAAAATTTAAGGTTGTAAAAAATGTAAAATAAAGAAATGCTATAGCAAAAGCTATAGCATTTCCTATGGCATTTCTCGTCAAAAATTTAATCCTTGCATATTTTTGCATGAGAACGCTTGGAATATTAAAATTCCAATGTATAAGCCCTAAAATCATTATTTTTTCAACTGGTTCAAAATTTTAGGTTGTAAACAAAGTAAAATAAAGAAATGCTATACGAAATGCTATAGCATTTCCTATGGCATTTCTCGTCAACAATTTAATCCTTGCATATTTTTGCATGAGAACTCTTGTTATATTCAAATTCCAACGTATAAGCCCTAAAATCATTATTTTTTCAATTGGTTTGAAATTTTAGGTCGTAAACAATGTAAAATAAAGAAATGCTATAGGAAATTCATTTCCTATGGCATTTCTCGTCAACAATTTAATCCTTGCATATTTTTGCATGAGAACGCTTGTAATATTAAAATTCCAATGATAAGCCCTAAAATCATTATTTTTTCAATTGGTTCAAAATTTAAGGTTGTAAAAAATGTAAAATAAAGAAAGGCTATAGGAAATGCTATAGCATTTCTTATGGCATTTCTCGTCAACAATTTAATCCTTGCATATTTTTGCATGAGAACGCTTGGAATATTAAAATTCCAATGTATAAGCCCTAAAATCATTATTTTTTCAATTGGTTCGTAATTTTAGGTTGTAAACAAAGTAAAATAAAGAAATGCTATACGAAATGCTATAGCATTTCCTATGGCATTTCTCGTCAACAATTTAATCCATGCATATTTTTGCATGAGAACTCTTGTTATATTCAAATTCCAACGTATAAGCCCTAAAATCATTATTTTTTCAATTGGTTTGAAATTTTAGATCGTAAACAATGTAAAATAAAGAAATGCTATAGGAAATATTATAGCATTTACTATGGCATTTCTCGTCAACAATTTAATCCTTGCATATTTTTGCATGAGAACACTTGTAATATTAAAATTCCAATGTATAAGCCCTAAAATAATTATTTTTTCAATTGATTTGAAATTTAAGGTTGTAAAAAATGTAAACTAAAGAAATGCTATAGGAAATGCTATAACATTTCCTATGGCATTTCTTGTCAACAATTTAATCCTTGCATATTTTTGCATGAGAACGCTTGGAATATTAAAATTCCAATGTATAAGCCCTAAAATCATTATTTTTTCAAATTGGTACGAAATTTTAGGTTGTAAACAAAGTAAAATAAAGAAATGCTATACGAAATGCTATAGCATTTCCTATGGCATTTCTCGTCAACAATTTAATCCATGCATATTTTTTCATGAGAACTCTTGTTATATTCAAATTCCAATGTATAAGCCCTAAAATCATTATTTTTTCAATTGGTTCGAAATTTAGGGTCGTAAATAATGTAAAATAAAGAAATGCTATAGGAAATGCTATAGAATTTCCTATGGCATTTCTCGTCAACAATTTAATCCTTGCATATTTTTGCATGAGAACGCTTCTAATATTAAAATTCCTATGTATAAGCCCTAAAATCATTTTTTTTTCAATTGGTTCAAAATTTAAGGTTGTAAAAAATGTAAAATAAAGAAATGCTATAGCAAAAGCTATAGCATTTCCTATGGCATTTCTCGTCAAAAATTTAATCCTTGCATATTTTTGCATGAGAACGCTTGGAATATTAAAATTCCAATGTATAAGCCCTAAAATCATTATTTTTTCAACTGGTTCAAAATTTTAGGTTGTAAACAAAGTAAAATAAAGAAATGCTATACGAAATGCTATAGCATTTCCTATGGCATTTCTCGTCAACAATTTAATCCTTGCATATTTTTGCATGAGAACTCTTGTTATATTCAAATTCCAACGTATAAGCCCTAAAATCATTATTTTTTCAATTGGTTTGAAATTTTAGGTCGTAAACAATGTAAAATAAAGAAATGCTATAGGAAATGCATTTCCTATGGCATTTCTCGTCAACAATTTAATCCTTGCATATTTTTGCAAGAGAACTCTTGTTATATTCAAATTCCAATGTATAAGCCCTAAAATCATTATTTTTTCAATTGGTTCGAAATTTTAGGTCGTAAATAATGTAAAATAAAGAAATGCTATAGGAAATGCTATAGAATTTCCTATGGCATTTCTCGTCAATAATTTAATCCTTGCATATTTTTGCATGAGAACGCTTCTAATATTAAAATTCCTATGTATAAGCCCTAAAATAATTTTTTTTTCAATTGGTTCAAAATTTAAGGTTGTAAAAAATGTAAAATAAAGAAATGCTATAGCAAAAGCTATAGCATTTCCTATGGCATTTCTCGTCAAAAATTTAATCCTTGCATATTTTTGCATGAGAACGCTTGGAATATTAAAATTCCAATGTATAAGCCCTAAAATCATTATTTTTTCAATTGGTTCAAAATTTTAGGTTGTAAACAAAGTAAAATAAAGAAATGCTATACGAAATGCTATAGCATTTCCTATGGCATTTCTCGTCAACAATTTAATCCTTGCATATTTTTGCATGAGAACTCTTGTTATATTCAAATTCCAACGTATAAGCCCTAAAATCATTATTTTTTCAATTGGTTTGAAATTTTAGGTCGTAAACAATGTAAAATAAAGAAATGCTATAGGAAAAGAATTTCCTATGGCATTTCTCGTCAACAATTTAATCCTTGCATATTTTTGCATGAGAACGCTTGTAATATTAAAATTCCAATGATAAGCCCTAAAATCATTATTTTTTCAATTGGTTCGAAATTTAAGGTTGTAAAAAAGGTAAAATAAAGAAATGCTATGGGAAATGCTATAGCATTTCCTATGGCATTTCTCGTCAACAATTTATCCTTGCATATTTTTGCATGAGAACGCTTGGAATATTAAATATCTAATGTATAATCCCTAAATTCATTATTTTTTCAATTGGTTCAAAATTTTAGGTTGTAAACAAAGTAAAATAAAGAAATGCTATACGAAATTCTATAGCATTTCCTATGGCATTTCTCGTCAACAATTTAATCCTTGCATATTTTTGCATGAGAACTCTTGTTATATTGAAATTCCAATGTATAAGCCCTAAAATCATTATTTTTTCAATTGGTTCGAAATTTTAGGTCGTAAATAATGTAAAACAAAGAAATGCATTAGGAAATTCATTTCCTATGGCATTTCTCGTCAACAATTTAATCCTTGCATATTTTTGCATGAGAACGCTTGGAATATTAAAATTCCAATGTATAAGCCCTAAAATCATTATTTTTTCAATTGGTTTGAAATTTAAGGTTGTAAAAATTGTAAAATACATAAATGCTATAGGAAATGCTATTGTATTTCCTATGGCATTTCTCGTCAACAATCTATTTTTGCATATTTTTGCAAGAGAACTCTTGTTATATTCAAATTCCAATGTATAAGCCCTAAAATCATTATTTTTTCAATTGGTTCGAAATTTTAGGTCGTAAATAATGTAAAATAAGGAAATGCATTAGGAAATACATTTCCTGTGGCATTTCTCGTCAACAATTTAATCCTTGCATATTTTTGCATGAGAACGCTTGTAATATTAAAATTCCAATGTATAAGCCCTAAAATCATTATTTTTTTCAATTGGTTCGAAATTTAATGTTGTAAAATATGTAAAATAAAGAAATCCTATAGGAAATGCTATTGTATTTCCTATGGCATTTCTCCTCAACAATTTAACCCTTGCATATTTTTGCATGAGAACTCTTGTTATATTCAAATTCCAATGTATAAGCCCTAAAATCATTATTTTTTCAATTGATTAGAAATTTTAGGTCGTAAACAATGTAAAATAAAGAAATGCTATAGGAAATGCTATAGAATTTCCTATGGCATTTCTCGTCAACAATTTAATCCTTGCATATTTTTGCATGAGAACGCTTATAATATTAAAATTCCAATATATAAGCCCTAAAATCATTATTTTTTCAATTGGTTCGAAATTTAAGGTTGTAAAAAATGTAAAATAAAGAAATGCTATAGAAAATGCTATAGAATTTCCTATGACATTTCTCGTCAACCATTTAATCCTTGCATATTTTTGCATGAGAACGCTTGTAATATTAAAATTCCAATGTATAAGCCCTAAAATCATCATTTTTTTCAATTGGTTCGAAATTTAAGGTTGTAAAAAAGGTAAAATAAAGAAATGCTATAGGAAATGCTATAGCATTTCCTATGGCATTTCTCGTCAACAATTTATCCTTGCATATTTTTGCACGAGAACGCTTGGAATATTAAAATTCCAATGTATAATCCCTAAATTCATTATTTTTTCAATTGGTTCGAAATTTTAGGTAGTAAACAAAGTAAAATAAATAAATGCTATACGAAATTCTATAGTATTTCCTATGGCATTTCTCGTCAACAATTTAATCCTTGCATATTTTTGCGTGAGAACTCCTGTTATATTGAAATTCCAATGTATAAGCCCTAAAATCATTATTTTTTCAATTGGTTCGAAATTTTAGGTCGTAAATAATGTAAAATAAAGAAATGCATTAGGAAATACATTTCCAATGACATTTCCCGTCAACAATTTAATCCTTGCATATTTTTGCATGAGAACGCTTATAATATTAAAATTCCAATGTATAAGCCCTAAAATCATTATTTTTTCAATTGGTTCGAAATTTAAGGTTGTAAAAAATGTAAAATAAAGAAATGCTATAGGAAATGCTATTGTATTTCCTATTGCATTTCTCGTCAACAATTTAATCCTTGCATATTTTTGCAAGAGAACTCTTGTTATATTCAAATTCCAAAGTATAAGCCCTAAAATCATTATTTTTTCAATTGGTTCGAAATTTTAGGTCGTAAATAATGTAAAATAAGGAAATGCATTAGGAAATACATTTCCTATGGCATTTCTCGTCAACAATTTAATCCTTGCATATTTTTGCATGAAAACGCTTGTAATATTAAAATTCCAATGTATAAGCCCTAAAATCATTATTTTTTCAATTGGTTCGAAATTTAAGGTTGTAAAATATGTAAAATAAAGAAATGCTATAGGAAATGCTATTGTATTTCCTATGGCATTTCTCGTCAACAATTTAACCCTTGCATATTTTTGCATGAGAACTCTTGTTATATTCAAATTCCAATGTATAAGCCCTAAAATCATTATTTTTTCAATTGGTTAGAAATTTTAGTTCGTAAACAATGTAAAATAAAGAAATGCTATAGGAAATGCTATAGAATTTCCTATGGCATTTCTCGTCAACAATTTAATCCTTGCATATTTTTGTATGAGAACGCTTATAATATTAAAATTCCAATATATAAGCCCTAAAATCATCATTTTTTTCAATTGGTTCGAAATTTAAGGTTGTAAAAAAGGTAAAATAAAGAAATGCTATAGGAAATGCTATAGCATTTCCTATGGCATTTCTCGTCAACAATTTATCCTTGCATATTTTTGCATGAGAACGCTTGGAATATTAAAATTCCAATGTATAATCCCCAAATTCATTATTTTTTCAATTGGTTCGAAATTTTAGGTAGTAAACAAAGTAAAATAAATAAATTCTATACGAAATTCTATAGTATTTCCTATGGCATTTCTCGTCAACAATTTAATCCTTGCATATTTTTGCATGAGAACTCCTGTTATATTGAAATTCCAATGTATAAGCCCTAAAATCATTATTTTTTCAATTGGTTCGAAATTTTAGGTCGTAAATAATGTAAAATAAAGAAATGCATTAGGAAATACATTTCCTATGACATTTCCCGTCAACAATTTAATCCTTGCATATTTTTGATTGAGAACGCTTATAATATTAAAATTCCAATGTATAAGCCCTAAAATCATTATTTTTTCAATTGGTTCGAAATTTAAGGTTGTAAAAAATGTAAAATAAAGAAATGCTATAGGAAATGCTATTGTATTTCCTATTGCATTTCTCGTCAACAATTTAATCCTTGCATATTTTTGCAAGAGAACTCTTGTTATATTCAAATTCCAATGTATAAGCCCTAAAATCATTATTTTTTCAATTGGTTCGAAATTTTAGGTCGTAAATAATGTAAAATAAGGAAATGCATTAGGAAATACATTTCCTATGGCATTTCTCGTCAACAATTTAATCCTTGCATATTTTTGCATGAAAACGCTTGTAATATTAAAATTCCAATGTATAAGCCCTAAAATCATTATTTTTTCAATTGGTTCGAAATTTAAGGTTGTAAAATATGTAAAATAAAGAAATGCTATAGGAAATGCTATTGTATTTCCTATGGCATTTCTCGTCAACAATTTAACCCTTGCATATTTTTGCATGAGAACTCTTGTTATATTCAAATTCCAATGTATAAGCCCTAAAATCGTTATTTTTTCAATTGGTTAGAAATTTTAGGTCGTAAACAATGTAAAATAAAGAAATGCTATAGGAAATGCTATAGAATTTCCTATGGCATTTCTCGTCAACAATTTAATCCTTGCATATTTTTGTATGAGAACGCTTATAATATTAAAATTCCAATATATAAGCCCTAAAATCATTATTTTTTCAATTGGTTTGAAATTTAAGGTTGTAAAAAATTTAAAATAAAGAAATGCTATAGGAAATGCTATAGAATTTCCTATGGCATTTCTCGTCAACAATTTTATCCTTGCATATTTTTGCATGAGAACGCTTGTAATATTAAAATTCCAATATATAAGCCCTAAAATCATCATTTTTTTCAATTGGTTCGAAATTTAAGATTGTAAAAAATGTAAAATAAAGAAATGCTATAGGAAATGCTATAGCATTTCCTATGGCATTTCTCTTCAACAATTTAAACCTTGCATATTTTTGCATGAGAACTCTTCTTATATTCAAATTCCAATGTATAAGCCCTAAAATCATTATTTTTTCAATTGGTTCGAAATTTTAGGTCGTAAACAATGTAAAATAAAGAAATGCTATAGGAAATGCTATAGCATTTCCTATGGCATTTCTCGTCAACAATTTAATCCTTGCATATTTTTGCATGAGAACGCTTGTAATATTAAAATTCCAATGATAAGCCCTAAAATCATTATTTTTTCAATTGGTTCGAAATTTAAGGTTGTAAAAAATGTAAAATAAAGAAATGCTATAGGAAATGCTATAGCGTTTCCTATGGCATTTCTTGTCAACAATTTAATCCTTGCATATTTTTGCATGAGAACGCTTGGAATATTAAAATTCCAATGTATAAGCCCTAAAATAATTATTTTTTCAATTGGTTCGAAATTTAAGGTTGTAAAATATGTAAAATAAAGAAATGCTATAGGAAATGCTATTGTATTTCCTATGGCATTTCTCGTCAACAATTTAACCCTTGCATATTTTTGCATGAGAACTCTTGTTATATTCAAATTCCAATGTATAAGCCCTAAAATCATTATTTTTTCAATTGGTTAGAAATTTTAGTTCGTAAACAATGTAAAATAAAGAAATGCTATAGGAAATGCTATAGAATTTCCTATGGCATTTCTCGTCAACAATTTAATCCTTGCATATTTTTGTATGAGAACGCTTATAATATTAAAATTCCAATATATAAGCCCTAAAATCATCATTTTTTTCAATTGGTTCGAAATTTAAGGTTGTAAAAAAGGTAAAATAAAGAAATGCTATAGGAAATGCTATAGCATTTCCTATGGCATTTCTCGTCAACAATTTATCCTTGCATATTTTTGCATGAGAACGCTTGGAATATTAAAATTCCAATGTATAATCCCCAAATTCATTATTTTTTCAATTGGTTCGAAATTTTAGGTAGTAAACAAAGTAAAATAAATAAATTCTATACGAAATTCTATAGTATTTCCTATGGCATTTCTCGTCAACAATTTAATCCTTGCATATTTTTGCATGAGAACTCCTGTTATATTGAAATTCCAATGTATAAGCCCTAAAATCATTATTTTTTCAATTGGTTCGAAATTTTAGGTCGTAAATAATGTAAAATAAAGAAATGCATTAGGAAATACATTTCCTATGACATTTCCCGTCAACAATTTAATCCTTGCATATTTTTGATTGAGAACGCTTATAATATTAAAATTCCAATGTATAAGCCCTAAAATCATTATTTTTTCAATTGGTTCGAAATTTAAGGTTGTAAAAAATGTAAAATAAAGAAATGCTATAGGAAATGCTATTGTATTTCCTATTGCATTTCTCGTCAACAATTTAATCCTTGCATATTTTTGCAAGAGAACTCTTGTTATATTCAAATTCCAATGTATAAGCCCTAAAATCATTATTTTTCAATTGGTTCGAAATTTTAGGTCGTAAATAATGTAAAATAAGGAAATGCATTAGGAAATACATTTCCTATGGCATTTCTCGTCAACAATTTAATCCTTGCATATTTTTGCATGAAAACGCTTGTAATATTAAAATTCCAATGTATAAGCCCTAAAATCATTATTTTTTCAATTGGTTCGAAATTTAAGGTTGTAAAATATGTAAAATAAAGAAAGGCTATAGGAAATGCTATTGTATTTCCTATGGCATTTCTCGTCAACAATTTAACCCTTGCATATTTTTGCATGAGAACTCTTGTTATATTCAAATTCCAATGTATAAGCCCTAAAATCATTATTTTTTCAATTGGTTAGAAATTTTAGGTCGTAAACAATGTAAAATAAAGAAATGCTATAGGAAATGCTATAGAATTTCCTATGGCATTTCTCGTCAACAATTTAATCCTTGCATATTTTTGTATGAGAACGCTTATAATATTAAAATTCCAATATATAAGCCCTAAAATCATTATTTTTTCAATTGGTTTGAAATTTAAGGTTGTAAAAAATGTAAAATAAAGAAATGCTATAGGAAATGCTATAGAATTTCCTATGGCATTTCTCGTCAACAATTTTATCCTTGCATATTTTTGCATGAGAACGCTTGTAATATTAAAATTCCAATATATAAGCCCTAAAATCATCATTTTTTTCAATTGGTTCGAAATTTAAGATTGTAAAAAATGTAAAATAAAGAAATGCTATAGGAAATGCTATAGCATTTCCTATGGCATTTCTCTTCAACAATTTAAACCTTGCATATTTTTGCATGAGAACTCTTCTTATATTCAAATTCCAATGTATAAGCCCTGAAATCATTATTTTTTCAATTGGTTCGAAATTTTAGGTCGTAAACAATGTAAAATAAAGAAATGCTATAGGAAATGCTATAGCATTTCCTATGGCATTTCTCGTCAACAATTTAATCCTTGCATATTTTTGCATGAGAACGCTTGTAATATTAAAATTCCAATGATAAGCCCTAAAATCATTATTTTTTCAATTGGTTCGAAATTTAAGGTTGTAAAAAATGTAAAATAAAGAAATGCTATAGGAAATGCTATAGCGTTTCCTATGGCATTTCTCGTCAACAATTTAATCCTTGCATATTTTTGCATGAGAACGCTTGGAATATTAAAATTCCAATGTATAAGCCCTAAAATCATTATTTTTTCAGTTGGTTCGAAATTTAAGGTTGTAAACAAAGTAAAATAAAGAAACGTTATACGAAATGCTATAGCATTTCTCGTCAACAATTTAATCCTTGCATATTTTTGAATGAGAACTCTTATTATATTCAAATTCCAATGTATAAGCCCTAAAATCATTATTTTTTCAATTAGTTCATAATTTTAGGTCGTAAAGAATGTAAAATAAAGAAATGCTATAGCATTTTCTATGGTATTTCTCGTCAACAATTTAATCCTCGCATATTTTTGCATGAGAACGCTTGTAATATTAAAATTCCAATGTATAAGCCCTAAAATCATCATTTTTTCAATTGGTTCGAAATTTAAGGTTGTAAAAAATGTAAAATAAAGAAATGCTATAGGAAATGCTATAGCATTTCCTATGGCATTTCTCGTCAACAATTTAATCCTTGCATATTTTTGCATGAGAACGCTTGGAATATTAAAATTCCAATGTATAAGCCCTAAAATCATTATTTTTTCAATTGGTTCGAAATTTAAGGTTGTTAACAAAGTAAAATAAAGAAATGTTATACAAAATGCTATAGCATTTCCTATGGCATTTCCGTCAACAATTTAATCCTTGTATATTTTTGCATGAGAACTCTTGTTATATTCAAATTCCAACGTATAAGCCCTAAAATCATTATTTCTTCAATTGGTTCGAAATTTTAGGTCGTAAACAATGTAAAATAAAGAAATGCTATAGCATTTCCTATGGTATTTCTCGTCAACAATTTAATCCTCGCATATTTTTGCATGAGAACGCTTGTAATATTAAAATTCCAATGTATAAGCCCTAAAATCATCATTTTTTCAATTGGTTTGAAATTTAAGGTTGTAAAAAATGTAAAATAAAGAAATGCTATTGGAAATGCTATAGCATTTCCTATGGCATTTCTCGTCAACAATTTAATCCTTGCATATTTTTGCATGAGAACGCTTGGAATATTAAAATTCCAATGTATAAGCCCTAAAATCATTATTTTTTCAGTTGGTTCGAAATTTAAGGTTGTAAACAAAGTAAAATAAAGAAACGTTATACGAAATGCTATAGCATTTCCTATGGCATTTCTCGTCAACAATTTAATCCTTGCATATTTTTGCATGAGAACTCTTGTTATATTCAAATTCCAACGTATAAGCCCTAAAATCATTATTTTTTGAATTGGTTCAAAATTTTAGGTCGTAAACAATGTAAAATAAAGAAATGCTATAGCATTTCCTATGGTATTTCTCGTCAACAATTTAATCCTCGGATATTTTTGCATGAGAACGCTTGTAATATTAAAATTCTAATGTATAAGCCCTAAAATCATCATTTTTTCAATTGGTTCGAAATTTAAGGTTGTAAAAAATGTAAAATAAAGAAATGCTATAGGAAATGCTATAGCATTTCCTATGGCATTTCTCGTCAACAATTTAATCCTTGTATATTTTTGCCTGAGAACTCTTGTTATATTCAAATTCCAACGTATAAGCCCTAAAATCATTATTTCTTCAATTGGTTCGAAATTTTAGGTTGTAAACAATGTAAAATAAAGAAATGCTATAGCATTTCCTATGGCATTTCTCGTCAACAATTTAATCCTTGCATATTTTTGCATGAGAACGCTTGGAATATTAAAATTTCAATGTATAAGCCCTAAAATCATTATTTTTTCAATTGGTTCGAAATTTAAGGTTGTAAACAAAGTAAAATAAAGAAACGTTATATGAAATGCTATAGCATTTCCTATGGCATTTCTTGTAAACAATTTAATCCTTGCATATTTTTGCATGAGAACTATTGTTATATTCAAATTCCAATGTATAAGCCCTAAAATCATTATTTTTTCAATTGGTTCGAAATTTTAGGTCGTAAACAATGTAAAATAAAGAATTGCTATAGGAAATGCTATAGCATTTTCTATGGCATTTCTCGTCAACAATTTAATCCTTGCATATTTTTGCATGAGAACGCTTGGAATATTAAAATTCCAATGTATAAGCCCTAAAATCATTATTTTTTCAATTGGTTCGAAATTTAAGGTTGTTAACAAAGTAAAATAAAGAAATGTTATACGAAATGCTATAGCATTTCCTATGGCATTTCCGTCAACAATTTAATCCTTGTATATTTTTGCATGAGAACTCTTGTTATATTCAAATTCCAACGTATAAGCCCTAAAATCATTATTTCTTCAATTGGTTCAAAATTTTAGGTCGTAAACAATGTAAAATAAAGAAATGCTATAGCATTTCCTATGGTATTTCTCGTCAACAATTTAATCCTCGGATATTTTTGCATGAGAACGCTTGTAATATTAAAATTCTAATGTATAAGCCCTAAAATCATCATTTTTTCAATTGGTTCGAAATTTAAGGTTGTAAAAAATGTAAAATAAAGAAATGCTATAGGAAATGCTATAGCATTTCCTATGGCATTTCTCGTCAACAATTTAATCCTTGCATATTTTTGCATGAGAACGCTTGGAATATTAAAATTCCAATGTATAAGCCCTAAAATCATTATTTTTTCAATTGGTTCGAAATTTAAGGTTGTAAACAAAGTAAAATAAAGAAATGTTATACGAAATGCTATAGCATTTCCTATGGCATTTCTCGTCAACAATTTAATCCTTGTATATTTTTGCCTGAGAACTCTTGTTATATTCAAATTCCAACGTATAAGCCCTAAAATCATTATTTCTTCAATTGGTTCGAAATTTTAGGTTGTAAACAATGTAAAATAAAGAAATGCTATAGCATTTCCTATGGCATTTCTCGTCAACAATTTAATCCTTGCATATTTTTGCATGAGAACGCTTGGAATATTAAAATTTCAATGTATAAGCCCTAAAATCATTATTTTTTCAATTGGTTCGAAATTTAAGGTTGTAAACAAAGTAAAATAAAGAAACGTTATATGAAATGCTATAGCATTTCCTATGGCATTTCTTGTAAACAATTTAATCCTTGCATATTTTTGCATGAGAACTCTTGTTATATTCAAATTCCAATGTATAAGCCCTAAAATCATTATTTTTTCAATTGGTTCGAAAGTTTAGGTCGTAAACAATGTAAAATAAAGAAATGCTATAGGAAATGGCATTTCTCGTCAACAATTTAATCCTTGCAAATTTTTGCATGAGAACGCTTGGAATATTAAAATTCCAATGTATAAGCCCTAAAATCATCATTTTTTCAATTGGATCGAAATTTAAGGTTGTAAAAAATGTAAAATAAAGAAATGCTATAGGAAATGCTATAGCATTTCCTATGGCATTTCTCTTCAACAATTTAAACCTTGCATATTTTTCGATGAGACCTCTTGTTATATTCAAATTCCAATGTATAAGCCCTAAAATCATTATTTTTTCAATTGGTTCGAAATTTTAGGTCGTAAACAATGTAAAATAAAGAATTGCTATAGGAAATGCTATAGCATTTTCTATGGCATTTCTCGTCAACAATTTAATCCTTGCATATTTTTGCACGAGAACGCTTGTAAAATTAAAATTCCAATGTATAAGCCCTAAAATCATTATTTTTTCAATTGGTTCGAAATTTAAGGTTGTAGAAAATGTAAAATAAAGAAAGGCTATAGGAAATGCTATAGCATTTCCTCCGGAAGACGGGTTTTCCCGAAAATGTCGAAACAACAAAATTCTGGTCTCATTCTTCCCTTGATCCAAAAGAACATTAGTTGAGGTGATAGCATCGATGACGTGAAATTTGACATTTTCTCAGTTACTCATCAAATGGCACTCAGGCATTTCTCGTCAACAATTTAATCCTTGCATATTTTTGCATGAGAACGCTTGGAATATTAAAATTCCAATGTATAAGCCCTAAAATTATTATTTTTTAAATTGGTTCGAAATTTTAGGTTGTAAACAAAGTAAAATAAAGAAATGCTATACGAAATGCTATAGAATTTCCTATGGCATTTCTCGTCAACAATTTAATCGTTGCATATTTTTGCATGAGAACTCTTGTTATATTCAAATTCCAACGTATAAGCCCTAAAATCATTATTTTTTCAATTGGTTCAAAATTTTAGGTCGTAAACAATATAAAATAAAGAAATGCTATAGCATTTCCTATGGCATTTCTCGTGAACAATTTAATCCTTCCATATTTTTGCATGAGAACGCTTGTAATATTAAAATTCCAATGTATAAGCCCCAAAATCATTATTTTTTTAATTGGTTCAAAATTTAAGATTGTAAATAATAAAAAATAAAGAAATGCTATAGGAAATGCTATTTCTCGTCAACAATTTAATCCTTGCATATTTTTGCATGAGAACTCTTGTTATATTCAAATTCCAATGTATAAGCCCTAAAATCATTAGTTTTTCAATTGGTTCGAAATTTTAGGTCGAAACAATGTAAAATAAAGAAATGCTATAGTAAATGCTATAGCATTTCCTATGGCATTTCTCGTCAACAATTTAATCCTTGCATATTTTTGCATGAGAACGTTTGTAATATTAAAATTCCAATGTCTAAGCCCTAAAATCATTATTTTTTCAATTGGTTAGAAATTTAAGGTTGTAAAAAATGTAAAATTAAGAAATGCTATAGGAAATGCTATTGCAGTTCCTATTGCATTTCTCGTCAACAATTTAATCCTTGCATATTTTTGAATGAGAACTCTTATTATATTCAAATTCCAATGTATAAGCCCTAAAATCATTATTTTTTCAATTAGTTCATAATTTTAGGTCGTAAAAAATGTAAAATAAAGAAATGCTATAGGAGCATTTCCTATGGCATTTCTCGTGAACAATTTAATCCTTGCATATTTTTGCATGAGAACGCTTGTAATATTAAAATTCCAATGTATAAGCCCTAAAATCATTATTTTTTTAATTGGTTCGAAATTTAAGATTGTAAAAAACTAAAAAATAAAGAAATGCTATAGGAAATGCTATAGTATTTCTTATAGCATTTCTCGTCAACAATTTAATCCGTGCATTTTTTTGCATGAGAACGCTTGTAATATTAAAATTCCAATGTATAAGCCTTAAAATCATTATTTTTTCAATTGGTTCGAAATTTTAGGTCGTAAATAATATAAAATAAAGAAATGCATTAGGAAATACATTCCTATGGCATTTCTCGTCAACAATTTAATCCTTGCATATTTTTGCATGAGAACTCTTGTTATATTCAAATTCCAACGTATAAGCCCTAAAATCATTATTTTTTCAATTGGTTCAAAATTTTAGGTCGTAAACAATGTAAAATAAAGAAATGCTATAGCATTTCCTATGGTATTTCTCGTCAATAATTTAATCCTCCCATATTTTTGCATGAGAACGCTTGTAATATTAAACTTCCAATGTATAAGCCCTAAAATCATTATTTTTTCAATTGTTTCAAAATTTAAGGTTGTAAAAAATGTAAAATAAAGAAATGCTATAGGAAATGCTAGCATTTCCTATGGAATTTCTCGTCAACAATTTAATCCTTGTATATTTTTGCATGAGAACGCTTGTAATATTAAAATTCCAATGTATAAGCCCTAAAATCATTATTTTTTCAATTGGTTAGAAATTTAAGGTTGTAAAAAATATAAATAAAGAAATGCTATAGGAAATGCTATAGCATTTCCTATGGCATTTCTCGTCAACAGTTTAATCCTTGCATATTTTTGCATGAGAACGCTTGGAATATTAAAATTCCAATGTATAAGCCCTAAAATCATTATTTTTTCAATTGGTTCGAAATTTAAGGTTGTAAACAAAGTAAAATAAAGAAACGTTATACGAAATGCTATAGCATTTCCTATGGCATTTCTCGTCAACAATTTAATCCTTGCATATTTTTGCATGAGAACTCTTGTTATATTCAAATTCCAACGTATAAGCCCTAAAATCATTATTTTTTCAATTGGTTCAAAATTTTAGGTCGTAAACAATGTAAAATAAAGAAATGCTATAGCATTTCCTATGGTATTTCTCGTCAATAATTTAATCCTCCCATATTTTTGCATGAGAACGCTTGTAATATTAAAATTCCAATGTATAAGCCCTAAAATCATCATTTTTTCAATTGGTTCGAAATTTAAGGTTGTAAAAAATGTAAAATAAAGAAATGCTGTAGGAAATGCTATAGCATTTCCTATGGCATTTCTCTTCAACAATTTAAACCTTGCATATTTTCGCATGAGAACTCTTGTTATATTCAAATTCCAATGTATAAGCCCTAAAATCATTATTTTTTCAATTGGTTCGAAAGTTTAGGTCGTAAACAATGTAAAATAAAGAAATGCTATAGGAAATGGCATTTCTCGTCAACAATTTAATCCTTGCATATTTTTGCATGAGAACGCTTGGAATATTAAAATTCCAATGTATAAGCCCTAAAATCATCATTTTTTCAATTGGTTCGAAATTTAAGGTTGTAAAAAATGTAAAATAAAGAAATGCTATAGGAAATTCTATAGCATTTCCTATGGCATTTCTCTTCAACAATTTAAACCTTGCATATTTTTCCATGAGACCTCTTGTTATATTCAAATTCCAATGTATAAGCCCTAAAATCATTATTTTTTCAATTGGTTCGAAATTTTAGGTCGTAAACAATGTATAATAAAGAATTGCTATAGGAAATGCTATAGCATTTTCTATGGCATTTCTCGTCAACAATTTAGTCCTTGCATATTTTTGCACGAGAACGTTTGTAAAATTAAAATTCCAATGTATAAGCCCTAAAATCATTATTTTTTCAATTGGTTCGAAATTTAAGGTTGTAAAAAATGTAAAATAAAGAAAGGCTACAGGAAATGCTATAGCATTTCCTCCGGAAGACGGGTTTTCCCGAAAAAGTCGAAACAACAAAATTCTGGTCTCATTCTTCCCTTGATCCAAAAGAACATTAGTTGAGGTGATAGCATCGATGACGTGAAATGTGACATTTTCTCAGTTACTCATCAAATGGCACTCAGGCATTTCTCGTCAACACTTTAATCCTTGCATATTTTTGCATGAGAACGCTTGGAATATTAAAATTCCAATGTATAAGCCCTAAAATCATTATTTTTTAAATTGGTTCGAAATTTTAGGTTGTAAACAAAGTAAAATAAAGAAATGCTATACGAAATGCTATAGCATTTCCTATGGCATTTCTCGTCAACAATTTAATCATTGCATATTTTTGCATGAGAACTCTTGTTATATTCAAATTCCAACGTATAAGCCCTAAAATCATTATTTTTTCAATTGGTTCGAAATTTTAGGTCGTAAACAATATAAAATAAAGAAATGCTATAGCATTTCCTATGGAATTTCTCGTGAACAATTTAATCCTTCCATATTTTTGCATGAGAACGCTTGTAATATTTAAAATTCCAATGTATAAGCCCCAAAATCATTATTTTTTTAATTGGTTCGAAATTTAAGATTGTAAAAAATAAAAAATAAAGAAATGCTATAGGAAATGCTATTTCTCGTCAACAATTTAATCCTTGCATATTTTTGCATGAGAACTCTTGTTATATTCAAATTCCAATGTATAAGCCCTAAAATCATTAGTTTTTCAATTGGTTCGAAATTTTAGGTCGAAACAATGTAAAATAAAGAAATGCTATAGTAAATGCTATAGCATTTCCTATGGCATTTCTCGTCAACAATTTAATCCTTGCATATTTTTGCATGAGAACGCTTGTAATATTAAAATTCCAATGTCTAAGCCCTAAAATCATTATTTTTTCAATTGGTTAGAAATTTAAGGTTGTAAAAAATGTAAAATTAAGAAATGCTATAGGAAATGCTATTGCAGTTCCTATTGCATTTCTCGTCAACAATTTAATCCTTGCATATTTTTGAATGAGAACTCTTATTATATTCAAATTCCAATGTATAAGCCCTAAAATCATTATTTTTTCAATTAGTTCATAATTTTAGGTCGTAAAAAATGTAAAATAAAGAAATGCTATAGGAGCATTTCCTATGGCATTTCTCGTGAACAATTTAATCCTTGCATATTTTTGCATGAGAACGCTTGTAATATTAAAATTCCAATGTATAAGCCCTAAAATCATTATTTTTTTAATTGGTTCGAAATTTAAGATTGTAAAAAACTAAAAAATAAAGAAATGCTATAGGAAATGCTATAGTATTTCTTATAGCATTTCTCGTCAACAATTTAATCCTTGCATTTTTTTGCATGAGAACGCTTGTAATATTAAAATTCCAATGTATAAGCCCTAAAATCATTATTTTTTCAATTGGTTCGAAATTTTAGGTCGTAAATAATATAAAATAAAGAAATGCATTAGGAAATACATTTCATATGGCATTTCTCGTCAACAATTTAATCCTTGCATATTTTTGCATCAGAACGCTTGTAATATTAAAATTCCAATGTATAAGACCTAAAATCATTATTTTTTCAATTGTTTCAAAATTTAAGGTTGTAAAAAATGTAAAATAAAGAAATGCTATAGGAAATGCTACAGCATTTCCTATGGAATTTCTCGTCAAAAATTTAATCCTTGCATATTTTTGCATGAGAACGCTTGTAATATTAAAATTCCAATGTATAAGCCCTAAAATCATTATTTTTTCAATTGGTTAGAAATTTAAGGTTGTAAAAAATATAAATAAAGAAATGCTATAGGAAATGCTATAGCATTTCCTATGGCATTTCTCGTCAACAGTTTAATCCTTGCATATTTTTGCATGAGAACGCTTGGAATATTAAATTTTCCAATGTATAAGCCCTAAAATCATTATTTTTTCAATTGGTTCGAAATTTAAGGTTGTAAACAAAGTAAAATAAAGAAACGTTATACGAAATGCTATAGCATTTCCTATGGCATTTCTCGTCAACAATTTAATCCTTGCATATTTTTGCATGAGAACTCTTGTTATATTCAAATTCCAACGTATAAGCCCTAAAATCATTATTTTTTCAATTGGTTCAAAATTTTAGGTCGTAAACAATGTAAAATAAAGAAATGCTATAGCATTTCCTATGGTATTTCTCGTCAATAATTTAATCCTCCCATATTTTTGCATGAGAACGCTTGTAATATTAAAATTCCAATGTATAAGCCCTAAAATCATTATTTTTTCAATTGTTTCAAAATTTAAGGTTGTAAAAAATGTAAAATAAAGAAATGCTATAGGAAATGCTAGCATTTCCTATGGAATTTCTCGTCAACAATTTAATCCTTGCATATTTTTGCATGAGAACGCTTGTAATATTAAAATTCCAATGTATAAGCCCTAAAATCATTATTTTTTCAATTGGTTAGAAATTTAAGGTTGTAAAAAATATAAATAAAGAAATGCTATAGGAAATGCTATAGCATTTCCTATGGCATTTCTCGTCAACAGTTTAATCCTTGCATATTTTTGCATGAGAACGCTTGGAATATTAAAATTCCAATGTATAAGCCCTAATATCATTATTTTTTCAATTGGTTCGAAATTTAAGGTTGTAAACAAAGTAAAATAAAGAAACGTTATACGAAATGCTATAGCATTTCCTATGGCATTTCTCGTCAACAATTTAATCCTTGCATATTTTTGCATGAGAACTCTTGTTATATTCAAATTCCAACGTTTAAGCCCTAAAATCATTATTTTTTCAATTGGTTCAAAATTTTAGGTCGTAAACAATGTAAAATAAAGAAATGCTATAGCATTTCCTATGGTATTTCTCGTCAATAATTTAATCCTCCCATATTTTTGCATGAGAACGCTTGTAATATTAAAATTCCAATGTATAAGCCCTAAAATCATCATTTTTTCAATTGGTTCGAAATTTAAGGTTGTAAAAAATGTAAAATAAAGAAATGCTGTAGGAAATGCTATAGCATTTCCTATGACATTTCTCTTCAACAATTTAAACCTTGCATATTTTCGCATGAGAACTCTTGTTATATTCAAATTCCAATGTATAAGCCCTAAAATCATTATTTTTTCAATTGGTTCGAAAGTTTAGGTCGTAAACAATGTAAAATAAAGAAATGCTATAGGAAATGGAATTTCTCGTCAACAATTTAATCCTTGCATATTTTTGCATGAGAACGCTTGGAATATTAAAATTCCAATGTATAAGCCCTAAAATCATCATTTTTTCAATTGGTTCGAAATTTAAGGTTGTAAAAAATGTAAAATAAAGAAATGCTAAAGGAATTTCTATAGCATTTCCTATGGCATTTCTCTTCAACAATTTAAACCTTGCATATTTTTCCATGAGACCTCTTGTTATATTCAAATTCCAATGTATAAGCCCTAAAATCATTATTTTTTCAATTGGTTCGAAATTTTAGGTCGTAAACAATGTATAATAAAGAATTGCTATAGGAAATGCTATAGCATTTTCTATGGCATTTCTCGTCAACAATTTAATCCTTTCATATTTTTGCACGAGAACGCTTGTAAAATTAAAATTCCAATGTATAATTCCTAAAATCATTATTTTTTCAATTGGTTCGAAATTTAAGGTTGTAAAAAATGTAAAATAAAGAAAGGCTACAGAAAATGCTATAGCATTTCCTCCGGAAGACGGGTTTTCCCGAAAAAGTCGAAACAACAAAATTCTGGTCTCATTCTTCCCTTGATCCAAAAGAACATTAGTTGAGGTGATAGCATCGATGACGTGAAATGTGACATTTTCTCAGTTACTCATCAAATGGCACTCAGGCATTTCTCGTCAACAATTTAATCCTTGCATATTTTTGCATGAGAACGCTTGGAATATTAAAATTCCAATGTATAAGCCCTAAAATCATTATTTTTTAAATTGGTTCGAAATTTTAGGTTGTAAACAAAGTAAAATAAAGAAATGCTATACGAAATGTTATAGCATATCCTATGGCATTTCTCGTCAACAATTTAATCATTGCATATTTTTGCATGAGAACTCTTGTTATATTCAAATTCCAACGTATAAGTCCTAAAATCATTATTTTTTCAATTGGTTCGAAATTTTAGGTCGTAAACAATATAAAATAAAGAAATGCTATAGCATTTCCTAAGGCATTTCTCGTGAACAATTTAATCCTTCCATATTTTTGCATGAGAACGCTTGTAATATTAAAATTCCAAAGTATAAGCCCTAAAATCATTATTTTTTTAATTGGTTCGAAATTTAAGATTGTAAAAAATAAAAAATAAAGAAATGCTATAGGAAATGCTATTTCTCGTCAACAATTTAATCCTTGCATATTTTTGCATGAGAACTCTTGATGTATTCAAATTCCAATGTATAAGCCCTAAAATCATTAGTTTTTCAATTGGTTCGAAATTTTAAGTCGAAACAATGTAAAATAAAGAAATGCTATAGTAAATGCTATAGCATTTCCTATGGCATTTCTCGTCAACAATTTAATCCTTGCATATTTTTGCATGAGAACGCTTGTAATATTAAAATTCCAATGTATAAGCCCTAAAATCATTATTTTTTCAATTGGTTAGAAATTTAAGGTTGTAAACAAAGTAAAATAAAGAAACCTTATACGAAATGCTATAGCATTTCCTATGGCATTTCTCGTCAACAATTTAATCCTTGCATATTTTTGCATGAGAACTCTTGTTATATTCAAATTCCAACGTATAAGCCCTAAAATCATTATTTTTTCAATTGGTTCAAAATTTTAGGTCGTAAACAATGTAAAATAAAGAAATGCTATAGCATTTCCTATGGTATTTCTCGTCAATAATTTAATCCTCCCATATTTTTGCATGAGAACGCTTGTAATATTAAAATTCCAATGTATAAGCCCTAAAATCATCATTTTTTCAATTGGTTCGAAATTTAAGGTTGTAAAAAATGTAAAATAAAGAAATGCTGTAGGAAATGCTATAGCATTTCCTATGGCATTTCTCTTCAACAATTTAAACCTTGCATATTTTCGCATGAGAACTCTTGTTATATTCAAATTCCAATGTATAAGCCCTAAAATTATTATTTTTTCAATTGGTTCGAACGTTTAGGTCGTAAACAATGTAAAATAAAGAAATGCTATAGGAAATGGCATTTATCGTCAACAATTTAATCCTTGCATATTTTTGCATGAGAACGCTTGGAATATTAAAATTCCAATGTATAAGCCCTAAAATCATCATTTTTTCAATTGGTTCGAAATTTAAGGTTGTAAAAAATGTAAAATAAAGAAATGCTATAGGAAATTCTATAGCATTTCCTATGGCATTTCTCTTTAACAATTTAAACCTTGCATATTTTTCCATGAGACCTCTTGTTATATTCAAATTCCAATGTATAAGCCCTAAAATCATTATTTTTTCAATTGGTTCGAACTTTTAGGTCGTAAACAATGTATAATAAAGAATTGCTATAGGAAATGCTATAGCATTTTCTATGGCATTTCTCGTCAACAATTTAATCCTTGCATATTTTTGCACGAGAACGCTTGTAAAATTAAAATTCCAATGTATAAGCCCCAAAATCATTATTTTTTCAATTGGTTCGAAATTTAAGGTTGTAAAAAATGTAAAATAAAGAAAGGCTACAGGAAATGCTATAGCATTTCCTCCGGAAGACGGGTTTTCCCGAAAAAGTCGAAACAACAAAATTCTGGTCTCATTCTTCCCTTGATCCAAAAGAACATTAGTTGAGGTGATAGCATCGATGACATGAAATGTGACATTTTCTCAGTTACTCATCAAATGGCACTCAGGCATTTCTCGTCAACAATTTAATCCTTGCATATTTTTGCATGAGAACGCTTGGAATATTAAAATTCCAATGTATAAGCCCTAAAATCATTATTTTTTAAATTGGTTCGAAATTTTAGGTTGTAAACAAAGTAAAATAAAGAAATGCTATACGAAATGCTATAGCATTTCCTATGGCATTTCTCGTCAACAATTTAATCATTGCATATTTTTGCATGAGAACTCTTGTTATATTCAAATTCCAACGTATAAGCCCTAAAATCATTATTTTTTCAATTGGTTCGAAATTTTAGGTCGTAAACAATATAAAATAAAGAAATGCTATAGCATTTCCTATGGCATTTCTCGTGAACAATTTAATCCTTCCATATTTTTGCATGAGAACGCTTGTAATATTAAAATTCCAAAGTATAAGCCCTAAAATCATTATTTTTTTAATTGGTTCGAAATTTAAGATTGTAAAAAATAAAAAATAAAGAAATGCTATAGGAAATGCTATTTCTCGTCAACAATTTAATCCTTGCATATTTTTGCATGAGAACTCTTGTTATATTCAAATTCCAATGTATAAGCCCTAAAATCATTAGTTTTTCAATTGGTTCGAAATTTTAGGTCGAAACAATGTAAAATAAAGAAATGCTATAGTAAATGCTATAGCATTTCCTATGGCATTTCTCGTCAACAATTTAATCCTTGCATATTTTTGAATGAGAACTCTTATTATATTGAAATTCCAATGTATAAGCCCTAAAATCATTATTTTTTCAATTGGTTCGAAATTTTAGGTCGTAAAAAATGTAAAATAAAGAAATGCTATAGGAGCATTTCCTATAGAATTTCTCGTGAACAATTTAATCCTTGCATATTTTTGCATGAGAACGCTTGTAATATTAAAATTCCAATGTATAAGCCCCAAAATCATTATTTTTTTAATTGTTTCGAAATTTAAGATTGTAAAAAATAAAAAATAAAGAAATGCTATAGGAAATGCTATAGTATTTCTTATAGCATTTCTCGTCAACAATTTAATCCTTGCATTTTTTTGCATGAGAACGCTTGTAATATTAAAATTCCAATGTATAAGCCCTAAAATCATCATTTTTTCAATTCCTTTGAAATTTAAGGTTGTAAAAAATGTAAAATAAATAAATGCTATAGGAAATGCTATGGCATTTCTCGTCAACAATTTAATCCTTGCATATTTTTTTCATGAGAACGCTTGTAATATTAAAATTCCAATGTATAAGACCTAAAATCATTATTTTTTCAATTGGTTAGAAATTTAAGGTTGTAAAATATGTAAAATTAAGAAATGCTATAGGAAATGCTATTGCATTTCCTATTGCATTTCCCGTCAACAATTTAATCCTTGCATATTTTTGCATGAGAACTCTTATTATATTCAAATTCCAATGTATAAGCCCTAAAATCATTATTTTTTCAATTGGTTCGAAATTTTAGGTCATAAAAAATGTAAAATAAAGAAATGCTATAGGATCATTTCCTATGGCATTTCTCGTGAACAATTTAATCCTTGCATATTTTTGCATGAGAACGCTTGTAATATTAAAATTCCAATGTATAAGCCCTAAAATCATTATTTTTTTAATTGGTTCGAATTTTAAGATTGTAAAAAATAAAAAATAAAGAAATGCTATAGGAAATGCTGTAGTATTTCCTATAGCATTTCTCGTCAACAATTTAATCCTTGCATTTTTTTTGTATGAGAACGCTTGTAATATTAAAATTCCAATGTAGAAGCCCTAAAATCATTATTTTTTCAATTGGTCCAAAATTTTAGGTCGTAAATAATGTAAAATAAAGAAATGCATTAGGAAATACATTTCATATGGCATTTCTCGTCAACAATTTAATCCTTGCATATTTTTGCATCAGAACGCTTGTAATATTAAAATTCCAATGTATAAGCCATAAAATCATTATTTTTTCAATTGGTTCAAAATTTAAGGTTGTAACAAATGTAAAATAAAGAAATGCTATAGGAAATGCTATTGCATTTCCTATGGCATTTCTCGTCAACAATTTAATCCTTGCATATTTTTGCATGAGAACTCTTGTTATATTCAAATTCCAATGTACAAGCCCTAAAATCATTATTTTTTCAATTGGTTCAAAATTTTAGGTCGTAAACAATGTAAAATAAAGAAATGCTATAGGAAATGCTATAGCATTTCCTATGGAATTTCTCGTCAACAATTTAATCCTTGCATATTTTTGCATGAGAACGCTTGTAATATTAAAATTCCAATGTATAAGCCCTAAAATCATTATTTTTTCAATTGGTTAGAAATTTAAGGTTGTAAAAAATATAAATAAAGAAATGCTATAGGAAATGCTATAGCATTTCCTATGGCATTTCTCGTCAACAGTTTAATCCTTGCATATTTTTGCATGAGAACTCTTGTTATATTCAAATTCCAATGTATAAGCCCTAAAATCATTATTTTTTTCAATTTGTTCGAAATTTTAGGTCGTAAATAATGTAAAATAAAGAAATGCATTAGGAAATACATTTCCTATGGCATTTCTCGTCAACAATTTAATCCTTGCATATTTTTGCATGAGAACGCTTGTAATATTAAAATTCCAATGTATAAGCCCTAAAATCATTATTTTTTCAATTGGTTCAAAATTTAAGGTTGTAAAAAATGTAAAATAAAGAAATGCTATAGGAAATGCTATTGCATTTCCTATGGAATTTCTCGTCAACAATTTAATCCTTGCATATTTTTGCATGAGAATTCTTGTTATATTCAAATTCCAATGTATAAGCCCTAAAATCATTATTTTTTCAATTGGTTTGAAATTTTAGGTCGTAAACAATGTAAAATAAAGAAATGCTATAAGAAATGCTATAGCATTTCCTATGGCATTTTTCGTCAACAATTTAATCCTTGCATATTTTTGCATGAGAACGCTTGTAATATTAAAATTCAAATGTATAAGCCCTAAAATCATCATTTTTTCAATTGGTTTGAAATTTAAGGTTGTAAAAAATGTAAAATAAATAAATGCTATAGGGAATGCTATAGCATTTCCTATGGCATTTCTCGTCAGTAATTTAATCCTTGCATATTTTTGCATGAGAACGCCTTGAATATTAAAATTCCAATGTATAAGCCCTAAAATCATTGTTTTTTCAATTGGTTCGAAATTTTAGGTTGTAAACAAAGTAAAATAAAGAAATGCTATAGCATTTCCAATGGCATTTCTCGTCAACAATTTAATCCTTGCATATTTTTGCATGAGAACTCTTGTTATATTCAAATTCCAACGTATAAGCCCTAAAATCATTATTTTTTCAATTGGTTCAAAATTTTAGGTCGTAAACAATGTAAAATAAAGAAATGCTATAGGAAATGCTATAACATTTCCTATGGCATTTCTCGTCAACAATTTAATCCTTGCATATTTTTGCATGAGTACTCTTGTTATATTCAAATTCCAATGTATAAGCCCTAAAATCATTATTTTTATAATTGGTTCAAAATTTTAGGTCGTAAACAATGTAAAATAAAGAAATGCTATAAGAAATGCTATAGCATTTCCTATGACATTTCTCGTCAACAATTTAATCCTTGCATATTTTTGCATGAGAACGCTTGGAATATTAAAATTCCAATGTATAAGCCCTAAAATAATTATTTTTTCAATTGGTTCGAAATTTTAGGTCGTAAAAAATGTAAAATAAAGAAATGCTATAGGAGCATTTCCTATGGCATTTCTCGTGAACAATTTAATCCTTGCATATTTTTGCATGAGAACGCTTGTAATATTAAAATTCAAATGTATAAGCCCTAAAATCATTATTTTTTCAATTGGTTCGAAATTTTAGGTCGTAAATAATGTAAAATAAAGAAATGCATTAGGAAATACATTTCCTATGGCATTTCTTGTCAACAATTTAATCCTTGCATATTTTTGCATGAGAACGCTTGTAATATTAAAATTCCAATGTATAAGCCCTAAAATCATTATTTTTTCAATTGGTTAAAAATTTAAGGTTGTAAAAAATGTAAAATAAAGAAATGCTATAAGAAATGCTATTGCATTTCCTATGGAATTTCTCGTCAACAATTTAATCCTTGAATATTTTTGCATGAGAATTCTTGTTATATTCAAATTCAAATGTATAAGCCCTAAAATCATTATTTTTTCAATTGGTTTGAAATTTTAGGTCGTAAACAATATAAAATAAAAAAATGCTATAAGAAATGCTATAGCATTTCCTATGGCATTTTTCGTCAACAATTTAATCCTTGCATATTTTTGCATGAGAACGCTTGTAATATTAAAATTCAAATGTATAAGCCCTAAAATCATCATTTTTTCAATTGGTTCGAAATTTTAGGTCGTAAACAATGTAAAATAAAGAAATGCAATAGGAAATGCTATAGAATTTACTATGGCATTTCTCGTCAACAATTTAATCCTTGCATATTTTTGCATGAGAATGCTTGGAATATTAAAATTCCAATGTATAAGCCCTAAAATAATTATTTTTTCAATTGGTTCGAAATTTTAGGTCGTAAAAAATGTAAAATAAAGAAATGCTATAGGAGCATTTCCTATGGCATTTCTCGTGAACAATTTAATCCTTGCATATTTTTGCATGAGAACGCTTGTAATATTAAAATTCCAATGTATAAGCCCTAAAATCATTATTTTTTCAATTGGTTCGAAATTTTAGGTCGTAAATAATGTAAAATAAAGAAATGCATTAGGAAATACATTTCATATGGCATTTCTCGTCAACAATTTAATCCTTGCATATTTTTGCATCAGAACGCTTGTAATATTAAAATTCCAATTTATAAGCCCTAAAATCATTATTTTTTCAATTGGTTCAAAATTTAAGGTTGTAAAAAATGTAAAATAAAGTAATGCTATAGGAAATTCTATTGCATTTCCTATGGCATTTCTCGTCAACAATTTAATCCTTGCATATTTTTGCATGAGAATTCTTGTTATATTCAAATTCCAATGAATAAGCCCTAAAACCATTATTTTTTCAATTGGTTTGAAATTTTAGGTCGTAAACAATGTAAAATAAAGAAATGCTATAAGAAATGCTATAGCATTTCCTATGGCATTTCTCGTCAACAATTTAATCCTTGCATATTTTTGCATGAGAACGCTTGTAATATTAAAATTCAAATGTATAAGCCCTAAAATCATCATTTTTTCAATTGGTTTGAAATTTAAGGTTGTAAAAAATGTAAAATAAATAAATGCTATAAGAAATGCTAGAGCATTTCCTATGGCATTTCTCGTCAGTAATTGAATCCTTGCATATTTTTGCATGAGAACGCTTGGAATATTAAAATTCCAATGTATAAACCCTAAAATCATTATTTTTTCAATTGGTTCGAAATTTTAGGTTGTAAACAAAGTAAAATAAAGAAATGCTATAGCATTTCCTATGGCATTTCTCGTCAACAATTTAATCCTTGCATATTTTTGCATGAGAACTCTTGTTATATTCAAATTCCAACGTATAAGCCCTAAAATCATTATTTTTTCAATTGGTTCAAAGTTTTAGGTCGTAAACAATGTAAAATAAAGAAATGCTATAGGAAATGCTATAGCATTTCCTATGGCATTTCTCGTCAACAATTTAATCCTTGCATATTTTTGCATGAGTACTCTTGTTATATTCAAATTCCAATGTATAAGCCCTAAAATCATTATTTTTATAATTGGTTCAAAATTTTAGGTCGTAAACAATGTAAAATAAAGAAATGCTATAAGAAATGCTATAGCATTTCCTATGACATTTCTCGTCAACAATTTAATCCTTGCATATTTTTGCATGAGAACGCTTGGAATATTAAAATTCCAATGTATAAGCCCTAAAATAATTATTTTTTCAATTGGTTCGAAATTTTAGGTCGTAAAAAATGTAAAATAAAGAAATGCTATAGGAGCATTTCCTATGGCATTTCTCGTGAACAATTTAATCCTTGTATATTTTTGCATGAGAACGCTTGTAATATTAAAATTCAAATGTATAAGCCCTAAAATCATTATTTTTTCAACTGGTTCGAAAGTTTAGGTCGTAAATAATGTAAAATAAAGAAATGCATTAGGAAATACATTTCCTATGGCATTTCTCGTCAACAATTTAATCCTTGCATATTTTTGCATGAGAACGCTTGGAATATTAACATTCCAATGTATAAGCCCTAAAATCATTGTTTTTTCAATTGGTTCGAAATTTTAGGTTGTAAACAAAGTAAAATAAAGAAATGCTATACGAAATGCTATAACATTTCATTTGGAATTTCTCGTCAACAATTTAATCCTTGCATATTTTTGCATGAGCACTCTTGTTATATTCAAATTCCAACATATAAGCCCTAAAATAATTATTTTTTTCAATTGTTTCGAAATTTTAGGTCGTAAACAATGTAAAATAAAGAAATGCAATAGGAAATGCTATAGCATTTCCTATGGCATTTCTCGTCAACAATTTAATCCTTACATATTTTTGCATGAGAACGCTTGTAATATTAAAATTCCAATGTATAAGCCCTAAAATCATCATTTTTTCAATTGGTTTGAAATTTAAGGTTGTAAAAAATGTAAAATAAATAAATGCTATAGGAAATGCTATAGCATTTCTCGTCAGTAATTTAATCCTTGCATATTTTTGCATGAGAACGCTTGGAATATTAAAATTCCAATGTATAACCCCTAAAATCATTATTTTTTCAATTGGTTCGAAATTTTAGGTTGTAAACAAAGTAAAATAAAGAAATGCTATAGCATTTCAAATGGCATTTCTCGTCAACAATTTAATCCTTGCATATTTTTGCATGAGAACTCTTGTTATATTCAAATTCCAACGTATAAGCCCTAAAATCATTATTTTTTCAATTGGTATGAAATTTTAGGTCATAAAAAATGTAAAATAAAGAAATGCTATAGGAAATGCTATAGCATTTCCTATGGCATTTCTCGTCAACAATTTATCCTTGCATATTTTTGCATGAGAACGCTTGTAATATTAAAATTCCAATGTATAAGCCCTAAAATCATTATTTTTTCAATTGGTTTGAAGTTTTAGGTCGTAAACAATGTAAAATAAAGAAATGAAATAGGAAATGCTATAGCATTTCCTATGGCATTTCTCGTCAACAATTTAATCCTTGCATATTTTTGCATGAGAACGCTTGTAATATTAAAATTCCAATGTATAAGCCCTAAAATCATCATTTTTTCAATTGGTTTGAAATTTAAGGTTGTAAAAAATGTAAAATAAATAATTGCTATAGGAAATGCTAGCATTTCCTATGGCATTTCTCGTCAGTATCCTTGCATATTTTTGCATGAGAACGCTTTGAATATTAAAATTCCAATGTATAAGCCCTAAAATCATTATTTTTTCAATTGGTTCGAAATTTTTGGTTGTAAACAAAGTAAAATAAAGAAATGCTATAGCATTTCCAATGGCATTTCTCGTCAACAATTTAATCCTTGCATATTTTTGCATGAGAACTCTTGTTATATTCAAATTCCAACGTATAAGCCCTAAAATCATTATTTTTTCAATTGGTACGAAATTTTAGGTCGTAAACAATGTAAAATAAAGAAATGCGATAGGAAATGCTATAGCATTTCCTATGGCATTTCTCGTCAACAATTTAATCCTTGCATATTTTTGTATGAGAACGCTTGTAGTATTAAAATTCCAATGTATAAGCCCTAAAATCATCATTTTTTCAATTGGTTCGAAATTTAAGGTTGTAAAAAATGTAAAATAAAGAAATGCTATAGGAAATGCTATAGCATTTCCTATGGCATTTCTCGTAAACAATTTAATCCTTGCATATTTTTGCATGAGAACTCTTGTTATATTCAAATTCCAACGTATAAGCCCTAAAATAATTATTTTTTTAATTGTTTCGAAATTTTAGGTCGTAAACAATGTAAAATAAAGAAATGCAATAGGAAATGCTATAGCATTTCCTATGGCATTTCTCTTCAACAATTTAATCCTTGCATATTTTTGCATGAGAACGCTTGTAATATTAAAATTCCAATGTATAAGCCCTAAAATAATCATTTTTTCAATTCCTTTGAAATTTAAGGTTGTAAAAAATGTAAAATAAATAAATGCTATAGGAAATGCTATAGCATTTCTCGTCAGTAATTTAATCCTTGCATATTTTTGCATGAGAACGCTCGGAATATTAAAATTCCAATGTATAAGCCCTAAAATCATTATTTTTTCAATTGGTTCGAAATTTTAGGTTGTAAACAAAGTAAAATAAAGAAATGCTATAGCATTTCCAATGGCATTTCTCGTCAACAATTTAATCCTTGCATATTTTTGCATGAGAACTCTTGTTATATTCAAATTCCAACGTATAAGCCCTAAAATCATTATTTTTTCAATTGGTACGAAATTTTAGGTCGTAAACAATGTAAAATAAAGAAATGCTATAGGAAATGCTATAGCATTTCCTATGGCATTTCTCGTCAACAATTTAATCCTTGCATATTTTTGCATGAGAACGCTTGTAATATTAAAATTCCAATGTATAAGCAGTAAAATCATCATTTTTTCAATTGGTTCGAAATTTAAGGTTGTAAAAAATTTAAAATTAAGAAATGCTATAGGAAATGCTATAGCATTTCCTATGGCATTTCTCTTCAACAATTTAAACCTTGCATATTTTTGCATGAGAACTCTTGTTATATTCAAATTCCAATGTATAAGCCCTAAAATCATTATTTTTTCAATTTGTTCGAAATTTTAGGTCGTAAACAATGTAAAATAAAGAAATACAATTGGAAATGCTATAGCTTTTCCTATGGCATTTCTCGTCAACAATTTAATCCTTGCATATTTTTGCATGAGAACTCTTGTAATATTAAAATTCCAATGTATAAGCCCTAAAATCATCATTTTTTCAATTGGTTTGAAATTTAAGGTTGTAAAAAATGTAAAATAAATATATGCGATAGGAAATGCTAGCATTTCCTATGGCATTTCTCGTCAGTATCCTTGCATATTTTTGCATGAGAACGCTTGGAATATTAAAATTCCAATGTATAATCCCTAAAATCATTATTTTTTCAATTGGTTCGAAATTTTAGGTTGTAAACAGAGTAAAATAAAGAAATGCTATAGCATTTCCAATGGCATTTCTCGTCAACAATTTAATCCTTGCATATTTTTGCATGAGAACTCTTGTTATATTCAAATTCCAACGTATAAGCCCTAAAATCATTATTTTTTCAATTGGTACGAAATTTTAGGTCGTAAACAATGTAAAATAAAGAAATGCTATAGGAAATTCTATAGCATTTCCTATGGCATTTCTCGTCAACAATTTAATCCTTGCATATTTCTGCATGAGAACGCTTGTAATATTAAAATTCCAATGTATAAGCAGTAAAATCATCATTTTTTCAATTGGTTCGAAATTTAAGGTTGTAAAAAATGTAAAATTAAGAAATGCTATAGGAAATGCTATAGCATTTCTTATGGCATTTCTCTTCAACAATTTAAACCTTGCATATTTTTGCATGAGAACTCTTGTTATATTCAAATTCCAATGTATAAGCCCTAAAATCATTATTTTTTCAATTTGTTCGAAATTTTAGGTCGTAAACAATGTAAAATAAAGAAATGCAATAGGAAAATGCTATAGCTTTTCCTATGGCATTTCTCGTCAACAATTTAATCCTTGCATATTTTTGCATGAGAACGCTTGTAATATTAAAATTCCAATGTATAAGCCCTAAAATCATCATTTTTTCAATTGGTTTGAAATTTAAGGTTGTAAAAAATGTAAAATAAATATATGCTATAGGAAATGCTAGCATTTCCTATGGCCTTTCTCGTCAGTATCCTTGCATATTTTTGCATGAGAACGCTTTGAATATTTAAATTCCAATGTATAAGCCCTAAAATCATTATTTTTTCAATTGGTTCGAAATTTTAGGTTGTAAACAAAGTAAAATAAAGAAATGCTATAGCATTTCCAATGGCATTTCTCGTAAACAATTTAATCCTTGAATATTTTTGCATGATAACTCTTGTTATATTCAAATTCCAACGTATAAGTCCTAAAATCATTATTTTTTCAATTAGTACAAAATTATAGGTCGTAAACAATGTAAAATAAATAAATGCGATAGGAAATGCTATAGCATTTCCTATGGCATTTCTCGTTAACAATTTAATCCTTGCATATTTTTGTATGAGAACGCTTGTAATATTAAAATTCCAATGTATAAGCCCTAAAATCATCATTTTCTCAATTGGTTCGAAATTTAAGGTTGTAAAAAATGTAAAATAAAGAAATGCTATAGGAAATGCTATAACATTTCCTTTGGCATTTCTCTACAACAATTTAAACCTTGCATATTTTTGCATGAGAACTCTTGTTATATTCAAATTCCAATGTATAAGCCCTAATATCATTATTTTTTCAATTGGTTCGATATTTTAGGTCGTAAAAAATGTAAAATAAAGAAATGCTATAGGAAATGCTATAGCATTTCCTATGGCATTTCTCGTCAACAATTTAATCCTTGCATATTTTTGCATGAGAATGCTTGTAATATTAAAATTCCAATGTATAAGCCCTAAAATCATCATTTTTTCAATTGGTTTGAAATTTAAGGTTGTAAAAAATGTAAAATAAAGAAATGCTATGAGAAATGCTATAGCATTTCCTATGGCATTTCTCGTCAGTAATTTAATCCTTGCATATTTTTGCATAAGAACGCTTGGAATATTAAAATTCCAATGTATAAGCCCTAAAATCATTATTTTTTCTATTGGTTCGAAATTTTAGGTTGTAAACAAAGTAAAATAAAGGCATTTCCAATGGCATTTCTCGTCAAAAATTTAATCCTTGCATATTTTTGCATGAGAACTCTTGTTATATTCAAATTCCAACGTATAAGCCCTAAAATCATTATTTTTTAAATTGGTACGAAATTTTAGGTCGTAAACAATGTAAAATAAAGAAATGCCATAGGAAATGCTAGCATTTCCTATGGCATTTCTCGTCAACAATTTAATCCTTGCATATTTTTGCATGAGAACGCTTGTAATATTAAAATTCCAATGTATAAGCCCAAAAATCATCATTTTTTCAATTGGTTCGAAATTTAAGGATGTAAAAAATTTAAAATAAAGAAATGCTATAGGAAATGCTATAGCATTTCCTATGGCATTTCTCGTCAACAATTTAATCCTTGCATATTTTTGCATGAGAACTCTTGTTATATTCAAATTCCAACTTATAAGCCCTAAAATCATTATTTTTTCAATTGGTTCGAAATTTTAGGTCGTAAACAATGTAAAATAAAGAAATGCAATAGGAAATGCTATAGCATTTCCTATGGCATTTCTCTTCAACAATTTAATCCTTGCATATTTTTGCATGAGAACGCTTGGAATATTAAAATTCCAATGTATAAGCCCTAAAATCATTATTTTTTCAATTGGTAAGAAATTTAAGGTTGTAAAAAATGTAAAATAAAGAAATGCTATAGGAAATGCTATAGCATTTCCTATGGCATTTCTCGTCAACAATTTAATACTTGCATATTTTTGCATGACAACGCTTGGAATATTAAAATTCTAATGTATAAGCCCTAAAATCATTGTTTTTTCAATTGGTTCGAAATTTTAGGTTGTAAACAAAGTAAAATAAAGAAATGCTATAGCATTTCCAATGGCATTTCTCGTCAACAATTTAACCCTTGCATTTTTTTGCATGAGAACTCTTGTTATATTCAAATTCAACCGTATAAGCCCTAAAATCATCATTTTTTAAATTGGTACGAAATTTTAGGTCGTAAACTATGTAAAATAAAGAAATGCTATAGGAAATGCTATAGCATTTCCTATGGCATTTCTCGTCAACAATTTAATCCTTGCATATTTTTGCATGAGAACGCTTGTAATATTAAAATTACAATGTATAAGCCCTAAAATCATCATTTTTTCAATTGGTTCGAAATTTACGGTTGTAAAAAATGTAAAATAAAGAAATGCTATAGGAAATGCTATAGCATTTCCTATGGCATTTCTTTTCAACAATTTAAACCTTGCATATTTTTGCATGAGAACTCTTGTTATATTCAAATTCCAATGTATAAGCCCTTAAATCATTATTTTTTCAATTGGTTCGAAATTTTAGGTCGTAAACAATGTAAAATAAAGAAATGCTATAGGAAATGCTATAGCATTTCCTATGGCATTTCTCGTCAACAATTTAATCCTTGCATATTTTTGCATGAGAACTCTTGTTATATTCAAATCCCAATGTATAAGCCCTTAAATCATTATTTTTTCAACTGGTTCGAAATTTTAGGTCGTAAACAATGTAAAATAAAGAAATGCTATAGGAAATGCTATAGCATTTCCTATGGCATTTCTCGTCAACAATTTAATCCTTGCATATTTTTGCATGAGAACGCTTGTAATATTAAAATTCCAATGTAGAAGCCTTAAAATCATCATTTTTTCAATTGGTTCGAAATTTAAGGTTGTAAAAAATGTAAAATAAAGAAATGCTATAGCATTTCCTATGGCATTTCTCTTCAACAATTTAATCCTTGCATATTTTTGCATCAGAACTCTTGTTATATTCGAATTCCAACGTATAAGCCCTAAAATAATTATTTTTTCAATTGGTACGAAATTTTAGGTCGTAAACTATGTAAAATAAAGAAATGCCATAGGAAATGCTATAGCATTTCCTATGGGATTTCTCATCAACAATTTAATCCTTGCATATTTTTGCATGAGAACGCTTGTAATATTAAAATTCCAATGTATAAGCCCTAAAATCATCATTTTTTCAATTGGTTCGAAATTTAAGGTTGTAAAAAATGTAAAATAAAGAAATGATATAGGAAATTCTATAGCATTTCCTATGGCATTTCTCTTCAACAATTTAAACCTTGCATATTTTTGCATGAGAACATTTGTTATATTCAAATTCCAATGTGTAAGCCCTAAAATAATTATTTTTTCAGTTGGTTCGAAATTTTCGGTCGTAAACAATGTAAAATAAAGAAATGCATTAGGAAATGCTATAGAATTTCCTATGACATTTCTCGTCAACAATTTAATCCTTGCATATTTTTGCATGAGAACGCTTGTAATATTAAAATTCCAATGTATAAGCCCTAAAATCATTATTTTTTCAATTGGTTCGAAATTTAAGGTTGTAAAATATGTAAAATAAAGAAATGCTATAGGAAATGCTATAGCATTTTCTATGGCATTTCTCGTCAGTAATTTAATCCTTGCATATTTTTGCATGAGAACGTTTGGAATATTAAAATTCCAATGTATAAGCCCTAAAATCATTATTTTTTCTATTGGTTCAAAATTTTAGGTTGTAAACAATGTAAAATAAAGAAATGCTATAGCCTTTCCAATGGCATTTCTCGTCAACAATTTAATCCTTGCATATTTTTGCATGAGAACTCTTGTTATATTCAAATTCCAACGTATAAGCCCTAAAATCATTATTTTTTCAATTGGTACGAAATTTTAGGTCGTAAACTATGTAAAATAAAGAAATGCTATAGGAAATGCTATAGCATTTCCTATGGCATTTCTCGTCAACAATTTAATCCTTGCATATTTTTGCATGAGAACGCTTGTAATATTAAAATTCCAATGTATAAGCCCTAAAATCATCATTTTTTCAATTGGTTCGAAATTTACGGTTGTAAAAAATGTAAAATAAAGAAATGCTATAGGAAATGCTATAGCATTTCCTATGACATTTCTCTTCAACAATTTAAACCTTGCATATTTTTGCATGAGAACTCTTGTTATATTCAAATTCCAATGTATAAGCCGTTAAATCATTATTTTTTCAATTGGTTCGAAATTTTAGGTCGTAAACAATGTAAAATAAAGAAATGTTATAGGAAATGCTATAGCATTTCCTATGGCATTTCTCGTCAACAATTTAATCCTTGCATATTTTTGCATGAGAACGCTTGTAATATTAAAATTCCAATGTAGAAGCCCTAAAATCATCATTTTTTCAATTGGTTCGAAATTTAAGGTTGTAAAAAATGTAAAATAAAGAAATGCTATAGGAAATGCTATGGCATTTCTCTTCAACAATTTAAACCTTGCATATTTTTGCATGAGAACTTTTGTTATATTCAAATTCCAATGTGTAAGCCCTAAAATAATTATTTTTTCAGTTGGTTCGAAATTTTCGGTCGTAAACAATGTAAAATAAAGAAATGCTATAGGAAATGCTATAGAATTTCCTATGGCATTTCTCGTCAACAATTTAATCCTTGCATATTTTTGCATGAGAACGCTTGTAATATTAAAATTCCAATGTATAAGCCCTAAAATCATTATTTTTTCAATTGGTTCGAAATTTAAGGTTGTAAAATATGTAAAATAAAGAAATGCTATAGGAAATTCTATAGCATTTTCTATGGCATTTCTCGTCAGTAATTTAATCCTTGCATATTTTTGCATGAGAACGCTTGGAATATTAAAATTCCAATGTATAAGCCCTAAAATCATTATATTTTCTATTGGTTCGAAATTTTAGGTTGTAAACTATGTAAAATAAAGAAATGCTATAGCATTTCCAATGGCATTTCTCGTCAACAATTTAATCCTTGCATATTTTTGCATGAGAACTCTTGTTATATTCAAATTCCAACGTATAAGCCCTAAAATCATTATTTTTTCACTTGGTACGAAGTTTTAGGTCGTAAACTATGTAAAATAAAGAAATGCAATAGGAAATGCTATAGCATTTCCTATGGCATTTCTCGTCAACAATTTAATCCTTGCATATTTTTGCATGAGAACGCTTGTAATATTAAAATTCCAATGTATAAGCCCTAAAATCATCATTTTTTCAATTGGTTCGAAATTTACGGTTGTAAAAAATGTAAAATAAAGAAATGCTATAGGAAATGCTATAGCATTTCCTATGGCATTTCTCTTCAACATCTTAAACCTTGCATATTTTTGCATGAGAAGTCTTGTTATATTCAAATTCCAATGTATAAGCCCTTAAATCATTATTTTTTCAATTGGTTCGAAATTTTAGGTCGTAAACAATGTAAAATAAAGATATGCTATAGTAGCATTTCCTATGGCATTTCTCGTCAACAATTTAATCCTTGCATATTTTTGCATGAGAACTCTTGTTATATTCAAATCCCAATGTATAAGCCCTTAAATCATTATTTTTTCAATTGGTTCGAAATTTTAGGTCGTAAACAATGTAAAATAAAAAAATGCTATAGGAAATGCTATAGCATTTCCTATGGCATTTCTCGTCAACAATTTAATCCTTGCATATTTTTGCATGAGAACGCTTGTAATATTAAAATTCCAATGTAGAAGCCTTAAAATCATCATTTTTTGAATTGGTTCGAAATTTAAGGTTGTAAAAAATGTAAAATAAATAAATGCTATAGCATTTCCTATGGCATTTCTCTTCAACAATTTAATCCTTGCATATTTTTGCATCAGAACTCTTGTTATATTCAAATTCCAACGTATAAGCCCTAAAATAATTATTTTTTCAATTGGTACGAAATTTTAGGTCGTAAACTATGTAAAATAAAGAAATGCTATAGGAAATGCTATAGCATTTCCTATGGGATTTTTCGTCAAAAATTTAATCCTTGCATATTTTTGCATGAGAACGCTTGTAATATTAAAATTCCAATGTTTAAGCCCTAAAATCATCATTTTTTCAATTGGTTCGAAATTTAAGGTTGTAAAAAATGTAAAATAAAGAAATGATATAGGAAATGCTATAGCATTTCCTATGGCATTTCTCTTCAACAATTTAAACCTTGCATATTTTTGCATGAGAACTTTTGTTATATTCAAATTCCAATTTGTAAGCCCTAAAATAATTATTTTTTCAGTTGGTTCGAAATTTTCGGTCGTAAACAATGTAAAATAAAGAAATGCTATAGAAAATGCTATAGAATTTCCTATGGCATTTCTCGTCAACAATTTAATCCTTGCATATTTTTGCATGAGAACGCTTGTAATATTAAAATTCCAATGTATAAGCCCTAAAATCATTATTTTTTCAATTGGTTCGAAATTTAAGGTTGTAAAATATGTAAAATAAAGAAATGCTATAGGAAATTCTATAGCATTTTCTATGGCATTTCTCGTCAGTAATTTAATCCTTGCATATTTTTGCATGAGAACGCTTGGAATATTAAAATTCCAATGTATAAGCCCTAAAATCATTATATTTTCTATTGGTTCGAAATTTTAGGTTGTAAACTATGTAAAATAAAGAAATGCTATAGCATTTCCAATGGCATTTCTCGTCAACAATTTAATCCTTGCATATTTTTGCATGAGAACTCTTGTTATATTCAAATTCCAACGTATAAGCCCTAAAATCATTATTTTTTCACTTGGTACGAAGTTTTAGGTCGTAAACTATGTAAAATAAAGAAATGCTATAGGAAATGCTATAGCATTTCCTATGGCATTTCTCGTCAACAATTTAATCCTTGCATATTTTTGCATGAGAACGCTTGTAATATTAAAATTCCAATGTATAAGCCCTAAAATCATCATTTTTTCAATTGGTTCGAAATTTACGGTTGTAAAAAATGTAAAATAAAGAAATGCTATAGGAAATGCTATAGCATTTCCTATGGCATTTCTCTTCAACATCTTAAACCTTGCATATTTTTGCATGAGAAGTCTTGTTATATTCAAATTCCAATGTATAAGCCCTTAAATCATTATTTTTTCAATTGGTTCGAAATTTTAGGTCGTAAACAATGTAAAATAAAGATATGCTATAGTAGCATTTCCTATGGCATTTCTCGTCAAAAATTTAATCCTTGCATATTTTTGCATGAGAACTCTTGTTATATTCAAATCCCAATGTATAAGCCCTTAAATCATTATTTTTTCAATTGGTTCGAAATTTTAGGTCGTAAACAATGTAAAATAAAGAAATGCTATAGGAAATGCTATAGCATTTCCTATGGCATTTCTCGTCAACAATTTAATCGTTGCATATTTTTGCATGAGAACGCTTGTAATATTAAAATTCCAATGTAGAAGCCTTAAAATCATCATTTTTTGAATTGGTTCGAAATTTAAGGTTGTAAAAAATGTAAAATAAATAAATGCTATAGCATTTCCTATGGCATTTCTCTTCAACAATTTAATCCTTGCATATTTTTGCATCAGAACTCTTGTTATATTCAAATTCCAACGTATAAGCCCTAAAATAATTATTTTTTCAATTGGTACGAAATTTTAGGTCGTAAACTATGTAAAATAAAGAAATGCTATAGGAAATGCTATAGCATTTCCTATGGGATTTTTCGTCAAAAATTTAATCCTTGCATATTTTTGCATGAGAACGCTTGTAATATTAAAATTCCAATGTATAAGCCCTAAAATCATCATTTTTTCAATTGGTTCGAAATTTAAGGTTGTAAAAAATGTAAAATAAAGAAATGATATAGGAAATGCTATAGCATTTCCTATGGCATTTCTCTTCAACAATTTAAACCTTGCATATTTTTGCATGAGAACTTTTGTTATATTCAAATTCCAATTTGTAAGCCCTAAAATAATTATTTTTTCAGTTGGTTCGAAATTTTCGGTCGTAAACAATGTAAAATAAAGAAATGCTATAGAAAATGCTATAGAATTTCCTATGGCATTTCTCGTCAACAATTTAATCCTTGCATATTTTTGCATGAGAACGCTTGTAATATTAAAATTCCAATGTATAAGCCCTAAAATCATTATTTTTTCAATTGGTTCGAAATTTAAGGTTGTAAAATATGTAAAATAAAGAAATGCTATAGCATTTTCTATGGCATTTCTCGTCAGTAATTTAATCCTTGCATATTTTTGCATGAGAACGCTTGGAATATTAAAATTCCAATGTATAAGCCCTAAAATCATTATTTTTTCTATTGGTTCGAAATTTTAGGTTGTAAACAATGTAAAATAAAGAAATGCTATAGCATTTCCAATGGCATTTCTCGTCAACAATTTAATCCTTGCATATTTTTCCATGAGAACTCTTGTTATATTCAAATTCCAACGTATAAGCCCTAAAATCATTATTTTTTCAATTGGTACAAAATTTTAGGTCGTAAACTATGTAAAATAAAGAAATGCTATAGGAAATGCTATCCTATGGCATTTCTCGTCAACAATTTAATCCTTGCATATTTTTGCATGAGAACGCTTGTAATATTAAAATTCCAATGTATAAGCCCTAAAATCATCATTTTTTCAATTGGTTCGAAATTTACGGTTGTAAAAAATGTAAAATAAAGAAATGCTATAGGAAATGCTATAGCATTTCCTATGGCATTTCTCTTCAACAATTTAAACCTTGCATATTTTTGCATGAGAACTCTTGTTATATTCAAATTCCAATGTATAAGCCCTTAAATCATTATTTTTTCAATTGATTCGAAATTTTAGGTCGTAAACAATGTAAAATAAAGAAATGCTATAGGAAATGCTAGCATTTCTCGTCAACAATTTAATCCTTGCATATTTTTGCATGAGAACTCTTGTTATATTCAAATCCCAATGTATAAGCCCTTAAATCATTATTTTTTCAATTGGTTCGAAATTTTAGGTCGTAAACAATGTAAAATAAAGAAATGCTATAGGAAATGCTATAGCATTTCCTATGGCATTTCTCGTCAACAATTTAATCCTTGCATATTTTTGCATGAGAACGCTTGTAATATTAAAATTCCAATGTAGAAGCCTTAAAATCATCATGTTTTCAATTGGTTCGAAATTTAAGGTTGTGAAAAATGTAAAATAAAGAAATGCTATAGCATTTCCTATGGCATTTCTCTTCAACAATTTAATCCTTGCATATTTTTGCATCAGAACTCTTGTTATATTCAAATTCCAACGTATAAGCCCTAAAATAATTATTTTTTCACTTGGTACAAAATTTTAGGTCGTAAACTATGTAAAATAAAAAAATGCCATAGGAAATGCTATAGCATTTCCTATGGGATTTCTCATCAACAATTTAATCCTTGCATATTTTTGCATGAGAACGCTTGTAATATTAAAATTCCAATGTATAAGCCCTAAAATCATCATTTTTTCAGTTGGTTCGAAATTTTCGGTCGTAAACAATGTAAAATAAAGAAATGCTATAGGAAATGCTATAGAATTTCCTATGGCATTTCTCGTCAACAATTTAATCCTTGCATATTTTTGCATGAGAACGCTTGTAATATTAAAATTCCAATGTATAAGCCCTAAAATCGTTATTTTTTCAATTGGTTCGAAATTTAAGGTTGTAAAATATGTAAAATAAAGAAATGCTATAGCATTTTCTATGGCATTTCTCGTCAGTAATTTAATCCTTGCATATTTTTGCATGAGAACGCTTGGAATATTAAAATTCCAATGTATAAGCCCTAAAATCATTATTTTTTCTATTGGTTCGAAATTTTAGGTTGTAAACAATGTAAAATAAAGAAATGCTATAGCATTTCCAATGGCATTTCTCGTCAACAATTTAATCCTTGCATATTTTTCCATGAGAACTCTTGTTATATTCAAATTCCAACGTATAAGCCCTAAAATCATTATTTTTTCAATTGGTACAAAATTTTAGGTCGTAAACTATGTAAAATAAAGAAATGCTATAGGAAATGCTATCCTATGGCATTTCTCGTCAACAATTTAATCCTTGCATATTTTTGCATGAGAACGCTTGTAATATTAAAATTCCAATGTATAAGCCCTAAAATCATCATTTTTTCAATTGGTTCGAAATTTACGGTTGTAAAAAATGTAAAATAAAGAAATGCTATAGGAAATGCTATAGCATTTCCTATGGCATTTCTCTTCAACAATTTAAACCTTGCATATTTTTGCATGAGAACTCTTGTTATATTCAAATTCCAATGTATAAGCCCTTAAATCATTATTTTTTCAATTGATTCGAAATTTTAGGTCGTAAACAATGTAAAATAAAGAAATGCTATAGGAAATGCTAGCATTTCTCGTCAACAATTTAATCCTTGCATATTTTTGCATGAGAACTCTTGTTATATTCAAATCCCAATGTATAAGCCCTTAAATCATTATTTTTTCAATTGGTTCGAAATTTTAGGTCGTAAACAATGTAAAATAAAGAAATGCTATAGGAAATGCTATAGCATTTCCTATGGCATTTCTCGTCAACAATTTAATCCTTGCATATTTTTGCATGAGAACGCTTGTAATATTAAAATTCCAATGTAGAAGCCTTAAAATCATCATGTTTTCAATTGGTTCGAAATTTAAGGTTGTGAAAAATGTAAAATAAAGAAATGCTATAGCATTTCCTATGGCATTTCTCTTCAACAATTTAATCCTTGCATATTTTTGCATCAGAACTCTTGTTATATTCAAATTCCAACGTATAAGCCCTAAAATAATTATTTTTTCACTTGGTACAAAATTTTAGGTCGTAAACTATGTAAAATAAAAAAATGCCATAGGAAATGCTATAGCATTTCCTATGGGATTTCTCATCAACAATTTAATCCTTGCATATTTTTGCATGAGAACGCTTGTAATATTAAAATTCCAATGTATAAGCCCTAAAATCATCATTTTTTCAGTTGGTTCGAAATTTTCGGTCGTAAACAATGTAAAATAAAGAAATGCTATAGGAAATGCTATAGAATTTCCTATGGCATTTCTCGTCAACAATTTAATCCTTGCATATTTTTGCATGAGAACGCTTGTAATATTAAAATTCCAATGTATAAGCCCTAAAATCATTATTTTTTCAATTGGTTCGAAATTTAAGGTTGTAAAATATGTAAAATAAAGAAATGCTATAGGAAATTCTATAGCATTTTCTATGGCATTTCTCGTCAGTAATTTAATCCTTGCATATTTTTGCATGAGAACGCTTGGAATATTAAAATTCCAATGTATAAGCCCTAAAATCATTATTTTTTCTATTGGTTCGAAATTTTAGGTTGTAAACTATGTAAAATAAAGAAATGCTATAGCATTTCCAATGGCATTTCTCGTCAACAATTTAATCCTTGCATATTTTTGCATGAGAACTCTTGTTATATTCAAATTCCAACGTATAAGCCCTAAAATCATTATTTTTTCACTTGGTACGAAATTTTAGGTCGTAAACTATGTAAAATAAAGAAATGCTATAGGAAATGCTATAGCATTTCCTATGGCATTTCTCGTCAACAATTTAATCCTTGCATATTTTTGCATGAGAACGCTTGTAATATTAAAATTCCAATGTATAAGCCCTAAAATCATCATTTTTTCAATTGGTTCGAAATTTACGGTTGTAAAAAATGTAAAATAAAGAAATGCTATAGGAAATGCTATAGCATTTCCTATGGCATTTCTCTTCAACAATTTAAACCTTGCATATTTTTGCATGAGAACTTTTGTTATATTCAAATTCCAATTTGTAAGCCCTAAAATAATTATTTTTTCAGTTGGTTCGAAATTTTCGGTCGTAAACAATGTAAAATAAAGAAATGCTATAGGAAATGCTATAGAATTTCCTATGGCATTTCTCGTCAACAATTTAATCCTTGCATATTTTTGCATGAGAACGCTTGTAATATTAAAATTCCAATGTATAAGCCCTAAAATCGTTATTTTTTCAATTGGTTCGAAATTTAAGGTTGTAAAATATGTAAAATAAAGAAATGCTATAGCATTTTCTATGGCATTTCTCGTCAGTAATTTAATCCTTGCATATTTTTGCATGAGAACTCTTGGAATATTAAAATTCCAATGTATAAGCCCTAAAATCATTATTTTTTCTATTGGTTCGAAATTTTAGGTTGTAAACAATGTAAAATAAAGAAATGCTATAGCATTTCCAATGGCATTTCTCGTCAACAATTTAATCCTTGCATATTTTTCCATGAGAACTCTTGTTATATTCAAATTCCAACGTATAAGCCCTAAAATCATTATTTTTTCAATTGGTACGAAATTTTAGGTCGTAAACTATGTAAAATAAAGAAATGCTATAGGAAATGCTATAGCATTTCCTATGGCATTTCTCGTCAACAATTTAATCCTTGCATATTTTTGCATGAGAACGCTTGTAATATTAAAATTCTAATGTATAAGCTTTAAAATCATCATTTTTTCAATTGGTTCGAAATTTACGGTTGTAAAAAATGTAAAATAAAGAAATGCTATAGGAAATGCTATAGCATTTCCTATGGCATTTCTCTTCAACAATTTAAACCTTGCGTATTTTTGCATGAGAACTCTTGTTATATTCAAATTCCAATGTATAAGCCCTTAAATAATTATTTTTTCAATTGGTTCGAAATTTTAGGTCGTAAACAATGTAAAATAAAGATATGCTATAGTAGCATTTCCTATGGCATTTCTCGTCAACAATTTAATCCTTGCATATTTTTGCATGAGAACTCTTGTTATATTCAAATCCCAATGTATAAGCCCTTAAATCATTATTTTTTCAATTGGTTCAAAATTTTAGGTCGTAAACAATGTAAAATAAAGAAATGCTATAGGAAACGCTATAGCATTTCCTATGGCATTTCTCGTCAACAATTTAATCCTTGCATATTTTTGCATGAGAACGCTTGTAATATTAAAATTCCAATGTAGAAGCCTTAAAATCATCATTTTTTGAATTGGTTCGAAATTTAAGGTTGTAAAAAATGTAAAATAAAGAAATGCTATAGCATTTCCTATGGCATTTCTCTTCAACAATTTAATCCTTGCATATTTTTGCATCAGAACTCTTGTTATATTCAAATTCCAACGTATAAGCCCTAAAATAATTATTTTTTCAATTGGTACGAAATTTTAGGTCGTAAACTATGTAAAATAAAGAAATGCTATAGGAAATGCTATAGCATTTCCTATGGGATTTCTCGTCAACAATTTAATCCTTGCATATTTTTGCATGAGAACGCTTGTAATATTAAAATTCCAATGTATAAGCCCTAAAATCATCATTTTTTCAATTGGTTCAAAATTTAAGGTTGTAAAAAATGTAAAATAAAGAAATGATATAGGAAATGCTATAGCATTTCCTATGGCATTTCTCTTCAACAATTTAAACCTTGCATATTTTTGCATGAGAACTTTTGTTATATTCAAATTCCAATTTGTAAGCCCTAAAATAATTATTTTTTCAGTTGGTTCGAAATTTTCGGTCGTAAACAATGTAAAATAAAGAAATGCTACAGGAAATGCTATGGAATTTCCTATGGCATTTCTCGTCAACAATTTAATCCTTGCATATTTTTGCATGAGAACGCTTGTAATATTAAAATTCCAATGTATAAGCCCTAAAATCGTTATTTTTTCAATTGGTTCGAAATTTAAGGTTGTAAAATATGTAAAATAAAGAAATGCTATAGCATTTTCTATGGCATTTCTCGTCAGTAATTTAATCCTTGCATATTTTTGCATGAGAACGCTTGGAATATTAAAATTCAAATGTATAAGCCCTAAAATCATTATTTTTTCTATTGGTTCGAAATTTTAGGTTGTAAACAATGTAAAATAAAGAAATGCTATAGCATTTCCAATGGCATTTCTCGTCAACAATTTAATCCTTGCATATTTTTCCATGAGAACTCTTGTTATATTCAAATTCCAACGTATAAGCCCTAAAATCATTATTTTTTCAATTTTTATACAAAATTTTAGGTCGTAAACTATGTAAAATAAGGAAATGCTATAGCATTTCCTATGGCATTTCTCGTCAACAATTTAATCCTTGCATATTTTTGCATGAGAACGCTTGTAATATTAAAATTCCAATGTATAAGCCCTAAAATCATCATTTTTTCAATTGGTTCGAAATTTACGGTTGTAAAAAATGTAAAATAAAGAAATGCTATAGGAAATGCTATAGCATTTCCTATGGCATTTCTCTTCAACAATTTAAACCTTGCATATTTTTGCATGAGAACTCTTGTTATATTCAAATTCCAATGTATAAGCCCTTAAATCATTATTTTTTCAATTGGTTCGAAATTTTAGGTCGTAAACAATGTAAAATAAAGAAATGCTATAGGAAATGCTAGCATTTCTCGTCAACAATTTAATCCTTGCATATTTTTGCATGAGAACTCTTGTTATATTCAAATCCCAATGTATAAGCCCTTAAATCATTATTTTTTCAATTGGTTCGAAATTTTAGGTCGTAAACAATGTAAAATAAAGAAATGCTATAGGAAATGCTATAGCATTTCCTATGGCATTTCTCGTCAACAATTTAATCCTTGCATATTTTTGCATGAGAACACTTGTAATATTAAAATTCCAATGTAGAAGCCTTAAAATCATCATTTTTTCAATTGGTTCGAAATTTAAGGTTGTGAAAAATGTAAAATAAAGAAATGCTATAGCATTTCCTATGGCATTTCTCTTCAACAATTTAATCCTTGCATATTTTTGCATCAGAACTCTTGTTATATTCAAATTCCAACGTATAAGCCCTAAAATAATTATTTTTTCACTTGGTACAAAATTTTAGGTCGTAAACTATGTAAAATAAAAAAATGCCATAGGAAATGCTATAGCATTTCCTATGGGATTTCTCATCAACAATTTAATCCTTGCATATTTTTGCATGAGAACGCTTGTAATATTAAAATTCCAATGTATAAGCCCTAAAATCATCATTTTTTCAGTTGGTTCGAAATTTTCGGTCGTAAACAATGTAAAATAAAGAAATGCTATAGGAAATGCTATAGAATTTCCTATGGCATTTCTCGTCAACAATTTAATCCTTGCATATTTTTGCATGAGAACGTTTGTAATATTAAAATTCCAATGTATAAGCCCTAAAATCATTATTATTTCAATTGGTTCGAAATTTAAGGTTGTAAAATATGTAAAATAAAGAAATGCTATAGGAAATTCTATAGCATTTTCTATGGCATTTCTCGTCAGTAATTTAATCCTTGCATATTTTTGCATGAGAACGCTTGGAATATTAAAATTCCAATGTATAAGCCCTAAAATCATTATTTTTTCTATTGGTTCGAAATTTTAGGTTGTAAACTATGTAAAATAAAGAAATGCTATAGCATTTCCAATGGCATTTCTCGTCAACAATTTAATCCTTGCATATTTTTGCATGAGAACTCTTGTTATATTCAAATTCCAACGTATAAGCCCTAAAATCATTATTTTTTCACTTGGTACGAAATTTTAGGTCGTAAACTATGTAAAATAAAGAAATGCTATAGGAAATGCTAGCATTTCCTATGGCATTTCTCGTCAACAATTTAATCCTTGCATATTTTTGCATGAGAACGCTTGTAATATTAAAATTCCAATGTAGAAGCCTTAAAATCATCATTTTTTCAATTGGTTCGAAATTTAAGGTTGTGAAAAATGTAAAATAAAGAAATGCTATAGCATTTCCTATGGCATTTCTCTTCAACAATTTAATCCTTGCATATTTTTGCATCAGAACTCTTGTTATATTCAAATTCCAACGTATAACCCCTAAAATAATTATTTTTTCACTTGGTACGAAATTTTAGGTCGTAAACTATGTAAAATAAAAAAATGCTATAGGAAATGCTAGCATTTCCTATGGGATTTCTCGTCAACAATTTAATCCTTGCATATTTTTGCATGAGAACGCTTGTAATATTAAAATTCCAATGTATAAGCCCTAAAATCATCATTTTTTCAATTGGTTCGAAATTTAAGGTTGTAAAAAATGTAAAATAAAGAAATGATATAGGAAATGCTATAGCATTTCCTATTGCATTTCTGTTCAACAATTTAAACCTTGCATATTTTTGCATGAGAACTTTTGTTATATTCAAATTCCAATGTGTAAGCCCTAAAATAATTATTTTTTCAGTTGGTTCGAAATTTTCGGTCGTAAACAATGTAAAATAAAGAAATGCAATAGGAAATGCTATAGAATTTCCTATGGCATTTCTCGTCAACGATTTAATCCTTGCATATTTTTGCATGAGAACTCTTGTAATATTAAAATTCCAATGTATAAGCCCTAAAATCATTATTTTTTCAATTGGTTCGAAATTTAAGGTTGTAAAATATGTAAAATAAAGAAATGCTATAGGAAATGCTATAGCATTTTCTATGGCATTTCTCGTCAGTAATTTAATCCTTGTATTTTTTTGCATGAGAACGTTTGGAATATTAAAATTCCAATGTATAAGCCCTAAAATCATTATTTTTTCTATTGGTTCAAAATTTTAGGTTGTAAACAATGTAAAATAAAGAAATGCTATAGCCTTTCCAATGGCATTTCTCGTCAACAATTTAATCCTTGCATATTTTTGCATGAGAACTCTTGTTATATTCAAATTCCAACGTATAAGCCCTAAAATCATTATTTTTTCAATTGGTACGAAATTTTAGGTCGTAAACTATGTAAAATAAAGAAATTCTATAGGAAATGCTATAGCATTTCTCGTCAACAATTTAATCCTTGCATATTTTTGCATGAGAACGCTTGTAATATTAAAATTCCAATGTATAAGCCCTAAAATCATCATTTTTTCAATTGGTTCGAAATTTAAGGTTGTAAAAAATGTAAAATAAAGAAATGCTATAGGAAATGCTATAGCATTTCCTACGGCATTTCTTTTCAACAAATTAAACCTTGCATATTTTTGCATGAGAACACTTGTTATATTCAAATTACAATGTATAAGCCCTTAAATCATTATTTTTTCAATTGGTTCGAAATTTTAGGTCGTAAACAATGTAAAATAAAGAAATGCTATAGGAAATGCTATAGAATTTCCTATGGCATTTCTCGTCAACAATTTAATCCTTGCATATTTTTGCATGAGAACGCTTGTAATATTAAAATTCCAATGTATAAGCCCTAAAATCATTATTTTTTCAATTGGTTCGAAATTTAAGGTTGTAAAAAATGTAAAATAAAGAAATGCTATAGGAAATGCTATGGCATTTCTCGTCAATAATTTATTCATTGCATATTTTTGCATGAGAACGCTTGGAATATTAAAATTCCAATGTATAAGCCCTAAAATCATTATTTTTTCTATTGGTTCGAAATTTTAGGTTGTAAACAATGTAAAATAAAGAAATGCTATAGCATTTCCAATGGCATTTCTCGTCAACAATTTAATCCTTGCATATTTTTGCATGAGAACTCTTGTTATATTCAAATTCCAACGTATAAGCCCTAAAATCATTATTTTTTCAATTGGTACGAAATTTTAAATCGTAAACTATGTAAAATAAAGAAATGCTATAGGAAATGCTATAGCATTTCCTATGGCATTTCTCGTCAACAGTTTTATCCTTGCATATTTTTGCATGAGAACGCTTGTAATATTAAAATTACAATGTATAAGCCCTAAAATCATCATTTTTTCAATTTGTTCGAAATTTAAGGTTGTAAAAAATGTAAAATAAAGAAATGCTATAGTAAATGCTATAGCATTTCCTATGGCATTTCTCTTCAACAATTTAAACCTTGCATATTTTTGCATGAGAACTCTTGTTATATTCAAATTCCAATGTATAAACCCTTAAATCATTATTTTTTCAATTGGTTCGAAATTTTAGGTCGTAAACAATGTAAAATAAAGAAATGCTATAGGAAATGCTTTGCATTTCTCGTCAACAATTTAATCCTTGCATATTTTTGCATGAGAACGCTTGTAATATTAAAATTCCAATGTAGAAGCCTTAAAATCATCATTTTTTCAATTGGTTCGAAATTTAAGGTTGTAAAAAATGTAAAGTTAAGAAATGCTATAGCATTTCCTATGGCATTTCTCTTCAACAATTCAATCCTTGCATATTTTTGCATCAGAACTCTTGTTATATTCAAATTCCAACGTATAAGCCCTAAAATTATTATTTTTTCAATTGGTACAAAATTTTAGGTCGTAAACTATGTAAAATAAAGAAATGCTATAGGAAATGCTAGCATTTCCTATGGGATTTCTTGTCAACAATTTAATCCTTGCATATTTTTGCATGAGAACGCTTGTAATATTAAAATTCCAATGTATAAGCCCTAAAATCATCATTTTTTCAATTGGTTCGAAATTTAAGGTTGTAAAAAATGTAAAATAAAGAAATGCTATAGGAAATGCTATAGCATTTCCTATGGTATTTCTCTTCAACAATTTAAACCTTGCATATTTTTGCATTAGAACTTTTGTTATATTCAAATTCCAATGTGTAAGCCCTAAAATCATCATTTTTTCAATTTGTTCGAAATTTAAGGTTGTAAAAAATGTAAAATAAAGAAATGCTATAGTAAATGCTATAGCATTTCCTATGGCATTTCTCTTCAACAATTTAATCCTTGCATATTTTTGCATCAGAACTCTTGTTATATTCAAATTCCAACGTATAAGCCCTAAAATAATTATTTTTTCACTTGGTACGAAATTTTAGGTCGTAAACTATGTAAAATAAAAAAATGCTATAGGAAATGCTATAGCATTTCCTATGGGATTTCTCGTCAACAATTTAATCCTTGCATATTTTTGCATGAGAACTCTTGTTATATTCAAATTCCAACGTATAAGCCCTAAAATCATTATTTTTTCAATTGGTACGAAATTTTAAATCGTAAACTATGTAAAATAAAGAAATGCTATAGGAAATGCTATAGCATTTCCTATGGCATTTCTCGTCAACAGTTTTATCCTTGCATATTTTTGCATGAGAACGCTTGTAATATTAAAATTCCAATGTATAAGTGTGACAGTCACTAATCCCGTGAGCTACGAGGGCAAGACCGGGTAAGCTGTGCAATTCCACATCGCCTGGGCAAGGGGATGTGCTGATGGGACGTTCCCGAGACTGTGCAGGTACGGGACTACATAGTTATCGGAGATCATACAGGTATGGGACTGTATGATCGAAGAGGCTTAAATGAATTGATCGGTACTACCTATGTAAACAAGATGCATCTTCTTTTCGGTTGCCCGTTCATAGGAGCTCCAAAGTTAAGCGTGCTTGACTTGGAGTAGTACTAGGATGGGTGACCTCCTGGGAAGTTTCTCGAGAAGCGTGCGAGTGAGGACAAAGCACGCTGGAAAGACTCGTGTTGGCCTGTGGGGACAGTCGTCGATTCGATTGAGCAGCCGGGGCGTTACAAATGGTATCAGAGCCGAGCCCAGCCGGAAGTGTGGCCGACGAGGACGTCGGGCCCCCATTAGGTGGGGTGATTGTGACAGTCACTAATCCCGTGAGCCACGAGGGCAAGACCGGGTAAGCTGTGCAATTCCACATTGCCTGGGCAAGGGGATGTGCTGATGGGACGTTCCCGAGACTGTGCAGGTACGGGACTACATAGTTATCGGAGATCATACAGGTATGGGACTGTATGATCGAAGAGGCTTAAATGAATTGATCGGTACTACCTATGTAAACAAGATGCATCTTCTTTTCGGTTGCCCGTTCATAGGAGCTCCAAAGTTAAGCGTGCTTGACTTGGAGTAGTACTAGGATGGGTGACCTCCTGGGAAGTTTCTCGAGAAGCGTGCGAGTGAGGACAAAGCACGCTGGAAAGACTCGTGTTGGCCTGTGGGGACAGTCGTCGATTCGATTGAGCAGCCGGGGCGTTACAATAAGCCCTAAAATCATCATTTTTTCAATTTGTTCGAAATTTAAGGTTGTAAAAAATGTAAAATAAAGAAATGCTATAGTAAATGCTATAGCATTTCCTATGGCATTTCTCTTCAACAATTTAAACCTTGCATATTTTTGCATGAGAACTCTTGTTATATTCAAATTCCAATGTATAAACCCTTAAATCATTATTTTTTCAATTGGTTCGAAATTTTAGGTCGTAAACAATGTAAAATAAAGAAATGCTATAGGAAATGCTTTGCATTTCTCGTCAACAATTTAATCCTTGCATATTTTTGCATGAGAACGCTTGTAATATTAAAATTCCAATGTAGAAGCCTTAAAATCATCATTTTTTCAATTGGTTCGAAATTTAAGGTTGTAAAAAATGTAAAGTTAAGAAATGCTATAGCATTTCCTATGGCATTTCTCTTCAACAATTCAATCCTTGCATATTTTTGCATCAGAACTCTTGTTATATTCAAATTCCAACGTATAAGCCCTAAAATAATTATTTTTTCAATTGGTACGAAATTTTAGGTCGTAAACTATATAAAATAAAGAAATGCTATAGGAAATGCTAGCATTTCCTATGGGATTTCTTGTCAACAATTTAATCCTTGCATATTTTTGCATGAGAACGCTTGTAATATTAAAATTCCAATGTATAAGCCCTAAAATCATCATTTTTTCAATTGGTTCGAAATTTAAGGTTGTAAAAAATGTAAAATAAAGAAATGCTATAGGAAATGCTATAGCATTTCCTATGGTATTTCTCTTCAACAATTTAAACCTTGCATATTTTTGCATTAGAACTTTTGTTATATTCAAATTCCAATGTGTAAGCCCTAAAATAATTATTTTTTCAGTTGGTTCGAAATTTTCGGTCGTAAACAATGTAAAATAAAGAAATGCTATAGGAAATGCTATAGAATTTCCTATGGCATTTCTCGTCAACAATTTAATCCTTGCATATTTTTGCATGAGAACGCTTGTAATATTAAAATTCCAATGTATAAGCCCTAAAATCATTATTTTTTCAATTGGTTCGAAATTTAAGGTTGTAAAATATGTAAAATAAAGAAATGCTATAGGAAATGCTGTAGCATTTTCTATGGCATTTCTCGTCAGTAATTTAATCCTTGCATATTTTTGCATGAGAACGCTTGGAATATTAAAATTCCAATGTATAAGCCCCAAAATCATTATTTTTTCTATTGGTTCGAAATTTTAGGTTGTAAACAATGTAAAATAAAGAAATGCTATAGCATTTCCAATGGCATTTCTCGTCAACAATTTAATCCTTGCATATTTTTGCATGAGAACTCTTGTTATATTCAAATTCCAACGTATAAGCCCTAAAATCATTATTTTTTCAATTGGTATGAAATTTTAGGTCGTAAACTATGTAAAATAAAGAAATGTTATAGGAAATGCTAGCATTTCCTATGGCATTTCTCGTCAACAATTTAATCCTTGCATATTTTTGCATGAGAACGCTTGTAATATTAAAATTCCAATGTATAAGCCCTAAAATCATTATTTTTTCAATTGGTTCGAAATTTTAGGTCGTAAGAAATGTAAAATAAAGAAATGCTATAGGACATGCTATAGCATTTCCTATGGCATTTCTCGTCAACAATTTAATCCTTGCATATTTTTGCATTAGAACTCTTGTTATATTCAAATTCCAATGTATAAGCCCTAAAATCATTATTTTTTTCATTTGGTTCAAAATTTTATGTCATAAACAATGTAAAATAAAGAAATGCCCTATGGGGGCATTTCTCGTCAACAATTTAATGCTTGCATATTTTTGCATGAGAACGATTGTAATATTAAAAGTCCAATGTATAAGCCGTAAAATCATCATTTTTTTCAATTGGTTCGAAATTTTAGGTTGTAAACAATGTAAACTAAACAAATGCTATACGAAATGCTATAGCATTTCCTATGGCATTTCTCGTCAACAATTTAATCCTTGCATATTTTTGCATGAGAACTCTTGTTATATTCAAATTCCAATGTAAAAGCCCTAAAATCATTATTTTTTCAATTGGTTCAAAATTTTAGGTCATAAACAATGTAAAATAAAGAAATGCTATAGGAAATGCTATAGCATTTCCTATGGCATTTATTGTCAACAATTTAATCCTTGCATATTTTTGCATGAGAACGCTTGTATTATTAAAATTCCAATGTATAAGCCCTAAAATCATTATTTTTTCAATTGGTTCGAAATTTAAGGTTGTAAAAAATGTAAACAAAGAAATGCAATAGGAAATGCTATAGCATTTCCTATGGCATTTCTCGTCAACAATTTAATCCTTGCATATTTTTGCATGAGAACTCTTGTTATATTCAAATTCCAATATATAAGCCCTAAAATCATTATTTTTTAAATTGGTTCGAAATTTTAGGTCGTAAACAATGTAAAATAAAGAAATTCTATAGGAAATGCTATAGCATTCTCTTATGGCATTTCTCGTCAACAATTTAATCCTTGCATATTTTTGCATGAGAACCCTTGTAATATTA